>CM053601.1:35659620-35671209 GCA_028646575.1 Pseudocheirus occidentalis | reverse complement strand
TCTATATATCTGTATGTCTATCCATCCATCCATCCATCCATTCATCCATCTATCCATCTATCTATCCATCTATTGATCTATCTGTCTATCTGTCTGCCTATCTATCTATCTATCTATCTATCTATCTATCTATCTATCTCTATCTACCTATCCATCCACCCATCCATCCATCCATCCATCCATCCATCCATCCATCTATCCATCTGTCTGTCTGTCTGTCTGTCTATCTGTCTGTCTATCTAATCATCTATCATCTATCTCTATCTATCCATTCATCCATCCATCCATCCATCCATCCATCTATCCATCTATCCTTCTATATATTCTTCTATCTCTCTACTTTTCATCTCTCTATGTAGACAACAATATTGATATATATTGTAGCTTTAAAATATAAATGTGCGCATGTGCGCATGCGTGCACACACACATGCACACACACATGCACACACACACGTATTTTTCCAAATTGCTGAAATATCATTGATATGGGGCAGGTAGGTGGCACAGTAAATATTGCACCAGCCCTGGAGTCAGGAGGACCTGAGTTCAAATCCAGCCTCAGAAACGTAACACCCAAACTAGTTGTGTGACCTTGGGCAAGTCACTTAACCCCAATTGCCCTGCCCTCCCCCTCCAAAAAGCCAAAAATAAAAATAAAAAAATAAAAAGAAAGAAATATCATTGGTATGCTGCACTTTCTTGTGGTGCAGAGGTATTAGGAGTGTTTCTTTTTTTCTTTATCTGGTCATATCACTTCCGTTCCAGTTTGACCTCACAAATATGTTTTTTATTGGCAAACCCAAGTTAACCAGGTCTTCTAAAAATTGTTAGAGATAAAGTGGGTATCTTGTTGGGGAAGGGAGAAGGAGATATCACGTGGGAACGTTTTGTGAATTGTGTTCTGCCAGGTTCTGGCTTGGAAATTGTAGACTGACTTTGAAGCATTCTGCTAGACCTCATAATTCGTTTACATCCTGTTTTGATGCTGTATATAGGTTGGATCCTGAATTGCCAGTTTAGACCTTGATCTTGTGCTGTTTGAAGGGGTTAGCTGTCAGAGCTGGGTAGTCACTGTTAGCGAGAGGTGAATAGCTGCCATTTGGATAGGAGGAAAGCCATGGAGTCTTTGCAAGAAATCATCCACCTTCAGGATGCTGCTTCTCTAACCAGGGGCAGGGAACCTGCTACCTTGAGGCCACAAGTGGACCCTAGGTCCTCAAAAGCAGCATCTGGCCTCGAGGCCATAGGTTCTTCACCCCTGATAGTGTAGCCCTTCCCATTGCTCCTTGTGATTCACCTTGGACCAGTTCAGTGCTTGGCTTTGCCATTCAGGACCATTATTATGGCTTCAATACATCTTTCATGACCACTCCAATAAGTGATATGCTAACTGAATGAGGTCATAGAATTGTTGATTTAGAGCTGAATGTGGCCTTAGAGATGATCCAGTCCAACGTTTTTTTTTAAGGAAGAAGAAAATGAGGTCCAGGGACTTACCCAAGGTTACCCAAGTAGTATAGTAAGCCACAATGTCAGAATTTGAACTCAGATCCTCAGATTCCAAATCCAAACTACATTGTTGTTTAATTGTTTTAAACCATGTCCTACTCCTCCTTACCCTATTTGGGGTTTTCTTGGTATTTCCTCCTACAATTCATTTGATAGATGAGGAAACACAGGCAAACAGGGTCAAGTGACTTGCCCAGGGTCACACAGTCAGTCAGTGTCTGAGGTCAGATTTATTACATGTAGCATTAAGTTATACTAAAACAAATTATAAAGGTAAATGAAAGTATAAAAATGGATTTGGAATCCAAATAGAAGTTTGTTTATTTTCTGAGCTGAATGAATAGTAATGTGGCCAATTTCTGATTAAGCTTAATGTTACATATTTGACCATCCACTCCCAGTCCAAACCCCAGGCTCTGCTCTCTGCTGCCATGTTTCCCTACCCTGCAGGGCACACCAGTCTAAGCCCTTTCTCCATGACCTTGGCCCCTTAATTAATCCTTTCCACTTCCATGCTCCCCTCCTACCTCTTTCCCTGCTTCAATAACTCTATCAGGTTGGTTTTCCAATTCACTGTGTTCTATTACGTCTTATTTTCTTGCAGGTGTCTGTCTGCCTACTCCCTGAGAGGAGGGAACATCCTGTTTTTTGTACTTGTATCCTCAGCACCTGGTATGATGCTTGTAGATAGATGCAGTGGTTTTCAACCTTCCTAATGACATGACCTTTTAATACTTGTATGTGGGCATATTTGCATGTCGGCAGACCCACCTGTAGACAGATAGAGGAGCGGTGTCTCGGTTCCTAAGACCATCGGAAAATGTGTTTTCTGATGGTCTTAGGTGACCCCTGTAACCACTGTGAAGGGGTCGTTCAAACCCCAAAGGGGTAGCAACCCACAGGTTGAGAACTGCTGAAATAGATGCTCTTAACAAATGCTTATTGATTGATTATTTTTACCCTAGAATTAGGTGTGCAAGTATGTCATTTTTCATTTGATAAGTTAGACAGGACCAAACATGATCAAATTATGAAAGTAAGGAAACCACTTGTTTTTTTGGAAACATCACTTTCAAGACTGTTCTTCCAATTAGAAGTAAAACATTAAGGTTTGAATGGGAATTTAAACACTTTCGCCCTTTCTTTTCTATGGGTGGAATAATAGTAGTTTAGAGTTGGAAAGAACGTTAGAGATTAGTTATTTATTCAAGACTTGTAAACACCTATAGTATGGATAGGACTGTGCTGGGGCCCTGGGAAGGCTATAAATTACAAGGAATAAACCCTGTTCACAACACTCCCCCCCAAATGTCGAGAACTTAGAAAGAAAAAGCACAGCTTGAAGAAAAAGAGATGAGAAGGCAGTCCTCCCCTAGCCCTGTGCAGAGGTGACAGGCCCACATGGGTTACATGTTGCACATCTTTTCAGACTTTTAAAAAATCATTTTCCCTCTCTTCTTTTTGCCTTAAAAATTCTATTTGTTAAATGGGATGGTTCTCTAGGAGAGTAAGAGGTAGAGGTGGGAATACTGGGGGGAACTAAAATGATGTAAAAAACAAAATACATCAATAAAACTTTGATTTTTAAATTTTAAGAAATGAGCCCTGATGTCATGTGGTTGTCACAGTCCAGGAGGGGAAAAGTAGGAGATAGAAACATAGACAACCATAATACATGCAAATGAGACACGGCCCTTGATATGTTGGAGGAAATTCAAGGAAAAGGTCCTGTTAACTGATTCCTTAAGGCTTCGTGAAGCTTCAAGGTAATTTTCATACCCTTGATGCTAGGTACCATGGGTATGGGATGATGCCAGACCCCATGGGTATGGGATCATGCCAGGTGCCATGGGTATGGGATGACGCCAGGTGACCCCAAGGAAGGGGTGTGGGTTCCTGTTGGGTCTCTTGTTGGTAATGGGTTGAACCAGTCCTCAGCTAACAGGAGTGCACGTGATCACCTGGGGGCGGAATGCGAAGGCTGCACCTGTTTGCGATAAACAGGATAATCTCTCCACGGGGTGATGCACAATTGGCTTGCAGTGGCGAGGGCATGGCCAGGGGAGGGGCCCTAAGGGGCCCTGGAGAAAGGACTTAAATACAGGCTAGCCGGAGGCAGAGGGAGTTCCAGCCACTCCAGGCTTAGAGAATGTAGCTAGAAGCAAGTCCTGTGCCCTGAGTTTTCTGTGCAGCTGTTTCTCTCAGAGAAAGCAGGAGCCTGGGACGCCCGAAGCCTGTTGAGGAAGGGTATAGGTGAAATCTATACATCCTGACCCCCCAAAACCGTAGCAGGTTCCCTATTGGGTAAGAGCACTACAAAAAGGTCTTGACAGCTGTGTGAGGGGATCTTTGGACTTCTGGATGGCTATGGCTATGGAAGGAAAGAAATAAGCATTTATTTAATGGGTACCTCATAAATGCTTGTTTCATTCCTTAAGCATCTACTATTAGTCAAGTCAGGGCAGCTAGGTTGTTAAGTGGATAGAGCACTAGAAGTCAGGAAGTCAGGAAGATCTGAGTTCAAATCTGGCCTTAGACACTTAATAGTTGTGTCATCCTAGGTAAATCATTTAACCCTTATTTGCCTTAGTTCTTCATCTGTGCAATGGGGATGTGCTGGAAAAGGAAATGGTAAACCACTCCTGTATCTTTGCCAAGAAAACTCCATGGACTTGTCCATGGGGATGTGTAGAGTTGGACATGACTGAACAACAACAAATATGACAAGTACTTTACAATTATCATCCCAATCAATCTTCAAAATAACCCTGGGTGGTTAATTTTTTAAAAATATTTATTTATTTTATTAATTTATATTTTTTATTTTTATTATTCTCTTCATTTTACAGTTGTGGAAACTAAGGCAGACAGAAGTTAAGGGACTTGCCTGGGGTCAAAGAGTTAATAAGTATTTGAGGATAGATATGAACTCAGCTTTCCTGACTCCAGGCCCAGCATCCTTTCCACGGAGCTACTCACCTTCCTCTGGCTAATCTGTCAGTCTAAGGACCTGACTAATCCAAGAACTGAAAATCCGTTCAATAGCTCACAGGCAGATTTGCTGAGACAACAGCAGAAAAGAGCTATAGCATTCCCCTGGAGCAACAAGAATCCTTAGAAATATGGCAGCCCCAAAAGGTGACTGCAACAAATGGGAGCTTTGAAAGAAAGGTGTTGATTCTAGGAAGCAGATGAGGAGTGAGGCATGCTAGCTTTCAGGAAACAGAACTCAGAAGTATTCCAGCTATGACGGAACCCTATGAGCAAGAGTTTTCCAGGGACTGCTCCCTTTCCAAGAAGCATGGAAGTTTGGGGAAAATTGTATCCCTTTGGGTATGGAGCAGGGGGAGTTGAAGATGATTCCATTACTTGATTATCTCTTGATAAAACGTTTTGCTATTCTGTCTTAATTAAATGTTTTGCTTTTTGTTTTATGGTTCCCATTTGGAAGAAAAAGAACGGATGGGGCTTAAGACTTATTTTTGCAACAATCAAGACTTCCAGCTAATAGGATGGCATGGATAGGACCTAGAGGAGTCCACATCCCCCACAAACATTCTAGTAAAGCTCTACAAATGCACCTGAAGGGACAATGGCAAAGCAAACCAAATATCAGCTTGTTCCTCCAGTTTGACAGCAAAAAGGCCTTCCAAGAACCCACAGAGTTACTCAGCTGAGACCAACTGGTGTTGTCTGCCCATAGACACCCAGGAGACCCAGCTGGAGAAAGACCATACTAGTGCCCAGCCAGTACAGGGAGCCTCAGTGTGCCACAGGGAGAGGTAGGGCCAAATCTGCATAACTGTCATTACCCTAAAATTCTTCCTCTTGGTGTGCAGTAAGAGGTTTGAAAGTTGAGTAGGACCTTTGTTACCTACAGAAACCACATTAAAGAGAGACAAAACAAATTTTTATGAGTTGCAGATGAGAAAGTTGTTAGAGAAGAAGAAAAATATAGTGGAGTCAGAGTGAGAAAACCGGGAGACTGGGTTTGAGTCTGTCTCATCAGGGAACTTTCTGGCTTATGTGACTGGGAACAAGTCACTTAAACTCTCTGGCCCTCAGTTTCTTTATCTGTAAAACAAATACAAAAAAGAGGGTTATTGTGAGAATATTCCTTTTAAATACATGAGGGTTTTATTGTGAATCCATCAACAAATATTAATTAGGTACCAATGTACCAGGCATTATTATTATGACAGACTAGGGGAATTATGGACATTTTTGTGGAGTAGATAGCATTGGAACTGAGATTTAAAGGACAGGTAGGAAATCAGTAGTTAGAAAGGAGAAGACGGGGAAGCTAGGTGGTGCAGTGAATAGAGCACCAGCCCTGGAGTTAGGAGGACCTGAGTTCAAATCCAGCTTCAGACACTTAACACAAAAACTAGCCCTGTGACCTTAGACAAGTCACTTAACCCCAATTGCATTCCCCTACCCCCTCCAAAAAAGCAGAAAAAAAGGGGAATACAGAATTTGAAGGGTGTCTAGTCTCTTAGTAATCTAGATCTACTAATCTAGATTACTAAGAGATATTATCTAGTACAGTAGTTCTCAACTTGTTGTTTTCAGGATCCTTTTATACTCTTAACAATTATTAATGATCTCAAAGAACTTTTGTTTATGTGGGTTGTATCTGTTAGAAATTACAACTGATAATTTCTTAGGATATTTATTTATTAGTTAACTTAATAATAACCATAATAAACCCAGTAGTTGGTTGTTGTCCTTCATTCTCAAAAAAGGACCAAAATGACATCACTATGTTAGAGTCAAGTTACAATGCATCCCACTGTGGCTAATCAGACCAATATGAACTTACAGTGCTCTACCATAAGTTGGGTACAAATAGTCCATGTGAACATTTGGAGTGCAATATAATAATAATAATAATAATAATAATAATAATAATAATAATAATAATAATAATACCATTACATATTAACACATAGCACATTTTAATGAGTTTTATTTTCCAAAACAAGTAATTTAATGGCAATTAATGTGTTTTTGCAAATTAACATATTTTTGCCAATGCCTTTAATATCTTGCTTAAGAGAAGATAACTGGATTCTCATATCTCTTTGTGCATTCAATTCATTGTGATGTTGTTTTGAAAAGAAAATTTGGCCTCACACAGATCTGTAGTTGAAAAAAAAGTGTTTTAGTAGGCAAATGATATCTTAGTACTGTTATCAAAATAGTTTTGACCTCAAGGACCCCCCCAAAATGGTCTTGATCACTTCTAGGGTCCCACACTTTGAGAACCACTGATCTAATAAAAAGGAATGATGAATAGTGCCAGAATATTTAGAAGTCAAAGAGGATGAGGTCTAAAGACCGGACATTGGATGTAGTACTTAGGAGATGGTTGGCACTATTTATTTAAGAGACTGATTTCTTTCCCTCCCCCCTTTTTTTATTGACTTTTTTGTTTACTTTTAGTTTACAAGATTCAGTTCCAGAATCACTTGAGTTTCAGATTTTCTCCCCTTCCTTCCCCTCCCTCCCCCATGGTGGCGTGCAGTCAAGTATAGGCTCTGCAAACTCTTTCACATTGTACAATAGTGTGGTTGTATAAGAAGCATTGTAACCAATGGAGTAACAATGGGAAAAAAGAAACAAAATCAAACGTGGAAAAGAACGATAACATGTATTGCTTCAGTCTCCATTTAAACTCTGATCTTTCTAGATCTTTCTCTGAATGTAGACATCTAGGAGAGTGATTTCAACAGAATGGTGGGAAGAGAAGCCAGATAGCCAGATAGCAAGAGGCTAAAGAAGTAGCAAGCAACGAGGAAGTTCAAGCATTGGGTATAGATGAACCTTTTTTTCTTCAAAGTTAATAGAAGGGAGGAAGAGAAAGATATGATAGTAGCTAGATGAGAGAAGATCCAAGGAAGCCCCCCCTTTTTTTGTACATGGGCATGTTTATAGGTAGTTGGAAAGAAACCAGAGGCAATAATCATAATAGCTAGCATTTTTATAGTGCATTAAGGGGTTAGCTAGGTGGTGCTAATGTGGATAGAGTGCCAGACCTGGAATCAGGAAGACTCAGCTTCTTGAGTTCAAATCCAACTTCAGACTCTAGCTGTGTGACCCTGGGCAAATCAATTAACCCTGTTTGCCTTAGTTTCCTCATCTGTAAAATAAGCTGGAGAACGAAATGGCAAACCACTTCAGTATCTTTGCCAAGAAAACCCCAAATGGGGTCACAAATGGTCAGACACAAGTGGAATGACCGAACAATATAATGCCGTAAGATTTGCAAATGAGGAAACTGAGGCAGAGTTCAAGTGACTTGCCCAGGACTGCACATCTAGAAAATTGTAGGGGCAACCACACTGACATACATACCCAGGATGGCTGCTAGCAGAGGTTCTTAGATCTGCTTTACTAGGAAAGATGAGTGTTTAAGGGGTCAACAATCTTTTTTAATCACATTCACTAGTTCAGGGGAAAAGTCAGTACCCTCAACTTAAGAGAAAATACAAGCAGAGAAATAAATACCAACAGAGAGGGCTCTGGCTGCCTGAATCAACTATACACTTTACATACATCCCTAGATTGAGAGAGCCTTTACACCTGAGCAGGTGAGGAGCTCTGAACATATGGCCTCTCAATCTCAACCAGGGAATCACAAGATCCTTGTCATAAGCAAGCCCCCAAAGCAAAATACCAACTCAGAGTGTGTGTGTATATGTGTGTGTGTGCGTGTGTGTATGTATATATGCATGTATGTATATGTGTGTATGTGTATATATGTATATATACACATGTGTGTACATATATGTATGTGTATATATTTATATATACATACATGTATGTATATTTATATATATACACTTCTCAGAGGCAGAAGGCATCACAACCCTCCTGACTCAGTGCCTAATTAGAAATTAGCAAAAGGTATGAAAACCTTCTTACAAGCAAGTCTCCCCTAAGCAAGCTTCCCTTAATGGTCTCCACAGTGAGGTGGGGAAGATCTTAAATCCTGTTAACATTACATAAGTGTCTGAGGTTGGATTTTGAACTCAGGTCCAGTTTTACATCCATTTGCTATCTAGTTGCTTAGGTATATAAAATTTCAATTGAAGATATTAGCCAGAGAGATTATTATTGGTACTTGTTCCTGGAGGGGGTGGGAGCAAATCAGAGGCAATAATCATAATAGTGGGAAGGAGGAGTACTTCTTATGTATCTAGAGGGAAGTATGAGAGATTGGTCATGATGTTGACTGAGTACAGGCAGCATCCTTGTATTCTTCTCTAGAGAGTAGGAGATTAGACCATCTATTGTAAATAGAGGTTGGAGAGATTAGAGGGAAGAAGGAAAAAGCAAAGGCTTGGAAGAGGTGCTGAGATGAACGAGACTGGGAGCCAACAAGTGTAGAGGTGGAGGAGGAGGAGGATTGTCAAGCAGCAGAGGTCAATTAACATAAGTTTGTAGTGGGTGAAGTTGCCTCAGTTCCATCATTTTTTGTTAGCAAAGCTTGGCGGCCCTAAAGCAGCACCAAAGAAAAAAAGATAATGAAGGTTTGTCCCTGAAGAGATGAGAAAATGCTCCTCCTTCCCTCCATTGCAGATGTGGGGATTCTGGGTCAGAAATGTTGCCGATACTGACTCGCTGGATGCATTGGTTAATTTTACCCAACTTCTTTCCCCTCATTTTCTTTTTTCTTTTTAAAGTTTTTTTTCTTTTGTTTTGATGGAATGAAAGGCTCACAGTTGGGGAAGAGGGAGGGATGCATATGGAAATGAAGATGACATAAAAAGAAAATGTATCAAGAAAAATTAATTCAAAAAAAGGAAAGGAAGATGGTTAACTTACCTAAGCATGAGGATCCATAGGTAGGGAGAGAAAGGTGGAATGTCAGTTTTGTGAGGGATTTTAAGACAGAGACAGCTGGTGAACCATTAAAGTGGACCGTGTTGGAAGCAAGGCTGAGAATAGAGACAATGGAAGCCAGAGAGTAGAGATGGACTGGGAGAGCAAGGACCAGTGAGGAGTCCAAAGGTCATGATGAGGGTGAAGAGTAAATTTAGTATGAGTGAAAGGACAGAAGAAGCTTGTGATTAGAAAGTAAAACCTAGGGTTCCCCCATTGCGCAGGAAGATAAATCACACCACGTCTCCTGTGTAATGATCTGGAGGCTCTGATCCTAAAGGCTACATCTAAGTAATAATAGAAACTAGCATTAGGGAACCTTATGGTTCCCAAAGCATTTAACAAGTATTATCACAGGGGATGGGGTAGGGAGACCCTCCCTGCCTACCAGAAAGTTAGAGAGTAGATCAGGGGAGAGGCTTTACAGTGGGATTGCTGTTTTGGGGTTGGGGAAGGGGAAAGACGGGGAGAAAATTTGTAACTCAAAAATCTCATGAAAATAAATGATGTAAACAAGAAAACAAATAAAATAAAAAATTGCTATGTAAAACAACAACAACAACAAATATTATCTCATCCTTGCAGTGGGCCATTCCACAGTGGTAATAGTGAGAGAACACCAGCCCCACCCTCAGCCCTGGAGGAAGAGGAAGTAAGACTCTTGCTATGAGAAGAGAGAAACCAAGGATCTTTTTAAAGATCCACTGAGTCTAAGGCTCTTCCTGCTCCATCATTCCAAAGTCCATCCTTCAGATTTGAACTTTCTCCTAAAGAGTCCAATAATATTTGCATTATTGACCTCATAAAGTTGTTATGAGAAGTCAAAGAAGAAATTTATATGACGTGCTTTGTAACTATAAAACAGTATATAAAGGAGGGTTTTGTTTTTAATAGATAAGGAAGCAGATGCTAGAGATTTTAAAGGGCTTGGTTCAAAATCTGCCTCGAATACTGGCTATATGGCCACAGACAAGTCACTTAATCTTGTTTAACCTCTGTGCTGTCATCTGTAAAATGGGTATGATCATACCTACTGAGACACTGAGAGGTTGTGCCTGGCCCAGGGTCACACAGTAATACCCATTTCCCAGGGTTGTTATAATAATACCTGGAAAGTACTTTGCAAACCTTAAATCACTTTATAAATGTTACCTATTTATTATTGTTGTTGTTCAGAGTCTCATAGCTAAAGAGTAGAACAGCCAGGATTAGAACTTGGGCTCTCTAACATTCAATCCAGGGGTTTTTTTAGACTATAACATGCAGAACAGAAGAAATAGAAAATCGATATTGTGATCTCTTGAAAACTGAAATCAACATTTATTGGATTCTAAAGGATTTTAAGTTCTGTGAGAACAGACTGTGTCTCAGTCTGTTTGGTAGATGGGTAGGTGTTACAGTGGATAATCAGAGGAATCAGGAAAACCCATCTGGCTTCAGATGCTTTTTAGGTGTATGACCCTGGGTAAGTCACTTAACCTTATGTGCCTCGGTTTCCTCATCTGTAAGATGAGCTGGAGAAGGAAAGGTCAAAAGACTCCAGCATCTTTGTCAAGAAACCCCCAAATGGTGTCATGAAGAGCCAGATATGACTGAAAAACAATAGGGCTTTGCATTACTTTTTTTTTTTTTGGTCCAGACCTTTGGTCCAGATTTCATTGTAGAGAGTAGGGAGCTCCCCAGCGTAGAAACTTCCTACAAGTAGCCATCAGCAGCCTACTGTCTCAGAGGTCTCCTGGGACATTGATAGGTTATGGCTGGCCCAGGGTCACCCAGAATTTGTTAGAGGCAGAACTTGAACCTGGGTCATTCCGACTTTGAGGCTAGCTCTTCATCCACTATAGTCTGCTGGCTCTCAAATGTACCTTGTACATAGTTGGTGCTTAATATAGGTCTGTAAATTAATGAATTTATTCTAAACTACATTTGAAAGATTTCAACTTTCTAATGTTATTCACTATAGCAGTGGTTCTCAACCTTCCTAAGAGTTCCTCATGTTGTGGTGACCCACAACCATAAAATTATTTTCGTTGCTACTTCATAACTGTAATTTTGCTACTGCTATGAATCTATCTGATATGCAGGATGTATTTTCATTGTCAAAAATTGGACACAGGTTGAGAACCACTCTACTATAGGATGATCTTTTGTTTTGATGTAAATACATACATGCATGCACGCATGCATGCAT
>CM053601.1:35638267-35659520 GCA_028646575.1 Pseudocheirus occidentalis | reverse complement strand
AGAAGGTGACAATTTGTGTCAGTAGAGGGAATTTCCTCACCTTTAAGTTCCATATACAAATGAAATCACAAGTCCTGTCCATACTCCTTATCCCTATGTAAATCTCAGATACTACGAAACATGTTGAAGGCACATTTCCAGCGAGCTGATTATGACACTCAGTGTATTTTCATGAAATCTTTGGTGTGCCCTGACATGCTGCATTTCTTCACTTTCTTCTTCCAGTTTTTGATATGGTAAGTACCAGGTGGAGTAGGTGAGAGCTCTGGTAGAGAGATGAGAGGGTAGCTGCTACATAAATCATATTGAGTGTAGTGTGTAGATGAGCAGATAGAAGAGTCACCAAACAGGTAGCTGGATGGGAGAGTCCTCATCTCTTCCTCCTTCCCCCAGAAAGTTGACCAACTGAAAAAGGTTGGGAAGAAATAATTTAGACCACTTGTACTCTAAGACAACCTGCCTAAAGGGAAAAGCATGCAGATATGTACAAATGATGCCTTTCAAACTTGCCTTTGGATCCCACCTGCTCAACAAGTCACAGATATCATCTGAATGATAGGGATCAGGTGATGAAATCTCTTCAAGTAACAAAATATATATTATATATATATAGGGATCAGATGATGAAATCTCTTCATGTAACAAAATATATATTATATATATAGGGATCAGGTGATGAAATCTCTTCAAGTAACTATATATATATATATATATTTATATTTATATTTATATATATAGGGATCAGGTGAGTAACAAAGTATATATATAGAGAGTGAAACCGGCTCAGGGAGAGTACCATGGCTTCACAAGACATAAAAGCTGTCCTGTGGAAGAGATTAGATTTGTTCTGTTTGGTCGCCCAGACAGGACAGAACCAGGAGTGAAGGGTGGGAGTAGGGTATCATGAAACACATTCAAGCAATCAGAGGGTATCTACAAGTGAAACTAGTCACTGCTGGAGGAAGTGTGTTCATTGCTGGCTGTGTTATTCTAGTGAGGACTCTTTTTCCCACTACAGGCTGGACCAGAGGGCAATGTAAGTCCTGACTTCGAAATTCATTAGCTCTAAAAGAAGTGCTATTTTTTTAAACATGGGTTAACTTCTTTTTAACTTGAATGAACCCTTGATGTATGTATATTGGTATAAGGAAGGCCTGGGAAGGGTATAGCCCTCAATCAGCTGAGTCACAGAAACATTGGGAACTCTAGGAACATTGATCCAAAGGCTAGTGCTCCCCTGTTGTTGATAAAGCCACCATTTTGAAAAATGGAAACATCTTGGGCTTATAATTCACAACCTGAAATTTTATGCTTTTAGTGTTTATGCCAGTTAGTATCTCATAGTGCTGGTTTCAGGAACAGATCCCAGGTACACATTTCATCCCATCAAATATTGCTTTGGATATATGTCCAACTGAGAGGCAGCATGGTGTAAAGAATAGTGGTATAATGTAGAGAGACCTGGTCTCAGTACCAAGAAGACCTAGGTTCAAGTTCTGCCACTGACATACATACATACTTACTGACACCTCCTGGCTGAGTGACTCTGGGAAAGGCACTTAACCCATCAGTACTCCAGCCAACTCTTTAAGAGTACAAGTTTCAGAGGAGGTGCCAACCTGAATTGGCAGAGGAAATATTCTTTACAGAGGCATCATCTTATAAAGTAACTAAATCACAGGTCCAGCAAAAATAAATTAATTTGGGCTAAGGACCAACAGAGATATTTTGGCTCCAGAAATGACAAGAGTGTATTAAGATATTGCAGTGAACTCTTAAGGGGACTCTAGGAAGATCCCTGAATGGCCTAATAATCTACCTTGGAGCAAGGATAAAACTAAAGAGGTTTAGGAAAAGACTCTAAAGCCATATATAAATGTCCTATTTGGATACCTCATTGCAGCATGGAGGGATCTTGAAAGCCATACTACAAGAGAGGTAGGTCCTACTATGCTGACAACAGAGTATGTCTGAAGATCAGCCCAGATCAATTTCCTTATCAATAAAATGACCATAAACTCACTCTCAACTCTTAATCTATCACCCTCTAATGGGTGACAATATTTCCTAAGGCACCCATAAAAACTTCTTTGCAATCAAATAATAATCTACATTAATGAAAGGAAACAATGATACGGATAGATAATCCAAATAAACATAATTCAAAAGTTATTTCTGGTTGGTTTTGGACTTTCAGTTGCATATGGGTGTGCCTGATGTTTTGAGAATTCACGTTCCAAATGAAAAATAAAGCAAGATTGTGAATAGCTAACTAAAGAGGAAATGGGGAAAAAAAATTGTTTTGCTATTTTCAGAATTTTCCTGAGCCTCCCACTCTGTATTGCAGATAAATAGACTTGTCTCTCAGAATAACAAAAAACAACAGACTGAATGGAAATCACCCCCTACTGGCTTTTGTTTATGATCTTTCTGGCTTACATGTTCCCTGGGTTATAAGAGGTTAAGTATTTCAGTTTCCAAGGTTCCTTCTGATGCAAAATGAAATAAGCAAAACTAGGCAACATTATACACAATGACTGCAACAATGTAAATGTAAGAATAAAGAAAAAAGAATGCTTTGAAATTATGACTAAGTTCAGTCCCAAAGAAGAGATAGAACGCGTCCTCTCCCATCCTTCCTTGCCCTCCCCCTTCTTTGCCATTGTGAGGAACTAGGGTTATGGAACACTGTATCCAATCTCAAACTTTTCCCACATGTTGGTTAGTTTTGTTGAACTATGTTTTTCTTTTTTAATTTTTTGTCATGAAGAATGATTCTCTGGGAGGGTAGGGGTAGGGATACAATGGAAAATATAGATGATGTAAAAACATAAGAGATCAATTTAAATTGGCTTTAAAAAAAAAGGTCCCTTCCATACCCAATGCATTGGCAAAGATGGTGTTAATAAATGACAACCATTTAATGCTTGTGGCATTGTAGTGGAAAGTGATCTGGAGTTAAGAGTGCTGGGTTGGAATCCTGGCCTTGCCACTTAATACTCTTGGAATATTGGGTAAAACATGTAACTTCTCTCAGTTCCCTAATCTATAAAAAGAGGTCCTTGGACCTCTAATGGTCTAATGACCTTTAATGTTCCCTTCATGCCTTAAATCTATGGACCTAATGCAATAGGCGAACTATTACATTGCTGATAGAACTATGAATTGATACAACTCTTTTTTTCAGAAAGCAATAAGGCATTATGCCATAAGAGCTGTAAAATTTTTCATATGCTTTGACCCACTGTGTCCATGACCATTAGTCAATAAGCATTCATTCAGCATCTGTTCCATACTGTGCACTGTGCTAAATATTGGAGATGCAAAGGCAACAATAAAGGTATCCTGCTTTAAGGATATTATATTAATGTTATCACTATACCCAAAGAATATTATTGAAAAGGGGAAAATGAATAACTATAGAAAAATATTTCTAGAACATTAGGTCTCTAGTGTAAAAGAATGATAGCATGCTTTCTTCCTTCCATGTATTTTGTGGTCCAATGACACTGGTTTTTTTGCTGTCCCTACTTCTTCTGCTGCTCAGTTGTCTGCCCTGGCACCAGTAGATCAAAATCCGGCACTGGCAATTCAGAACTTCGCAGCATTGGTGCTTTCTGGCTGTAGCCCTTAGCAGGCTTTTGTTCCTGAAGGTATGTAGCTAATCTGGGTATTGGAGCCTGAGCACACTTCTGCAGCCTGGAGCCATGGTCTATACAGTTAGAAACAGGAAGGAGGGCAGAGACTAGGGTATAGGGTATTAATATAAATCTGTGTCATGTCCTAAATGTCTTCTGAAAAGATGCTCATGGTTGCTTCTGGTAACACAATAAAACCAACTCAGAAAACTCCTTTATTTGCCTTTCTAGGGAAAAACCTATGATCCCTCCTTCCATTTAGCCTCAGTTCTTTCTCTTAAATCTTTCTACTAAATCTAAGGGATTTATCTATTCTATCAACTAACAATTGAGGCAGTTGGTGGTATAGTGGATAGAACATTGGACCTGCTGTCAAGAAGATCTGAGTTCAGAGGTGACCTCAGACCCTTACTAACTGTGTGACCCTGTCTGTGCAAGTCACTTAACCTCTATCTGCTTCCATTTCTTCAACAGCAAAAGAGGAATAAGAAAAATAATAATAACACATCTCCAAGGGTCGTTGTGGAGACCAAGTAAGATATTTGTAAAATGCTTAGCAAGTGCTTGGAACATAGTAGGAGCTATCCAAATGTTTGATTCCTTCCTTCTAGGTTAATTATAGCGAGAATGTCAAGATGAACATAATTTAGTTCCTCTTATAAAAGCAGCTGGGTGTCACAGTGGATAGAATGTTGGGTATGACATCAGGAAGACCTGAGTTCAAATCTAGTCTCAGATACTTCCTAGCTATATGACCCTGGGTAAGTCATTTAACCTCTGTGTTCCTTCATTTCCTGAATTATAAAAGGGGAATAAGAAAGGCGGTAAAAGCACATACTTCCCAGGCTTGTTATGAGAGCCAAAAGAGATAATATTTGTAAAGTGCTTAGCATATTACCTGGCACATAGTAGGGACTTAATAAACGTTTGTGTCCTTCCTTCCTTCTAGTTTAATTTATAGCAAGAAATTCCCCCAGTGCTGTGACCCCTGGAAAAGAGTCTCATTTAAAGCACTAACAACTAAGTTGAAAGTTATTGGTGGTTTAAAAGTTGTCATTCTTTGGATAAAGCCTTTCCTGATCCTACAATTGCTGGTGGGTTCTAATCCTAACTACCAGGTGTGTAATTACTTTGTATTTATTCACTTTATATTTACATTTTGTGTATATCTACATATAATTACCTCTCTTGTTAGAAGGAAAGATCCTTGTGAGTAAGGACTATTTCCTTTTTTTTATACTTACAGATATCTCCAGTGCCATGCATAATGCCTGGCACATAGTAGGCATTTAATAATTCTCCTTGACAGATTGATTCTTAGAATTCTTTGCCTGTGTTCCTAGCCCTCCACCACTAGTGCTGCAGAAACACGAGGGAGCCTCCCTCTGTCTGTTCCTCCCTCCTTCCCTTCCTCCCTTAATTCCTTTCTTTCCTTCCTCTCTCCCTTTCTTCTTTCCTTCCTTCCCTCCCTTTCTTCCTGTCTCCTTTCCTCCCTCTCCTCCTTCCCCCCTCATCCTTCCATCCTTTCATCCATCCTTCGTTCCTTCATTCCTTCTTTCCTTCATTCCTTTGTTCCTTCCTTCCTTCCTTCCTTCCTTTATTATCTTTCTCTCAGGAGGTGGGTAGTATCCTTCACCACTGATTCTCTGGAATGGTGGTTAATCATTTTGCTGATCTTAAGTTCTCCCAGTGTTCTTTCTTATTGTCTGTCTCTTCACCTTGTCTCTTTCCTCCAAAGGGGGTTCACAAACCTACAAATCAGCCCCCTAGTTGAAGAGAAGAGAGTAAATGAAGTTACTCTTCTTTGCTTTAACTATACAGATTTTAGTTCTTCTTCCTATGCCAGTTTTCTATGGGAGAGCTTTGCTGGTGAGTGTTTATCTGACTTATCTGATGCAACTTGTGGTTTCTCCAAGAATTGATTGGGAGATTTTCTTTTTGGAACCTATCATATTCCACTGGAAAAGCTGTCTCATGCTTCTTTACTACAAGATAGGATGGGTGTCTTGACTGCAACAGGTTTGAGAAACAAATTTTAAAGGGATGGTTTTTCAAACAGGTTTGGCAAATACTGTGTGTAGAGGGAAGATAACTTTCATGTCTGAGCATGAGTAGAGCCTTGTCTTCAAAAACCTCTTTATTATCCCATGATGAGCACTTTCCACGGAAGGTTTGGAATGACTAAGTAAAGTACAAGCTTGGGGATTGATGAGCAATAAGCCAGCTGACAACCACCTTTTCTAACAGACCAGGTTTGTGATTTTAGTGATTTCATTAGCATCATTGTATTCCTAGTTGAAAATGCAGAATTGTGGAAGATGGGCATAATACTATGCCTTTTGCTAGGAGATATGGAGAAAACTAGATTTAAGAAAAAAACAGTAAGTTCTACTGAGCAGGGTAGGGGGAATGGGGACTGTCCCTATACCTTCCTTAATATAGAGGTCTTCTGGATGAGGAAATTCCTCCCCCAAGTAGTCTGGCACCTTTTCTCTTATTATTATTATTAATAACAATTATAATAACAATTATTATTGTTATTGCTTTTTGTAGGGCAGTTGGGGTTAAGTGACTTGCACAAGGTCACACAGCTAGTTTTTACATGCGTGTATGTGTTAAGTGTCTGAGGCTGGATTTGAACTCAGGTCTTCCTGACTCCAGGGCCAGTGCTCGATTCATTGTGCCACCTAGCCACCCCTCCTTTTCTTAACCAATAGTTTTTAATTAGGGCATTTCCCAGAGCATGGATATATTAAGTGACTTACCCAGGGCCACACAGCCAGAGGTAGGAATGGAACACAGGTCTTCTTGGCTCCAAGGCTGGATCTTTTGTCATTATTCCACTTTGTCTTTTATGGTCCAGTGATGTTTAAATAAAAGGAGATTTATCCTAGTGCAGAGGAGGCTGAAAGGACCATGAGTTCAGTGCAAGAAACGTACTTAGAAATCATCTATTCCAGCTCTCGTTTTGCAGATGAGGGGGCTTGGTTTCAGAGAGGAGGAGTGGGTTGGGGTCATTTTGACCACTATAGGAGCAGCAGTCAGTCTTGGTAAGATCCTTTTCTCATATGCAACTACTGAGGCTCCTCTAGGGGAAATGTCCCTGGCTTCCTCCAGGAGCCAATGTGCCTTGGGTGGATGCCTACGGAATTTCTTCTTCTTCTGACATAGGTCTGTGTAGGGTGTGGTGTTTCTCCACCTCCTCTGCTGCCAACCCCCTTTTTTTTTCATAGCAGAAGGAAGCTGGAAGTCGAACTTGCTGACTCTTCAAGGAGGAGGAGATCCACTCCATCATGCAGCAAAACAGGTAAGAATGTATGTAGCCAAGAGAAGACAGGGGAGAAGGCAACAGGCAGAGGAGGCAGCTTCTTTGGATGAGCTCCAACCTTGGGGACCTTAGGAATTGTAGTGGCCAACTGCCGAGGTGTATGGTGCTAGAAGGTGAGGGTGAGGGTGAAAGGCATGGAAATCTTAGAGGCTGCATGATTCTAGGTGAGAGTTCAATGGGCTTTATTCATATTAAGGGCATACCACACAGAGGGAGCAATTTGGGAGAGAAACAGGCAGAAAAGTTGGTAGATAGATAGGCAGATATACAGGTAGGTAGACAGATATATACGTGCTTGCTAGGTGTCAGGCATTGTGTTCAGACCCATTCTGGTGAAAAGTGGAAAAGTCAGCCTTTATGTCTGGTCCCCTGTATTGATCTGAAGCTGCTGGGATCAAGGAAGATGGGTTTGAATCTTGGTTTCCAGGATTATAAACTGTGAGATTCTGGACAAATCATTTATCCTCTGTAAGCCTTATCTGTAAAATGGAAGCAATAATATATGTACCTGTTTTGCCTCACAGGATTTTAATGAGGAGAGTGCCTTGTAAGGTTTAAATCTTTTATAAAAAATGAGTTGTTTTTTATAATTATTGTTTGTGCAAATTAAGGAACCATTTAGAGATCCAGATGATTCCCTGAGATATTTATGCTTCTTTCCTTCCTTCCTTTTTTGCTTCCTTCCTTCCTTCCTTCCTTCCTTCCTTCCTTCCTTCCTCCCTCCCTCCCTTCCTTCCTTCTTTCCTTCCTCTCTCCCTCCCTTCCTTCCTTCCTTCCTTCCTTCCTTCCTTCCTTCCTTCCTTCCTTCCTTCTTTCCTACCTTCCTTCCATCCTCTTCTTCTTTCTGAAGTATATTTGGATCTCATTTTTTTTAGGAAGTCCAACTAGTCATGTGTTAGGGGCTGGATGTCTGTCATCTGGTAGGTATTTGTTGACCAACCTATAACTGAAATAAAAGTTCTCTGGGTCAAAGACGTGCGTATCATGTGCCCCAGAAAGTCTCAGTGTCCAGATGCTTCTAGAAAGGGGCATTATTATGGCTGTCTTAGAGTGGCTCTACTCTACTATGATGGTGCTACAATACAACAGACTCTTCATTGTTGTGGCTTGAATAGGTGTGAGGACTGGAACTGTACTACCTTGGCATAAGGTTCATTCTGAAATATGTGTGTGTGTGTGTGTGTATTGTTGTTGTTGTTTTGTGCTTGAGGACTGGGGAGGAAGAGAAGAATGGAACCCCTTCCTGACTTCCCATTCATACCTGTGTTTAAGAATATCCTATTCTGAGGACCTGAGTTCAAATCCAGCCTCAGACACTTGACACTAGCTATGTGACCTTGGTCAAGTCACTTAACGCCAAATGCCTGCCTTCCCTCCTCAAAAAAAAAAGAATATCTTATTCCCTCTATCTGGGAGACCCAGAACTGATCACTCATCATGTAATCCTATGGGAAAAGTCACCTATGTATTAAACACTGGCAAATGTCTGTCACTTCCAGAAGTGACTTGTTGAATAATTTTTAGTTGTGCAACCAGAACTAATTTATAGGTAAACTTACTTTATGTCATCTATTTCTTCATCTGAATACTTGAAATAGGAGAACCTGTTTGTTGCAGTGGAGGGAAAAAAGACTTTAGAGTCAAGTCCCTGGGACCAAATTTTTTAGCTCTGATACTTAGCGGTTGTTTGATCTTGGGAAAGTTACTTAATTTCCTCAGTTTTCAATTTCCACATCTGTAAAATGAAAGTGTTATATTAGATGGGACTCTTAGGTCTCTTCCCCTTTTTTGCATCATGGACTCATTTATTAGCCTGGGGAAGCCTTCTCAGCATATTGTGTTTTATCTATATCCATAAATGAAGGAAATGCTCAGTTTAAGTTAGAGGTTACTAAAAATAGAGATAGACTTTCCCCCTCTATTCAAGCTCACAGAGCTTTTCAAAGTTGTTGTTTGTCCTTCCTTCTGGAAAAGGAGCACTGGCATCTGGAGGATAATGTCTTGACTTGTAAGTGAATTGGATTTAAGTGAGGCAAGGCTGTGCAAAGTCATCAGCCCCACTCTTCTCCAGAGTCATCTGAGTCCAGTGTTAAGACATAGGTCAGGATAACTAAAGATGGCCCCAGATGCAGTGGGAGACCTTGACCTCTTTAAGCTAAGGTCTTTCCCAGATCTCAGTTTGTCTGAGGCAACACCCATTCAGTGATTTAAGGCTAGGTAAGAACTGAGGCAAAAAGATGCCTAGTTTGCCCACTCAAAAGACTCAATCTGGGAGGGGAAGACCCTCAAGAATAGAAACCATTGTTATTTACACTCACTCTGAGCCATCAAAACCCAACAATGAGCAAGTGAAGCTTGGGCTGGGACCTATTGTTGGCCAATCAGTGATAATTTATTGAGGGCTGGGGGGAGTAGAAAGAGTGTGGAAACCTATGCTTAAAATGTTTTGGATCCCTGTCATGCCCCTTCCTTGTTTTCCCCACATTCTTGTTCTTCATACTTTGCTTTTTTCCTTCCTTCCTTTCCCCTCTGTTCTTCTTCACTCCCTTAAATTTAAAAAAAAAATTCAGAAGTCTCTTTAGAGGCTTCTGAGTCATAAGTGATTTTTTTTTAAATTTGAGGTCTAGTGAAAAATGTGTTCAGAAATCCAAATAAAGCTCTTATATGTGGCAAGTTAAATTGACCCAGATTGTTTCTAAAGAATTGACTCAGCAGTGAATACAGCACCAGCCATGGAGTCAGGAGGACCTGATTTTATATACAGCCTCAAGACACTTGACATTTATTAGCTGTGTGACCTTGGGCAAGTCACTTAACCCCAACTGCCTTGCCTTACCCCCTTCAAAAAAAATTGTCTCAGTTTCTTCATTCTCTAAGAGTTGCCATTTATCCATAAGCGTAATTATACGCTTGTTACTAAGCTTATGTTCTTTCCATTAAATATATCCATTTTATGCCTCTCCAATATAGATACTAGGGCAGCTGGGTGATGTAGTGGGAAGACTGCTGGCTCTGGAATTAGAAAAACTCATCTTCCTGAGTTTTAATCTGGCCTTACACACTTACTAGCTGTATGACCCTAGGCAAGTCACTTAACCCTGTTAAAACGTGCTGAAGGGGTTGCAAGCAGAAAAAGTTTGAGAAGCCCTTCTCTAGAGAGTTGCATCAATGTAAAATATTTATTTACACTTCTTCCATGTGCCAGGTACTAGATGCTGAGAAAACAAAGGCAGAAGGGAAGTAGTAATTGTCCCCAAGGAGCTTATGTTCTGTAGGGGATGTGTAGGGGAAGGGGAAAGCCATAGAAAATGAATCAGAGCCCAGAAGAGAGATGGTATCAATCTGGGAATCATCTCCCCAGAGTTCGTTGTCAAAACTTTGGGAGAGTAAGCTGATGAAAGCAGAGAATGTAGAGAAGAGGATTAATTATCTGGGTGGGGAAGCAATGAGGTATAACCCAAGGAAATATGTCCATTGTAGTTTTTGGTCAATGTTTAAAATAGAAATGTTGTGAAGAGTTATGATTTTAAAAAATGAAACTGATGACTGTATAAATTACAATAACAAAGTTTGGCCCTAGAAAAGAGATGAGAACATACCTTCAAGGGATCAGAGAATTCTGGGAAGACTTATATGAAGTGATATAGAGTGAGGGTCTAATCAATGCAATGACCAACCATGATTTCAGAGAACTTATGATGAAACACGCCATCTGCTTCCTAAGAGAGAGAGCAGATAGACTTGCAGTGTACATTGGGCCATAATTTTTGGATGTAGAAATTTAGTTTGCTTAACTGTACATATTTGTGGCGAGGTAAAATAAAAGGTAAGCTAATTATGGGGAAATACATCCAGGCAGAGCATCAAGTAGATGGGAAGAACTCAGTTATTACAGGCAGGTGATTAAAAATGTAGGCAAGGGTGGGGAACTTTTGGTTTCAAGGCCATACATGACCTTCTAGGTTCTTGGGTGTGGCCTTTTGACTGAACCCAAACTTCACAGAACAAATTCCCTTAATAACAGAATTTGTTCTGTACACCTTGGACTCAGCCAAAAAGCCGCACCCAAGGACCTAGAGGGCCACATGTGGCCTTGAGGTCTCAGGTTCCTCACTCCTGGAGGTACAGCCCTTGACTCTGTTTCACTGCAAGAAGTAGAAGGGCTTAGTAGTATGGGGGTCCAGGTTTATGTGACCGAATTAATATCACCAGCATTTCCCTAAACATGGCACAGATAGGGAAAATACAACAGTCAGTGACTTTCCTATTGCAGGGAGCAGGAGCAGGTTTCCTGCTCAGATAATGGAAAGAGGAGCAAACCCTTTTGAAGAATACTTTGGCATACCTGCCTACTTGGGGGTGCACTGGAGCCAACTGAACTAACTCTTAAAAGCTGATTGTTAAATTTTTAATGTGAGTTTTTACACTTCAGAAATTGGCAAGTGGTCTAAATAAGGTATAGATGGTTGGGTGGCTCAATGACTCCAATACCCATGGTCCCTCACTGCTTCTCACTTGGCGGGTGTATAACAGATGATGGCTCAGTGAATGAATGAAATGACAATTCACTGAGAGCTTATAATTTCTTTGGATTTCATTAGACAATGGACCAGGTTTCATTTCAATGAAGTCTTCTACAAATGACTGGAAATTCTTTCAGCAAAAGGATATAAGGAGAGAGACAAATCAGATGTGGAAGGTTTCATTTGGTTGCTGACTTGAGACAAGTTAAAATCTGCCAGTCTGAGGCAAAAGTAATCAGCCTGGAAAAATTCCAAGTTGCAGGCAAAATGAATTCAGATAAAGGTCTTCATTTCCCCCCATTTACTTGATGTAAATGTACACAATTATTTATTTAAACTTGAATGTTGGTGAATATGAATTTTGTGGAGGCAGCTAAGTGTTATTAAAAACGTGCTTCTTAAGGTTTGGACACAAAACAGTGTGAATTGACAGCTTTAGGCACCATTTGCCTTACAGTGTCAACATTCCCTAAAATGTAAATTTCTTGAGGACAGGGACTGATTTAAATAAAAAAATCTTTGTAACCAGACTACTTAATCCAGTTCCTTACACATAGCAGGAGCATAATAAATGCTTGTTAAATTGATTATTTTCAGTTAATTAAAAATTTCATTAAATTGGTGTTAGAAGTTTTAATAAATGATACTTATGAGCCTAGATCAATGTATCCCGAAAGGATGCAATTGTAATTCATAGATAACCACTGGTGGCCTGTTTTCATCACTGATGTGCCCATCCATATCAAAATGAAAGAAAAACAAGAATTTTGCAAATATTCTCTGGATACATGCTCTTGCTTCTTGTTCTTGGATATTACCCAAAATGCCATTTCTCTATGGGAATGGGCACCTAGGTGGTACCCTAGTGGATAGAATGCTGGGTCTGGAATCAGGAAGACTCATCTTCCTGAGTTCAAATCTGACTCAGACACTTACTAGATGTATGTCCCTGGGCAAGTCACTTAACCCTGTTTGCCTCAGTTTCCTAATCTGTAAAATGAGCTAGAGAAGGAAATAGTTCAGTATAGTTTCCAAGAAAACCCCAAATAGGGTCATAAAGAGTTGGATATGACTAAAAAAAATGACTGAATAAAAACAATTGGGTGCAGGGAAACTAAGAGCCCTCTAAAGGGCTTGTTTGCTGTGGACATGCATATGGAGGAGCCTGAGCACCTATGGGTCAGTTTCCATTTATCACACCCTTTTCCTTGTTATGCTCCCACCCTGGGGATCTGAAAAAAGTGACTAGTAGCCTAGGTTTGGCTCATGTGCTCTAACCCTAACCTTAACCCTAGTCCTAACCCTAACTCTAGAAAGGTAGTCAGTGTGCAATGTAAATCAAGTATGGGACAGCCATTTTTTTTCCTACACTCAAAAGAAATGTGTAACATGGAAGACCTACAAGTGAATATTGACCTACAACTTAGATAATATTCAGTAATACTGTCAGACTCTCCAGGGATATTGAACCTTCACCAAATATAAAGCATTTAGTGGGATTGCTTAAAAGGCGTCTTAACATTTCACTTTGGCTTTACACTATTCAAAGGAATTGTGCTCCTTTGCCTATTTATGGGGTCCTCTCTGATACAATTTCCTCTGCTGCCATTTAACTGTGACCCAGGAACCCAAGCCCTCCAGTCTCTCACATTCACAACATTGCCTTTAAAGACTAGGTATTGTGGGATCAGTATTTGGTTATCTGCCCTCAGGAGAGGAAACAAGGCAAAAAAGTTATCCAGGGGCCAAAAAGGTCAGGGCTGTGTGAATACCTGTTCTACATGCCACATTTTTACTTCTACCCTATAAGAGATAGATCAAACGTGATCTGAAACTGATGGGGCGCTGAGGCCTTTGTTTGTAACATTCAGTTGTAACTTCAGTTTGTAAAATCACATTTGTGTTTGGGTACCTATGTTTGTAATATCGGTTAGTGAAACCAAGTTGTAAAAAATCACACTTCCCCCAGCCATAAATCATTAACTCTGCCTCTCTCCCCCGAGCCATCACTCTGCCTAGCTACAACTCATGAACCATTTATCCCTGCTTGGTACAATAACAAGCTATACCTATGAATCCTTCACAAAAGCATTTATAAACAAACCCTTTAGCTTAGAGAAATGTATAGCCCCATTGTTCTATTGGCCAGCTGCACCTATGAATCCTTCAGTGCACTATCAGTAAGCTAACTTCTCTCCAATTTGGCACATCTTGGATTCCCCAAATAGTCCAGCTTCCCAACATCCATCTTGTCAAACAGGACACTGATGGGGAACAGACTGGACACCTCTCAGTCAGCCCTGACCGCCGGCTGACTTAGTGACATTTCAAGGCAAAAACCATACCTCCTGTGAGCTTTTTTCTAGTGAATTACGGGCAATACGCCTGTGTAGTTGATATAAAAAGTGCATGTCCCTTTAAAACACTGACCACTCCTTAACTCCTCCCTCATCCCATCCTTATCTAGTTAGCATAATTGATACCTGATTTATGGCTTTATAATCTGTGTCTTCAACTCCTACAGTCTTGCAGGCCCTCTAAGACCCCTGCCTGCTGCAAAGTGTAACAATAAACTTTTACAATCCTGATTGCCAAGATTGCTTAAGTCCGGGAATTCTTTTCAGACCAAAAGAACCCTCCAAGGATTTCTTAGCAATCCCTGAAAAACCTTTACCCTCTTCAAAACCAGGAACTGAAAAGTACTACCTTGATTTTTCTTATCATAGACTGCAATCTTAACCCCACCTAGAGCTAATGATTATAGTCTATAATTATGTAGGGTTCATCAATTACAAGGACAGTGTCATATAGTGGAAAGAGAGGCAAGGAGGCTTGGGTGTGACCTTGGGTATATCACTTAACTTTTCTCACGCACTCTGGGCATTTTTCTGAGACGTTAAAGTTTCTGAGAAGGCAGAGAACTATAATGGCAGAAGGAAAATCCATTCCCTGGACTGGTAAACTCACTCTCTTCCCTATTCCAAACTGTCTCATTTCATCCTCACGGAAATTCTGCAGAGGACTTGGAGTACTACTGTCTCCATTTTACAGATGAGGAAACTGAGTCTCATTTAGAACTTAACCCACATTTTCTCACAAATAGTTGTCCTTAGTTGCCTGCTGTAGTAGGGGCAATCGTGTGTGGATGCTCCAGTGTGAACATAATCCCATTACCTGATAAATAGTAAAACCTATAGATATACATAGTGCTGGCCAGGAACATCACCCTCATGGGCACCTGGTTTTTACTATGGGTTTGTACACATCAGCCACTCTTGTGGCATAAGGGATGCGTCTCGTTTCCTTAGTGGGAATATAAATATTTCAAGAATATTCTTGGGAGTGTAGTTTGCCTTTTTTTCCCTTCCGATCAATGCCAAAGGCCAGACCTTATACACATGGCAATTTTTACTTCATATACATTATCTTGTAAAAAATCTCTAGAATGCTGTAGTCGGGTCTGTAGTCAGGAAGACCCAAATTCAAATCCAGCTGCAAATGCTGGCTGTGTGACCCTGCGCAAATCACTTAGCCTCTGTTTGCCTCAGTTTCCTCACTGTAAACAGGGATAATAATTGCACTTATTGTTTGGAGGATCAAATGAGATCTGTAATGTGCTTAGCACAGTACCTGGTATACAGTAGGCACTTTATAAATGCTTGCTCCCTTCCCTTTCCCTTGTATCTTCTATTCCGCACCCGCTGCTGAACATAGTGCTCTGCATGTAGTAGCCACTTAAAAGTATCTGATTAATTGAATTCAATTCATTAATGTTGACATTAATTTCCTTTTTTTTTTGCTTTTTTTGGAGGGGGAAGGTAGGGCAATTGGGGTTAAGTGACTTACCCAAGGTCACACAGCTAGTTTTTTCTTTAAATCCTGTCTGAGGCAGGATTTGAACTCAGGTCCTCCTGACTCCAGGGCCAGTGCTCTATTCACTGCACCACCTAGCCGCCCCAGGCATTAATTTCTATAGGATCAAATTTCAATAGTTTCTTGTTCTTCTGATGATATATACATACATACACGGCTCTATCTGTAATTTGTTTTAAACCCTCTTCCTCTTTGCTATAAATTCGTAAGATGTAAGCAGCTATTTATGGAACTGGATCGGAATTCAAATTTTAATTCAAAACATCCTACATTTCTGACATGGGAAAAAAATGATTCCAGAAAAATTGGGGTCATTAAATAGAAAGGCTTTCAGATTTTCTTTTCTCTTGGGCTTAAAAAATTCTGTGTAAAATGGGAAACCACTGGCATTTTATATTTTTGACTGTTGCAGGGGCCAGAAGCCATTCTACTGTTAAACACAGTATAATTACATTAAGTCTTTTTCCCAACAGTCATTTGTTACTATAAAATAAGACAATTAAATTAGATGAACATGCAGACAGAGAGAGCTTTTGAGCCAGCTTGAGTTTAAAGCTGTGTTTCATTTGAGCTAGACTGCTCCACAGTCATGGTCTCTGAGCTATTTGCATTATTGCATTGAATAGGCTTATTCATTGATTCATATCAAGGAAGATAGGACCCCCTTCTGCCTTCCATTTTAAATCAAGGAATAAGTCACTTACAAAATGATTATCGAAAGATTCTGCATGAACCAACATATGGATGGTAGCACCCTTGTGGTAGCAAAGACCTGAAAACAAAACAGATACACATTGATTGGAGAAGAGTTGAGCAACCTGTGGTATGTGAATGAATGCAACATTACTGTGCCATAAGAAATGACAAACATGAATGCAGAGTAGCATGACCATGTAAAGTAAAGGAGGAAGAGCCAAGAAAACAACATACAGTACAATCACAACAATGCACTGGGAAAAACCAACAATCCAAAAGAAATGTTGCAAAATTACAAAGAACAAGCATGAAAGAAGAAATATTCAAAGATACCTAAACTTCTACTCTTTTGCAGAGCTAGGAGGTCCACAGGCATGTAATGATGCATATATTTTGGATTTTTAGAATTTATTGATTTTTTTTTGTTTTTTATCTCTTTTTTGTCTTTAAAAAAAACTGTTAGATGAGATAGCCCTTGGGGAAGAGGGAAACAACATTCTGTTGTTTCAGTCATGTATGACTCTTCGTGATCTTGGCAAAGATACTGGAGTGGTTTGCCATTTCTTTCTCCAGCTTGTTTACAGATGAGGCAAACATGGTTAAGTGACTTGCCCAGGGTCACAGAGCTAGTAAGTATCTGAGGCCAAATTTGAACTCAGAAACATGAGTCTTTCTGACTTCAAGCCTGGCATTCTATTCACTGCACCACTTACCTGCCCAGATGGAAATAGACAGGAGGGAAATGTAAGTAATGTAAAAAGACATCATTAACATTATTTTAAAAAACAAAAAGATTCATCACAGAATTTATTTAAACCATGAGTTCCATCAATTTTAACTTACACAGTTAAGCAGAATCATCACAGTCAGACATGTATACAAATACTCAGTGTTGGGTTTTCTTTTTCTGTAACCTTTAAGTTTGTGAAAGTCTTAAAAAATAACAATTTAGAAATGTAGTCATCTAGTGGTAAGTTTTAGACTTTCTTCTCTCTGATGCAGGTTATACAACCAGTTTACAAATAAATCATGTTCAAAAGTTTGTAAGTTGGTTGTTTGGCACTTGAAGGGAGGGGGAAAACAAAGTTTGGGAGGGAATAAAGTCAAATGAAATAGACACTATTAAATTTTCTACTCTGCTTGACACTGTGCTGAGGGATGGAAGGGAGAGTAGGAAGAAGAGAGGGGCTGGAGCAGAAAGAAAGAGAGAGACAGACAGACAGACAGACAGAGACAGAGAGACAGAGAGAGAGAGAAAGAGAGAGAGACAGAGACAGAGAGAGAGAGGAGAAAGGAAGAAAAAGGAAGAAAGAAAAAGAAAGAAAGGAAGGAAGGAAGGAAGGAAGGAAGGAAGGAAGGAAGGAAGGAAGGAAGGAAAGAAGGAAGGAAGGAAGGAAGGAAGAAAGGTATAGTGAGAGGTTTTCCTGAAGAAATTGTACAAGGGTCCCTAGAGAGTAGGAAATAAAGGGGATTAAAGATGTGCATATATGTGTGAGAAAGAGATTGCTGATCTGTGTTGGATGAAAACGGAGGAAGGACAATACATTCCCCTGGAGAGGGAAGAAAGGGATTGTTAGGGTACTGCAGGGTTTTGCAGGAGCCAGATACCGCCACTCCTTTTCAGAGCCAGGAGGTTCATAGGTATGCAATGGTGCCCGTGCTTTTGGATTTGTTTTTGGATTTGTTTTTGATGTATTGATTGATTTCACAACAGAGAAACCTCAGAGATCCTGTGGGGTTCAAGCTTGTGGCATCAGGCAAGATGCAAACAACCCGTCCGTGCTCACTGGAGCTTCCTGTGACTATTAATGGGCAGCTGTCAGGGACTGGATCTCCAAGCTGAGATGCCCTAGGGAGGCAATGGCCAATGTGTGTAACATCACTCCATCAAGACACCCCATCTTCTCCTTCCTGTGCCTTTATCTTTCTGTTCTACATGAGTAGAATGTCCTTTCTCCTCATCTCCATCTCATAGAATCTGTTTACTTGGTACAGTGGATAAAGCGCTAGACTTGGAGTCAAGAAGGCTTGAGTTCAAATCCAGCCTCAGCTATGTGACCCTGAGAAAGTCATTTCACTGCTGCCTCTGTTTCCTCAACTGTAAAGTAGGAATAATAATAGCACCTACTTCCCAGGGTTGTTGCGGGGACAAAATTAGATAATATTTGTAAAGTCCTTGGCACATTGTTGTCGTTCAGGTGTTCAGTCCTGTTTGAGTCTTCGTGACACTGTGGATCATGGTACAAAAATACTGTCCATGGAGTTTTCTTGCAAAGATACTGCAGTGGTTTGCCATTTCCTTTGCCAATGGAGAAAGCACATGGTAGACACTTAATAAATGCTTATTTTGGGGGCAGCCAGGTGGAACAATGAGTAGAGCACCGGCCCTGGAGTCAGGAGAACCTGAACTCAAATCCCTGAGCTCAAATCTGACCTCAAGGACACTTAACACTTGCTAGCTATGTGACCTTGGGCAAGTCATTTAGCCCTAATTGCCTAGCCTTCCCTCCTCCAAAAAAATAATAAATGCTTATTTTCTTGCCCTTTCCCCTTCCCTCTTTCTTCAAGATACACTCAGCCATCACATTCTGCATGAAATCTTTCCTGATCCCCTCAATGCTGGTGGCCTCCCTCTTTTCCAGCCTCCCTCTGTATAATGGCTTTGTAGCTATCACTTGGTATTTATACTGCATATAGTTACATGGATACTTGTCTCTCCCATTAGAATGTAAGCTCATTATGAGTAGGAATAGTGTCACTTTTTTCATTTGTGTCCCCAACACCCAGCCCGGAGGCTAGCACAAAGTTGGCTCTAGTAAATGCTTTTTGCTCAATTGGTTGCTGGATGGAGGGCCACTACAGTGCCCGGCTCCACATACCTCAAACTTCATCTCACCTCATGTTGATTGCCCCTTCCTTGGCAGGGTCTCTTCCGTATTCTCCCTGGCTCCACATGATACCCTGAGCAAAGAGAGGGTGCTGGTAGTAAGCCCATGCTTTATGTAAGGCTTCTTTCTCTCTTTCAGCAAGAGAACAGGGCCCAGTCATCCTGACTTTCCCTTCTATGAAACAATAATCATACTGTACTTTTATTTTAGCGTCGCGGACTTGTTCTAACTCTCCTTTGTCTTTTCATCATAAATCAATTGCCACAGAGAAGACAGTGGGAACAACTGTTTGTGGTTAAAGGAAAAGCTGACATTTCTATAATGACAGTGTCTCTCCCTCTGCAAATTTGCTGAGAGCTCCTGGATCTTTCTTCTGCCCCCATTCTTCCATACCTTATATTACACTTTTATGTGTCACATTCCCCTTTACCAATATTCCTCAGCATTCCTCTAACAGTATCCCCCAGCATTCCTCTAACAATATCCCCAATATTCCTTTAACAAAATTCCCCATACTAACAATTTGATTAATAATAATTCAAGAATTACGAGATCCTTTGTATACCTTCTCCCATTTGATTCTCAAAACAACCCTGCCTCCAAGTCGAAAAGCATTTATTGTTTGCTACCTGCCAAGCACTGTGCTAAGCCAAACACAAGCAAAAAGAAAGACAAGCCCTGCCTTTAAGGACCTTACATCTAATTGGGGAAAGACAACACATAAAAGTGGAGCTGTTGTTCATCCTCCATTTTTGAAGCACCAGTGATGTCTTGACTTGATGGTAAATTGGCTTTAAGTGAGGCAGAGTTGCACAAAGCAGTCAGCCTTATTCTCTTCCTGAGTCACAGAAGTCCAGGGGCAGGACAAAAGTCAAGACAACTGGAGATGCAGTGGATGACCCTGGTTCTTTAATGGTTGACCAAACTCTAAGTCCACCGCTCCTGCTGGAAGGATGGGGGAGGAATGAGGGAGTGGGTCAAAAATTACCTGATCAGGGGGAAGCTAGGTGGTGTAGTGAATAGAGCACTGGCCCTGGAATCAGGAGGACTTGAGTTCAAATCTGACATTAGAAACTTAACATTTACTAGCTGTGTGACCTTGGGCAAGTCACTTAACCCTAATTGCCCTGCTTTGCCCCATCCAAAAAGCAAAAAACAAACAAACAAAAAAAGTACCTGGTCAAGAGCATGATGGAGAAAGAATTTCAGAGGGTCAGGAGCAAAACCCCAAGCAGAGCCTAGGCACATTCCTTAAAATGGAGGTTCCAAGGAAGAACTGATTGATAATCTAGCTGTCCTGTGATTCTTATTATCCTTATACTACAGATGATATAATTGAGGCTTAGAGAGACTCTTCGTCCAAGGTCACACAGCAAGTATGAGAAGCAGTAGTTCAGCGCCCTTCTAAATAGAACAGGCTTCCCTCTACTAAACCAGAAGCTCAAGAGCTGTGTGGCTTTTCATTTTTGTATCTTTTCCACTATATTTCCTAAATAGAGTAGAAGCCTAATAAACCTTGGGTGAATTGAATGTAATGTTTTAAACACGGTGCTTTTAATTTCACTCATAAAAGTTACAGATTTTTACCCCTCCCTTACTCCCAAATCCATCCTCAATAGCAAAGTATAAAATAAAAAGAATGGGGGAAAAAAGCTATGGGATAGCATCTGGGAGGTTCAAAGGTCTGGAACTATGATTCTTATTGCACAAACTGAGACCTTAGGACCAAAGGTCTAGAGATAGGAGGGATCTTTGGCACCCTTTTTATCCAAAGTTTTCATTTTACAGATGACAGTGTAGTCCAGAGCACTTTGGATCCTCAGTTGCTTAGGGAGATTAATATGATGGTGATATCTTGGTTTGGGAAGGGAAAAGGGAGGGATAAGGATTTACAAAGCACCTACTATATGCCTGACACTAAGCCAAGCACATTGTGGAACATTTATTTCATTTGATTCTCACAGTTCTTCTAGGTAGGTTCTGATATCGGTCCCATTTTATAGTTGAGGAAACTGAGGCAGAGTTTAGTGACCTGTCCAGGGTCGCACAGATAGTAAGTGTCTTAGACCTGATTTGAACTCAAGTCTTACTGACTCCTGGTGCTCCTTCCCCTCAGCCACCTATCTGCTTCCAAGAGAAGTTAAAACTTTCTTTGCACTCTTGTTTTCTAAATTCATCAATGATTGTGCTATCCTAGCTTTAGGACAAAGACTTTCATTGTTTTGGTTTAGTGGGTACAAGTAAAATTTTAATTATTAAAAGTATTTTATTAAATTATTAAATTTTAATTAATATTAATAAATTTAT
>CM053601.1:35608107-35637767 GCA_028646575.1 Pseudocheirus occidentalis | reverse complement strand
TATAATAGAAACACAAATTATATAAAATCTAAATAGATAAATATTAAATTATTTAAATTAATCAGTGTAAAATTAAATTATTAAATATTAATTTTTAATTTAAATTTTTTAATAATTTTTCATTTTTCTTAAATAATGATTCCATAGTAGATTTCACATAGCAGGTATTCAATACATGTTTATTGATTGATCGGCATAGAAGGCACTTAGTAAATATCTTTTGAAGCAAAATGAAGGGAAAAGAAGAAATGGAAAAAATGAAAAAAATGCTTAGGGCCATAGCTAGAACCCTCAGACATGAAAAGGGAAGATTCTAATTTATTGATTTGTGACATTTACTTTTATGTTAGAAATTCATGTCAATAACTGAAACTGAGAACTGCAAGCCTAAGCAAGCATGTGTGCCTTCAAATTAGATTTTCATATTAGAAACAAATGGACATCTCACGTTCAATCCAACTCAATTATTTCTGTGTTCTCTGTCTGTAGTAGTCTTATTTAGTATATGTTATGAAATATGTATAATTAAGATTGATTTTTCTGGGATTAAACATTTCATAACTTTTTTTATTCGATTTATAAGTTTTAATTTTACTGATAAAATGGTTATTTGCAAAAGTAAATTAAATGAGATAGTTTCTACAGCCCGGTTTATAAATAATAGAAGAAAATCTAAGTACTACAGTCTGCATCATGGGAGGCAGTAAAGAAGCCAATAAGGCCACAGATCCATTTGAGTATTTATAAATAATGGAAGGAAAGGAGGACAGTACTTAGCAGCAAACTAGAAAGTGCTATGTACACATGAGAGTTAACATTTATACAACGCTTTCAGGTTTGCTTTACAAAAATGATCTCATGTGATCTCACAACAACCCTGGGAGATGTTCCGTTACCATTCCCATTTTTAGTGTTGCTGTTCGGTTGTTTTTCAGGCATGTCCAACTCTGTGATCTCATTTGGGGTTTTCTTGACAGATACTGGAATTGTTGAAGTTTAAGGTTTAGGGGCGCTCGAGACCCCAAAATCCCAGGTCCTGCTGAATGAATTCTACTCAAGTCTTCTCTCAGCCAAAGTAAAGCAAAGTTTATTAATAGTTAACCAGATTGGGTAGACTCTTGAGGAGCCTAGGTATCAGTGATGCTTGTATTGGACAAGTGGGCCAGAATACAGACACAGAGAGGATCTCTACTAGAAAATTCTCAGCTCCATCATGGAGGCAAGCCAGAGCTTATATACAGAAAGATTACAGGGAGGGTTCTCGGGGTGGTCTAGTGGAGGAGTTTGGGGAGGATCTTGAGGAAGAGTCAAGTGAGGTCAGAAAATGAGGTCAGACTCTAGTAATGAGACTGAGGGTGGGAAATAGCTGAAGATGACAGACAGTGGAGGGCTAGGCTAGTTTAAGGGTAACAGATTTGGGTCTGGTGATAATGAAAGACTTATGGCTTCAGGCAAATTAAGTGGGAAGATTCAAGGAGGGTTCAAGGGGGTTCTCAGAGTCTGCACCCCATCTGAATGATTTGCCATTTCCTTCTCTGGCTCATTTTACAGATGAGGAAACTGAGGCAAACAGGGTTAAGTGACTTACTCAGGGTCATACAGTTTGTAAGTGTCTGAGGCTGGATTTGAACTCAAGAAGCGGAGTCTTCCTGACTCCAGGCCCAGCACTCTGTGCGCTATGGAGCCATCTAGTTGCCCCAAACCCATTTTACTAAGTAATCAGTCTGAGAGATTGTGATTTGCCAAGGATTACACAGCTAGCTAGACTGTGAGGCATGATTTGTATTCAGGTTTTCCTGATAACTCTAAGCCTAGCACTTTATCTGCTGAATCACCTAACCACTGCATAAGCTATTATTATTCATACATATATATGTATATATGTAGGTCCAGACATACATATATGCACATGTGTATGTTCACATACACATATTAATTTACATCAATTTAATTATTTAATTAATTATTTTTACAACTTGTTTATATGATTTATATAATTCATATTTATATATTATACATTATATTTATATATTATATAATTTATATAATAAATTTATCATTAATTTACATTAAATATACACACAATGTTTGAAATATACACACAAAGGGGCGGCTAGATGGCACAGTGAGTGAATAGAGCACCAGCCCTGGAGTCGGGGGGACCTGAGTTCAAATCTTGTCTCAGATACTTAACACTTTACTTAACCCCAATTACCCTGCCCTCCCCGTTCCAAAAAGCAAAAAAAAAAAAGAAAAGAAAGAAGTATACACACAAACATGTGCAAGTATCCACATAGACACATTCTGAGAGAGCATTAGCATAAAGGATCATAAATTCATTTAGAATTAGGAAGGATGGAGTTCATATACTAGAAATCCACAGTTAAAGAGAAAAAGGGGGAAATTAATCATTGTGTGAGATGAAGGAGTTCAGAGACTGGATCTAAGGTCAGAAAAGGTCTTTATTCTTTCTCATGAGAAAGGACCCTTCCCCTGTTGCCCACATGGCAGCAGAGAGAGAGCAACAGGTAGAAGCTAGCCCATAGTTATATAATCTTCTAATGCAGAAACCCAACCTCCCCAACTGGTCTTCACTCTTATTGGTAGGGGAGCTGACCCACACCCTAAGCACAGGAATCTCTGAGACAAAGGACCCAGAAACGTGTGGGTGTCCAATGAAAGCAGTCTTAACCTTATTTGGCTTATCTTCTGCTGAGTTGGCTCTGGGGGAGGGTCTCCATTGCCCTAAACTCCAGATCCCTTGAAGGTCAGGTGGCCTAACCCTAGGCCTAGTGAATACTGAAGCCCTTCTAGATTTGATTTTTTAGAATGGGGAAGCTTCACTATAAATTATCCCTCACAACGCCCCACTTTCTTTTTTTATATCTTTTGAAGTTTCCCTACTTTTCTTAACTCTAATTACCCTTCCAGCCCTCTCACTGACAACATACAAAGGGGCAGTCCCTTTTATGAGTACAGATACAGAGATTCGAAAGAAAACAACAATTGTCTTTTCAAAGTCCAAAAGTCTCTTTTCACACTGCTGTCTGGATGTGAAGAAGTCCTCTGATCACGTAGGGTCATCCGTCTTCAGCCCTGCATCCCAGCTTCTCTTCCTTCTGCCTTCTTTCATTCATTTACCTACAAAAGGAACCTTGGAACCAATGTAAATAACAACTCCAGAAGCTTTATCATTCTTACAAAATTAAAATTGGAGTCTTAGTCAATTGTCATGATCACACTTTAGAACCAGTTTCTTATATTTTGCATTAATCCATTATTAAGTCCTCCACCAGGAAGATGGGATTTCACTAATGGATTTACATTAAGTTCATAATTAAAATAATTAAAAATGTTTCCAAGTGGTCCAAAAATTATCTTCCTTTTAACATTTACTAATTATAACAAAGTTGAGACAAATGTGATACTAACTGAATAATGCAATAATACTCCGACAAATCCTTGACCTACTTGTCATATTATTACAAAGAACTAAAGGACCCTGACTCATACAGGAATGCCTATAGTAAACCGTAAGCCTAGCAGCTTTATCTTGTAGTAACTTAAGATGTTCCAGAATCAAGTAATTTGTTGTTGTTTTATTTAAAAACTTTTGATTATTGAAACTTGCCACCAAGAATAGGGTCAAAATTATAATGAGGGAACCACATTTCCTAAACTTCCGAATGCCAATTTCAGGCACAATGTATACCATGCTGCAATCTCCATCAAGCCAAGCTTAAAGTCTGCCAGGTGCTTGTAGGTAGACCCCAGTCAGAAGAATTATGCTCATGCTGAACTGTTGTTTCTCCAACCTTCATCCCTGTATCTTACAGGATCTGGCACCTTCGGTTGGTAGCTTGGATAGCTTGGGCAGCCTCTTTTAACCCTCCTATCTGGAGCTGAACTCAAAGAAACAGTTAACAGTCCCATAAAGTCTTAAATAACAAGCACCAGCAATCAGCTTAAAATGTGATTATAATCTCACGCTAGTTAAAGAACATCTTTGAAGTGAGCTTCAAATAACCTACGTTCATTCCTATATTTATTCTTATTCATAAAAAATCAAATCTCCCATCGGGATAATAAATTATTGCTCATTAGAGCATATACTTCATAGAGCATACACTGCATCTACTTCCAAACTTCTCTACCTTCCTATAATTATGCTTAATCTGAGCTCATACTAAAATTTCTCTTCTCTCAACTAAAAATATCTCTGGTTTAATCCCAACAATTAATTGTATTAATACCCAATTGCTCTTTCATAACTTTGAAATACACTGGGACCCCATTTCACTCATATACACAGATATACCTTCTCTACAGAAACTTTATAATCCCAATCTTAGTTCATGGGATAATGATTCAAAGTTGCATTTGTATCCTTATTTCCTCTCCTTCTCAAATTTGATTGAGCTATTAATTACAAATCAAGTTACAAATCTTTCTGTCTCCTTAGACACTTTCTCAAATTCTTTCTCAACTTACTTAAAACCCTTTTAAGAACCAATACAACCACCCAGAGATAGCAAGGCTTGGATAAACCCATATTTGTCCCCAAACCTTCTTATCTGCCTTCCATATTTCCAGTCAAACCTTTATTTATCCTTCCAATCTCTCAAATCCATTATTCAAATTATTCAGCACTCCTTTATATTTTTAACCATAAAACAAGACAGCTTGTAGGTTATTATCCTTTTACTAACATAAATGGTCTGGTTAGACAAAGCAAAGAGGTTAATCGCTAAACCTCACAAACTGATAGATCTGACATACAGAATTATCTGATCTTGTTATTCCCTCAGAAGTTTACACTCTGAGTCTACACTTGGCATATAGAAACTTTCAACTCTATCAACACTTTGCATATAGAAGTTTCCTATCCTTGAGTTCAATAGTTATACAAATGAATTTACTTGTAGGAGAGACTGACTTCTACTCCAGTTATCATAAAAAGACTTGGGAGGATCCATAAGTAATTAACTCCAAAACAGTGCATATCAATAAGCTGCTTATAATAAAACATGTTTGCACCACAGAAAACAGGTATTATTTCCACAATAGTAACAAAATTTGAATGAAGCTGACTTTTCCATTAATTCAAAAGTATTCCACAATTTACCTCCCTTTAAGAAACTCTTTTCCTCACGTAGAAGACGTTTCTGATCTAGTTTCAGTAATTAATAGAATAACAGCTAGGTCCCTCAATCAGTTGTACCAATACTCAATTATTCTAACATCACTTTGAAACATTTAAGGACCTTATTCCATACAGACAAATATCTAGTAATAGGCAGATGACTACGCCAAATACCCATTTACCAAGTTCTTTAATATATATAAAAAGGAATATAATTTGAGGCTGAATAGCCCAGATCCAAAACACACACTGAGCTATTATAGTAGCTCAGCTGTATCCCAGCCTTAGTTTATGGGATAATGATTCAACATTGTGTTTGCACCTTTGCTTCACAAACTTCTTTTCTCTTGGCCTAATTATTCCCATATTATTCAGAAAAGAATGTTCTCCCAACTTTATTTATTCTTCCTTCAGGAATCTAAACCTTTTATTTATACATTCAATTACAAATGTTAACTTTTGCTTATACCATACAATAACCACAAATTCAGATTAAAACAGCAAAGTGTTTTCTGCAAAACATCCTTCCTAAAAGTATTTCTTTTCTTAAAAAAAAAATAGTTTGAATTTATCCTGGTGTCACTGAACTTTTATGAAAGCAACATACTAGTATAACACAAAGGTTTACCAGGACTCATATACATAATTAATTCCTGTTCTATATTCCAAATTGGAACCAAAAACCAATTACTAGAAATCAATTATAAAAACTTTAAAGGGCCAGTTTCAAGACTGACTCATCAGTGGGGATTCTTCAAAGTCTAAAGTAACTGCTACCCCTCCTCCCCTCCTTCCAGATGGGGAGTGGAGAAATTCCTTACTTAATCTGATAAGGATTCTTTAGGCAATCCACCTGAAATTAAAATTCACAGTAAGTTTGAATATTACACAATCTATACACAATTAATAAAATAACCAGAAATCTTACAAAGTCTTTGTATAATTACTAATTTTCCCTTTACAAATTTTAAATTTCTTATTGCCCCTTTCCTGGTATTGATGAAGTTTCTAGGGGTCACCTAACCCCTCCTTCCTTCCATACATATTAACAGTTATCTTGTGTCTGTAAAGGTACTAAGGCACAGGCTTCTCTACCTCAGCTTTCTTATCTTGTGTCCCTCATCTTATAACAAAAGATCTTGCAAAACATTTCTTAATATTTTCCTTTTTCAAAAACAATTTATCCTAATATCATTAACTAATACACAATTTCTAAATTCTCTGGTCATAAAAATCTTTCCCACATAATTGACAAAACTTAGGAGGTTTCACTGGTCTTTTCTTCACATAATTACCAATAATTCTCATAAATATATTTCTTAACTGAAACTTCCTTTTAAATAAAGAAAAACCTTAAAGTTTATGATTTCTTAAATTACAATATTTCAAAATATGATAACACAACTGTTTACCAATAACACAATTATTATGTTCTTACATTTAAACTTTCCAATTCAAAACCCATTTAATTACCAGTCCATTGACCTTAATTCAGCTGGATGTATTTTTAAAATTGAGCCATATCCCTCCCTCTCTCTCTCTCTTTCTCTCTCTCTACAAAAACACATTTCCAATTCATCTTGCACAGAGGATCATTCATAACTACAGGTAAAGGTATATATACCTGGTTTTTTGAATAGCAGAAGTAACAACATAACATTTTACACAATGGTTTTACATGTTTTACACATGGTTTTTCTCCATCTTTTAGTTTCAACTGAAATTAGATTAAAACTGACACCATTCCTAACTCACAATGGTCAGTTTTTACAATATATGAGGATTTTGCATTTTAGATACCATAACAACACAATAACATTATGATATTAATTGCATTTCCAAAACGAGTAGAGGCTTTTCTCCTCCCCATCCATCTCCTTTTTTCTTTCTTTTTTCTAAGTGGGGGAGGGTAATTCCCTACCATTCGTAAGCCTTCTCTTTCTTATCAGAATCTGATATTTAACTCCCATTATAATTACAGGTTGTCTAGGACCTATGAGGAAATGAATTTTACAGATTTCCCAAATTATAATTATTATAAAAATATTACAACACTCAGGTCAGAGTGTCCCATTCTTCATTTTCTAGCCCTTTGAACAACATTTAAACAAACAAACAAATACAAATTGCTTTTGTTATACCATACCCATTCCTGCTCACATTTTAGATCAGTTTACCATATGCTGAGCTAATCATTCTAACTTCTTCTTTTGGTTCTAGTGATAAGTACAAATATCTTTACCATACTCAGTGGCCATCTTTAAATTCAAATTTCTTAAGTACTGTAAATTCTAAAACATTACACATTTCACCTACATCCAAATTAACATATAGAACCATATCCTTAGATAACAGCTTCTGAATAGGAATAAGAAAATTGTTTTAACATCAGAGTTCATAAATATTTACAAATTACATAATTTAGAAATGTTTAAAACTTATATTCTACTAAAAACTGTAGGTGAATGCATTTCCAAACCCCCTTGCACAGGAATTAAATGATAACTTTATAACTTTATAAATATTTCTAAGCTAACAGTGGCCTTTCGAGTGTGATCTTCATCTCACCTTCAGTGGAAGCTGCCCTCCTGCCCTCACTCTGCATTCCTGTCTGTCTCCTTTCATAGACAAAGTATTTGAGTTAACATTTAACTGGGTGTGGTTACCTTTTGAGAGCCTTAGGAATTTAATGATTATCTGAACTTTTAGAATTAAATTCCAATAGAGCCTGAAAGGTGGATAGACATTATCCCTTCTAACTTACTAGTTTGTTGGTTTCGAAGTCTGCCTAAAAATTCACTAGCACTATCTTCCAACTTTCTAAAGGTGGTGGGGGGGTAGTGGCTCCCCTACCCTAACTAACACAGTCAAGGCCTTTTGCTTCTCCTTCCCCCTCTGCCTTAGGCACTTCAGACAAACAGAAAAAAAATTTTCACTTACCTATATCTGTTAAAGATCTGAATTCTCTCTCTCTCCATTCTAAGTTTAGTTAGGCAGAGAAAGATGATTTCTAAACTTCCCAAGGCTTTTCTGTCTGAATGGTAAAACATTTTCATGAATAGACAAACTTCACACATATCCACACAAACAAACAAAAGAAATACAGAACAAACACAGTCTCAACTACCTTTGCCAAATTTATCTCCCAAAGGATTATCAAGGGGGGTTGAAGGCCCAATTGACTAGCAGCTTGTGGGTAAAAGCTGAAAATTTCCTTTTACCAGAGACAGGTGACATGGCCTATCAGCCAGCCCCTCTCCTTCCAGATCTGAGGTCTGGCCAGACATGTGGTCAACCTCTTAGTACAGAACTTGGGGTGCTAAGGCATGAATTCTGAGGGGCCCTCATCAGGGACCGCTAGTCAGCATTGCCCCTGAAAACTTTCTCCCAGTTGCCCCAACTCCTGGCTAGACTCAGTTGACCCCACCCACCATCAAATCACCCAGGTCTCCCCTTACCTGGGTCTGTGCACAGACTTACATGATTTCCAGTAATCTTTGTTCCCCCCTTTTGGCATTTTCTGATCTTGGTTTCAGACCCCCTCATAGCTCATTCTCCATAGAGGGGATTTGCTTCCCCACTTCACCAAGAGGTCATTGGAAAAGAGCCAGTGGGACATCCTATCCCTGTTGGTCAAGTCTGGGGAGCCTTCCCCCTCTCTGGAGAGGAGTCCAAAAAATCTCGGTGGGATCTCCAAACTGTGTGAGATGAAGGAGTTCAGAGTCTGAATCTAAGGTCAGAAAAGGTCTTTATTCTTTTTCATGAAAATGGACCCTTCCTCTATAGCCCACATGGCAGCAGGGAGAGGGCAACAGGTAGAAGCCAGCCCACGGTTATATAATCTTCTAATGCAGAAAACCCAACCCCCCCAACTGGCCTTCATTCACTCTTATTGGTAGGAGGGCTAACCAAAACCTAAGCTTGGGAATCTCTCTGAGACAAAGGACCCAGAAACATGTGGGTGTCCGATGAAAGCAGTCTTAACCTTATTTGGCATATCTTCTGCTGAGTTGGCTCTGGGGGAGAGTCTCTGTTGCCCTAAACCCCAGATCCCTTGAAGGTTAGGTGACTGAAATGTAGGCCTAGTTAATGATGAAGCCATTCTAGATTTGATTTTTCAGAATGGGGAAATTTCACTATAAATTATTCCTCACATAATCAAAACTAGCATTTCCCTTTAAAAAAAATCATTATCTATTGTCATACTGTATTTTTATTTATCATGTTAAACATTTCAAAATTACCTTTTTATATTTTTAAATTTAATTTTTATTTTCAATTCCAAATTCTATCCTTCCCTTCAACCTTTCTCCCAGACATTGAGAAGGCAAGAAATATGATACCCATATGATACCCATACATATGAAGTCATGCAAAACATATTTCTGTACTAACTATGTTTAAAAGAAAAACAAAGAAAAAACTATGCTTCAATCTGCACTCAGTCCATTTGCTGTCTATCTGGAGATGGGTAGCATGTTTCATCATGAGTCCTCTGAAATTGTGGTGGGCCATTGTGTTGAATAGTTACTAAGTCTTTCTAATTTAATTATTTTTATAACATTGCTGTTACTGTTGTGTGCACCCCAAAATTGTGTGTAGCAGAGATCCTTACCCAAATAATGCAAAGAGGCTTCTCAAGGTAGGAAGCAGAAAAGAATGGTTTATTACAATCTCGAGAAAGGGCAACCCCCAATTCTGACAAATCATCAGGGAGGAGAAGCAATTTACAAAAGCAAATGGAGAAGTTAAAAAGCCCTAACATGGAATTCTCCCCCACCCTCCTTCTGACCCTTTTCTTCCATTGGCTGGAAGTCAGGTGCACAATCTAAGTGCGAAAGTCTACCTCAGGTACCAGAACAAGGAAACAGCAGACCACCCAGTGTACATTGGAGAGAGCACTTCTATCCTTACTTGGCATATCTTATGCTGGGTGGCACTGAGGAGAGGGGTGACTCCCTACACTCTGAGATTTGAATCCTTGTAAATCATGTAATTCCCCATAAAGGGGAACTTTCCCACGAAAAGCCTTACTAGATTTTTTTAGTATAATCTGAGAAATTTTCACTTCTTTCACTCACTGTGTAGATTATTCTCCTGGTTCTGCTCACTTTGTTTTGTATCAGTTCTTATAAGACCTTGCAGGTTTTTCTAAAATCATCCCTTTCATTGTTTCTTGGAGCATGCCATGCTATTCCATCATATTCATATGCCATGACTTAGTCATTTTCCAAATGATAGGAATCTTCTCAGTTTCCAATTCTTTGCTACCAAAAAAACATCTGCTATAAATGTTTCTCTACGTAAGCTTTTTCCTTTGTCTTTGATGTAGTAGTGGTATTGCCGAGTTAAAGGGTACACACAGCAGAACTAGCATATCCTAATTAAACACCATGATTCAAATCTTAGAATGTCCACAGCAGGTAGAAGGGTCAGAAGAGTGCCAGGGTTAGGAAAATCAACCAATCTTGGAGATGAGAATAGGGGTAGTAGAAGGCAGGAGACCTGTGTTCTAATTCTAGCTCCAAAACTAATTCATGCTGGACATGCAGGACAAATGATTTTTCCTTCAGTTCTCTCTAGGTCTGATTTTCCTTATCTGTAGATTAATGGCTTCTTAGGTCCCCTCCAGCTTCTATAATCTGTCTGCACCTGGCATGGCACATCCATGGAAATCAGCAGAGGTAGGGAGCCCCATTTGGAGGGCATACATAAAGGAAAAACAGTGGGGAAATATATGCTTTTGGTTTTCACCCTTGTACGCTGTTTTTGACAGTTTCCTATCTAAATGTAAGAGTGGGCTTCCATCCCCACCCTAATTAATCAATCAACTGAGTAAGCTTAATATTAAGGAATTTTCCCATAATTTTATCACAATGTGAGAACAAGCCCTCAAAGGACTTTTGGCTATTGGGTGACAGGCAGATGATGTCACAAAAGGAGGGTCTTGTGATTGGTTGAGAAGATCAAGTCTTGAGCTCTGTATAAAATAAAAGAACATTTAGTTCTGTAGTGAGCTTTGAAAAAGAGGTGGAACAATTTAGTGGTAAAGGACTCCGGTTTAGATGAAGTCTCTCTTGGATGATGGGGGTGAAGTGGGGAAGAAGGAAGTTAGGATTGAGTTCTTTCCATACTACTCATTAATACTTTGTTATTGGAAAGAGTAAAGCAGTAGGAGAGGCAGCATCCAGCGGGGGGAGGACAGAGAAACACCAACCAAAGGCAACTGCTTGAGAAAAGGAGAGACTATATCTCTCTCCTACCTTCTCTCTTGAAGTTGCTAAGTCTTAGGGCTGAACTGAAGAGGGGATGGCAGTTGCCTGGTCTCTCACCTAAGCCATGGACGCTTACAAGCACATGGCCATATTGTGTTTATTATTTCCTGAGTATAGGCAACCTCACAACATCCAGAGACATAATTAACCAGGTTGTATCTTATGAATTACAAAATATTGAAAGTTCTAGAGGTCTATCAAACTTGGATAACAGTATCCAAGGAAGCCACAGTAGGTGATGGCATCATCTGAGCTGGGAGGTAAGTTGGTCACTCACCACCGCTGTATTTAGTTTGAAACCACTTTCCCTAGGGACTTGTCTGTGCCTGTTTGGGGGGAAATGGTTTTTTGGTTAACTGCTGTTCCCACTGCTGCTTCTTAGTAAGATACCTTTCATAAAAGTTAATAAGTCTGACTGATTGTTAATGTATTAAATTCTAGTCCCAAGGTCAACTAGCCAGGAACTTAACTGATAAAGGCTTGCTCTCTCCTTCTAGGTTCCCAGTTAATGTTAATTGATTGGGTAGTAAATAAAATTGCACTTTGTGGAGTGAAAGAAGAGGTCCTTTATTGATGATTCTCTGGAGAAGCGAGTGTGTGTCATGGGACAGGATACACACACATGCGCCCTCCAAGTAGCAAAACAAGATTATATAGCCCCATTTTGGTTACAATCATTGGTCCCCTCTGGACAGGTGATCCCCTTTCCTAGGCCACTCTTCAACAGAATGGATCTTCCCTCCCCACCAGAGTAGCCCCTGGTCAGACAATGGGACTTAATTCCTATACCGTGTGTGTCAGTTCGAATCCCTGCTGGTTTGAACTGGCTTGGTCTGGTCTCCCTCCCCCTCTGTAGATCCCTTTAAATGACTGGGAACTATATTCTTCTGCCCTTTTCTCCTAGGACCTAGGCCCTTCCATACATCTTGTACAGGATCTATTTCCAAAACATTTATAGTTCCTATAGAATCTGTAGAAATCAAACTATCAGTATTTCTCACCAATGGGATGTGTACCATGGAAATTCACGAGCAATAATACTAGAAGCCCCAACCCTTCAGAACCCTGAATGGCTCAGTTACACCCACCGTTGGACACAGTGCCCTTTGAGGGTTTCATCTGAGAAAATTTGATGTTCCTTTGGATTTGTAAAGACTCATTGGAAAGAAGATTCTCCACCTTGGATTCTTGTTCCTGGATACCTTCATTTGCAGGGATCTTACCAGAGAAAAATTAGTATTTTTTTCCTCTTTTGTTTTGGACTGTAGTCTGTTTTATGGTGTATTTCTTTACAAGTCAGACCAGTTCCCTTGCTTAAAAGAAAGAAAATAGGGATATTGCTTTTTGCACTACTGATTTCACAAAGTTATTACAAGGAAAGCACTTTGTAAACCTTAATGAGCCACATAAATGTGAGCTAATATTACACATATGCACGTATACATGGTGGATATATGTGATGCCACACACAAATGTAAAATCCACAGGTTGTGAAATTACATAGGAAAATATACATGTTTCTATATTTTCTAAATTAAAAAAAATGGACATCTTTTATAAAATACAAAGAGAGAACTTTTGCTTTTCTTATTATGTAATATTTGTAGTACTATATGTAGTAGTATTATGTAGTAATATTTCATCAGCATGCCTTTATGAATGTAGAAGTTAATGAGAATATTGTGGATTGTGAATCCTTAAGATGATGGTGCCTAGTAGTTTGCCTGGGCTCTATGATAGATCATAAAAGTAATTTTTTTCCTTTAAGAAAACCTGTACTGCTGTTTATATTTGTGATGTAAATCTTGATAACTTGTCTGAAATCCATATGGAATGTCCATAAGATAAGTGTGCCGGCTGTCCTACATGCATCAAGTAATGAAACCAAACTGCACAATGCCCTTTGAATTGCCCAATAGTGTTTTGGATCCTTTTTGAATTTGCTTTCCTCTTACCTTGAGAAGGAATTACAAACTTTATTTGAATTGCCCTAATGCGTTGGCAGGGATCCTTTGGGAGATTGGGGGTGTCTTATGGTTAAGTTTGGACCTGTGGTGGAATAACCTTATTTGTGAAGTGAATGACTGGAGACATTTGGTATACCCTACATGTTAATGGATGTAGAATCTCCATTTGGATTGTCCTATAGAAAAGCAAATCAGAAAAGAGTTCAGTCAAGCCTAAATTTAATCTACATGATGGGAGTCCCAGGATTCCGGGAGTTTATAGGGACTAGACTTTACCTTTGATATGGAAAGCCTCATTCCCTTTCTTTTTTCTTGTCTTTATTGCTTTTAGGTTGGGAAAGATGTTTGAAACCAAGGGGGAAAGGTGATCTTTGAGAATTTTACAAAATGATATATTTAGCTGAGTTTTATAACTTTACACTTGGAAGTTAATCTATATCATAATTATAGTTATATTTTGGAAGAATGTTAATTTCCAGGTTGTTTGTGAATTGTGCCCCATAGTCTTTTTCTGAGACCTTGTAAAAGTACAAGGTACAAGGAAAGGAAAGGAAAGAACAGTGCTTGAACCTCCTCCCTAAATCACAAGAGACCTACAAATTGCAGCAGAAAAGTACTTCCCAGTATTTCTAGATGCCACTGGCTTCAGGTGAATGATTGCTCCTTCAAGCTATGACTGATCCTTGAGTTAAAAACTTCACAACGAAGGTAGGGATGGTGGATGGAGTGATTTCATTTTTTTTTCACCCTACTGTCAGGGATAGAATGGACAACAGGGAGGCTGGAAGAGTATAATTTAGATCATGAAAAAGGCCACCCCAGGAAAAATTGGGGAACTAGCTCAACCTATGTGGTTGTGACTTCATGTCACTTGAGGTGTATGGTAGAGCTACCATGAAGGAACAGAGGTACGGAAAGCCAGCTGCCTCTGACATGCTGGCCACATGACTATGGGTCAATCACTTCTCAGCGTGTCAGGCAAAGTTGCTGAGGAGTTGCTGATTTGCAACAGCGGATGCAGCTTCCATATTGGAAGTTTCCCATACCTCATTAATACAACAACCACATGATAAAGCTATGGAAACCGTTTTTGAAAGGTAAAAATGATTTTTAAAAGATACTTGCCAAGGTAGAAGAATCCTAAAGTCAGAACTAAAAGGGGCTTTTGGGTTCATCTCCTGGGGTGGGGAACTTACAACCTTGAGGCCACAAGTGGCCCTCTAGGTCTTCAAGTGGGGCCCTGTGACTGAATCCACAGAACAAATCCCCTTGATAAAAAGATCTGTTGTGTGAAACTTGGACTCAGTCAAAAGACCATACCCAAGGACCTAGAAGGCCATCAATAGCCTTGAGGCCTCAGATTCTTTACCCCTGATAGTCCCAGGGGTTCTCTTAACCTAGAGCCTTACAGACCCCTTAACAAGGGGTCCTGGGATAAATTTCAGGGGTCTATGAACTTGAATGAAGAAAAAAAAATTACTTCTGTTTTCACTAACCTTTACCTGAAACTTAATATTTCCTCAATTATTAAAAAAAAAAAATTATTCTGAGAAGGGATATATAGGCTTCACCAGGCTGCAGGGAGAGGGGTGGATGGGTTTATGCTACAAAGTTAAGAAGCCCTGATTTAGTCCAATCCTTCCATTTTACAGATGATGATACTGAGAGCCAGAGAGGTTAGAACCTTATTCAAAGCCACAACAGCTAATAAGTGGTGGAGCTGAGACTAGAACTCAGGTCTTCTAACTCCAAGGTCCATATTTGTTCTGTTTGGCTGCTCTGTTTCCTTCAGACCTGTCTGATTATATCCACAAAAATAAAAAGGCCACTGGTTATGGAGAAGAGACAGAGTGATGACATCACAATGCCAAACCAATCAGGGGACATACAGCTTTTTGCTTTGGGAAGAAAGGATTACTTTGAGAAGAGGTGGGGTTTCTGGGTCATAAACTCATGTAGTGAGTCAGATACATGTAAACAGGATTTAGGAGCTGTTGATTTCAGGCCTGGGAAAAATGCATTTGAATTTGAGTATTTGAGGGTTAGCAGAAAAAGAAGGGGCAGTTAGGGGCAGTACAGGCTTGGAGTCAGGAAGACTCCTCTTCATGAGTTCCAGTCTGGCCTTAGACACTTACCAGCTGTGTGACCCTGGACAAGTCACTTAACCCTGTTTGTCTCAATTTACTCATCTGTAAAATGAGCTAGAGATGGCAATGGCAAACCACTCCAGTATCTTTGCCAAGAAAGGCCAAAATTGGAGTCACAGAGAGTCAGACATGACTGAAAATGACTGAACAAAGAAAACAGATGGTATGTTTGCTTTTATGTATGAAGTTTGATTTTTGTGGCCGTTTGTTAATTCTCTGTTTAGATCATTTATTTTAGGATGTATTATAATAAAAAAAATTCCTTTGTCATTGTCTTGGCTTATACTACATATCACATTACCACTATCTCATATATATACAGAATCTGTATGTGTATGCATATATCTATGTGTGTATATACATACACACATACATATATGAAGACAATACTGTAGATGTGTCCTCTGGATGTTAAGATATAGGACCAGACTTGTGATTTCATTAGTAAATGGAATCCCTATGTGAGGAACTTCCTCTACCCATGTAGATTAGCAACTTCTCTACAATTAATAAATTCAGAGAGTTGCCTAGGACAGTGACATAATTAAATAAGACTCTCCCAGGGTCACACAGCTAGGATGGGTCATTGGAAGGGACCTTAGAGGTCATCTAATTCTACTCTCTCTTTTTTTTTTTTTGCTTTTTTGGAGGGCAGTTGGGGTTAAGTGACTTGCCCAAGGTCACACGGCTAGTTTTTGTGTTAAGTGTCTGAGGCCGGATTTGAACTCAGGTACTCCTGACTCCAGGGCCGGTGCTCTACTCACTGCGCCATCTAGCCACCCTTACTGTCTCATTTTATAAGTAAGGCCAAGGGAGGTTAAATGACTCATCCAAGGTCATACAGGTATTAAGTATCAGAAGCAGGATTTGTACCCAGGTCCTCTGTCTTCAGAGCTAGCGCTTGCTGGCCAGATTTCTATCTATTAGGTCATGTTGTCTCTTGTATTATTAGTGTGTATGCTTCCTTAGCGGTGATGGAATTGTACAAATCCATACACACCCTTTTTTACCCCAAGCTCTCTCTCGAGGTGAATGGAATGGAATTCTGACTGGCCAGGATTGGGATGCTGTGTAGGACAAGGTGAAGTTCACTGATTTATACTTGGACGAATCTATCACCTTGGCTTTTTTTACCTCTCTGATGAGCTAGTGTAACATTCTCATCCTCTCTTAGCCCTTGGGGGCCCCCCCCCCCCCAATCAGGCCATTGGGTTTGATTACCTCTGATCACCTTTGGGTAGGATCACTCCAGTGTAATTAGATAAGAAAATCAGCCAACAATTATGTGCAGGGCACCCTGTTAAGCACTGAAAATACAAGGAAAGGCAAAAACCCAATTCTTCTCTAGGAGCTCACTTGCTAGTGAGGGAGAAGAGAGGGTTGATTGGTTTACCAAAGATTGGGGTTAGATTTAATAAATCCTTGGTACTTTGAGGCGCAGAATCTTCCAACTCAAGATGCTGTCTATGTATGGCAACTGAATAATTTAATAAAAAATACTGACTTTAAAAGATACGATTTTGCCCATTGTCTTTTTAAAGGCATTTTATCCAGTGATTTTAATATTCTTTGTTCACATCGCTCCCCCTAGTGGAAGATATATGCTTTTACAATTTTTGTTATGCTAACTCAGATTTAATTCAAAACATTTCCTACACTGTGCTAGGTTGGGTATATAAAGATTAAAAAAAAAAATACAAAGTCTATTGTCTCAAGGAATTACATTTTGTTGATGTAATTATCTCCACGGAACACAAATCTTCTTTGACATACAAAATTGTGAAGTTACTCAAGGAGGGATAACTTTGAATTGTTGTGGTGAGCCCTGGTTCATCAGTGTTAAATAAGAAAGTTTCTCTGAGTCTGAGCGGTTCTTGTTAACAGGTGGGGGCAAATTTGAAGAGTTAGTGCTGTCTGAAACAGTTGGGTGAAATGTAATCATGAGCAGTGCATATGCAAATGCATGTTTGATTTGGATGTATATATGACCTGATTTGAGGTACTCAGTACCCTTTTGATGAATCCTAACTCCAACTTCATCCAAGTTTGTTGCCAAGAAAGATTCTTATATAAAGGGGACAAAAGCAATTCTTTTGGTACAAGTCGTATGGTATTTCAAGATAAGGGGAAAAGGGCATTAAGACACCCTCAAGCTACAGGATGAGCTACTGAAGGAGCCTCAAACGCCCTCAGGGGGCCTGGGAAAGTAACCCTTACTATTAACCCTTAGGGCACTGTTTATATCCACATCTATGTCCCCTTAGAAACCAGGAAATGAAGGCTTAGAGACTTGTTCAAGGTCACACAGGCACTGTCAGAGCTGGGATTCAGATCGTGTGACTCCAAGTTCTGGGCTTTTTCCATAGTACTATGTTGCCTAGCTGGCTGCAATGTACTTGGGGGATGGCCCCTAAAATAACATCATCTTGGCGGCTCCCTTATAAGGCTGGCCCTGGTTGTAAGTTTGAAATAAAAACAAAAAAATCAACTTCTGTATAGTGTAGGTAGAAGTATATCTATTTAAAGGTAAAAGTCAGGTGTTTTAAAAATGTTTTTTAGTTCTTCTCCCAAAGAATTGTTTTTAAAAAAAGCTTGTTTGTTTGCCCATGAAAGCATGGACAAAATTCTATGCCGGCACTTGAAGCTCTCAATAACTGGGCTATGCCTTCTTTATTCAGTTTTATTTATCTTCCCATTCTCACTGCTCTAAACCACATTTTCTTTACAGTTTCTACTCCTTTTGTTGTCCCCCAAATAAACTATGCTCATTAGTATTTCTGATCATGTTGCTTTTCTCACCTAGAGTGGCCTTGACACCTAACTGAGCATATCCTTTAAGAAAAATTAATTCAGTCTATTTTGTTTTCATGTTGGCACACATCCTTTAAGGTTTCATTTAAACTCTACCTGGTCTGTAAGACCTTCCTCTGGAATTTCCCCCTAATCTGATATCTGCCCTTGGTGATTTCCTATGGTATCTAATAACTGCATCATGTATTTTGAACTTTGGTATTTCCATAGTGTTCTAACTAGTTTTTGTACATATGTATCATGTCTTTGTAAGCTCAAGATCTGGGACAAAGTAATATGGTTTATGTTATCAATAACAGGAACAGGAACAAAACAGATGCCTAATAAATAATAATTAAATTGGACTGTGCTCATTTGATGGTCTCACAAGGGGTCTATGTGACCATGGGCAAGTCACTTAACTTTAGTGCTATAAGTTAGGGATGAGATTCTGATCTGTACCAGTGGATGGAAGTCTCACAGCAGCAGTTCCTCACAATGATGAAATTTCAAACCCAGAACTGCTCCCTCTATCCCCCTTTCCCCCCAATAAAAACCACAGGCAGGTTTTGGTAAAATAGTCACATGTGAATCTGCCCTTCTCCAAAAGGACTCGAATGTGTAAAAATTTTCATAGTAGCTCTTTTTGTAGGAGCCCCAAATTAGAAACTATAGGTATATTCTTCAAGAAAGGAATAAATGAAAAAAAATGGTGTATTAAGTAAGGAATTAGGGTATATTGATGTAAGAAATGATAAAAGGGATGGTTTGAATAAAACCTGGGAAGAGATACTGAGTGAAGTGAGCAGAACCAAGAGAACAGTTTATGTCCTAACAACAATGACAATGAAAGACTTAAGAACTCTGATCAGTGCAAAGAGCAGCATGATTCTAGGGGCTGATGATGAAGCATCTACCACTCCTGACTCTGTTGAGCTCCTCATTTGTCATATCCTGAAAATAGGCTTTGCAGATGGCGTCGCTCTACCTCTGTCCTGGGTGATGATTCTGTTTCACTGTTTTCCTTGTGGGTCACCATTTTGAGACATCAATCAAAGCAGATGCATATATTTTTGCCTTGATGCCAGGGTCATGGTGGAGCTGGCTCAAGCCAGAGTCATTTGTTAAATTTTCAGTGTAAGCATTTGTACCTTGGAAATCAGCAAATGCTAGGCATCAGGGCTTGATTTATTGTTTTGTCGATTATCTAGTCTTAAGAAAGTAATGAGGGAAAATGGTAAACGTTTACCACCAGACCTCAGCTTAATATACATTTATATGTATTTGTGTGCCTATATTTAATTCAGGAGAGATGTTGCCAACTTTAAAGTTAGCAAGACTGGAATTCAAATACTGTCTTAACCACTTACAAGTGGTATGACCCTGGGCTAGTCTCTTAACCTCTTTCAGCCCCAGTTTCTTTATCTGTAAAGTGGGGATAATAATAGCACCTCCCTCCCTGGGGTTGTTATAAGGATCAAGTGAAATTATCTTTGTAAAGTTCTTTGCAGCTAGGTGGAGAAGTGGGTAGTGCACAGGGCTGGGAATCAGGAAGATTTATTTTCTTCAGTTCAGTTCCGACTTCAGATACTTACCAGCTGTGTGACCCTGGGCAAGTCACTGTTTGCCTCAGTTCCTCATTGTAAAGTGAACTGAAGAAAGAAATGGCAAATCACTCCAGTGTCTTTGCCGTATAATTAGAAAATGTCTTCACGCTAGAAAGTTGATCTCTTAATCTGCTGTCAAATTTCCTGGTCACCTAGTAGCCTATGTGCCTACTAATGGACTCTTTTTAATATTATTTTTCCCTCAGATTTCAACCTTCTGCAGAATCCTCGGAAAACTTTACCCCAGTTGGGCTCCATGAGACATATAAATGCGGCCTTCTACCATATCTTTCCTTGGTAAGTATAAGGATTGATCTTCCCAAATTCCCAAGAACTTCTGTGTTGTTAGTGTTTTAATAGCCCCCTAGACTCCATTTGTAAGAATATCTCTTTCTGGAACTCCCAGCGACACTTAGGAGAATGTGGCATATCTTTATTCACAATCATCTGAATTGCTTTTTCCTTCAGAATGTTCTCTGTCACTCTCAAGGTGCTATGTTTTGTGTAGATAATAATTTCTTCCTGCTAAAGTGGGAAGGGACCTTGGAGGTCATCTAGTCCAATCTCTCATTTTCAAGAATACACAAGGTCATACAGGTAGTAAATGTCAGAAGGCTGATTAAAAAAAAGATAGTTTTCTTTTTCCCTTATAACATGCTGTCTCCAAAAAAAGAAAAATAACTCCATGCTTGAGTTGAAAAGTCCATGCCTGGCCACTACAGATCTTCATCTTATGTAACAGGTGTAGTTTTGAAAAATTCTTGTATAACATTAAAAAAAATGTACTTTAAATGCACCAAGGGATCTTATTATTTGAAGTTATTCTAACAATAATCTCATAATTTATCTATTTTATAAATTTGGCTTTTTATCCATCAGGTTTTCTTCAACTAGGCATACCTGTGTAAGTCAGTAGTATTATGGCCATGGAAGTGGTCAGATTAAGTCCAGGTGTTTGTGGATACAAAAAACATAGTGTGATTTAATTCAGCTTTGAAAATAGTTTTCAAAAATCACAAAACCCACGAAAATTCTACAGGTTCCAAATACCGCATTCATCTTAAGTACTACTGTCTTAATGTGATGAGGTACAGGCTCTGGGAGCCCCCTTGAGTCAAATTCATTTGGCAGGAGCCGGCATGTTGGTATTTGGGGTCTTGAGCACCCCTAACCCTATCCCTAACCCTAACCTCTTCAAACGGATCTATTTCCCTGTATACTGCATTATATTGGTACCTTGTCACAAGGATCTGAGTACAGTATATAAATTCAGTTTCTATCATCTAAATTGGTCTATATTGTGCTAGTTTTATATATGAAATTAAAATTTCATTACTGTATGTCTATCTGATTTTCCCCAAACCCCACTACTTAATAAACAATGTCATTCTCATTTACCTCTTACATTGGAATGTGCCCAAGCTGGCTGTAAAGAATTCACTAATTCAACAAGGATTTCAGAGATTCCTCTGAGGTAGTGTGGTAATTAGACCTAGGAGATTGGGAGACTAGGGTGTGGTCCCTCTGGCTATGTGACCTGGGGCAAGTCACTTAACTTCTCAATGCTCCAGGCAACTCTCTAAGAGTGAAATTCTATGAATTGAAAAGAAGCCCCCTATGGCTTGGAGATAAAAGTTTTCTCACCTGGGAGTTTCTTGAAGTAATGAAATTATAGGTCTAATCTCTATCCTATGAGTTCAGCACTGGGAAGATACTCTCATCTTCAGTGAAGAGGGGATGGGAATTCCTCAGGATGTTTTGCCTTTTCCCCCCTCTGTAGCATCATCTATCACATGGTTTCCATACTTAGAATGGCTTCCCCCTTTCACCTACTTAATTCCCATCCTATTTCTTGAGGTCCAACTCATTCTTTTCCAAAAAGTTTTCTTAGGTTCTCTCTCCATATGTACTTTATCTTGAACCTTTCAAAGGCAAGGATTATGCATTATATGTTATAATTATCCAGTTTTGTGTCTTTCTTACATAAGACCGGAATCATGTCTTGTCTAACCTTTTTAATTCCCTACAGTGTCTTGTACAGTGTTCCATATAAAGGAGGTACTTATTAAATTTTTATTGATTAGTTCATGTAGGAAATATCAATTCACATAAGGAAAAAAGACCAAGGTGTTATGGTAGATTATAAACTCAAGATGTGTTAGAAGCTTTGCTTCAATAAAGGGAGGCCTAGATTTGGAATCAGAGAAACTGGGTTCAAATCTTGGCTCAGTCACATGCTACACACAAGCAAATCTAAATTTAACCTCATCTTCAGTGAAGTGGCAATGGGAATTCTTCAGGACATTCTGCTTTTTTTTTCCCCCCTGTAACATCATCTACCACATGTTTTCCATACTTGGAAGATGAGTCTTCCTGATGACATGACTTGCAGTTTACTTTGATTTGAGTGAGTGAGCTCTGTGCAAGGTCACCAGCCTCACTTTCTCTCCCTAGCCCTCAGGGACCTGTGGCCAGATATTCATCAGGATTCACTAGGATGCAATGGGAGACCTAGACCCTTTTAGGCTAAGGCCTTTTCAGATTCTTACTTTAAATGAGTAAACCCCCAATCAGTGAATAGGCCTCTTAAAGAAGTGAGTCAATGGATGGTGTCTTTAATTAAAAAAAAAAAAATAAATAAAACTGGGAGGGGAAGACCCTCAGGGTTGCTGGTCAAAAGAGAAAACAGTCACTGTTGACATTCACTCAGAGCCAGGAGGACCCAAAAAATAGGCTTTTTAAGTGGCCAGTACTCCTTACAATGGGTCACATCTTTTACTTTCCAGCTTCCTTTAACTACAACAACTGAAACTCCTATTTTATTCCTCTTGCTTCTACTCTAGGTTTTCCATACCTTTCTTTTTCACAGCTGGGGATACTTTCAATGCCTTAGACCAGCGGTTCTCAACCTGTGGGTCGTGACCCCTTTGGGTTTTAAATGGCCCTTTCATAGGGGTCACAGGAGTCACCTAAGACCACCGGAAAACACATATTTCCAATGGTCTTAAGAACTGAGACACCTCCTCTATCTGTCTCCAGGTGGGTCCACCCACATGCAGATACACCCCACGTAGGAGTATTAAAGGGTCGCGGCATTAGGAAGGTTGAGAAACACTGTCTTAAACCCATCATTGCCTTAACTTCACTATTTCTGAATTGACTTTGTGCAGTACAAGAAGGGAAGGAGGTGAGAAAACTCATTATGAAAAACAGCTCACTTACTCCCTTTTCCACTCCACAAACACCCTTAGCCACATTCTTTCACTGATGCCTAGGATCTCACCTCTGCTTACTCCTGTATTCATCCCACAGGGCTCCTAATGATGAAGTACAGGCTCTGGCAACCCTTCTGAGCTCTCCTTGAATCTTCCCACTATAGGCATTTGCCTGAGGCCAATAGGCCTTACCTTGTGGTTCTGCCCAAACCTTTGTTGCTGGCTTACCCCTCCTTTGTTCAGCATCTTCCCACCCTTCATCCTTCCAAAATACACCCTTGAACTGGCCTAGCCCACCATTGTCTCCAGGTAGCCTCCAGCAACTTCCCACCCTTAATCGCTCATTACTGGAGTCAGACTTGATTGACTCCTTGAAGATCCTCCCCAAACTGTCTGGCCTCATCCACATACAAGTATTAAAGGGCTGAGGCATTAGGAAGGTTGAGAACCACTGGTCTAGAGAATGTGTGAGACTGAGTTCTTACTGGGAAACTGAGACATCATGGTAAGTAATTTTTTCAGCCCAGGGTGGCTTAGGGAGAGGGATAAAGAGGTCAGTGGACTTTGGAGAAGGAGCTTGGCTACCATGTTGTACAGCATTCCAGCACTGGGGAACTGAGAGAGGACTAAGGCAGGACAACATGAAGAGAAATCAGAGCGTCCAGGGCAAAGAAGAGTTGCTGCAAGGATTGGCACTAGCTTTAATGGAGCATGGAACAAATTCCAGGAAGTAAACGTGACTCTGATGGCAGCAGCAGAGTTCAATTTCCAGAGCCAAAGGGGAGCTGGCCATTTGGTACCTTTGAACATATAGAGCCTCCAAATGGGTCAATACAGCCTGAATCAAGCAGCAGTTTGAGGAAACTCCTGACCCACAACTTAGGCCAATGAACATACCTCTCCCTATATCTCCTGACCTTGGGAACGCCAAAAGCTTGTAGGCCCTTAGCTAGAGCTGTGAAAGCAACAGATCATAAGATACTCAGGCCAGACATCACTCTACCCCCCAGAAGTGTTCAGAGCCAGTATGAAGTTTAAAGTTAAGAAGTAGATTGGAAAATGAGCAAACCAAATAAGAGCCTTATAATAAATAGCTAGTATGTTGACAGGGACGCTCAAGACATAAACACAGAAGGGAATAATATTAAAATAATATTAAATAAATAAAATAATATTAAAATATCTACAAGCAGAGCTTCAAAGAAAAATGCAATTTGGACACAAGAATCATAAAAGAGTTAAAGAGATAAGAAAAAAGAACAAAAAATGATTTTAAAAACCAAATGAGAGCAGCAAAGAATGGGACAAGAGACAAAAGATATGAAAAGAGAATTAACAGCTTGATAAATGAGGTATAAAACCCTTACTGGAAAAAACTCCTTAAAAATTAGAATTAGCAGTTTTTTAAGGAATATCAATATTAATATCATATTGATATTATAATATCAAGTCACATGAAAAAATGCTGTAAGTAATTAATAGAGAAATACAAATTAAAACAACCCTGAAGTACCACCTGGCACCTATCAGATTGGCTAAATTGACAAAAAAATTGGAAAGGGACCTCATGAAATCATAGACTTGAAGGTAGTCTGGACCTGTGAGGTCATCCATCAACCTCCTCGTCTCCTCCTTGAGGAAATGCAGGCAGACAGGTGAAGCGACACACTCAAGGTAAAACCAAGTCATCTAGGTGGTAAAGTAGATATAGCCCTGGACTTGGAGACAGAAACACCAGAGTTCAAATCCTATCTCAGAAAATTATTAGCAGCATAAGTCTGAACAAGTTCTCTTGAGTCTCAGTCTCCCCTCCTCAAAAATGGGACAGTAGCCTCCATACTCCCAGTTACCCATGGTTTAGGTGACTCCTCATGCTTCTCTCTCCTTCCACATCCAAAGCCTTTCCATTCCATCTTTCCAACAACCCCTCCAGTGTGCCCCGTTTTCCACTGACAACTGTCATCTTGGTTCAGGGCCTCATCACTTCGCACCTGAAATATTTCAGTAGTCTGCTTGTTGTTGGTCTCCCTATCACCCCATACTCAGCTGCCATGCTCTGTGATCCACTGACATTGGCCTCTTCCATGTTTCTCCAACAAGAAATTCCATCTCTGGATTCAAGGCATTTTCATTAACTTCCCCATTCATGGAATGGTCTCCTTTCTCATTTCTAGCTTATACCTTCTTTGGCTTCCTTCAAATCCCACCTAAAATTTTACCTTCTAGAGGAAGCCTTTCCTGAGGAAGGGAAGAATTTCCCTTAATTCTAGTGCCTTTCCCTGGGAGATACTGTATTATCAAGCACCTTAGCACACCCAGGATAGCCTGCTAGCCCAGGTTGTTTGATCTGCTTTTCTAAAGGAAAGACAGCTTTGAAGAGGTCAACAATCTTACTTTAATTGAACATGTAAGTAGAAAGAAGTGGGTATAGAAAATATGCACAGGGAAATTAGCACTGAGATTCAATAGACAGGGCTCCAACTGTGAATTCAAAGGAGATTGATCCTTCAGATATTTACAATTGGGCCTGGGAAACTGAACTCTGTAAAGAACCCTCCCCCCAAAAAATCTCACTTTGCTTGTACTTATAGATACCGCTACTGGAATGTCTGTCTGTCTATCATCTATCTATCTACCTATGTCTGTCTATCCATTTATCATCTATCATCTCTCTATCCATCTACCTATTATCCATCCATCCATCACCTCTTTCCCTCTCAGGTACCTCTACTGGAATACCCCCCCCCCCCATATATGCATGTGTATGTAAGTGTGTATGTATATATTATATATCTCATACAGTACTTTGCACATTGTTTCTCCTGTTAGCTCCTGGAGGCAGGGACCGGCTTTTCCCTTTATTTGCATCTCAATGCTCAGCACTTAGTAGGCACTTAAATGTTTTTTCATGACACCAAACTGTTTTAAAGTCTACCCTAAAATTTAAGGAAAAAAAAAGAAAAAGAAAACCCGAGCTGGAACTGGGCCAGGATTAAAAAAGAAATCTACTTCAGATGGGGATGGGAGGGGCAAGGTTAAGCTTAAAGTTAAAAAAAGACCAAGCCACGCCTCAGTCGGGCCTCGCCAGAGGATGTCCTCCGAGCAGCAATAACTCCCAAGTCAGGCGCGGATACCTGCTACGGCACTCCACTGCGCACGCGCGGCCTCACCGGCGCTCTCCCAGCTCCAAGGGAAAGGAAGCCTGAGGCTGCGGAGCGTGGGAGAGACGGAGGGAAGCGCTCCTACGTCACGAACCAGCCAGGAGACGAGTCTCGCCCGATCTCCGGCCTCCCTCCAAGATCCCAGCCTTTTCAACCGGCTCGCACCTTTCCCTTTCCATCTCAGCTGCCTTTGGCTGCCGAGACGCACGCGCGCACCGAAGATCTGGACGCTCCTGCTCAGCCGCCCCACCTCCCTCCGGGCTCCGCCCCTTCCGCGGGCTCGCGCCTACCCGAGACGTCTTTGACACCGCCTCTCTACCTCTCTCCCCCACTCCTTTCCCCATTGGTTTCCTCCGGCGGCGCACGCGCGCGCTCTCGCTCTTCCCTCCCCCACCTTGTTGGCTCCAGTACCGTCGTCTCCGCGGTTGTCCTCCGTTTGGTTTCTGCGCACGCGCCCTCTCGCCCCTCCTACCCATCCCGCTCCCTCAGTGCCCTGCCCCTCCAGACCCCGCCCCGTCCCCGCCCAGTACGAGCCTTCCTTACTTTCCACCCCCGGCCGGTGGCATCCTTCAGTCTGAGTGTGAACCTCGCCGGCCATGGAGCTTCCCGGGAGCTTGTGCAAGAAAGTCAAGCTGAGCAACCAAGTACAGAACTGGGTGAGCGCCTGAAGCTGGGGACAGGGGGACGGGAGCCTTCTCTGGCCCGCCGGCCGGGAGGGAGGAGGGCGGCCTATGGTCCCCCAGGAGCCAGTGCCGGGGGCGGGGCGGGGGGCTGTGCTGATGTGGTGATGTGGCAGGGTCGGCTCGTGCTCGGGGATGGAGACCTGTGGGGCACCGCCCCCCCCTCCCTGCCCGCTCTGCGAGGAGATATCCCCTCTTTCCCCCACCCCTTGCAGCTGGAGAAGGAGCCTTCTCTTCTTCCCGGGACCTCTGGGGCAGGCGCCCTTGCAAAAGGGGACTTTCCAGCATCCGCAGCCTGGACTCTTCAGGGTGTTCACTGAACAGCAGCCTATAAAAACGTTGCACCCTTCCCCCATCTTTGGCGCCCCTCCTTTCTACTCCCGCGGGCCGGAGTAGGGGGAGCCTTTGGAGAGCATCCCTAAGCTGGTGCCAGGTGGGCACCTTCCCTGGCCTTCCCCGGGCTCCGCTTGGCCCAGACGTGCTGTAGCCTCGGGGTAGTGGGCTCCATCTGCCCCCTCCCCCTCGTCTGTAGTTGAACGGTAAAAAGCTTGCAACAATGTAGCCATTCACGGACCGGGGGCAGACCCGAACTGAGCAGCTTTTGTGGCTAAGTGGTTAGCTAGGGACACTGCAAACCCTTGTGGCTGCCCCAGGAGGCTGGATTTCTTGGAAGATGTGCGGGAAGATGTGGGCTTTCCACCGTTTGCGTCTTCACTGTCAGTTAAGTTGTGGTGAAGCCACTTCTGTCCTGACGGTACCCTGGTCCTTCCTCCGTTGCTATAAGACAAAGTTTAGAAGGGCATCCATGAGCCTCGCGTTTGGGTCATTGACGAATCCAGGTCAGATCACCAAGCGCTTATTAAATGTGCCAAGCACCGGGGAGCCTTTTGGGTACCTAGTTACCCCGAATTAAAAAAAGACGCCCACTTTATGCAAGCGGTATATGTTTTGTGTGTGGTATGACCAGTATTTCTCGGTTGCTGAGGAGTTGATTGATAGGCCAGGTGTTCTCTTATCTTTGTCCTTTTCATTGATCCCCATATGGTGCGAGCAGAAAAGAAAGGTGAAAGGCATCTTTCCACCACTGGAAAGAGCAGACAGACCACGTGAAACTCTATCCACAGCGGGTTAAGTGATCCTTCAGGCAAGACAGCCTTACACCTGGTGACTAAAAGGTGTGCTCCAAATACGGACCGTGCCAAAGATTAAGGAATCGGGTCCGAATAGGAGAGCTTGCACTTTCTACTTCATTATTAGAAAGGCCGGTGCACAAGGAGATAGAGGTTAAGCAGTAATTATTACTAGACCAGGGTTCTCCTAATATTTGCCAGTAGCATTTATGTAGAGCTTTAAAGGTTTGCAAAGCACTTTACAAAAATTACCTGAGATACAGGTGCTATTTTTAGATCTCTTTTACAGACGAAACTGAGAAAGAAAGAATGGAACCTAAGCGACTTGCCCAGGTCACACAAGTGGGAAGGGTCCAAGGCTGGATTTGAACTCGGGTTCTCTTGGCCCCACCTCTGGCTGCTCTCACATAGTCTTGGTTACCACTTACTGTACAATAGATGTCACTTTAGGCAAATCATTTAAAGCTAAGAGGACCAGGTGTGTCAACTGAATCAAAATTTTTTTTTTATCACTTTTATTTTGAAATAAGTTTTCATCCTATCTACTTTCTTTGCCAAATTAAAGATAAAATAAAGCACTTGCAACAATTGGCTCCATCTTGGTCCTCTGAAGTAGCCTGAAATTCTGTTACTAATGGTCTCTCTTTTCCTTGGGTCTCTCTTTTCTCAGATGTAGAGGGCCTTAGCTTCCCTATATTACTGTAGTAATTAAATGAAACTATATATTTGAAAGTGCTTTTTCAAACCATATAATACACTTTTACTTAATCTCTAGGATTTACACATAGAATTGTAAAACAATCCGACAGCAAATGTTGATAAAAGGTTTAACTCTGTGCTAAGTGCTGAGGAAGAAGAAAAAAGAAAGACCAGTCCTTGTCCTGAAGGAGCTTACTTTTTCCCCCCAATATATTTTTATTTATTTCATTAAATATTTTCAATTACATGTACATTTTTTCTTTTTTTTCTTTTTGGAGGGGAGGAAGGCAGGGCAATTGGGGTTAAGTGACTTGCCCAAAGTCACACAGCTACTAAGTATCTGAGGTCAGATTTGAACTCAGGTCCTCTTTTCTCTAGGACCAGTGCTCCATTCACTGTACCACGTAGACACTCTTATTTGTAAATTTTAAAAATTATCAAAAAAAAAAATTTGAGTTTCAAATTCTCTCCCTCCCTCCCAAAGAGGGAGCCAGGTTTTGGTGGTAAAGTCACTTTTGCCCGGAGGACACCTTTTTTCCTATCTCACTTTTGGTAAGACTTATAGTGGCCTCAATGGACCTCAGGTTTGGGTTGTGGAACAAGTTCATGGATCCAGATCAAGCCAACAAGTGCTTATTAATCATTTGCTGTATACCAAGCATTCTGGGAGCCTGTTGAATCCCTTATTACCCTAGGTGGATTAAAAACACACACATTCTCCCTCTTCCCCTTACCTCCCTTCGCTCCCTCATTCCCCTCCTCTTCCCCTCTTTCCTCTCTCACCCCCTCCTCCTCTTCTTTCTCCCCCTCCGCCTCTCTTCCCCTCCCTTTCTCCCCTCTCTCCTC
>CM053601.1:35588500-35608007 GCA_028646575.1 Pseudocheirus occidentalis | reverse complement strand
GTGAGCAGAGAAGCAAGGTGAAAGTCATAGTGGAAAGAGCAGACAGACCCCCAAAGGGAAGGAGAAGTAGAAAAGGACGGGGTAACTAGGTTGACTCCTCTCCCACCTCCTTTAGAAGGCAAACAGTTGATATATATTATCTATGTGAAGTCATGCGAAACATTTCCATGTTAGCAATGTGGCAAAAGAAAACACAGACCAAAAAAATCCTCAAGAAAAATAAAGTCAAAAGAGTGTGCTTCTTCTGTCTGCAGTCAGATTCCATCAGTTCTTTGTCTCCAGGTGGGACATTTTTCATCACGAGTCCTTTGGGATGGGCTTGGATCCTTGTGTTGGTCAGCTGAGTTCACAGCTGATCCAGTGTTGCTGTTACTGTGTACAATGTTTAGGTTCTGCTCTACTTCACATAAGTCTTCCCAGCTTTTTCTGAAAACTGTCCTGCCTGTTATTTCTTATAGCGCAATAGTATCCCATCGCAGATAGTTACATTCTAATGGGGGAAGGCAGCTCATAAAAGGGAAGCTGAAATGACTTGTGAGGAGAAAAAAGTACCTGGGTGAAGTTGTGAGGATCAGAAGCCCAGTGGGGAGGGGAAGAAAGTCCTTTATCTGGAGGAGGTTCTCAGAGGGTCAGCCACCAGCATTTATTTTAAGCACCTTGCTCCGGTACCAGGTCTGAGGATAAAGAATGGGATAATTTTAGGACATCTACTAACAGCAGAAATATAAAGTGAATCAATACAAATATATACAAAAGGTAGCTTGGGAAGGAGGGTGGGCATTATCGATTGGAAGAATCAGGAAAGACTGCAGAAGATAGGGGTTTCTTAGAGTCTTCTGACACTGTTAACTTTCACTGCCTTTTAGGAAAGGTTTAGTGGGAAATAAGGTTTAAGCTAAAGGCTCAATTAATTTTTGCCATTATCTTAGGAGATTAGTTATCTAAGACTGCTGTTCCTTTGACAAATATTATTCAGAGCTTGTTGACATACATTACACTGTATTAAGACTGACCAGGATGCAGAAGAAATCCAAAGAAAATTAAGCTGACCTGGTGGAAAAACAAATAGGTTACAGGCTTGGCCTCTGGAGCTCCTGAATTCAAATTTTGCCTCAAACACTTACTATGCATCCTGTGTTTTCACTTTCCTCTTCCGTAGAAGGAGTGACTTGGGCTGCATGGCCTGAGGCTTCTTTCAGCTAGAAATCCCTGCTTTTATCCAGAATTTTTTTGTTTCTGTTTTTCCAGTTTTTCAGTCTTGTCCTAGCTTTGTGACCCCGTTTGGGGTTTTATTGGCAAAGACATTGGAGTGCTTTATCATTTCTTTCTCTAGCTTATTTTTATTGATGAGGAACTGAGGCTAACAGGTATAAGTGACTTGCCCAGGGTCACATAGCTCGGCTCATCTTCTGGATTTTCAGGCCACTTGAGTACAGACTGTTGTTAAGTAGAGGAGATGGGGGCCCAGCGGATAGAGTGCTAGACCTGGAGGCAGGAAGAAGATCTGAGTTCAAATGCTGCCTCACACTTCCTAGCAAATTGCTTAACCTCTGTCCACCTTAGTTTCCTCATTCGTAAAATGGGCATCATAATAGCACCTACCTCCCAGCTGGGTTCTAAGTGTCCAGTGAAATTCTTGATGTAGCAGATGATAAATAAATATTTTTTCTTTTCTCTTTCTCCTCTTTCCCTAATTAGCAGTTTAGGATCAGCCTGCGGAAGAGGTGGGGCTTGGTCTTGACTTTGAAAGTTGTGGTAAGATCTGAATGTGGTGCTGAGGGGAAAAGCCTGATCAAAGATTTGGAAATGACCATGGTGATTACCTGGAACAGACATCCTCCACATCTCCTTAAAAATCTTTACCTTGGAGGGCGGCTAGGTGGCCCATTGAATAGAGCACTGGGCCCTGGAGTCAGGAGGACCTGAGTTCAAATCTAGCCTCAGACACTTACCACAAAACTAGCCGGGTGACCTTGGGCAAGTCACTTAACCGCAACTGCCCTGCCTTTGCCCCTCCAAAAAAAAGAATTCTTAAAAAAAAAAATTCTCTTAACCCCGAGCTCAAGTGTGACCTGGGTAGAAACCTTCTTTCATTCTCAAAGTGGATCTCTTTCTGCCCCAAGTTTTGATGCTGCTGCGTCTGGACCTTTCTTTTGAATGACTCGTTTTTTTTTAGAATCATACTTAAGAGCATTGTTTGACCTGCTTCCTTTATCTTCCATCAGTTCTCTTGAGGGTAAGGATTACTTTAAAAAAAAATTATTTTTTTATCTCCATTTCTTTACATATAGTAACAATTCAATGTATGTTTATGGTATTTCATTGAATAGTGAGGAGATCTCTGTAGGTGGAATTTAATTTAGTAATTTTTTTATTTAGTTTTAGTAATTTTAGTAATCTAGGAATGAGTGATAGCTGGGGTGGTAAGGGCTACAGGGTTTGGTAGAAGACTGAGAGACAATGTGGAGCTGTTGGAGATTGCTCAGCAATGTCTTATTACCTTTCTGTTCACTAGAGGTTCTCTATGTTTGGTATGTAGGTTCTAGCTCTGTGAAAGAAGACAGGTAGCAGAAAGCCTAAAGAAGAGTGTGGTGTGCATTAAGGTGGTAGTTAAGGGTCTGCAGCCAGAGGAAGGGAAAGATGGAAAGCAATCTGAGGGTCATGTTAGAGGAAGACGAGGTAGAACCTGGTGGCTAACTGGATGGAGGTCTGAAGCAGAGAAGGAAGAGTCAAAACGTAAGGGCAGATAGTGGTATCAGGGATGAAAATGGGCAAGTTGGTGGGAACAGGCGGGCTTTGGGGCGACGGAAGCTAAGTTCAACTATAGATACATAAAGTTCAGTTTTATAACCAGTTGCCAAATGCCTACTGTGTTCCAGGCACAATATTAGAATTTGGGAATACAAAGACAAAAGCGAAAAAGGGACTTCTAATCTACACGGCTTCATATCCTCTCCTCTTTACCCATCCTTAATCCTTGGTGAACCAATTCAGCAATATACTGCCTTCCTCTCATCAAATGGCTAATTCTGTGACAAGCCTCAGCCTCAGATCACTCCAGTCACTCCCATTCACATGCTGTCGAATGAAGGTGGAGAAAATGCCACTGTCCTGATGGGGTCCACTGCAGACTTATGTTATGCACCCTCAACTGGGCCCTCACTGTGGCTAAACACTTTTTCTCCTCTGCTTTTATCAGCTCACTATGTCATATCAGCTTGCTCTCCACATTAACTCTTCCATACTTTTTTTTTAACCTTTTTTGGACCTCCTGTAGCTTCCCCTCCCGGTACTCCCTCAGCTAAGAACTTTGACTTATATTTTACAGAAAACATTGAGACTATAGACAGTTCTCGGTTTAAATCTGACTTTATATAAATCTGAAAGAAATCTGCATTCTAAAAAAACCACCTATGTAAACTTTATTGTATACTACTGTGCTTTCTGCCCCTCAGCTTGGTGCTCTGTAACAGCTTTTAAGGTTCGGATTACACAGTAATAGTGAACCCTCTGTTTATTCCATTACAAATTAAAGTTCAGTACAATATTCACAATATAATATTCACAACATTACATCTTATTACAGAAAATCATGATATAGTGTTCATAACAGCTTAACATTAGAATAGCCACACAGTTTTCACTATAGTGGCCACAATATTTAGAACAAGGAAGAAAAGAAGAATCACCTGGTTTCCCTAAGGGGGAAACCCTTCTCACTTAGTCATTCAGTCAACCAATTCACAGTATATCAATCTTCCACTCATGGGGCAACCATTAACTTAATCAGTCACTAATCTAGACTCACAATTACTTAGTGTCATTAATAACTAGTCATTAGAAAACCACAAAAACTTTCCACCTCTTGGTGTCCAGTAAACCTCATTTTAGTCCAAGGGGAGGCCTTTTTTTCACCTTGACTCTGGTTGATCTCTCTGATTCCCTGGATCCCCTTTCATGGTCCCAGCTCCCTCCTAAATGTACAAAACAGTCACCTCGATACAGAAGCAGATAGCTGCCAGGTTCTTGTCCAGTCCTCAGGGCAGTCCCTGGTACACACTGAAGTTCACAGGGTCCAGCACATCTTAAACCCTTCAACACTTCTCTTGCCTGGAACTCAGGGATCAGCCAGGCCATGAACAAACAAAGTCTTATCCTGGTCATGCTTCTTCAGTCTTCCAGCAGTTAAGCTGGCCCTAGGACCCAGAAGGTATATCGGCCTTCGGGATGGCCTTCCCACTGGTTTCTGGTCTCAGGAAAACATCATCTCTTTTCTCAGTCAGCTTCCAGATGCTGGGAGAGAAATTCTCTCTCTCTCTCTCTTTCTTTCTCTCTCTCTCTCTCTCTCTCTCTCAAGAAAACTCTAACTCACTTCCAGCAGCCCAGCTCCCAGATGCTGAGACAATCCTGCTTCCTCCATAGGAAAATTCCAGTTCTGTCTGCCTGTCTCTAGAATTCTTTATATATAGCACTGGCCTCTTGTCTCAGCTAATCCCCTTCTGCCATGTCATCAGGGGAGTTCTCTCCTTCTCAACAGTAGACAGGGCCCACACCTTCCATAATTAGCCCTAAGTTACTAAGTGCTAAGCATCTGATAAACTGATTGCTATTACAGGCCCCTGCTCCCTCAAAAAAACCCCCAAAAAACCTCTGAAAGAACTCCAAACGAAAGCAAAAGAACCAGCATAGACCACCACCTCTGCCATGACTACCTTGGGGGCTTGGCTTGAGAACTTTGTATTGAAAGAAGAGACCTTTGCCCCACTCTGCTCACCTTCCCTGGTCTCTGGTCCCCTCTGTATTGCATGTCTGCCCTCAGACCCTGCGCGTCACCTGTCCTCTCTTGTCTGTTTGTGGCCAGGCCCCCGTTTGTCTCCTTTGTGTTCTTCCTGTCAGTTCCTGCCAGGCCCCCACATGGCTGGTGCTGGCTCCCTGCGTGTTCCTTCTCCTGCTCTCCTTTCTTACTGCCTGGCACCCATGTGTCCTTGAATTATGTGCTTGCTCCCTCCCCTCCACAGGAATGCAACCTCCCTCTCTCCCTTTCATCTTTGGGCAAATTCGCAGTATATAAGACTTGCTTTGTGTAGAGGTCTGTGGAATATCCATTTATGTATAGTAAGAACTGTCAGTCTTAACCATGAGCCTTCTCTTCTCCCCTCTTCCTTGAACCTGCCTTACATGGTGAAGGGAATATTAACTCCTTACCCAAGCTAATCCTACCTGCACAAGTGATCTTGTTCCATTGACTTTGTCTTCCCTGTCTATGGTAGATTGTCAGTCTCCCCTTCTCTACTGCCTACAAACATAACTGTATTTCTCCCATCCTTAAAACCCCCTCTCGATCATTTCATCCTTTTGAATTACTGTCCTGAATCTCTTCTCCCCTTTGTGACCAAACTCCTTGAAAAAGCCTGTCTGTCTGCCGGAGGTGCCTCCGTTCTCTCTCCTCTCACCCTTAACGCCTTACAGTATGACTTCTGACCTCATCATCCCACTGAAACTGCTCCTTCAAAAGTTATCGGTGATATTTTATTGTTGTTGTTCATCCTTTGCTCTTACCGAGGACTGTGACATCAGGAAAATGGTATTATGACTTGCAAGTGAATTGGATTTAAGTGAGGGAGGGCTGTGAAGGGTGGCTAGCCTCACTTTCTTCTTCAGAGCCATCTGGGTTCCATGGCGAGATGTGACCTTTGATTGCCAAATCCACATCTTCACTCTTCTTGTCTTCTGTACAGCCTTTGACGCTGTTGACCGATCCTCTTCTTTCTACTTCTCTTCCTACAAATCAGACTGTTCCTTCTCAGTTTCCTTTGCTGAATCCTCATCCAGTGCACTATCTGTTGGGTATCTAACAGGGCTCTGTCCTGGACACTCATCTCCCTCTATACCGTTTCACTTGATGGCTTTAATTATCATCTCTGTGCTAATGATTCTCAAATCTACCTGTTCTGCCCTGAATTCTCTGCTGAACTCCAACCTTGAATCTTCACTTGCCCTTGTAGTATCTCAAACTGGATGTCTAATAGATATCTTAAGCTTAATATGTCCAAAATTGAACTTATTTACTTTCCCACTAAATCCTTTCCCCCACCCCAACTTCCTAAAGCACCTCCCAGCATCCTCTCAATTCCTCAGATTTCTTATTAGCTCTTGCCCCATCCCTTCTTGTAAAAAAATATATTATTTTTTCCAATTATGTGTAGAGATAGTTTTCAACCATCATTTTTTCCCCTCTTTCCTTCCTTTGTTTTAAAAAATTCTTTACTATTAGTTTCATTTAGGTCCACAAGTTTTTGAGTTCCTAATTTTCTCCTCTCCCCCCTTCCCCTTGGCAGCATGCAGTCTGATATAGGTTCTATGTATACCTTCACATTAAGCATTAATAAATTGTAGAGAAGAATGAACGAGGAAGAAGAAGCAACATAAAACAAAATGAAAAAGAGAGCAAAGAAGTTTGCTTTGATCTGCATTTAGACTGTATAATTCTTTCCCTGGGTGTGGATAACCCTTTCCATCACGAGTCCTTTGGAGTTATAACCTTGCATTGCGGAGAGGAGCCCAGTCTATCAAAGTCAGTCATCACTAGGTGATTGTCTAGCAGATTCTAGTCAGTCATCAGTTTATGTAAGTCTCTCCAGGTTATTAGGAAAACCATCTGCTCTTCATTTCCTATAGCACAGTACTATTCCATTACATATATATACCACAACTTGTTTAGCCATTCCTCAATTGATAGGTATCCCCTTGATTTCCAATTCTTGGCCACCACAAAAAGAGCTGCTATAAGTATTTTTGTACTTATTGGTCCTTTTCACACTTGTATGATCTCTTTGGGATACAGCCCTAGAAGTGGTATGGCTGGGTCCAAAGAGTATGCATATTTTGATAGCCCTTGGGGCACAGTTCCAAATTGCTCTCCAGAATGGTTTGGGTCAGCTCACAACTCCACCAACAGTGCATTAGTGTTCCAGTTTTCCCACATCTCCAGCATTGATCATTTGCCTGTTTTGTCATGTTAGCCAATCTATCCTGTAAGATGTGTTACGTAAGAGTTGTTTTGATTTGCTTTTTTCTGATCAGAGAGCATTTTTTCATGTGCTTATAGATAATTTTTAATTTCTTCCTCTGAAAACTGCCTGTTCATATCCTTTGACCATTTATTAATTGGGGAATGATTTGTATTCTTATGAATTTCAGCATTCATTTTTTATAAGATTTTTAGTTCCAATTTTTTTTCCCTCTCTCCCATTCCCCCTCCCTGAGACAGCAAGCTATCTGGTATAGGTTATACATTGTGCAATTATGTTAACATATTTCCACATTAGTCATGTTGTAAAAGAAGAAACAGAAAAAAAAGGAAAAGCCACAAAAAACAACAGAAGAGTGAAAATAGTATGCCTCTTTCTCTGGATATAGACAGTGTTTTCCATCATGAGTCTTTTGGAGTTGTCTTGGATCATTGTATTGCTGAGAAGAGCTCAGTCTATCAAAGTCAATTATCACACAGTGTTGCTGTTCCTGTATATGATGTTATCCTGCTTCTGCTCACTTCTTTAAGCATTATTAGTTCATGTAATCCAGGTCTTTTTGAAATTCACACACTCATTGTTTCTTAGAGCTCAATAGTATTCCATTACATTCATATATCATAGCTTGTTCAACCATTTTCCAGTTGGTGGACATTCCCTTAATTTCCAATTCCACATGCCTCCGTATAAAGACCTGCTATAAATATTTTTGTACATGTAGATCCTTTCCCCCTTTTTATGATCCCTTTGGGATATAGATTTAGCACATGCAGTTTGATTGCCTTTTGGGCATAGTTCAGAATCACTCTCAAGAATGGCTGGATCAGTTCACAACTCCACCAACACCATATTTGTATCCCAATTTTCCCGCATCTCCAACATTGATCGTTTCCCTTTTCTGTCATATTAACCAGTCTCATAGGTGTGATGTGGTACCTCAGAGTTTTAATTTGCATTTCTCTAATAGTGATTCAGATAATTTTTTCATAAGATTATAGATAGCTTTAATTTCTTTTTCTGAAAGCTAACTGTATGTATCCTTTGGCCATTTATTAATTGAGGAATGACTTCTATTCTGAAAAATTTGACTTCTGTATATTTTAGAAATGAGGCCTTTATTAGAGACATTGGCTGTAAAAATTGTTTCCCAGCTTTCTGCTTTCCTTCTAATCTTGGTTTTGTTGGCATTGTTTGTGCAAACCTTTTTTAATTTAATGTAATCAGGATTATTCATTTTGCATTTCATAATGTTCTCTATCTCCTGTTTGGTCATAAATTCTTCCCTTGTCTATAGTTCTGGGTTTTTTTTGGGAGGGGGAAGGCAGGGCACTTGAGGTTAAGTGACTTTGCCTAAGGTCACAGGGCTAGTAAGTGTTAAGTGTCTGACACCAGATTTTAACTCAGGTCACCCTGACTCCAGGGCCGATGTTCTATTCACTGCACCACCTAGCCGCCCTTCAGTCTTCTTATAGGTTACTCCCTGACATATGCTCTCCTGTCCAGTGACACTGGCCTCCTGGCTATTCCACACACAAGACACTCCATATCTCTACTCTGATAATTTTTCCTGGCTGTCCTCTGTGCCTGAAATGCTCTCCCTCCTCTGTCCTTTCTGGCTTTAAGTTCCAACTAAAATCCCACCTTCTACAGAAAGCCTTCCCTACTCCCCCTTTTTCATGTACTTGAAGCAAAACAACATGTTTGCTACATATTGAATACAGAAGTAGATATGATAATCTATCTAGTTGTCTTCTATTAAGCTAGTCATTAAAGAGATTTTTATAAATATGTAAAACACTGATTCTCTTCTCACTAATTTTTTGGGTAATTTAGAGAAAATATGGCATTTATGTTAATATGAAATGGGCTTATTATTTTAAATACATTAATACATAAACATTTAAAAATTTTATCATTTTTATTTCAAACATGGTAAATATTTAATAAAACTCACATAAACCAAGGCTCCTTAGGGTCCTTAATAATTTTTAAGAGGGTGAAGGGATCCTGAGACCAAAAATTTGGAGAACTGCTATATAAGATCATTTGTCACCTGAGGAATGGCTGTTATTCTTTCAAGATTATATTATTTCTTTATTTTGGAAGTGTTTGTTAGAAAAACTTGCTGTAAAGATTTTCCTCTGAGTTTTCCTTTTAATGTTAACTCTATTGAATTTGTATGAAACCTTTGCATTTTTATCTAAGAAGAATTACCCATTTTATCTTCTGTGGTTCTTTCTATCCTTTGTTTGGTCATGAACTTTTTTTCCCTCTGTAGGTTTGGATAATTCTTTTGGTCTTTTTCCAATTTATTTATGATATACTATTTTGTATCTAGGTCACATATGCCTTTGGAACTTATCTTGGCATGAGGTCTAAATTAATTTCTTTTGTACTGCTGTCTAGTGTTCTTGGAGGGTTTTTCTTTATTGTAATTAAACGGTGAAGCCTTATTCTGGTAGTTGAGGTCGTTGTGTATATCAGACGCTAAGTGACAAGGTTTTGTTTGTGTGCCTGCACTGTTCTAATGATCTGGTTTTTGGCCAGTACAAAATCTATATCTCTATTGCCATATGTGAAGATGCTTTAAATCACCAAAAAGAGAAATGCAAATTAAAGCATTTCTGAAGTTCTGCCTCATACCCATCAGATTGATAAAGATGGCCAAAAAAGAGATTAATGTTGGAGGAGCTGCAGAAAAACATTGATTCAATAGACATTTGGTAGTTACCCGCTGTATACCAGACACTAGGCTAAGCAGTGGAGACACAAAGAAAAGCAAAAGGAAGGCCCTGTCCTCATGGAACTCCGTCTGGCGAGAGAAGACAAGACATAAAAAGAAGCTGAAAAGGGTGCAGAGGAGGGAATAGAAGAGCACCTGGCATGGGACATGGTGAAGATGATCCGCAGACACTGGGAGGGATCCTTGGGCACGGAGGATTTGGGAATATCTCTCTGCTGTCCACCCTCTACCTTCTCCAAAAAGAGGCAGGAGAGGAGTCCTAGAGCCTGGTAGTGCTGAGTAGGAGTGAGTTTCAGGGTAAACTTGGTCTTAGTTAATGAAGACAGCCGTGAGATCCTGGATATCAGCCTGGTCAGCCAGGTGGGAGAAGAAGCAGATGCGTGGATGCGGATAGTGAACTTGTGACTGTTGTTTGTCCTTTTCCAAGAGAATCAATGACATCACAGGTGAACTGGATTTAAGTGAGGCATAGCTGCACAAAGTCATCAGTGTCATCGTCCCTGAGTCATCCTCAAAGCACAGAGGCAGGACAGAAGTCAAGACACCTGGTGATGGACCAGGATGCAGTGCCTGATTAAACTCTTAAGTGTCCCACAGCACCTGCTTCAGCCGCCTTCTGTTGGAAAAAATTGTTCTCGTCTGTCCATTCCACCATGGAAAGTCTTTTCATGCTTAGGTTGAGATGCCCCTTGTGGGTATGTAAAGCTGTTTTGGAATTATATAGAGAAAGTTATTAAGTGGCTCATGCCCGTTGACCCAACCATAAATTGGAGGAAAAAAGCCCTTTATGTACAGCAGTATTCATAGCGGTTCTTTTTTTGGTGTCAAAAACAAACAAAAAAACCTCTCTAAAAATCCAGAAACCTAGGGGATACCTAGTCATTGGGAACGACTGAACAAACTATAGTATATGAACGTGATCCAGTGCTGTACAAAATAAGGAAATAGATGATTTCAGATGGGCATTGAAAGACACCTTTGAACTGAATTAGAGTGAAGTGAGCAGCATCAGAAGAAGGATTTCCACTATAAAATTTACACTGTAAAGTTTATCAATTTTGGGAACTTTCATAAACTGATGAAAATGAAATTGGCAGAACGAGAAGTGAGTGCATTTTATAAAATAACACTTTAAAAGGAAGCAGTTTTGAAAGCTGTAAGAACTGTGGTCAGTGTAGTTATCTACTATTCCAGAGGACTGATGATGAAACATGCCACCTCTTGACAGAAAGATAGTGGATTTAGGGTGCAGAATGCGGCATACATTTAACTTGGTCAGTAAGGGAATTGCTTTGCCTGATTATGCATATTTGTTATGATAAATTTGATGTTTTAAAAATTTTTTTCCAATGGGATGTGGGAGGAACAATTGGTTTCCTGTTAATTAAAAAAAGGCAAATTAAAGTATCTAGTCTTCTGTTGCAATTCACATTTTGAAACACAAAACAGCTGTCTGAAAATCCACATATAATAGGCTTTTCTTATTGCATTTGCTTATAAAAAAATCTGACATTTAAACTGATTTATTATCAGTTTGATAGTCATAAACCAATATGATCATTTCCACATACAAAGGATTGCCAAAGAGATTTGCTTATGAAACAGTGACTTTACACATATAATTTTTTTTTTTTTTGCTTTAAAGTATATATCAGCTTTAATGTAGTACTAACCTGAGTTCCAGATTTTTCTCCCCTTCCTCCCCACCCCACCCCTACCATGGTGGCATACAATCATGTATAGGATCTGCATACTCTTTCACATTATACAATAGTCTGGTTGTATAGGCATTGTAGCCAACGGAGTGAACAATGAGAAAAGAGAAACAAAAGCCGAACATAGAAAAGAATGATAGCATGCATTGCTTTAGTCTCCGTTTAAACTCTGGTCTTTCTGGATCTTTCTCTGAGTGTAGACATCTCCTTCCATCCTGAGACTTGTAGAGTTGTCTTTTAACTGTGCTGATAAGAGTCCAGTTTTTCAAGGTTGGTTGTCACACTTATGATGTTTCTGTGACTATGTACAAATTTTTCCTGGTTCTGCTCTTCTCACTTAGCATCAATTCGTATAAGCCTCTCCAGGTAATTATGAAATCTATCTCCTTCCCATCATTCATATACCATAACTTGTTGAGCCATTCCCCAATTGTTGGGCATCCCCTAAGTTTCCAGTTTTTTGCCACCACAAAGAGAGCTGCAATAAATATTTTTGTATATACGGGACCTTTTCCCACTTCTATGATCTCTTTGGGATACAACCCCAAAAGTGCTATTACTGGGTCAAAGGGTATGCAATTATTTATAGCCCTTTGGGCATAGTTCCAGATTGCCCTCCAGAATGGTTGTATCAGTGATGATAGTCTTTTCATCTTTTTTTTTTAACCACTTCTCTATTCCCACAACAGTCTACTCCTCATTAAACTCCTTTTAATGAATAAGTAATCAAGCAAACAAAGTTGTGTTGGATGATGGTTGTGTCTGAAAAACTGTATGTCTCATTCTCTACTTAAAAGCTTTAATCATTTGACATCTGCCAAGAAGTGAGACATTTGAGTCTTCTTGAATTATGTTGATCAAGTTCTTAAATCTTTAGAAATTGTTGACTTTTACAGTGTCATAGGCCACGTAAAAATTGTTTTCCTGGTTCTGCTTGCTTTCATCTGCATCAGTTCATATAAGTCTCTGTTTTCTCCAATCCATTCCCAGTTTATCTTATCTTCTGGTATAGTTAATGTTCCATCATAGTCATATATTATAGCATATGTTCCATTATAGTCCATTATTTGTTCAGTCATTATCCAGTTGATAGCCACCCTCTATTTCAAGTTCTTTGCTATAATAAAAGTGCTTCTCTAAAGGATTTTTTGTTTACAGAGTCTTTTTCCTCTTTTTTGATATCTTTGGGGCATAAGGCTAGGAGTGGGTATCACTGGGCCAAAGGTTATATGCATAGTTGAGTAACTTTTAGGCTATAATTACAAGTTATTGTACAGAGCAGTTGAACTGGTCTTTTTCCTTTTTAGGAAGGGAGCTGACAGTGGTTTAGGTATGCTACTGTCCTGTGGTATGACTTGAGGATCTGTATTCTTTTCATTATAAAGTATCCTAGTTTAGGGCTTCTTTGGGCTTCTTGCATCTGGTCTATCACGTCCTAAACTGTCTTATCCATGTCACTTCCCAAGAAATCTTGCTAATATCCCACTGTGATAATGTTACTTCCATGGAATTGGAGTAAAAACATTAGAACAACATGAGGAAAGGCTAATGAGAGTATTAGACTTTAAAGAAAGAGGAAGCTAGTCTAAAATTGGCAATTGATAAATGCCATTTTTGTAGAGCTTCTGTTAAGTATGTCAGTCACATAGTATCCAAGCAAAGGAATGACCGCTGATCCAGAAAATATAGAAGCACTTCTCATCTGGCCATGATCAATGCATCTATGTGAGCTAGTGTATTTTCTAGGATTCAGCGGCTACTTTCATAAATGTGTGAAAAATTATGTTGCTGTTGTCAAACCTTGTTACTCATGGATGCATATATTGGATTGCAAAGCATAAAAAGCATAATGAAAAGAAAAAAATCAAATTAGCTTAAACCATCTGATGCCTTTTGGGGACCATTGAGATGAAGAATGAACAAGCTTAAGGATTTGGTCAAATGCCTCACAGATGCACCAGTTATAGCCTATGCTGACCCGAACAAACCCTTTATAATGCCTCATAGTGTAGTGGAAGGCTGGGGAGCAGTTTTATATCTATAAAGCGGTAGTCAGAAAAACCCTGAGGCATTTGCTAGTAGAGGATTTATAGAGAAATTCAGTATACAATATGCAAACTAGAATTTCTAGCTTTAAAATGGGCTGTCACTGAAAAGTTCAGAGATTAACTGTCTGGAATAGATCTGTGGTTTCCAGAGAAAGGACATCATTATGTGTCCACAAACTATCAGAAATGATGAGAATGCTAGGAATAATCCTGCTGTTGAGGAGGCTGAGTCCCCACCCCTGTGTTTTCTTGTTTAACTCAGAATCACTCACTGTGACACCATTCAGCATTTTTGTGCTTCAGGTGACTAAGATCTTAAGATGGAGACTAGTTGGGAGGGAGTTTCCTTTTGGGCAGTTCTCTACAGTGATATCACAGCTCTGGCCCCAAACTAAGCCTTAATACGCTCCAAAATAAGTGCCTGCAGTTTGGTTCAGCTTCAAAAGTTAGTAATGCTTAGAGGAGAGGCAGAAGAAAGGCTCTCTTCACCTCTGCCTTAGATTGTTGTGGCAGTCTCCTATTTGGTCTCTTCTGCATATTTCCCTACGCCATCCAGTTCAGCTTCCATGCTGCTGCCAAAGGAGTTTTCCTCAGTCAGGACTCTAACCATGTGATTCCTGTAGTCCATAAACTTTAGTGACTCTAAGATGGAGGGTCTTAACTTTTTTAGTGTGGCCCTCTTTGGCAGTCTGGTGAAGCCTCTGGACCCTTTTTCAGAATAATGTTTTTAAATAACATAAAATAAAACAATCGATTATATTGAAATATAGTTATCATAATACAGATTGAAACGGTTTATGGCCCCCAGCTTAAGAATCTCTTATTATGTGTCTAAGAGAAAACAAGCTCCTTTATTTAGCTTTTGAAAACCCTTCACAGTCTGCTTTCTAGTTTATCGTTCTAGTTTTAGTGGATATTACACTGTACACTCTGACCTAGCCCAGCTGGTCAGCTCTCTACTTCTCAAGTACACACTCCATCCCCCTTCTCTGTCCTTTTGCATTAGCCGTCCCTGGTGCCTGGACTATACTCCCTCTGTAATCTCTGCCTCATAGACTCTTCCTTTGAGATGTAGGCCAGCCATCATCTTTTGCATGAAGCCTTTCCTGATCTTCCCAAGCTGCCTTGGGTATAGCTGTTATGTTGCATATATTTGCCTTCACTTTATCTTTTTGCATATTCTTATCTATGCACTTGTTTTCTCCCCTGTTTAAGAAAAACTTCCTATTTATTCTCACCCTGTATTGTATTTTCTTTTTTCTACCCCTTCTAGACCAAAAATCACACAGATGCCTCATTGCTATTTTTTTTGTTCTTCTAAATTTCAAAAATAATTTAACTTTATCAAATAAGATCTTTCTATCAGTACTTTTGCTAAGTTTTGTGTCTTCCAGTATTTGAGGCATTGCCTCCGATTACTTCATTCTCTAGATTTCTTTTTAACCTTCTTCAGGGTCTGGTTACACATCCGACAGAACCTGCCTGACTTGTTCTTATTTTGAGAGAAAAAAAAAAAAATTACCGGAAAATTAACCTTGTTGGCTTTGGACAAGGAGGGACTTGAATTCTTAAAATGCTGTTTGTTTTTTTTAAAACCAGTGAAGTGACTTTTTTATTTAATAGGCTATAATTTTGATTGCTGGGAAAGCAGCAGATAGAAATTCATGATAAGAAAGGCTTGCTTTAGTGTTTTGCTGGCTATTGGCTTTTGAAAAAAAGTTTCTCACTTCCATGAAAAGACCTTAGAATTGGGAGTATTTATTTGAATCATTCTGGGTCAGCCAACTTTCATCAGATGTTTTCTGTGTCCCAGACACTGTGCTAAAGACAAGGGATATCAAAACAGGCAGAACCACCTCTGCCCTTGAGGAGTTACAGCCCACTCCGTCCTTGGGCTGCTTCACTGAAGAGAAAAGTGCTTCTTACCTTGAGCTGAAATTTACCTCCCTAATAGAGTCTATGTCTTGGGTTTACTCTTCCCCTCTGGAGTCATAAAGCACAAATTGAAGGCTTATTCTGGGTAGTTAAAACTGGTGGTTGTGCCTCTTCCTTCTTTTCCCCTCAAGTGTTTTCTTTTCCAGGCTAAATCTCCTTAATTCTTCAGTTCTTCCAGGTACGACATATGGTGTCCAGTCTTGTGTTCTGTTGTGGTTCATCAATGCCCCTTCTGAGATGTGACATGAGACACAACACTCTAGAGTCTAGTTTGTTGTCTGGGGCAGTGGTTCTCAAACTTTTTAGGTCTCAGGACCCCCTTACATTCTTAAAAATGATTGAGAACTACCTCTCCCTTAAGAGCTTTTGTGCTTCTGAATTAATGACTATCAACATTTACTGCATTAGAAATGCCTGACTTGTTCTTTGTTTTGAGAGAAAAAAAATTTACTTAGTATTTTGTGAAAACAGTTTTGATCTTGAGGGACCCTCTTTATTTAAAGAATTTTGGGGACTTCCAGGGGTGAGATCCGCTGGTCTGCTGAACTTGTGTTATCCCTTGTTCAGTTTTTTTCTTATACAGCATGTTGTGGAGGAGTACCTTGGGTACTGGAACTGAATATGTCTTTGCTTTTTGGAAGAACCCTATAACAGTAGAATGATTCTCTTTCTGTGTTTTATAGGGGATGCAGAGGGCCACCAATGTCACTTACCAAGCACATCATGTCAGCCGGAATAAGCGAGGTCAAGTGGTGGGGACCAGAGGTGGATTTCGTGGTTGTACCGTTTGGTTAACAGGTATGGTCAACCAAAGCAAATTAATTTTTATACTAAGCACAGACACCGTAAGTAGACTGTTCCATCGACCTCTATGTAAAGTGATTTTTATGTAATGTGAATTTGCCTATGGAGGGAGAGGGCGAGCATATGGTTCAAGGATGTGTGGGGTCTGGGACAGAGTAGTGAGTGCAGGAGGAGGAACCGGTGGCCAGCCATGGTGAGGAGAGGGGAGCAGAGATGTAGGGGTTCAGTGCAGCTACAGATGGGGGACAGTGGGAGGATGGATGACGTATGGGGGCTGGGGACAGACATGTAGTCCTCAAATGCAGACTGACAGAAAACAGACGTTGGGGGTAGAGAGGGACCAAAGATCTGTTTGTCTGTCTCTTGGCACTGGAGATCTCAAGCCAATCCTCTGATCTAGCAGTGGTGTGGCTGTCTCTCCTCATACATTCTTCTGCTTTCACTTGGAGTGTTTTGGGTTTTTTGGTGAGGTGGTGATAGGGTGGGTGGGAGGCTTTGAAGTGCCAAGTTAAGGGGCAGGAGTGGAGGGAGAGAGAGACAGACAGAGAGAGAGAGAGAGAGCGAGCGAGAGTGAGCGCACAGCACTGTATGATGAAGTTAACATGGGTTTTGTTTGTTTTTTTTTTCCTGTAATGTGGATTTCTTTCAGCATTCTTTACAAAAAGTGGAATTTGTGTGATTTGAATTTCCATAAAATGATAACTGTCTGTAGGGTAATGTAGAGTAGTGTTCTATAAGTATGGTTTGCAGACCCCCTTCTCTGGGGGAGTCAGTATGTAATACTGGTATTAGTTAAGGGACAGATTTGGTTTGCCCTCCACAGAGAATATATATGATGGGAAGGACTCAGAGGGGGTTATGGACAAATACTGAAGCATAAAATTATAATCCATTAATAACCCATTGGGCTTCTGACTGGGGTACCAGTAGGAGAGCATAGCTGGCTCCCATGTTAAAAATTAACAAGTTAGGAATGGTACCTTAAAAAAATCCCCAGCTGCTGGAAACTATTAGCATGTATCTGCCTCCACTCCTTCCCATTGCTTTATCAGACTGTAACTAAGCATTATCATGATTGAGGGTGATTATAAAGAGCATGTAGAAAAGGAAATAAGAGTTAGCTGGGTGATAAATTGGGCGACCACGTCACTTGGGTGGAATGAGAACCTTTCTGCTAATGGTTTATGGACGTTATGGAAACTGGACTTTGGTTCACTTTTTTGCTCTCTTTCCCATCCTAGAGTAATATAATTTAAAAGAATGTATATTTTTCTTTTTAAATATGAAACTTCAGCAAGGCTATAATGACACCATAGTGTCCAAAGGGAACTTTTGAAATTAACTCAGTACCACTTAGATGTGAGTTAAGTTCTGTTTAAGATCCCCAGTGATTTCCAGATTATGTTCAAATATGTATGTCAGGGTTATTGCAGATAACATGCTTTTATCATCTCAGAATTGCATATGTTCCCCTCCCTTTTAGAGATAGCTGTTGAGGCAATGAAGCCTCTCCTTTGTTAGATTTTATTTTTCTTGGTATGGTGAATAAACAATGGAAGATAAATGTCTTCATATTACTTCTTAGACATCTTGGTGCTGCAGCTCAGAGAGTACTGGATTTGGAGAAAAGAAGACCCGAGTTTAAATCTTGCCTCAAACATTTACTAGCTGTGTGGCCCAAGCCTCTTAATGGCTCATCACCCTCAGTTTACTCACCTGTAAAATGGGGATATTACTAGCACCTACTTCATGAGGTTGTGTGAGGGTCAAATGAGACAACATGTAAAGTCCTTTGCAAATATTAAAATATATATTTTATATACAAATTCTAGTTACTATTATGTGAAGACACAATGATCCTTCTTTTTCTTTGGCAGTACTTCTCACAAACCCTTATTATATACGAGGTCTAAACCAGAGATTCTTAACCTTTCTTGTGTCCCAGACTCCTGGCTACAGTCTAGCGAAGCCTGTATAATGTAAAATGCATAAGAATTCAAAGGAAACCATAGCAGAATATTTTAAAAAACAAAAGTTTCCCAGATCCCAGGTGCAGAATCCCCGGTCTAAGCTGTGCTTGGTTATTTTCGACGCCCAGGTTTGTCTGGAGCCGGGAAGACCACTGTGAGCATGGCGCTGGAGGAGTACTTGGTCTGCCACGGCATTCCGTGCTACACTCTGGACGGCGACAACATACGTCAGGGTCTCAATAAAAACCTGGGCTTCTCGCCGGAAGACAGGGAGGAAAATGTCCGTCGCATTGCCGAGGTGGCCAAGCTCTTTGCAGACGCCGGTCTCGTGTGCATCGCCAGCTTCATATCTCCTTACACCCAGGTAGGGGGCCTGCCTTGTGAGGTCTTTTCTTCTTCTAGTGATACTTTTTAACTCTGATGGAAGCAAAGAAAAAAGACATTATAAAGAAAGCAAAGAATTTATACTTTGATGTGCTTTGAAAATTAAACATTAAAAGGCTTACTGTAGTGAGGGTGGGCAGCAAGGCGGCACAGTGGATAGATCGCTGGTTGTAGAATTGGAAGATTCCTCTTCGTGAGCTAAATGTGGCTTCAACCTCTTACTAGCTGTGTGACCCTAAGCGAGTCACTTAACCCTGTGTGCCTCAGTTTTTTCAACTGTAAAATCAGCTGGAGAAGGAAGCGGCAAACCATTCCAGTATCTCTGCCAAAAAATCCTCATGAAGATTCGGGCATGCCTGAAATGATTGAACATCAGTGGCAACTGGTTCAGAGTAGGACCTCCTCAAATCCAGTTCTGTAACTCTTGTGTTACAGCATTGCAAGTTTAAGTATTCTTTGGTATAATATAATTTGAGAGGCATATGACCAAAGAATTCGTTAAAGACGGTCTTTTTTTAAAAAATTAATTAATTTTCTTGTTTACATCACTCATTTCCACCAGATTTTGAGTTGCAAATTTTTCCCCTACACCTCAAAACAGCCATCCCACTATATAGCCCTTCCCCCAATCTGCGCTCTTCTATGTCCTCCCCCATTGCCCTTCTGACTTTCCGGTAGGGCAGTATGGATCTCCCTACCCCAGTGCCTGTATATCTTAATTCCCATTTGCATGTAGTTAATAATAATAATAATGATAATATATATATATATATATTTATATACATATATATTTTTAACATTAGATTATAGAACTTTAAATTCTAGATTCTTTCCCTTCCTCCCTCGTCACCCACCCCCAGTGGAAAGACGAGCAATT
>CM053601.1:35558826-35579375 GCA_028646575.1 Pseudocheirus occidentalis | reverse complement strand
GGGAGGAAGGAAGGAAGAAAAATAAAATAAAAAATAATACATTTTTTTTTAAGTTAGAATTGGTACAGGCACTAGGGTAGGGAGATCCATCCTGCCCTACCGGAAAGTCAGAGGGATGAGGGGGAGGACATAGGAGAGAGCAGATTGGGGGAGGGGTTATACAGTGGGATCGCTGTTTTGAGGTGTTGGGTAGGGTAAAGATGGGGAGAAAATGTGTAACTTAAAATCTCATGGAAATGAATGATATAAACAACAAAATAAGTAAATTAATTTTTTTAAGTTAGAAATGGGGAAGTAGAAGCTAATGACTTTATGAGACATCAAGAAACAACTGAATAAGAAACAACTGAATAAAATCAAAGGAATGAAAAAAATAGAAGAAAATGTGAAATATCTAACTGGAAACACTACTGACATGGAAAACAAGACTCAGGAGAGATCATTTAAGAATTACTGGACTACATGAAAGCCATGATCAAAAAAAAGAACCTGGGCATTAGCTTTCAAGAAATTATCAAGAAAAACTGTCCTGGTATTCTAGAACCAGAAGGTAAAATAGAAAATGAAAGAATCTACTGATCACCACATGAAAGAGATCCCAAAATGAAAACTTCCAGGAATACTACAGCCAAATTCCAGAGCTCCTAGGTCAAAGGAAACAATTAAAATATTGTGGAGCCATAATTAGGATAACACAAGACTTAGCAGCTTCTACATTAAAGAATAGGAGGACTTGAAATATGATGTCCTGAAGGGTAAAAGAGCTAGAATTACAACCGAGAATCACCTACCCAGAAGAACTGAGTATAATCCTTCAGGAAGGAAATCGCATTCAATGAAATAGAGAACTTTCAAGTATTCTTGAAGAAAAGGTCAGAGCTGAATAGAAATTCTGACTTTCAAATACAAGACTCAAGAGAAGCATAAAAAGGCAAATAATAAAGAAAAAGAAATCATAAGGGATTCAATAAGGTTAAACTGTCTGCATTCCTACATGGAGAAATGATACTTGCAAGTCGTAAAAGCTTTCTCATTACTAAGGCCATTAGAAGGAATAAACATAAACAGAGGGCATAGATGTGACCTGAATATGATGGGATAATTATCTAAAAAAAATAAATAAAACTAAGGGTTGAGAAAGAGGAATGCACTGGAAGAAAAGGGGAAAGGGAGAGGCAGAATGGGATAAATTTTCTGACATGCAAGGGGCCCAAAAGAGCCCAATCTTTCTTCCAAAACCAAGCAGACTAAGTTTAATTCTTCTTTCACATAACAGATAAGTCTTCAAGTATTTCAAGTCATCTATCACCTTTGCTTCCAAAAGCAAAGATCTCTCTATTTCCTTAAAAGGATCTTCAAACTACATGCTTTCATGTTCCTTCACCTTCCTTCAGTCCATCCTCAAATGCGGTGCCAGATTTGAACACAACACTCCCAAGGTGGCCTAACCAGAATGGAATACATCATACTATCTTCCTTCTCTTTCTAGACATGATGCTTCTATGAACACGGCCTGACCCTGAGTTAACTATTTTGGAATCTTGCCACGGCAAACCTGATTCATTTTGCACTTATAGGCTCCTTTTAGTTTTCACATGGATCCACAAAATCAGGAATTCTTAGACCGCAAAACCATGACTTAAAAAAAAGAAAATTTTTATAACTATATTTCAATACAGGCTGTCCCCACAGTCTTAATGCATTTTAAAGTAGCATACAAATGAAATGGGGAGCTCCCTGGGTCTGGATGCATGGCCGCTGATGCTACAGAAGTTATTCTTCCATGGGTCAAGGAGCTGGACTAGATGGGCCCAAAATTTCCATCAAGTCTCTCCATTCTATGAATATCTTTGAATTTTGGCATGTAAAAGTCTTTAAAAATTACCATGGTGAGTTGATTCCTTATCTGAATTCTTAAAAGTAGTTTACAAAGAAAACCAGTCTTAAGAGACTTCATACATTTTCAATCCTATGTATTTTATTTTACGCATTTATAACCATTTTTCTGGGAAGGGCATTAAAAGACTTCACTAGACTGACAAAGGGGTCCATGATTCACAAAGAAGGTAAAGACTGTCTGCCCTAAATCAATTAGGAATATCTAAGACACCCAGCCCACATCCCCTACGCAATTCATAATGACATTGTGAGTCTTTGCCAGATTCCTTACTGAAATCCAAGTATACTATTTCCATGGCATTCTCCTAATTCCCAGTCCAGTTATTATGGAAAGAAAAAAAAAAAAACAAAGGGATCAAAGTATTCTTATATGACGATTTCCTGGTGAACCCATGATGCATCCTGTAACTAACCCCTCACCCACACCTAAGAGACAAGATCAGGAACAAACGGCTTCAATCTCCATGGGGCAAGAGTGATCTTGAATCTACAAAGCACTTGCTATCTCAATCAAGCAGCCAATAGGGAGCTCATCATGGTCATGATAAAACATAAGCTAACACAGATCACTCTAAATGCAAATGCTTGGGAGGAGGAAGCCAATCACCTTGATGTATGGGTGTTCCTTGCAGGTTGTACCCCACTGTCTAGCACAGCGCTCCTCTTTTCTGTGTTCGAAGAACTCTGGATTCCGGAGAATGGCGACTCGATGACCCTCATACATCAGGGCAAACGCCGTACAGCCGTCCAGTCTCTCTCTCTCCTCTTGAGTAGCCGACAAAACTATAGGCACTGACAAGTTAATTACTCCTCCTATGGGACAAGGAAAAAAAAGCCACACAAACATGAGGTCCAGATTATAGCGCTAAGGCATTTAGGGTTCAAGCCAAGAACCCTGCACCATGGGTACTGGGAAAATAAATGCTGATGGAGAAGCGGTGCCCTTTCAGGGAAGGCAGACCTACTGCCAACCAGCACCTCTGCTTCAGAAAAATGGGCAAATGAAAAGTAATCGATGCAATGATTCTCTATCAACCCATGAACCACCCTGGTTCATGCTGCAGACCCCAGAGCTACTGGGTATAACTAGTGTGAAGAAACAGAATCAAAGCATAGCGGGGAGAGCATGCTGAGAGAGCAGTTTGTATGTAACACCTGACTTGCCATCATCATCTTTGCTAAACAGCCCCTGGATGCTTCATATTCAACAAATCCTCTGCACGGGGGTCTGGTCCATTCCAGCAGGATGAAGAAGCCTACAGTTCCCTTCTTGGAATCACGTTTCTCAATAATTGAAGGAATTTCAGTTTGAGATTGATGGAGATAAATGTGTACTATTTTTCCCCATCTAAATCCATAGACTCAAAAAACTCTCCACAGATCCCAGATCTAGAACCCTGGTTCTATACAAGCCCTATGTTCTATATTAATTAAATGGATTATTCCTCGAACATACTCGGCCCTTTTCTGACTGGTACAGACTGTGTGACTGACATACTCTATGTGGTGACGGGTGGTGGTGGTGGTATTCAGTCCATTCAGTCATGTTCAACTCTTTGTGACTCCATTTGGGGTTTTCTTGGCAAAGATGCTGGAGTGGTTTAAGATTCCTTCTCCAGCTCATTTAACAGATGGGAAAAGTGAGGTAAACAGGACTGAGTGACTTATTCAGGGTTACACAGTTAGTAAGTGTCTGAAGTAAAATTTGAACCCAGATCTTCAGGCTCAGGGTTCTATCTACTGTGCCACCTAACTGCCCACGTGTTAAGTGCTACATATCCCAAGCGAGGCAGTGCCCCCCAGCCCCTGAGCAGAAGAATGCACTACATACCATCTTTCCAAAGATAACAAAATCCCTACTAGTGACAGCAGACAGACATAAGCAGTACACTGTGGCAGGAAGGCCAGTTCTTACACACAGAGCAGAAGGACAGATATCCCTTATAACATAGCCAGACCCTAACTAAGCTCACAAAAGTATCAGGAGGATCCACAGGTTGGCCAGATCAATTTGAGGACCTTCCCCCTCTCCCCACTCGAACCTGACCCGCTGGTCTGTTTGCTCCTTGCTCACATGGTAAGAAAACAGATTTTCTCGGATGAATGTCTGACAAATCCATGTGGATTTGTTTAAGTGAAGTCAGCCAGGCTGAAATGACATAGACTGTACTTGCTTCAGAAATCAAAGTATCAGCAGAAATCTCTTTGGACAAAAGAGGCAAAAACCAAATTTGTAAAATGTCTGTCTGACGCCCTTCAAACTACTAACATGGCTTTCAGATGAAAGCAGAGAATAAGAGGGTCCGCTGGTCACGCACAGACAGTCATTCCTATGGAGAGGGAATTCTTAACCTTTTCAGCGTGCCGTGAACCCCCTTTCAGCCGTCTGGCGAAACCTGGGGATCCCTCTGAGAATCATTTTTAAAATGCATAAAATAAATACAAAGGAATACAATGGAAACCAAAGATGAGTTAAAAATAAAGATTTTTTTCCCCCATTCCAGTTCACAGATGCCCTGAAACCTAGGGGTCCATGGAGCTCAGGTTAAGACCCCAGTAGAGAGGAAATGACAACCGGCTCCTTCTATTTAGTGCTGAGGGAGAGAACCAAAAGGTGATATTTCATCTTTACATCTGCAATAAGATCTCTGGGAAAAAATGGCTAACATAGCGAGGTCCAAAAGCAGATCTCAGGATAACTGCCCTGTAAATCTGTTTTACTCCCCAGCACTCAGACCAAGGTTAGCGGTAGTTTAATAGACTACCACCATAGTAAATAATAGTCTACTCAAAAGTTTTACATTGCAACAAAAATTTGTTTGCAAAGTTAAAGGTTAAGTCTGGGTTTGAACTGTTATGAACTAAGAATGACTACCATGATCCTTAGTACCTTCCATGATTTTATATATTTATCAGTAAATAAAAATCATAAAACTGTCAAAAATGAATGTTTCTAAATTCTTAGAAAATCATGCTTAGAAAAGGTTGAAAGTATTTCTACACAGATGCTTCCATTATAATATTTAAATACTTCTTGAGAAGAATTTTAAACTTTCCATTACCCATCTTTTTTGTTTTAGTTTGGTGAAATAAAGATAATTAGAAGAATGATAAACTATTTTTCATCACTTTTGAATAAAAACCAGGAGTAACTATTTTAGACCCTACAAACAATTCTTCTCTGAAAATCAAAAGGTTACAATTATTTCTGGGAAGCAAAGGTTAATGTGATGTAAAAAATTTACCAACTAGTGCTAGACTCAGAGATCCCACCCAAGGTCAAATCCCAACTCTGCCAGGAATTGTCACTTAAGCAGTCTGGAGAAACCTAGGGACCCTTGTGAGGATCATTTTTTAAAATGCACAAACTAGAATACAATAGAAACCAAAAATAAAAATGCAATTTTTTCCCCCATACAACTCTGAAGATGTCCTAAAAATTCAATTTACTCATCTGTAAAATGAGGGGTAGGACTACATGCGATTTCTAAAGACCTTTCTGAGTCTAAAGTCTACAAATCTTTTCATAAGGAAATTTTTATACACATGGATCTTTCTGTACTGGGCCATTTTGTTTATTAATAGAAAGCTACAACCCACTGAGTTGGAAAGTCATGATACTCGTTCATCAAAGAACAGGAAGGCAAAAGAAAAGGATTCTACTTCTTAGAAGGTCCATGTTCAACTTCTCTCATCAAATTTTTTTTCTAAAAAAAAAAAAAAAAGATTTTTTTAAAGACAAATCTAAGAAAAATGGAAAATAAGATAAACATGTGGCCTCACATGAATTTTCAGTATTGAAGTATCTGTTTACTATTTTAAAAAAACTTAGAGATAGAAAGCATTAAGAAAATGATAGTAATCCCAGATGGTACAATTTCTCTAAACCAATGCAATATTTAATATAAAACATCTTACCATCTAGCAGACAATCAAAATGAAGGCACTGCAGGTATTCCCTCTCTCTCATAAATCCATTTAGCGGAGTTGCCCAGCCTTCTGCCAAAACTTGCACCCACTGCATGTCCAACTAAAAGTTGACAAAGGAAAACAAAGTCACACATATCCCTTATTTGCCAAAAGCAACCAAACGGCATGTTACAAAAGAACATCACATCCATACATCCAGCCAGCCAGCCAGCCATCCTTCCTTTTTTCCTTCCATCCATCCATCCATCCATCCATCCATCCATCCATCTATCCATCCATCAGTCAACATTCATTAAGTACCTTCTATGTGCCAGACACTGTGCTAAGCACAGTTTTAAGAAACCAATGGACTTTAAAAACTTTATTCTGAAATAGAGACTGACTTTTGAAGGACGAATATAAAATTTCCCATAATCTAACAAGTCACACTAAGAACAAAAATCTCCAATTAGAGACTAATGAGCTACTGAGTTATAATTGGCCAAATTATCCAGACTACAGAGCAGGCTTCTTTGAGCAGTCTGGTATAACAGGATGGTAGGCAGTACAGGGCAGAGTGCTAGACCTGGGAGTCAGGAAGACCTGAGTTCAAATCGAGCCTTGAATGCATACTAGCCATGTGATCCTGCACAAGTCACTTCTTAGTTTGTCTGCCTTAGTTTCCTCAACTGTAAAACAGGGAAAATAATAGCATTTATCTCAAAGGGTTGTTCAGGGATCAAATGAAGTATCTGTACTTTGCAATGTTAAAAAAAGGAGAAAGAAAAAGATGAGAAGAATGTTATAGCAGAAAGAATCCAGAAGAGCTAAGAAAAGTAAAGAGAAGATGAAGAAATAGAAGACAGAAAATAGTTTTCTGGCAAAAGTCTGTCCAAAGTGTTTATCCCAGTACGTAGTGAGGTCCTTTATGTAGGAGATGAATTGACACTTAGCTCACAAAAGCTAGTGTTCAAATAGCGCTTTAAGGTTGCAACGGTATCTTATTTGAGTCTCACAACAGTAATGTAAAGTCGGTGCTAGTACATTCACCATTTATAGAAGAAGAAACCAAGAAAACACAGAGGTTTTGCCTTGCCCAGTACCTCACAATGACTAAGTGTCTGAGGCATGCCTGGAACTTGGGTCTTCCTAACTCGAAGTCTAATACCGTAGCCACCTCTAGTCATGCAACCCTAATCTCCAAAGAATTAAAAATGAGTCTCATACAGAGAGGGCAACGAAGAGACACACAATGAGAGCAAGGAAGCTATCGTGTAACGAACAAAGAGCTACGAAGGAGAACCAGAGAAAAGGAGGTCACACAAGAAACATAGGGTCAAGAGAAGAGGACAGGCTGGTCACGTGTGGCACGAGCGAGAGAAGGCTAATGGCCATCCCTCTGTGCTCCAGCGGTGACCTCAAGACTTCAAAAGAAGTCAAGTAAGGTTCCCAGACATGCCAGACGGACCTACTGAAGCAGATTAATGAGAGGGTATGGGCAAGAGACGTACAGGCTAGACAGTTGTCTTCATCACGGCATGGCAGAGCCATTTCAGTAAAACTGTCCACATCAAAACAAGGCAGGTGCATCTATTAGGAAGTGGTAGTAAATAATAGTATTCAATGAGAAATATGCCTGTTATTAAGACCAGAAATAATGGATTAATGAAAGTCTCTTTTAAAAATCTGAAGGTAAAGGGAAGCTAAGGGCTGTGTATATCTGTGTAAATACGTACACAGTGTTCTTTAAACATACTTTTCAGGATGGGTGATAGGGGATAACTGAGAGAACGCTGGAGTTGAGGGTTAGGAAGTCCTGAGTTTGAATCCTGACTCAGTCCCTTATAACTAGCTAGAATCAGTGGTTCTCAACTTGTGGGTCGCAACCCCTTTGGGGGTTGAACAGGGTCGCCTAAGACCATCGGAAAACACATATTTCCGATGGTCTTAGGAATCAAGACACCGCTCCTCTATCGTTCTCCAGGCTGGTCTGCCCACATGCAGATACACCCACATATTAAAGGGTCCCAGCATTAGGAAGGTTGAGAACTACTGAGCTAGATGATCCTGAATAAGTCAATCTCTTAACACCTCAGTGATCATTTGTAAAAAGGGCTTTTACACAGATCAAATAACAAATGTAAAATTCTTTGCCAATCTTAACACAGTACATCAAGGTTAACTATGATTATTATTTTATTAAATGGCAAATCTTAATATACTATACAAATGTCAGTTATCACTACTATTTAGTTAAAAATATATTAGTTCTAAAAAAAAATACACACACACACATATTAGTTCTAGTAACTCTATTTGATTAATTTTTTTTTTCTTTTGGCTTTTTTTGGAGGGCAGTTGGGGTTAAGGGACTTGCCCAAGGTCACATGGCTAGTTTTTGTGTTAAGTGTCTGAGGCTGGATTTGAACTCAGGTACTCCTGACTCCAGGGCCAGTGCTCTATTCACTGCGCCACCTAGCCACCCCAGTTCTAGTAACTCTAGATATCTCAGCCCTATGAACTTCTTTAATTTCACTAGTAGAGACAGCCATAGCAGACAAATATCCTCTGACCCCTACCTTATTTATTTTCAGTGCTGGTAAAGTTTCTGCATCTGTTTTCGCCAGCTGAAGCTTGTTTTCTGGAACATACAGCTCCTTTACTTCATAAGAAGCATCTACAGGCACAATATCCTACATAAAGAAAAAAACAGCATCATTAAATATTTTTTCAAATGGCTTAGACTTATCTAAAAGGCATTCTTATTGCTACTGAATAACAAATAGAGCTCATTTGGATTAAACACTCGGGAGGTTTACTATGTATGCATTAGTGCCCAAATGGCTGGGGGCTGCTTTTCTTTGTTGGCTGGCTTGGGTTTTTTTGAGTATGTATTATCCTTCACATGGTAGCAAACAGCCAATTCCAGAGTAGATTCTTTTAGCACAAAGTGTTAAACTTTATAGGTGAGCCTTATTTTGCCCCACTCATTCATGGGGCATAAAGGCTATAACAGGAGAGGGTAAAGTACAAGGTCAAGAACACAAATCCAATCTGGAAAGTCCTGCGTAAAAGAGACCTAGGAAGACAGCTACCCCCTCAAGCTGCCTGTTAAGGTTTGGAGACCAGAAGATGAGGAGGCCTGGAAAAGATCAAGCAAAAACTCCTAAGGGCTGGAGAAGCAGGACCTGACTCATGCAAAGGTTTTGTTATTTGAGCAAATGACATGAGAAACATCATAAATGACTAACAGCAAACCAGCAAATGTTTCATTCTTATGTGATTCCTTCTCCATCCAAGCCTACCAATGGATAAGGAGTACCCATCAACTAAGGGTCAGTTTTTTTCTGCTGAATACAACAGTGGGAGATGCCTGGGAAGACTTGTATGAATTGATACCAAGTATTCTATAATGACACTGTACAAACTTTGAAAGACTTAGGAGGGGTGGCTACATGGTACAGTGAACAGAGCACTGGCCCTGGAATCAGGAGGCCCTGAGTTCAAATCTGGCCTCAGACACTTAACACTTACTAGTTGTGTGACCTTGGGCAGGTCACTTAACCCCAACTGCCCCTTTAAAAAAAAAGAAAGAAAAAGAAAGACTTAGGAACACTGCTCAATGTGAGGATCACTCATGATGCCAAAAGACCAGTGATGAAATATGAAGACCACCTCCTGACAGAGATGTAATGGCCTCAGACTCAGAATGAAATGCATCCTTTAAAGACAGACAATATGGGAACTTGTTTTGCTTGACTATGCTTACTACAGGGGTATTTGTGTTTTCTCTTTTCAATTCAAGGCTGGTGGGAGATGAAAGAAAACGAATGCTTGTTAACTGAAAAACTAAATTTTTAAAAAATAATGCTTCAAATCCAGAGAGCTACACATAATGCTCCAATAACACTAGATACGACTTTTTTCAACTCTTAAGAGGCGGTATTTTAAAATTAAGTCTCAAAATATACCTAATTCCATTGGCTTTTGCAAAGAAAGCTGTGTGTCAGAATAAAATTTAAGCATTAACAACACTTTCTAAGTATGTTGAAGTCAATGTTTTCATTTCAAACATTCTCTCCTGTAAAAAAACAAACATTAACTTTGTGAATTTGCAATTTGCTATTTTCCAAGAATATTACTTTGGACAAAGAGAGAGAATAATGCTTAATGATTATCTCAAATTGTGATTTTATGATAAGTCCTTTATGGGGAGGGAGCATGGCACAGTGGAAAGGCCTTTGAGTCAGAGGAGTTGGATTCAAATGTTGCCTGACACTACATGTGTGACTTGGACCAGTCACTTACAACCTTCCTTCATCTCAGCTTCTTCATCTTTAAAATATGGAATTTGTACTAGACAGCCTTTGAGGCCCCTTCTAGCTAGAGATCTAAGACCCTATTAAGAAAACATGCTTAAAAGAAAATCATTCTTCTAGGAATATGAAAGCTAAAAGCAGTCAAGCAAAAGGGAAAAATGCTTTCTTCTCTTTCTAAATATTTTTTAGTCTGTTCCTTGGGATAAGTCCTTGGTCACATGTATTTTATGCAAAATTCTTGATTAAAAAAATACTATAGCATATTTTTAAACCTTACCTTACTCAGCTATATTTTTACATCAATTTATAGTCTCAGAATGCAGGCACCAAACACTTTTGTTGCCAAAAACATCAAAATTAAAACTAAGATCAAAATTGTGGGAGGGTTTTTTTCATTTTCAAAAAGGCATCTAAATTGTACTTTTAGAATTAACACACAAAGACAGAGCATAATAGAAATGGGGAGGGGGAAGCCTTCCAACCTATATTCTGCTGCTGTCACGTTAGAGGCAGAGACAAGGACACAGACAATTAGCCAAGCAGGAATCTAAAGAAGGGCAAAGGAGGACAAAAAAATCCCAGCTTCAAATCATTTCTAGCACATTCTAGTGACAAGTCATGAGTTGTCACAAAACCACTGTCCAACCTCTAAGAGGGATAAAACCACCTCAAAGAGAAAGCCGGCATATCTGGACAACAGAAACTGCAATGACTTTCCTGACACACACAAGTTGTCCATTTGCCTTGAGATTCCTTAAGTTCTCCAGACACCCACTCTGCTCTTGGAAACAAACAGTGTGTGTTCCTTGCAACTTGCACATAAAGTAATTTATTTCAGGCAATTTCCCTTAAAACAAAAATAATAGATCACAGGCCAACCAAGTAGCAATGAATTATAGGCCTAAATGCCTCATCCCTAACCCCAACAGCAGAAGAGTGGTTACTTGGTAAGAAAGCAACAAGGGGATTTCTAGAGGTCTTCCTCAGATGAGCATCAATAATCCAAACTCTGTCTGTCCACTGGGATATTTTAAAAATTAATTTAAAGACCCAAATGAAGACTGAAGCAAGAGGACTCTGAGAAGATGGTAGAATAGGTCAGAAAACTTTCAGCTCCTAAATTTCCTCCAGGTAAAATAAAAAACATCAATTCAGAATAGCAGAAATAAATATGGGGTAAAGCAGTTGTCTAACTTAAACAACTTAACCCCTAGAAAAAGCGACCTCCAGGGGCAAAGGTTTAACCAGAGTCAAGTGCAAACACCTCCAGGCCAAACTCAGCAGAATCGACAAATGACAAGCTCTGGGTACAGCTGGGATGAAAGGCAGAAGGGGGAGTCTGACGACTAAGTAGAAGATTGAAGGACCTTTCGCTGTTAAGGGATGCTAAGAACGGCTGTGCTGTGAACGCAGCAACAAGGGGCAGGGACCCTGCTGCTGTAGGTGCTTGCAGAAGAACAGAGTCCCTGGTTTCAGTGCCAGGGCAGAGAAGACAGTTGGCGTTAGTAGCCACTGGAGAGATTGCAGAGAGCAAGATCATTTGCAGGAGAGTGTGGGTTGGGGCCTTACCTGTGACTTATGAGTGGAGAGCCCAAGTCTGGGCCCCAAAACAGACCTCAGAAAATAACAGTAAAGAGGACCTGAGATTTGGGGCACCATTCCCCATACCTCAGGACTACAACCTGATTACACTAAGAGCTGCTAACAACCAAATAGAGCAGGGGTTCTCAACCCTCCTACTGCCACGACCCTTTAATACAGTTCCTCATGTTGTGGTGACCCCGATCCATAAAATTATTTTCATTGTTACTTCATAACTGTAATTTGTCTACTGTTATGAATTGTAATGTAAATATCTGATATGCAGGATGTATTCTCATTGTTACAAGTTGAACACAACCCACAGGTTGAAAACCACTGAAATAGAAGAATAAATAAACAAATAATGGCATGCAAAGGAGAAAAACCCAACCGCAGATAGGCACTATGGGGATAAAGAAGATCTGGGTTTATATTCAGAGGAAAATAATAGAGCCAAATAAGTCATTCTTTTTTCAATAAGAAACATCAAATGGTCTAAAGCACAAAAAAGGTCATAGAAGATATTAAAAGGACATTAAAAAGTCAAATAAGAAAGATTGAGGAAAAATTAGGGGAAAAAATGAGAATAAACCAAGAAAATGAAGATAATTATGAAAAGGAAGTCAACTGACTGTAAACAGAAAATCGAAAACTTAAAATGATTCCCTGAAAACTAGGATCAGGCAAGAGGAAACTAATGACATTATAAGATACCAAGAAATCAGAAAACAAAATCAAAAGAATGAAAAAACAGAAGAAAAGGTGAAACATCTCATCAGAAAAACAACTGATCTGAAGAACAGATATAGGAGAAATAACGTAAGAATAGTTGGAACTACCTAAAAATTATGATAAAAAAATTATCCTGATACAATATTACAAGAAATTATCAAGGAAAATTGCCCTGAAGTTCTAGAACAAGAAACGAAAGTAGAAATAGAAAAAATCAAGTGATCACCACTGGAGATCCCAGGAGGAAAATTTACAGAAATATTAGAGTCAAGTTTAAAAGCACCCAGGTGAAGGAGAAAATACAGAAGCAACAAGAAAAAAATTTAATATCATGGATCTATGATAAGGATTACACAAGATCTAGCAGCCACTACCCTGAAGGACCATAGGCCTTGAAATACTATATTCTGTAGAACAAAAGAGCTGGGATTACAACCAAGAGTAACTCACCCAGCAAAGTTAGGTGTAAGCCTGAGTACAGAAGAAAAAGAAAAAGAAAAAGGGCATTTAATGAACTCAAAGACTTTCAAGTATTTGTGACAAAAACTTCAGAATTTAAGGGAAAATCTGACATAAAACATCCAGGAGAAATATAAGGTAAACATTAAAGACCAATTAAAAGGGACTCGTTTTGTCAAAGTGTTTGCTTTGTATATATGAAGATGTTAGCAGGACTATTATGATTATCATTATTATTTGGGTAGTTTGAAATAAAGGGTTGGGCTGAGTTGAGTTTGATGGGATGATTCTAAAAAAAATTTAAAATGTAGGGAGGGATAAAAAGGGGTACTTATCTCATACAGATGAGGCATAAAAGGAAAAACTGATAGAGAAGAAATTAGCAGAAGGCAGGGAGGCTAGTGCTGAAACTTTATTCTCTAATGAGAATGGGTTTAAAAAAGGGACACTCTCTTATATGTGTATGTATATGTATATATATATATATACATATATACACACATATATACATACATATATATACACACACACATATACATATATATACATATATATATAAGTACATAAGTATATACAGAGAGAGAGACATACACACACACATACACATATATGTGTGTGGATAAGTCTTTTAAATTCAGAAAGAAATAAGACAGCAAGGGGATAGGCTAGGAGGAAAGAGTAAAGAAGGGACACCTAGAAGGCCGGGTAGGTTAAGGAACAGGAAGGCAAGGGAAGCAGAGGAGTGAGAAGAGATAGTGTAAAGAGGGTAAGAAGTGAAGAAAAATTAGAAAGAGGAAAATACACAAGTAGTTATAGCTTAGAATGTGAATGGGACAAATTTATCCACAAAATGGAAACGGATGGCAGATTAAAAATTCAACAATATGATGCTTTCAGGAAATATTGCAAAAATGAGAGATACATACAGAGATAAAATAAGGGTCAGGAATAAAATTTAGTATGAAAAAAAGCAGGGATAGTAATCCTGATTTCAATATAAAAGTAAAAATAGTACTTAATCAAAAGTGAAAAACAAAAACTACACTGTGTGTGTCAATATTGTTCAATATTGTTTTAGATTATTTAAAACACCTAGAGAGTAAAAAATACCTGAGCTTACAGCGGTTCTCAACCTGTGGGTCACAACTCCTTTGGGGGTCCAAAGACCCTTTCACAGGGCTCACAGGGGTCGCCTAAGACCATCAGAAAACACATATTTCCAGTGGTCTTAGGAACCTCCTCCATCATCTCCAGGTAGGTCCAGCCCACATGCAGACACGCCCACATGCAAGTATTAAAGGGTCGCAGCATTAGGAAGGTTGAGAACCACTGCCTGAGCATGTAAGTGCCAAAACAGACACAGGAACTAAACAAACATACACATACATCACTTTTTAAACAAATAAACTCAGATCTAAACAATGAAGCAATATTTATTGTTCATGGGTAAAGCCAATAGTAATTTTTAAAATGACAGTTTTACCTAATCTATTTATTCAAAGCTATCAATTAAATTATTTTATTTTATCAATTAATTTTATTTTAGCAATAATAAAAAAATAATAAATTAAAATAAAATTATTTTACTGAGTTAGAAAAAATAACAAAGTTCATTCAGAAGAACAAAAAGGTCAGGAACTTCAAAGAAACCAGGGAAAAAAGATCTAAAGGAAGCAGATTCAGCAGTATTGGACTTTGAACTATAAGTTGAAGGCATTGTTGAAGTATAAAAAGGATAAAATTTAATTATTTTAAATTAAATTTTTTTTTTTTTTTGCTTTTTGGAGGGGGGAAGGCAGGGCAATTGGGGTTAAGTGACTTGCCCAAGGTCACACAGCTAGTAAATGTCAAGTGTCTGAGGCCAGATTTGAACTCAAGTCCTCCTGATTCTAGGACCAGTGCTCTATTCACTGCACCACCTAGCTGCCCCTTTAAAATTTTCTTATATAAATAAAACCTATGTAGCCAAAAATAGAAGGAATGCAAAATATTAGGGGTAAAAAGACAAGCTCTCAGACAGGACGTGATTGGAATGAATACTGCTGTGGTGCAGGAAATGATGACCTAGTTGATTAATAAAAACACAGAAAGACTTGGACTTATGAAGGAAGACAGTATCTACCTTCAGAGAAATGAATGATAAGGGAAAATAAGCACAGTATGTACAATCTTACACATATGTGTATGAGAAAATAGGTGTAGGTTTATAGATATGTATATGTATATATAGACCCACGCCTTCTTTAGGGTGCTAGGGGGAAGAAGGGGTAAAAATGACACTAAAAGTGCACAGCAGAGAACGAGAGAAAATCCACAAGGAAGAAGAGAAAAGCTGGGCAGCTCTGAGAACTACGTGTACTATTATATAGGTTTGCTTGAAATGGAAATGCATTGTTTCATACTGAATCCTCTCATATGGTCTGCTGTGTACTTGGCAATTTTTTCTCTTTTTCTCATTTTGTATTAAGTTTAAAATAAAAATTTTTACCAAAAACCGGAACCAAAACTGAAGCAGCGTGGTTTTTTAGGGGCCTGCCTTGGATAAGACCCATGATTACGCTGACAGAAGTAACTCATTCAGGAAGCTGAATCAGGCAAATCAGCACCTGTTGTGCAGTCAGTCACACAGTAATGTAGAAAGGTTAAGCTATTTGTCCAGTCACAAAGAAGAATCAGAAGCTGGACACGAATTCAAGTCTCCCTCACTCTGAGGTCAGATCTCTAACACCCACTACACACACTGTCCTGCCCCTCAAGTATGTTCACGAACCCCAATAACTAAAGCTGAGCTGCCCTTTTTCCTTCTGCTGGAAATACCTTAAGGAAGTTCAACGATACTTATAGACAAAAGGCATTTAATAAGCACTTATTACATAACTGATTAAATAAAGGATACGCGTTGGTTCTGTATTTTTAATCATGCATCGCACCACTGTTTTTCTTTGGCAAAGGATGCACAGGTCATACAACAGATGCCCCCTAGAAATGGTAGCCTTTGGGTTTTCATTTCATTCTCCATAAATAAACCACTAACGAGTTAATGGGCACATTGATCCCACATTTTAAAAGTTTCCCCTCTGCTTTCTGCACTTTTTTCTTAAGCCAAGTACGTCTTTGAACATTAAGACGTTCCTATTTTTAATGTACCTATTAAATTGTTATCTGAACAGCACCCATCCCAAGCATGCAGACCAACACAGAACATTCTGGCAACACTTGAGAACCAAGCTGCGAAGCCTGGTTTTTATGTGCAGAGTAAAAGACATTTTAGGGCATTAAACCACCATTTTGTAGAAAGACAAACCTTTAAACAATTTATAGCACCAGTAAAATCTAGATTTAAAAACAGCATTTAAAACATCACTTCAGATTAAAAACAGCAGCAGAAAGTCTTACTTCCTTCAGCCACAAGAAGGTTGGTTAAAAGGCAATGCTAGCAGGCCATCTAGTGACCATTTCAAGGTTAGAAAGAACTTGTATCCCAAAGCCCAGATCCTCATATACCCTACATAAGCACGTGATAGGGACTCCAAGAATCACACATACACAAACCAAAAGGGAATGAGGACTGCAGGCGCGGCACAGTCTGCGCTTGTGAAGAGGGGAGGGATCCATGTCAGGCAGAAGCTACCTGTATACAGACATCCTGAGGACAGTTCACTATTGATGGCTGTGTGAGAAATACTTATCTGGATCTCCTCAGACAGAACAAAACCAGCCTCTAATGGAAATACATTAAAAGAGGCACTCAAAACAGAAATCCCTCCAAAGCATATCCTCAGAGTACTAAAGTATCCAGAATTATTCTTTGGAACATAAGCTTCTATAAGGAAGGCAGGATCTGACTCATTCTTTCTGTGTCCCTAGTACCTAGCTCAGGGTCCTATACTCCTCTCCTTCATTTGCTCTTTCTCTCCCACTGAATGTCTCCTTTTTTATCTCTCTTTCAGGGTCTCTGACAATTTGATCTCTAGATTAGCAACTTTTTTTGTAACTGATGGTCCTGGGATTTCCCTAGGTAATGAACTGGTAAGTGGACCTGCCCAGGGTCACTGAACTAGCATGTGTTAAAAGAAAAGTCTTGAACTCGGGTTTTCATGATTCCAAAATCTACCTGCTACTAGCTACACCAAAATGTGCGTTTTTATTTATCATTTATTATATTGTACAGATAACTTATTAATTATTATGCTGTTTAAATCCAACTTTATGTGATTAGTGATTCAACTCAGGATGTTGTCCTGAACTCAGTAACTCCCAGGAATGCTGGAGATGGTTACAGGGAATTTTGGATTCCTCCAGGTCCCAGATCCACCCAAAATAGTCTTGTTCTGGGTCACCACACCCAGGTCTCATTTTGGGTCCATCCAAGCTTGCATTTTGAACCTGTTTTGGACTAAATTTTTCTTTTCTCTGTTTATATTTACTAATATTCATCTCAACTTACTCCCAAGTTATCCTCTTGGCAAAATTGCTTAATTGTATACAGGTGGTTCGTGTTCTTTTTGTCTAAATACTACATAATGTAAACCTTCCAGAGCCTGGAAAGGGGAGCCACACCTGCTTTCCAGTTCACTCTCCTCTACCAAATGACCTAATAAATTTCTCTCTTAAACTACTTCATATTTGGGGTTTGCTCTCATGAACAACAATATCTACTCTCCCTATGTATGCAGTAGGTACTTACCAGTACAATTCTGTTATCAAAGATCTCTGAGCACCTAATGGTTTGTGCATGTATCACCCTTTCCTCCCCAAACCAAAAGAGATTCATTTCTTTGCTGAGTAGAGAGAAGACATAATGTAGGAACAAGGTTATTGTTGGTCAAGAAATTGGGTTTTCAAGGAAGCAATACAAAATATGTCTTGGTAAAGCATATCTAGTGAAATGTGCCTCCATCTTACTAGTAGATACTGTCTGACAACTTCAGCTCTTCCTTTCCTTATCTTCTTTTACCCAGATTATTAAAAGCCTCCTAATCAGTCTCCTTAGGAGCAACTAGGTAATGCATCTGGCCTCAAACACTTACTATTGTGCAACCCTGGGCAAGTCACTCAAAGCTGTTTGCCTCAGTTTCCTCATCTGTAAAATAAACTGGAGAAGGACATGGCAAACCACTCTGGTTTCTTTGCTGAGAAAAAAAGCAAAAGGGGTCACGTAAAGTCAGGCACACCTGAAAAATGACAGTAACAACTGGTCTCCGTGCTTGTCTCTCCTCATTCAAGTCCTTATGTGACATCCAATGTGACTTTCCACATGGACACATCAAACCATGTCACTCTCCTACTCAAAAAACTCCGGTGACACTACTGCTTCAAGGTTCAACTTCTAACTTCCTTCACTTAGCTTAAAAAGTCCTTTGTGACCTGCCCCAATTTAATTTTTCCAACTTTACTATATATTACTCCCTCACTCTGGGGCCCAGCCAAAAGGTCATTCATATGGTATTCCATCTCTGATGCCAAGGTCTCTGCAGGGGCCTAGAATGCATGCCACCCTCACCTCCGCCCCACAGAATCCCTCTCTTCCTCCAAAACCCAGCTCAAGTCCCACTTTGTTGTTTTGTTGGGAGGGGGTTGTTTGGAGGGTGGAGGGCAGGGCAATTGGAGTTAAGTGATTTGCCCAAGGTCACACAGCTAGTAAGTGTCAAGTGTCTGAGGCTGCATTTGAACTCAGGTCCTCCTGACTCCAGAGCCAGCATTCTACTCCCTGTGACACCTAGCAGCCCCTCAAGCCCCACTTTGAAGTTAAAATCTTTCCTGATCCCCAAAATGCCAATGCCCTCCTTCTTTAATTTGAATTTAACTTTATTGTATTTTTCCTCCTTATACTGATTCTGTTTCTACTCAAGTACAAGTCATTAGGAGGTAAACTCCCTAACGGTAACAATTACTTCATTCCTTTTATTTGCATCCTCGGTGCCTCACACGGTGACTGGCACAGCACGTCTTGTAACTGATTATTTCACTTTCTAGAATAATATCCAGGGCCTGGTAGATTTTCCCCACATGCTAGTAATCCCCAACTTAAAATGTAAAGTCAAATCCTCCTCTAATTGTTCTAAAAATGTTCTCCAAACGTTTTTGATTGTATACTCCAACAGCAAAAAAGCTCTTAAGCCTGTATTCCCATTTGGTACAGTTATTTAGAAATTATACGCATGTAGTATTATTCTACTGTACGTCATGAAAATGTAAAAAAAATTTTAAAATACTCTAGAGAGAACAAAGAGGTTTCTTGTATTGTTGAAAAATATTTGAAGATATTTCCTTTATATCTCATTCTTTTTAAATAACGTTTAGTATTAACCTCGATGCCACTGAGTTTGCATGATCACGTGTTCTAATTCTTTAGATGCAGTGACTTGAAGGCCGGGTCCTACGGTGACTTTATTTCAAAGCTTGGTCCTGGGCAGTACAAACACCTCCTAGAGAGCTATAAATCACGCGGAAGGAGGACAACTTTGGCCACGCAACTAAATACATCACAACGTTCACCTTGAGGTCCAGCCGCCAATTTTGCAAAGGGTTTTGCTGAAATTCAGTGCATAAATTTTCCATCCTCACAGAGGACAATCAGTTGTTCCCGAACCTTAATTTATCCTATTTTTAACACGTCAGTTCAAACCTGACGGAAATCCTTCATGAGGAAGATGTTTTAAACGACAGGTAAGGAATTTTTGCTGCCAAATTTTTTAAAATATACAGATAAGAGGTTTTATAGGTAACAACACTTAGATCATTGGGTAACAAAAATCTCATAAAATGGAAACACTTTGAGTTGTTTCCAAGTTTTTCAAGTATATAGATAAGAGAATTTTTATAGGTAACAAACTTATATTGTTTGGCAACTAAATTACATAAGCATAACACATTTCAAATAAAGATGACCTGAGTCAATGTATGAAGTGCTCATAAAACTTGAGTTTAAAGCACTTAAGGAAATGCTATTACCATTTATAATTTCCAACCAGCTCTTTTCAAAACGCTCTCTCCTCAGCGTGAATCTTTCTCATTAATTTCAAAAAGCAGCTACTTTCCCACTGCTAAAAAGTTACTTTTACCTTAAAGGGACTGGTTCTGTGCACTTATTTTTTTTCCAAATTATCTATTAGGCCACATACTGCTAGAGTCCCTCAGCATCACAGAAACGGTAGGTTTCACCCATCTATGAACAGGGCAATGCCAGACTCTGCCCCCAGCCGGCCAATGAGGTTCTGTGCAGTGGAAAACCTTTTCACGGTTACTTTCTGACTTCTTGTCCAATCTGACTAGACTGTTAACTTTTTACCTCTTACTGTAATAAAGATGTCGTACTTGGAGTAGAAGGGTCAGCTCTCCCATGTTCTTCTTACCCACCTTATCAGTATTATGTTTAATAATCAGTTTCTGGGAAAGAATCTTTTTAAGCTGCTTGTCAATTTTGTGAGGGTTAGCTTAGTTATCAAAACTAGATAATCTAGGGGCGGCTAGGTGGCACAGTGAATAGAGCACCAGCCCTGGAGTCAGGAGGACCAGAGTTCAAATCCAGCCTCAGACATGTAACACTTACTAGCCAAGTGACCTTGGTCAAGTCACTTAACTCCAATTGTCCTGTCCTCCACCCTCAAAAAAAAGAAATAAAGAAAAAAACCTAGATAATCTAACCTA
>CM053601.1:35547846-35558726 GCA_028646575.1 Pseudocheirus occidentalis | reverse complement strand
AGGGGGACAGACAGAGGGGGGAAAGAGAGAGAAGGGGAGAGGGAGAGAGAAAAAAGGAAAAGGGAAAAAGGAGATAAAGGGAGGGGGAGAGAAGGGGAGAAAGAGAGAGGTGTATAGAAAAAGAGACATAGCCTATGAAGGAAAAAGGAATTCTGAATATTTCTGCCATTAATCATCTTAACTGTAATCATGTCAAGGGAATACATACAATTAAAATTAGCTATGAGGGCTGTTATAGGATCCCTCACAGACTTCAAGAGCTTAACTAATAGAATTGGCCTCACAAGTTTTAGCAACTACTTTGCCAAGAATACCATACATTCTGTGCAGCAAAGAGGAAATGTTAAGAGACTGTTTATAATGTTTAAAACTGTGAAATTTTTAAAGCAGACATACTGTTGGTCTAAGAAACCAATTCAACAGCATTTATTAACTGCCTGCTCTCCACAGAGTGCTGCATCAGGCACTGGAGAGTCAAAGACAAAACTAAGCAGCCCTTGTCTTCACGGAGTTTATGCCGCTTGCCGGGAAGATAAAACATGTACATGCTTAAACTGATACGAAAGAAATTTAAAGTGGAAGCACTAATAAAGTGGAGGATCAGCATAGGGTCTGTTGCAGACAGCAGGACCTGAGCAGAGCTGGGAAGTGATAGGTAGCTAAGGATACTAAGTAGGGTGGCTGTGTAGTGCAATGGATAGAGTTCTGGGCTTAGAGTCCTAAAGATTCATCTTCCTGAATTCAACTCTAGCCGAAGACACAGACTAGCTGTGTGACCCTGGGTTACTCACTTAACCCTGTTTGCCTCACTTCCTCACCTGTAACATAAGCTGGAGAAAGAAACGGTGAACCACTCCAGTCTCTTTGCCAAGAAAACCCCAAAGGGGCTCACAAAAAGTCAGACACAAGTGAAATAACTAAACAAGAAAGGACTAAAGTAAAGAGAAGGACGGGGTGAATTCAGGCCAGAAGAGGGCAGCTCTTCTCCAGTCACAGGCCATTTGAGCCGGACTGTAAAATCCTTGAAGGAGAATAATAAGAAATAAGTCTGAGAAGGCAGGTTGAAGTCCTATTATGGTGGACTTTAAAGGTCAGGCTACAGAATTTAACCAGGGAGTGTTAGGGAGCCCCCACAGCTTTATTAGGCAGGAATATGTGACTCCTAGAGATGAAAAGCAAGAGGGTTTCTCTCAAACCTTCCCTTCTAAAATGTCTGGTGGGCACTTTCTCTGGGTAGGAGGAGGCACAGATGTACGTACACACATAAGTGTCTCCTGACAGGGTTTCCCTTTATTAGTAATGCGCTATGGTTCTTATTAGATAAGCCACCCATGCAGACTCACCCATAGCATCTTAGGATCCCATACAACTATTAAAAAAGCTCATTTCCTCCAGGCAGAACGGAACTTCATTCCCATCCATAAGCATTTATTACGTGCTTATCATGTGCCAGACTGAGAGTTAGACATGGGGAATGCAAACTTAAAGAATGAAAAAAAAAATCGCTCTTCTTAAGGAGCTTCCCACATAGTCCTGCTTTAGCACTTCAGCACGGCCCAGCAGCAACCCTGGGCTCTCAAAGGCCGAGGCAACAGAGCAGCAGAGCAGCGGCAGGACGTCCTACACCAAGCCCAAGCACAGGCCTGGGGAGGAACTCCCAGGAGTCCTTTCCCTGTTCCCTTTGCTGCGAATCTCTTCCCCTAACATGAGGATCCTTCAACTGGAACCTGGAAATTATTTAATATTTTGACAACTAGATTTCAACTTATTACAATTCCTGGAACATAGCAGGCACTTAATAAAAGTTTACTGACTGATGGAACTGGCTTCCTTCACAATCCTATGCATTGTATTTTATATATTTAAGACAGTGGCTTTATCAGTGTCTAAAGGGTGCAGGACACATGCAAACAGGTTAATAGCCAATGACCTCAGACTATCTTCCATTTATACCATGTCTATCTAGTACATATGTACCCATTCCCATGCTGTCTCCCCTACGAGAATGTCTACTCTCGGATGGTAGGAACCATGTCTTTGCCTTTCTTTGTATTCCAAGTGCTTAGCACAATGCCTCCACTTAGTAACAGCTTAAGAAATGTTTGCTGACTTCATTCATTGAATTGGAGCAATCCATATTATTTCTAATGGCCTGTTTCTTTATTTGCCTGGCATATATTAAGCAATTAGTAAATACTTGCTGATTTTAGTTCTGCTGAAGGGCAGCAATTCTGTCAAGGCAATCCACATGACTTCCACTGACTGGTTACAGCACCTGGCACACCTTGTATTTAATTCATGCTGGTGACTGATTTGTCTAAGCCAAGTTCAGAGAGTTCAGAATTCCCTGAGGTGGCCAGCTGGTGATGAATCTGGTAACCATCACAACCGGAGGCCATCTACCAAAGTGAAATGCCCACGCCAGCCAAGACAAGCAGAGATCCTCAAAGGGCACAAGTCAGAAGAGCTGGATACGAGTCACAGATCTACTCTGTACTAGAAGGATATGACAGAGAACAAACCACATACCCTCAGGGAGCCCTTCTCCTAGAAGGAGAAGAACAAAAGCCACCCCCCTGGTGGGGAGAGTTGGAGAGGAACAAATATGAGAGCCCAGAGGGAAAAGCTTTATAAACTGAGAAAGTGACCCGCTAACAGCAGCAACACCTGGGAAATTACAGAATCTCCTGACCCTCAGGTGGCTCTTCTGGAAATGACAGCCTTGACTTAGTAATGTGGTGTAAGGGGAAAGAATAATAGAGGGGGAGTCTAAGAACCAGGGTTCAAACCTACTACTTCCTTCCTTAAGTTCTCAGGGAAACTCATTCCTTCTCTGTAAAGTAACAAGGCTGGCGGAGAGAGGACCGCTCTTGGTTCACAAAACTTGAGTTCAAATCCTACCTTTGGTTCTTATTTACCCGTTTAACCTTGAGCAAGTCATATAACTCCCCCGAAACCCCAAGTTTCATCATCTATAAAATGTGCAGGCTGGACCAGACAGACTTCTAAGTTTCCTACCAACTCTATGGTCATATGGTCAGTTCTATGACATCAAAACATTCCTTCCATTTCTAAATCTATGACCTTATACTCTACACATAAGAAAGAATAATTAATTTCATTAAATTAGGGTTTCATTATTAACTTTCTTACAGTAAAACAAATTATTTGTTCACTGAAGTAAAAATATGAATTAAATGCAACTATCATTTTATGAAAATATTTACCTTGGATACCACGACTAGGTCTGTGTCCCAAAGATTTGAAAGAAAAGGAAAAGGATTTACATGTACAAAAATATTTATAGCAGTTCTGTTTGTGGTGACAAAGAATTGGAAACTGAGGGGATGTTCACCAAATGGAGAATGGCTGAACGTGTATGACTGTGGTGGAATACTATGGGCTGTAAAAAATGACAAGCAAAATAGCTTCAGAAGAACCTGGAAAGACTTACATGAACCGATGCAAAGTGACATGAATAAAACCAGAAGAACACTGTAGACACTAATGGCATTATTCTAAGGATGTTCACCTGTAAAAACTAAGCTACTCTGACCCAGACAATGATGCATGACAATTCCAAAGGACCCATAAGGAAAATGAGATCCACCTCCAGAGAGAGAACTGGGGAAATGAGTACAATTATTTTTTATAGTTTATACATAAATAAATATGTGTGTGTGTTTTTTCTCTTTATTTTTCTTGCTTTTCCTTTATTTTACACTGGGCTAACATTGAAATGTTTTACTTCACATGTATGAATGACGGGCATCAATATTGCTTGTCTTTCTCAACGTGGGAGGGGGCAGGAGAGAATTTTGAACTCAAAATTTTAAAAATAAATTTAAAAATAAACATTAAAAAAATAAAATATTTACCTTTGGCCAAAAGTCCTAAAAACATCAAGTCTATCATTAATATCAAATGAGAACTATGACAAATAGACACCTCCTGATTGTCTTGTTGGAAAAAAATAAAATAAAATAAAATAAATTATTTTTAAGGAAGAATTCCTCTTGGGACTTAAATTTTGTCCTTATAACCTACCTTTGGCATCATTTTCATTCAAATTTTAAAAATAAGAACTCACGACCTTGTACATCTGACCTTTGTTCTGCCTCAGATTCTTCACTTTCGCTTAGGTGGGAGGAAGGGAGAGAGCAGGCAGAACAAGCACACTTGCCCCCAGAGTCCCCTCCCTGACCTCTCCTTACCCTTTCTTGTAGCAGCTCCACAACTTGTTGGATGCAGTCATTCACATCACAAGAATCAGTTTTCAGCACCAATTCAGGGGCCTCTGGTTTTTCATACTCAGAATCAATCCCAGTGAAGCCTATTAACAAAAGTGAAGAGAAAAGAATTTAAACACAAACACACACACACACACACACACACACATGTTCTCCAGCTCAGACTTACTGCAAACTGATCCAGCGTTGGAGGCCACACTTTGGCCATCAGTAGATACACAACAAAATGAAATCTGGCTCACTGACTGATATAACATTTCTGCTAAAGTATGGCAGGGGCCGGTTGGTTTTCCTTTCGGGTGGGTTTTTTGAGAGGAAAGGGACTGTTTTGCTTTATTTCTTCATTGAACACATGCATCAAAATCCAATTTTATGTAACTTCCCTGACAGGCTGAGAGGGCATGGGTGGGTTCAATACAATTGGTGAGCCAGAGTTTGTTTCTAAGAATCAATTAACAAGCACTGACTACATGCCAGGCACCATGCTGGACCCTGGGGAAGTAATGAATAAATGATAGGAGCTTACACTCTAACAAGGGAAACAAGAAGAATGTACATGAAAATATAAAGAATAAATATAAAAGGGGCGGCTAGGTGGCGCAGTGAATAGAGCACCAGCCCTGGAGTCAGGAGGACCTGAGTTCAAATCCGGTCTCAGATACTTGGCACACAAACTAGCCGTGTGACCTTGGGCAAGTCACTTAACCCCAACTGCCCTCCAAAAAAAAAAACCAAAAAAAAAAGAAGAATAAATATAAAAGTAAAAATACAAGGAGGTGCCAAGTAGTTCAGGACAAGGTAATGTGAAAAGGACAGCACTAGAAGTTAGGGGGATTAGGGAAGACCCCCTGCAGAGGCTCCATCATCAACTGGATCTTAAAGAAAGAAAGAGACTCCAAGGAGAAACAGAAGAGGGGGTGCATTCCAGGCATGGGGAAAAGCTAGTAGAAAGGCAGAGAGACAGAGCATAGTGCTGTGTGTGTGACAGAGGAAGAGAGGAAATGCCAACGTGGCCAGATCCTTAGGCCAAGGAAAGCACAAAATTTAACCTTTCTTTCCTGAGCTTAAAGAAAGCCAAGTTGACAACAATGTCAACTCTATTAAAGCTGCGTGTAGATTATCCACAGGCAATTTTAAGTCCTCCCTAGCTTCCTTCTGCCAGCCAGCACACTACTACATCTCTTTCTAACCCATTAGTATATGTTAAAGGAGTAGAAATAAAAATATAAATTAAACATAAGGCAAATTTGCCATCCACTCTTATAAAACATATTATAGTCAAATATAAATGATTTGTTAGCTACTAGTAATATTTATGGTTAAAGAGGCAGCAGACCTTAGTAGAGTTCTTGGAAGGGAGTCAGGAAAACCAGGGTCAAATCTCAACTTTAACAGGAACTAGCTATGTGACCCTGAGCAAATCACTTATACTCTGTCTCCAGTAATTCCTTATCAAATAAATCACAGTCAGGCTGGAATCTGCAAGAAGTCAGATCTCATACCAGAAAAGCCTCCATGCTGCTAAAAATCATAGGTACTTTGCATATCTGAATGTTATTTATGATTACTAAACACATGCCAATAATGACCAATAACAGAAATAGGAGAGAAAAAACTATTTTCAAGAAGAAAAAGGCCTGATCTCTTTGTGCTAACTTATAAGATGCATTACGGACTGGATATGGGATCACTGGAAAGTAACTCAACCTCTTCATGCCCCAGGCAACTCTTGAGAATTCTAAGTCGGGCCCCAAACCCTTTCCCATCTTGGTAGCACCTCATTCCATACCTAGCCACTTTGGGATGCACCTGGGATAGCAGGAATTCTAAGGGAATGTAAGTAAGCTATTTAAATTCACTGTCATTAAGGCAGAACACATCTAAAAATGTTCATTAAAACTAAAGTCAAACAAGTCTTTATGATGTGCACAATCAGAGGGCCCATTTTGTGGGACACAGTGCACTAGGGAGTGAAGGAGAGACAAAGATAAATAAAACATGGTCCTATCCCTCAAAAGTTTATCATTTAATTTCAGCCTGGGCTCAAAACAAGGTCAAATGCTAAGCAGAAACTGTTGGGAGGAGGTCTTACAATCCTCTCCAAATGGATTTATTTTCAGATTGCGACATAAACCTATTGCAAAAGATCTGTGCTATCATTAGTATGAACACAACAAGACCTCCTCCCAAGAAGGTCACAATTCAACGTCTTGGATCCAGGGTTCTTAACCTAGAATCTATGAACTTTTTTTTTCAAGGGGGCATGTTAATACTTTGGTAACTATACATCAATATAATGGGTTTCCTTTGTTAATCACTATTTTTTGTGTTTTATTTAATGCATTTAAAAGCAATTCTGAGAAGGCATCGGTAGACTTCACCAGATTGCCAGAAGAGTCTGTGACACAGGAGATTAAGACACCCAGCCTAAAATGGTTTCAAAAGTCACAATGGGGGCAGCTAGGTGGCACAGTGAATTGAACACCGGCCCCACAGTCAGGAGGACCTGAGTTCGAATCCTGCCTCAGACACTTCACACACACACACACACACACACACACACACACGCACACATACACACACACAACTAGTCGTGTGATTGATCTTGGGCAAGTCACTTAACCCCAACCCCTGCCTTCCCCCTCCAAAAAAGCAAAATTAATAAAAATGAAAAATAAAATAAAAAAAAAAAGTTGCAATGGCCAAAAGAAATGTATCATTTCGTGGTCAGCCTTATGGTGATGAATATAATAGAGAGAATGAGGGGGTAAACTGACTGTGGTTAGAACATTTAATTCAACAAAAATTAGGAGAACTTTTTAATGTCACCTCAATAAAGTGACTTTGTGTCTCAGATTCCTCTGCAAGAATGAGAGAATCACACTGACTCATCCCACATTTAAATAGTAACTCTGTAAGGAGTGCTACCATTCATCTCCCAAATGCTAACGGCATTAGCTTTCATGAAGAATCTGTAACAGAGACAGGCTCAGAAGGAGCATGAGCACTCACGGAGTGCAAGCTCCCACTGCAATGGTCCCCTTGCACGGCACCTACGACTCAGGATCACCTGTTCCCTGGTTTGATAATCAGGGACAGCAGGTACACTTGCACTACTTCAAGTGGGCAACCTGCTGAATTACTGAACTGATCTAGCTCTTTATTTCATAAATATTTTTGCCTAACCAGCCACAGTTGTTAAAACGGTTTTTCCCCCCAAAAGAATTGGGGGTGGGGGAAATATAGACTTTGTTAACCCAGAATTAAACCAAATTTTAAAAAAATACTTCGAGGACGTCTGATTTTGCTACTAGAGGCACAGATCATAACTACTCTGTGACAGCAGACCAGGGGATCACAGAATGACAGCAGAACCACAGAGGCTACTGAATGCAACCACCTCATTTTATCGAACCGAATCTGAGGAAAAGAGACTTTCAGACTTTTGCATGAGGTCACATAGCTAGTAAGTGGCTGGAAAGGGTTTGAATTCAGGTCTTCCTGACTTCAGTCTAGAACAGTGGTTCTTAACCTTTCTAATGCAACAACCCTTTAATACTCTTATGTGGGCTATCTGCATGTGGGCGGACCCGCCTTGAGACAGATAGAGGAGCTGTGTTGAGGTTCCTAAGACCATCAGAAATATGTGTTTTCCCATGGTCTTAGGCGACCCTGGTGACCCATGTGAAAGGGTAGTTTGACCCCCAAAGGGATCGGGACCCACAGGTTGAGAACCGCTAGTCTAGAAGTTCCTGGGAGTAAAAAATTCATCTCATAGTGGCCAGCCTGTTAATGAACTCCTCTCAACTGAGACTGGTCCACAGAAAACACACAACTGGTCTCTGGGGCTAGACTTTCTATCCTTCCAGCTTTATGAGATATGCAGAGTCAGCAATCCACCAGCATCATCTTCAAGAACTACCTGAGGCCACACAGCTACATTCACCTCCAAGTTATGATGAGATTTCAAAAGAATATTTTAGAAGGATGAAATCGACTTTCCTATAACCTCCAACTATCGCTCATCCTGGAGTCCTAGGATCAGAACAGACCGAGTCTATGTTCTCTTAACAAAGTCCTCTTCTTGGCAGACACCCTCTGGATATGCTCTGTCTTTTTAAAAGCCACTTAAGATGTAGGCCCTCAGAATTCAGTAAAAGACTCCAGATGTGGCCATGACCAAGTTAGTGCAATATAGGACAGGTATAAATTCTCATCATCTGGAGACTTACTTAGTCCACTAATGCAGCTTGCTAATGAGGTCTACCACTTAGTTCTTTAAACAAGGTATATTAAGTTTGCTACCAACCCAGACAGGCAGCAATATGGCACAGCTGGTCTTGGAACCAGAAGACCCAAGTTCAAATCTGACCTTGGACACTAGGTGTGTGGCCTCAGCCAGGGTATCTAAGCTCTGTCTCACACAGCTTCAGTTACAAATCTCATTTGTAAAATAAGTAACATCTACCTCTTGTGACTTTTAGATCAAATGAGTAACTTTATACATGGAAAGTGCTTTGCAAACCTTAAAATACTTCATTACTACTAACCCTACCCTTCAACAAACATATTCCTCTGCCCTATAGCTCTTTCTCATAAAAACTGCAGCTAATGTTCACTTTAAATCTTGATTCTGTCATTCGTCATCAGTTACTCCTAAGATCCCTCAAGTCATTTATTAAATAACATTGACAGTAGGCTTGCCATCTTGGGGTGGAGCGTAGGGAAGAGATGGGGAGAAAATGTGGAACTCACAATCTTGTGGAAATGAATGCTGAAAACTAAAAGGAATAAATAAATTTTTAAAAAAAAGAACAAAACAGCGAGAGTCCAACGGACTTCCACTAGGAACCTCCTCAGAGGTGAACAAAAGGGGATCATTCAGCACTCTTTGGATAAGGTTGTTCAACCAGCTGCAAAACCTGCCCAAGAAATACTATGATTCCGTGATTTCACCAACAAAGCAGCAAAAGTACTAAGGGTTCCTGTCTAATGTTTTTTTTCACCGAAATTACCATTTTTATATCCAGTTCTAAGTCAGAATGAGGAAGCACAGAGTAAGTAATGGACAAGAGTGCTCAAGTCAGAGCCAAGAAAGCCGAGTTCAAATCCTGCCTCAGACACTACGTGGCCTCCTACTAGTCCACTCATTTCTTCAATCGGAGCTTCCTCATCAGAAGAATGGAGATGAAGCCTCTAGCAGGTGTCTCAGACAACTGAGATCTTCTAGGTAAGGAGCTCTGCCAAACTCTGCCACGCTAGAGGGCCATCATCTCCTTAGACCTGGGTCTGAGGGACTGGTGGGCCAGAGGCACTAGATGGCGCACTGGAGTCGGGAGTCAGGGTGCTGAGCACCCCAAGCCAGCCCAGCCACTTAGCAAGTCAGGCTCTCAGCTGTCTGCCTCAAGTCTCCTCTCATTATAAAAGCGCCTGCCTCTCAGGGTTTTGTGAGGATAAGATGGTATTTGTAGAGTGATTTGCAAACTTTTAAATAGTTATATTTAACTACTGAATAACTCTACCAAAGAAGAAAATTAAGTCTGAAAATGACTTGGCTATAAATGACTATTATAATATAATTATTATTATATTCTTACCAGCCATTCTGAGAACGTGTTCTAAAATCAGGCCAAGAATTTACATTAAGGTGCTGGTCATTAGCCTCCAGAAGCCCCTTCCTTCACCTTTTTTTGAATACCAGGCTACATTTGCACGTCTCAAATCTCCTGGCACCTTCCACTCTCCAGATTTCTCAATACATACTAACTGGGGTGAGTCACTTTATATAATATTTATCAAAACCAACTTTGTGGGAGACACTGCGCTGGGTGTTCAGGATATAAAGATGTAAATGAATTCCTTTCCCCAAAGATTCTAAAATCTACTAGAGGAGAATACAAAATGTATTCCAAAGAATGATAACAGAAGGTGAACTGTGACCACAACAGGAGAGAAGGAAGAACACATTCAGTTTGGTGGAATGAGGAAATGTTTTATGGAGGGGAAAACACTTGAACTAAGCCTTGAAGGGACAAAGGATACCAGGAATGGGGAGCAGCCTGTACAACTGCATGAAGACACGGAAGAACATGCCAAACTTAAGAAGCAGCAGAGACAGCCCAGCTTAACTAAGACATTAAAAAATGGGGAAAAAACAAGAGTAATTAAGACTGAAAAGGTAAGAACAGGGTCCGGGGCCTTAAACTCAAGACACTGTGCTAAGCGCTTCATAAATATCTCTCACTGGATCCTCACAACAACCTTGAGGGGGAAGGAAGTATGATCATGATCTCCACTTTTCACTTAAGGAAAGGAACCATCATGAGACAGACAGAAACTAAGCGATTTGCCAGGGTATGGATCTGTCTTCAGGTCTTCTTGACTCCAACCACTTCTGCACCTTGAGAGGAGGCCCCATTTCCTATTTGTCCTTCTGTCCCTGGCGCCTGGCACACTTCTGCTCCAGTTACACATAAGAAATATCCAAGTAGGGGTGGCTAGGTGGCACAATGAATAGAGCACCGGCCCTGGAGTCAGGAGTACCTGAGTTCAAATCCAGCCTCAGACACTTAACACAAAAACTAGCTGTGTGACCTTGGGCGAGTCACTTAACCCCAACTGCCCTCCAAA
>CM053601.1:35520449-35547346 GCA_028646575.1 Pseudocheirus occidentalis | reverse complement strand
TAAGTATTCTAACTGCTTCTTTTGGTTCTAGTAATAATTACAAATATCTTTACTATAATCAATGCCCATCTTTAAATTCAAATTCCTTAAGTAATATAAATTCCCAAAACATTACACGTTTCACCTACATCCAAATTAACATATATAACCATATCCGTAGATGACTTGACAGCTTCTGAATAGGAATAAGAATTTGTTTTTAACATCAGAGTTCATAATTTTTTTTTCCAAATTACATGAATTTAAAACTTACATTCTACTAAAAATTTTAGGTGAATGCATTTCTAAACCACCTTACACAGGAATTAAATGATAACTTTATAACTTTAAACCACTGTATACATTTTCATAATAGCCAAGAATTCAAATGATCAATCTGAACATTATTTCCATTTATACCCAGATATAATGGTTTTACATTTTTAAAAATCACTTTACAATCATAATGCCAAATAACAGTCCAGTGCTCCTGGCATTTTAAAAGACACTTGGCTATAACCAACTCCACAAACACTCCTCTTCCTTAAAAAAAAAAAGCTGAAATCCTGTCTTCTTTCATAGACAAAGGGGTGACCCAGTTACCCAAAGCACAGACCTTGGGAGTTTAATGATTATTTGAACTAATCTTTTAGAATTAAATTCTGATAGAGCCCTTTCATAGATGCATCCTGAAAGGTGGATGGACATCATCCCATCCAACTTCCCATAACTTGGTTTGTTGGTTATGAAGTCAGGCCAAAAATTCACTAGCATTCTTTTGCAACATCTCCAGACCTTTTAAAGGTAGGGGGAGTGGGTAGTGGCTCCACCCCACCTAACACAATCAGACTTTTTGCTTCTTTTTCTCTCCATCCTTCCCCTTCCCTTAATCTTTGACTGAGCTGCCTCAGGCATTTCAGATAAATAGAAAAAAAAGTTTCACTTTCCTAAGACATACTAAAGGATCTGAATCCTCTCTCCCTATTCCAAACTTGGTTAAGAATGTAAAGGCTGAGAATGAAGATTTTTAACAATTCCTGAGACTTTTAAAAACTGAATAGTAAAACATCTTTTTTTTCTTAAGCAGATGCATACTTCACACAAAAACACACACAGAACAAACACAGAGTCTCAATCAGCTTTGCTAAATTTATCTCCCAAGGGAGTATCAGGGGGAATTGAAGGGAACATCCCTTCCCAACTCTGTTCCCAATTAACTAGCTGCTTGTGGGTTGAAGCGGAATTTCCCTTGACCAAAGGGCAGGTGAGAAGGCTTATCAGCCAACCCCCTCCTTTTGACTTCAAGATCTGGCCAAACTGTGTCAACCTCTTGGTCCAGAAATCCTGGGGTTCTGAGGTCCGAATTCTCACGGGCTACTTACTCATCAGCATCCCCTTAGAAATGGCCTCTCATTCCCCCCAATTTCTAGCCAGACTCAATTGAGTCAGTCAGCCTCTTGACCCAGGAATTTCAGCTCAACTCCTGGTCAGACTCAGTCAACCCCCCACCATCAAATCACCCAGACCTCTCCTTACCTGGGTTCTGCTCTCAGCTTTAGGCCCCCTCAGGCCTCACTCACAACAGAGGGGAATTGCTCCCCTGCCTCACCAAGAGGCTGCTGGAAAATACCAGCATGATGTCCTGTTTGTTCAAGGCTGGGGAGCTATTCCTCTCTGTAGAGAGGAGTCCAAAAAGTCTTGGTGGAACCTCCAAACTGTGTGAGAGGAATGAGTTCAGAGTCTGAGTCTGAGATCAGAAAAGGTCTTTATTCTTTCTCATGAGAAAGGACTCTGCCCCTGTCGCTCAGATGGCATCTGCAGGGAGAGAGCAACAGGTAGAAGCCAGTCCATGGTTATATAACCTTCTGATGCAGAAACCCAACCCCCCCAACTAGCCTTCACTCTCATTGGTAGGGAGGCCGGTCCACAACCTAAGCACAGGAATCTGTCTCTGAGACAAAGGACCCAGAAACATGTGAGTGTCCAATGCAAGGCCAGGAAAGCAGTTTTATCCTTACTTGGCATATGTTGTGCTGAGGTGTCACTGGGGAGCGTTTCCATTCAGGTAACCTCTAAACTTAGGCTTACTGGATGCTGTGAAATGAGAATACAGGAAGAAAATAAAGAAGTTAAGAAGGTCTTTCAGAGCACAGAGTTTGAGACATGAAACAAAGGCACTTAATAAATTCTTGTTAGTATTTTTTCTCTGCCATCTAAAAATGACAGTTTAAATAAGAATGGAAGGAAAGGTAACTATAGGAAAAGAATTTATACTGGAAAGAAAGGCAGGGCATAATAGTGGCATTTCATATCTTCATATTTTTTTTTAAGAATATAATTTGCTGTACTGTGTGTGAAAGAAATATTCTGAAAGCACACTGAAAGTGGCAGTTTTAAGGCAGAATGAAAATTTTTATTTTTAATAGTCTGTGTACAAAGTAGGCAGTTGGTGGTGCAGTGGATAGGGTACTGGACCCGAGTTCTAATCCTGTATCAAACATGTACTGACTATGTGACCCTGGGCAAGTCCTTTATCCTGTTTGCCTCAGTTTCCTCATCTGTAAAATGAACTAGAGAAGGAAATGGCAAATGACTCCAGTATCTTTGCCAAGAAAACCACAAATGGGGTCACTAAGAATTGGACAAGATTGAAAAAGGATGGAACAGCAACTTAGCAGGTGCCTGGCATGTGGGAAGCACTTAACTATGATTAAGGGTCTTCTTGCTTGATGGATCAGGTAGTAAGAGCTTAAATTGAATTCATAGGAATTAAAGCTGAAGGGGCTTTAGTATCATTGAGCCTAAGCTTCTCACTTTACAGATGAGAAAACAAAAGCCTAGAGAAATTGAATGGCGGTCTGATGTTGTAGACATTAGTCTGATGGCAAATCCCGGCAGAGCTGGATTTTAGCTTCTCTTCTTCACCGGCCCGAGTGCTCTCCTTAGAGACTCAGTGGCTTTGTTACTTCTAATAAGCAGAAAATAGTTTGCTGGAGACCGTGTTGAAGTTCTTATTCATTAAAATATCACCTAAAATCCCAGCGCCCCTCATCTTGACCCTCCCAGAAAGCCATCCTTTATGACAGATATTTTTTTAAGGGAAAAAAAAGAAAAAAGAATCAGTAAACCCAGTCAGCACATTGAGAAAATCTGGAAATATATGCCATAATTCAGCACTGATGAACTTTCTGTCTCTGAAAAGGATTAGAGGGCTTGACCTAAGTTTTGAAATAAAAAAAAAAGTTTTGAAATTTGTATTTGAATTCATATTACAGTTGTATGTGATAATTGTTAGCAACAGCCTTAAACTTTTGTTGCTTATGTACACATGTACATACACACATGTGTATGTATACATATCTACATGTATATATACACACATACACATATGTTAAAAGAAAGGTAACTTGTAGAGAATCAAGTATCATTTTTGTAAGAGAGGTACTCTTTGGTTAAATTAAGACCTAATGTCATTAGCTGGACATCAGAGAACAAAGAGCTAGAGTGTTGTTTTGTTTGTTTTTATGTTTCAGACCCTCTTTGTTATTAGATGCATAAATAACAGACCCAAGGGTGATGCTCTGGCACGGGTATGATGGTTTGTTTGTTTGCTCGGCTGGCAGGGCAGCAACAAGCCCGCTCCAGAAATCCTAGAACGTGCCAAGGAAGGGAGCAGAACCATGGATGGCTGCTAGTTTTTTGGTCTTTTAGCTTTTCCTCCTCCTTATCCTAGAAGTGACTGATTGTCTTTGCTGTGAGTGGTATAATACTGTTTTCAGACTGTTAAATCACTTTCTGATTTCATCACCCTTAATGGCTTGTGGAATGTTGCGCCTCTGGGCAGATTGAGGCCTTTTTTTAGTGTCCCAATTAGGGTATGTGAGAAGGGTCTGTTTGAAGGGGACTGGATAATTGAATTGATCCAGTGTTAGATCACTATGTTGGAATAAGGAGGACAAGGTTCAGATGAGTCAAGTAAAATCCAGTCAATTCATGGTACATTAAACACCTTATGATTAGCGCAGGGCCTGGTACATATTACAAGCTTAGTAGGTGTGTATTGACTGACTGATTAAAAGGTTGAAAAATAATCTTTAACAGGGCCCCTATCAAGAAACTCATCTAATAGGGAAGCTTGGGAAGGATTCTTGAAAGAAATGAATTGCAAGGAGTTTTAAATAAAAGTAGCTTGTATTTATAGAGTGTTGCAAGATTTATAAAGCACTTTGCTAGCAGCTACTCCATGATATGATAAAGAGACAAGCTTTATGTATCTTTCCACTGTATGGATGAGAAAACTGAAGTTTAGAGAGTTTAGGTGGTTGGGCCAAAGTCACAGTTACTAAGTGTCTGAGCCAGATATCAGATCCAAGTTTCTCTTGCATTCCAAACCAGAACTCTTTCCAGTGCCCTGTGGTACTCCCTTCCGTTTTGTTCTTGACAGTCAGGGTTCTTAACCTGGGATCCGTGAATGTGGCGTGGTTTTTTTTGTCACATTTTTTTTTCTCATTGTAACACTGTGCATTTTATTTTATGCACTTAAAAGCGTGATTTTTGAGAAGAAAAGGGTCCATAGGAACAGCTTAAGAATCCCTGCTTAGTGGAATGAATAGCTCTAGACATTGGATGAGTATTCTAAACAGTGGGAACAGATGTTGTGTGTGAAGATTCAACTTGGTAAGAGAGACAGCTTTCACTGTGTATATTATACTGTATAGTCTACATAGCCTTATATGCATTATGTGATATACATATATGTTCTCATATATGTATACATACACAGATATGCTGGCTGGGGATGAGGCTTAAAGCACAGAAACATTCAAATGCAGAAATTCATTTGTTAAGTGTGTACTATGTGGGAAGCGCTGATACTTGTTCTGGATTCAGGATGATTAAGATGGAAGGAATGGAAAGAGAAAGACAGGCCTCGGAAATGTTGATGAAGAATGTGGAAAATTTAATGATGGCCTGGGTCAGGAATCAGCAGCCCGTGATAGTGTGTCTCAGAATTGTGCCACGGTTCATTAACTTTGTCACACTCCATTGCCCATAATTGGTAGGAAAGCCAGTTTTGGGCCACTTTGCTGAAAGAGTTGGTGACAAGTACTTATCTATTTCTCTTTGTTTCCTTCCTAAAGAAAGCACCCTACGTCAATTCTCTCTGTCTCTGTCACACAGACACACACAGACACACACACATCCAGTAGCCAGCCAGAAGAGGGATCCTAGACATGGCACCATAACCTTTCAAAGGTTTCAGATTCCTGGATTAGGTGCTAAAGTAGGAGGGTTCTAAGGAAAACACAATGGAGGTAAGTCTGGGAGAGCAGGGGAAGACTGATATTAGAGACAATGAGAAGGGAATTGTTAGAGTTGAGTGTTTAGACTTAAGGGGTATAGTTTTAAACTGGTTTATTTTTAGGTTTTGAGCTAAAGAAATTGACATTTTATAGGCAGCAATAAACACAAAATTTGGAGAGGTGAGAGGTCAGGGCATGAACTATGGATATGGAAATCATCTCTATGACTTCTGTGACAGGGTGCTCTTGTGGCTTCACTTCTTCCTCTCTGACTGTTCCTTCTGTTTCTCTTGTTGGCTTAGACACTTGAGTGGGTCCCCCACTGTCTTTGACTGTCTTCTCTGCATATGCATCCACTCAGTGGCTTCAGTTAGTGCCTTTATACAGATAATTACCACTTTTTTCCCATTGGATACCTCACTGGAGGTGTCACCAGCCCTTCAAACTCACCATCCCTGCTTCCCCATACATTGAGCTAGCTCATGAACTTTTCCTGTGTGCTGCTTCTCTTCCCCAGTGTGTCTCTCTGAATTTTCTATACTTTTTCGATAGAACCAAGTCCTCCATACCTGAAATCAAGATTTTAAATGAGTTTTAATGCTTCCTTTATTTGAGGCATTCTGTTGTCCAATCTTGTTGAGTCTGCACCTCACATAGCCTCGGCATCTCATTAGAAAGGGCTTAGAGGCTGGCTCAGGTCATTTATGCACACAGTAGAATTCTTTCTAGGATATTCCCCCAAAGTGGTCATCTTTTGCTTAAAGATCTCTGTTGTGATTTTTGGGTAATGGCTAAACGAATTATGCTTTATGAAGGTAATGGTGAGCTCCTAGAGAGTAAAGACTGGTGTTTTTTTGGTTTGGTGTAGTTTTTTTGCTTTTCTTTGGCTCCCCAGTGCTTACCATAGTGCCTGGCATATAGTAAGTACTATTTAAATGTTGTTATTATTCAGTAAAACCAGTTTATTCCTCTTCCTCATGAGAGCTCATCAGTATGTAAAGGAAGAAATCATTTTCCCTACCTTCTCTTTTCTGGGCTAAATATTCTCCATTTCCATTAACCAATTTTTCTGAGGCATCAGCTCTAGCCTTCCCTTAAGCCTGATTCTGCCGTGAATATATAGCAGCTTCTCAGTTTCCTTCCTAAAACATGGCATTTAGAGTTGAACTCCATACTGTGGACTCAGCAGAGCAGAGCACCATTGTAGCTTCATCATTGGGCACCATGTCTCTTTTCATAATGATAATATTGCGTTAGCTTTTAGGGTTGCCATTGCCACTGTTCACTTATATTGAGCTTGAAGTTCACTAAAATTCCTGGATCTTTTTTCATAAGAATTCCTGTCTAAGCAACCAAACCCTACCCATCTCAAAATTATGAAATTGTTTTTTTTGAAACCACATTTAAGATCACAGTTATCTTTGTTAAATTTCATTTTCATTACCAGTGCTCAGGATTTTTAGGTTTTGAATCTTTCATTCACTTATGGTAGATATCCCTCCAGTGCCATCTGCATATTTGATAAAGATATCATTGAGAAAAATGATGCTTTGCACATGCAGGACCATGGATAGAGTCCAGGGCACGGAATGAGGAATCGCCCTCCGAAATGACAATGAGCTGTAATGACTACTCTTTGTGCCCAGTTATTGACTTGATATGTTAACATTGTCTGCCTAGTCTGACGTGACTCCTCCCTCAAGCCGTGCTGGCTCTAGTGATCACTCTTTTCCTTTCAAGACATTCACAAACCCCTGTCCTTTAATTATACCTTCTAGAATTTTGCCAGGGGGAGGTAAAACCTTTTATTCAAGATGGTTAAAATTCTACGTTTCCTAGTTCTGACCTAGGCTGTGTGCCCCTGATGATGTTAAGTGATTGGTTGGTTGTTTTTAGTTCTGTGGCACCTTGTTCCTTAATTATGACCTTTCAGCATCACATGTATTAGTACACTAGGTTGTGGTTCAGCTGGTCCTGTCTCTTACCTTCAGCTTCATAGCCCTGTTCTTGCCACCCAGGGTCCAGTCCGCTGAAAATGTTCGTGCCAAGGTCGATGGTTCTAATCCCATTCCTGCTGCCAACTGACGTTTGTATGATTTCGAGCACTTTCCTCACAACAGCCTGGGAGTGGAGGAGGGGGTGATGGCGCAGTCATCTCCTTAATTTTACAGGGCAGAAGAAGCTCTAGGTTACAGGGATGGAGCCGCTTTGCTCACAGACACGTAACAGGCATGACGAGTGGCACCTAGCTGATGTTGAGGGTAGAGAGCTGGGCTGGGAGTTGGGACACCTGCGTTCAGGCCAGCCTCGGATACTTAACTCCCTGTATAACCTTCGGCAAGTCATGTGACTGCTGTCTGCCTTAGCCTCCTCCTCTGTTAAAAGGAGACAATGATAGCGCCTACCTCCCAAGGTTGTATGGCCGATCAAATGAGATGATATTATAACATTTATAAAGGTCCTTGAAAACCTTTAAAGTGTCATAAATGCTATATTAAAAAAAAATTTGTTGGGCCCGTGAAACCAGCACAGTAATATTTCATTCTCTTCGTGTACCACAATTTGTTTAGATGTGATTCTTTTCTCACCCCATTTTCAGAGTGAAAATGTGCCGAGAAGCGCAAATAAGATGATTAATTTACTTGGCATGTTTATTACTGCCTTGCAGCAGTTAGGGTGGGTAGCAGCTTTGGAGTGTAAGCTCATGGACCTTGTTCAGTTCTTGGAGGGAGCTTCTCTCCCTCTGCGCTCGGCTCCATGGGAATGGGAATGGAGGACGTCATACAAGTGCTATCTATGGAGGGCTATGCCTATAACTGCAGAGCGACAAGACTTTTTTTCATCCCTCTGCTGAAGGCTGAGGGGGTAGGATGGGCAGGGTGGGGAATTGGGGGGGAAGACAAGAAAGCTAATGAGTGAGTTGAAATGCCCCAGGGATTCTTGAGTACAGATGATATCTGAGCAAGCAGATATTTCTATTTGAAAGACTTTTGGCAGTAAAGTCTTATGTATACTGCTAATATGGACTTTTTATGGATGATCAATCTTAAATGTTTGTATTAACTACGTAATACAGAACTAGATCAGTCCTTTTTGGGAAGGAAGCCTAGGTAGATAAACCTATGGAATCATTTATATATACAATATATTCCGGTTTCATTTTATATTTCCTGTTGGAAATGTGTGCCTGTAAATAATATTACTAAATGGCTATATTTTAAAATCATCTTTGACCTGCTAGTAATTCAGGGATTTACTCATTGTTCTCTTGAGACATGTTACCAAAATAAATGCCCCATTCAAGGGTTAGGCGTCTGTTGCTTATTAACTAGGAAGGAGAAGGGCCATTTATCAGAACTGCAGAGCAAAAGCCTCATATCCTGGCAAGTCAAGCCAGAGGTTATTGCTCGAGTGAGCCTTGGGTAGCCAGTGAAAGGGTCTGGCTAAGCTTAAAGGTAAGAGTGGAGCAGATATGGAGCCTGGTAAATTTTGGAGGGTAAAAGTAAAAGACTAGAGAGTGATCTTCAGATTCAGGAAGACTCAGGCTCAGGTCCCATATGCTGACATATACTGGTCAAATAAAATAATAATATGCATGCCACTTCATAGACCTTAAAACCCTGCATAAATGTTAGTTATTGTTATCCTGGCTCTATGACCCTGGGTGAGTTGCTTAATAATGAGAATTGGTCAACACAACTCTCTAAGGTGCTTAAGTTAGAGGGAGTTTTCCTGGTGAAGACAAAGGTCCAGGTCCCCTGCCCAAAACCAAAATTCTGCTGTTAGAATTGAGGATACCAACACAATGTAGTGATGTCTAATTTAATATACAAAGTCAAAGCACTTGAAGTCCCTGCCATAAGCTCTATGACAGATTTCCTTTTGTTCATGTTGATAACAGTTTGTATCCCCCCTAATCACAATCACAATCTCAAGTAAAATTCTGCCATTTGCAATCTGGATCATAGACTGGAAGGCCTATGCCACAGAAAGACATCACAGCGTGCATTTAAGGTTTCCTTTTGATTTTGTTAGGTTGTAAGATCAAATATTTCCTTGGATTGACATCTTTTGGTACTATTGATATAAATAAAGTCTCTGAGCTCCTACTTTGTGTGAATTTAAAATAGTAACATACCTTTCAAATAAAGCCTGCTTTTGTTTGTAATTTGACAGATAACTGCAGTGTAAAATAGACATGACTTCCTAATAATGCTTGGGGAACCATCTAGAGCGAGCTGTTGTTATGGGCAGGCAGCTGGTGGGTGCAGTGACTAGAGTTTTGGACTAGGAGTCTGACAGTTCTGAGTTAAAAAAAAATCTGGCCTCAGATGCTTGGAGTCCAGAGACACTTACATCAAGGATTCTAGTCTAAGCCAGGAGGGGCACGAATAAGAATTAAATTAAGGCTCCCAGGGAGAAGCTTGGATTTAGGGCTGGAAGTGACCTTTGAGAGCATCATGAAGTTTCGTTTTTTAACAGATGAAAAATAAAAGGATTGAAGATGCTAAGAGAAATTAAGGAATTTGCCTGAGATCACGCAGGTAGTAGGTAGCAGGGCTAGGATAGGAACCAGCGTGGGGGATGGGGTCTGATTCCAAATCCAGTGTTTCTATTGGACCATGTACAATCATGCTCAGAACCAGAAGGCAGAGAATTAGCCACCTGGAATTGGTAGAGATCTGCATTTTGAGCTCAAGCCTAGGGTAGGGTCATTACCAGAAGACACACTCAGATTGCAAAATTTGAAGCTGGTGTTAAGATTGAGTGTAAGACAAGCCACTCAATCAGAATAAGTGGAAATAAACACGTGCCAGTCGTTTGTTGAACCAACAATTCAAGTTCTCTGGTTCCTGTATGGTCAGTGCAATGGGTTCCTTGGATCGATTCATCCTGGAGGGCAGGTATTAGGGTGGGCTAAGATTGTGATGGTCAAAGACAAAAATTAAGCATAAAGTCGGAAGGTGGTTAGATAAATCTTTATTCACGGGGGCCCTTTGACTATAGAATATCCCATATACTATAAATGCCTGACCATTGACAATGTTTACATAATGAAAATACATTTTGATATAAATAAGTATAGTACATTATTGCATAATATTATTCATAGAAATTTATTACATGTCTTTTTGATCTAAGACAAAATCAATTCCATTCCTTACCCCCCCCCCCCCCCCCAAGCTGGTCTATGTTTACTATACTGGGTTCCTAAACATGCATCATGATGTTTGGCTATTCTTTAGGACATGCACTAAACCAAGTCTTGATAGAGTTAAGATGTATTGTTTTTCCTTCAGGTTGTAATCTATGACTGAGCTGTATCTATTTTAATGCTGGAAATTATCTTCCCAGATGCTGTCTTTGCATTTCAATTACGCAACCCAGTGCACAATGGCCATGCTCTGCTAATGCAGGATACTCATAAACAGCTTTTGGAAAGGGGATACCGGCGCCCGGTTCTCCTCCTGCATCCTCTTGGCGGCTGGACAAAAGATGATGACGTTCCTTTGATGTGGCGGATGAAACAACATGCTGCGGTGTTGGAAGAGGGAATCCTGAATCCCGAAAACACAGTGGTGGCCATCTTTCCATCCCCCATGATGTATGCTGGACCAACTGAGGTAGACTTGTTTTCAAGAATTTGGAATAAGCAGCCTAAAAGTTAGTCCTTGTAGCATCTTGTTTTCATCTATGAGCACACCTCCCTTTATTCTCTAGGTCTGTATCTACTAGTCTCAGACCACCAAAGGGGACAAGGCACACAAGCGGTAATGCCAGTTCCTTCTTCTCTTCTGACCTCAGGGTTCCTTGTATCTATTATTCCTTTGAAGAGTCGGCTTCCTCAGAAGAGGAGTGGGGGAGACTGGCCTCTCGGCTCCTGGGCTGTCAACAGCTCATGTAGGGAGTTTGGGGATGAGAAGCCTTTGTCCCTCACAAGGAAAAATAAGGAAGCTGGAGACAGGTTTTGGTGATTAAAATAAAAAAAGGAAAAAGCCACTGTAGTGTCCCTGGTCTTCTGTGGAGACTTGTTATTTTTCTACTTTTGTGTTCATTGACCTTTTGAATAGGCCCGACTCTTGAACCATGTGTGGGTTCTTTAGGTAATAAATATACAGGGACCACTCTGTTAATTGATCAGGAGGTTCTTGTGCCCCCGTGGACTCTTCTTGGGGCTTCTTTTACCTCATAGCTCTTTAAAAACAATCTTCTTATGGGCTGCTTTTTTACCTTGGGAGGGTCACCAAATACATGTTTAGCAAAATCATTATTTATCTTCAGCTAGATGCCAGTCATTCACTGGACCTGAGTTGGAACCCCTCCCCAGAAAGTTGCATTTTTTGGCTTTTTTTCTGGCAGATTTGAGGACTGTACTTTCTTTGCACAGGATTCTCTATAGCCGGCTACACCTTCACAGTCACAGCTGACTGATAAATGCAGAAAATAGAAGTCCCCTGGTATTTATTGTAATCAGTGATTGGTACGGTGAGATGTGGATCTAGAGGCCTCCTCCCATCTAGGACTCTCTCCTGCATCTGCTAAGTCTAGAGGTTTCTCTTTTCATTTGGAGGATAGGATGGTTAACATCAGATGAAGAGTGAAACGGGGAGATGGAGGCTTGCCAAAAGTGGGTGTCAGTATTGTGAGGAAATCTTGCATGACATTGGACTGACAATCCATGCAGGAAAACCTGAGTGAAAAATGCCTGTTGTCCATGCTCTGATGTATAGTCAGACTGCAGAGGGGGGTACATCATTACATATATGTAGGACATACAGTGCAGACAGACAATGATTGGTACCACAGAAGAAAAAGAGTGAACCAAGTAGCATTTGAGAAATTGCTTAGTGTTTTTTTTAACAGTTCTGAGCTGCTTCCTGTTGATCCTGGGTGCTTGTGAACCTTGAAACAGCACAGTTCCTTAACACACTGATGTCAGACTCAAGTAGATGTGGGGGCCACTGAACCATGCGTGAGGATCGGATCCCTGTGGGATGCACATTGACCTAGTTTTAAAATGTAATGTTATCTATATTTTATTGTATTTTCATTTATTTTGTTATATCTTTCCCAGTTAACATTTGGGCAGCACTCAGGAGTGCTGCTGGCACAAATGCTCGATATCTCTACAGAATCAGATTTGGAAATGACCCAAAGGGAAAATGGATGGTGGGTGAGAGTGATTTGCATCATATTTCTCATTGTGACCTTCCTGCCTGGACCCCAGAAGTGGCAGAAACGACATTCTTCAAGTATAGAAATAGAAAAGGGGTTGTGCCAGTTGTGTAGCAGAGCTGACAGACGTTGGAATAATGCCTTGGTTCCTGCCCTGTAAAAAGGCTTAGAGGAAATCTGAGGGTCTGTGGGATAGGGCATGGTTGAGAATCTGTTGGGATGAGAAGGTGTGGATGGTTTGCTGTCTGCATTGGTGAATGGAGTATCCAAATTGATGAGATATTAATGATCAGTTGAAGTAGAAAAATAAAGTATTTGCTTTTTCATTATTATCCTTTGACTATGTTAACACCATCCAGTGAGGCCCCAAGGCCTTTGAAGGTATGTGTGTGTGTGTGTGTGTGTGTGTGTGTCTGTGTGTGTGTGTGTGTGTGTGTGTGTGTGTGTGTGTGTGTGTGTCTGTGTACAAGCTTAGGGATAAGAGAATCTTAGACTCCTATAAAGAATAGAGGGGAAGGAGAAGGAGTTGTGAGAATAACAATCCAAGGAAAAAGGATGCGAATAGTAGTTTGTCCTACATTTCTCTTTTCTTCCTTTTTCTCATTTCTCTTTTTTTGCCTTTATTCTACTTCTGCCTTCCTGGCACCAAACAAAAAAGCCACAAATCTCCTCCTCTTATTTCTTATTTTTTGAGACTTCTCTCAAGTAGGTGTTGAAGTGATGAAAACAATTGACTCTTAAGGTTTCTAACCTTCCTGAGATGTGTTTGCATCTTTAAAAAGGGTTTGTTCATCAGCCATGTCAAGGTTGGTGCCGATTCAGGGATCTTCACAAAAAGAGTTATTTCTAGAGTCATCCTTGGAGTTTTAAGCCTTTCTGTAAATGTCTTTGAGTAATGGTATTAATTCTGTCCCAAGCAATTCAGGCTCTATTAAGGGGTAAACTCGCCTAACCCTTGGGAAGTGACGGGCCAGAAGAGGCGTCCCAGGCCATTCTTGCTTTGGCTCTGTGTCTTCCTGGAGCTGTCTCAGTTATCCCACAAACCTTCCCCTAGGAGTAGCCCACTTCCAGTTTTTTCCCCTTAATTTCTTCCCATTACAGAAAGAGGATTGAGAAGCAGTGTGAAGCCTGAGGGATGCATAGAGTACCTAGATACTAAGGGATAGCTTCATAAGATCACGCACTTGGAGCTGGGAGGGATCCCGGAGCCCATTCTTCTCATTATCCAAGGGGAGAAGCTGCGACCTGGTGAGATTCCTGGGTGACTTTACCAAGTACCAGGCAAATTAAATGACAAAGGTGATTCCAGCTCCTAGCCCTTGAGCTCCAGGGCTCTTTCTACTTTCCCTGTACCTGTGGGAGAACAGAAGAAAAGAGGAATGTTTCCTTTTAAAGGACACTGATTCTGGTGTCTATTTTCAAAAGCTTCTCCTAATGACTGAACTTATGGGTTTAGATTTATGTTAAAGAAAAAAAAAAGCCCAAGCAAAATTTTAAATCAAATTCTAATAGAATGACATACGTTTTTTTCTTTTTAGAAAAAAAAAAACATAAAAGTGTTTAAGAAAAAAAGTACTGATGCCAAACTACTTAATAGTAGCAATTGTGCATGTTTTTTAGTGGGAAAATGGGGCTGGTGACTAAATGAATCTTGTTCTTGCTTTGAAGTTTGGCATCAATTTTTCTAACCACCTGTTTACATTCAAATAGAGTTTGAGAAGCACATCCCACTAAATGGAATGGCTTGTAAAAGATGGCCATTGCTTTTCTCCAAGGGTGTCTCCTTTGTGTCTGTGTTTTAAGTCCATCTTATCCACAGCCTTCAGTGAAGGGTTTGTTTTGTAAAATAAAAAACAACCATTTAATTTATGCAGCTTTTCCAGTGACATCAGGAGAAAGGCTGCCCATAATTTTTTTTTTTGCCAGCTAATAAAAAACCCCCAACAAGGACCCTTCCTTTAATCATTGTCTGTAGGTCATTTAGAAGACATTGGTACCAGATTTATTTCTGTAGCACAAATGATTTACAGAATAGCAAACAGCTGGTAAGCCTGTTTAGTTATCAACAGGATGTCCATGGTTTTCCAGTCTGTAAAGATTTAATGGGCATGTTTCTAGAGCTCTTGTTTTGGTCTCTTCCTCCTGCCTAGCCTTTTTGTGCTTTTCTGACAGTAAAGAGGTGACTGTACATGCATTTTTGTGCATGGATTTTTAATTACCAGCTATGCCAGAAATTCCATCTGCTACCTCTGCAAATAGCTCTAGAAAAACTAGCTCATTTCTCAGTAAGATAGTGCATAGGTAGATACTTGGGACTGTGAATACGTGTAGGTTGTTTGAAATGGTCCATTATATTTTCTAGTTGCCAGTTTCAAATTAGGCTTGATAATCATAATGAGAATCAACATGACGCTTCAAGAGTCAGTACGGCCCAGATACAAGTCCTGGTTCCTGTGGAACCCTGGATGAGTCACTTAATGTGCTCCTGGACAGCAACCCTCTGAAGCAAAGTAGGAGGAATTTCCACACTGGTGGTCCCTTACACACCAATGCAGTTATATATTTGAATAAAAAAAAAATCATGGAACCTAAACAAAACAATCCTTTAATTATAAGCCAATTAAATTTTGAATTTTAGCAAGCTTAATTGTTGGCGTTTGGGTTGGGGTAGGGATGTTTGCTCTTCAGCATCAGAACTGCCAGTGTTTCTGAAAGCTCATTAACCCAAACAGGTTGTTAGTTGTTATCTTTGAGCTGAAGCTAATACTTTTGTAGCATTTGTATATAAATATGCTAGTTCAGCAGGTGTATTGGATTTAACCACCATCAATTATATTTGACAGATGGAACTAACTACATAGTTGGTGGATACCCCATTAGAAAAATCAAGTGTGGAAAAAATTGCTAGCATATCTATAAAGCTTGTAAGGTTTGCAGAGTGCTTCACAAATATTAGGTCACTGGATCCTCAAAACAACATTGGGAGATAGTTGCTTATTCACTTCATTTTGGAGATGGGGAAACAGTGGCAAATAGGGTTTAAGTGACTTGTCCAGGGTCACATAGCTAGTAGATGTCTGAGGCCAGATTTGAACTTAGACCTTCCAGACTCTAGCCTAACACTGTGCCACCTAACTGCCTCAAAATGCTTGCACAATACATATTTTAAGCTTAAAAGAGTATAAAAAGTGGGATGGGGAAGTTCATGGGATTAAACATTTAGAGTTGTAAGGGGTGTGATGTGATGGAGGTGATGTGATCTGCCTACTTCATCATACTGAGAAGGAAGATGGAGCCCAGAGAGTTTATGTGATTTGGCCAGAGTCATCCAAAGTGACGCGTGGCAGAACCGTGATGTGCACTTGACCTCTGATCCTAAATCCAGTCTTCTTGCCATTCATTGCTAAAAGATCATCACTTGATGTGTGTACATGCTGTTACTATAGTTCATTTAGAACCTATACAGTTCAGTTCTGCAGGGACCTCTTAGTCTCAACTATTTAGAGTGATGGTACTAGAGAAATTCTTTTAATATTCCCAGAAGTCTGATCTGAACTGAATTCTTAGGGTCACAGACTATTGAATCTTAAGTCTTGTCATGGATTCTCTTTGGAGAGATGGATAAATATATTTTTTATTTCCTTTGCCTTAGGTATTTTCTTAGGTAGCTCAAAACTGTAAGTGTTCAGAATCTCATTGAGTTTGTAATAAGGGGACAAACCAAAACATCCCCAAGACCACATTCCACATTTTTAACTTAGGTTGGTTGTTAGCACTAAAATCAATAGCCTGGATTCAGCAAGGTATTTTTGAATTCTTTAAAAGAAGTTGGTAAGATGTTTAAGCTGTGTATGTTTATCATTTTAACTGCTTCTTTATTTTTACTTGTGGCTGTTTAAAATGAAGGGATTAACCTGGAACTGCCCTAGGACAGATAGTAAAGAGCTGAGGACAGACTCTTGAGGAATACACATTAAGGGGTCAGGAGAAGGATGAGCAAGTTAGGAGGCAGCTGTTGGAGGACCACAAAGAAAATTTAAAGAGTGCCGTCTTTTAAAGCCAAAGAGAAAGAAAGTGTCTATCCTATCACAGGGTTTCTTAACCTGGGGACCATGAACTCATTTTAAAAAATATTCTGAAAACTGTATTTCATTATAATTGATTGTGTGCTTTATTTTACAAAGAACATTATTGTAAATAGGCTTCACCAGAAGACCACATCACATAGAAAGGTGGAGAACTTCTGTTTTAGTAGATGAAATTTAATCCATAATCTCAAAAGAGATCAAGGAGGATGAAGTTTGAACAGAAAGTTATTGGGCTGGCACTTAGGAGGTTCTTGGTGCCCCTTGAGAGAACATGTTCACTAGAGTAGCTGAGAAAAGACCTCAGATATAGATAATTTTTAAAATGAAATTCAGCAGTGAAGGGAAGGCGACTCATTAATTAATGGAATAGAAGGGTAAAGGAAAAACTTTGATGGTTTTTAGACTTTGGGAGACTAGAGTGTGTAGGTAGTTGGAGAGTCCTGAGAATTCTTTACATTCCATATACTGTTGTTTTTTTCTCCTCTATTAAGATTGGGTTTTCCTGTCTTGTTCAGGCTGGAATTGCAGGCCTGATCTCATTATTGATCAGGCATGGGAACTTTAACCTGTTCCATTTTTTGGACCTTGCCAGTTTCTGCCTTCTTGGGTAGCCTAGTGACCTTTGCTCACCATATTGGTTTCAGTGAGGGCGCTTGATCAACTTAGCTCAGGTGCTTCTCAGAAGTCCTGAGCTCAAAGGGATCTTCCAGCTTGATCCTCCTCAGTGGTAGGAACCACAGGGATGCTCTATTATGCCTGGTTGCCTACGTACTCTTAAGGGATCTCATCAATTTCCATTGGTTCAGTGATCGTTTTTATGCACACGATTCTCAAATCTGCATGTAGAGATCTCTGCGCTTATGGGTGTGTGATACCAGGTATAAAGTATTGTGCATCAAGTCAGTCATGCCATATTTTTGTGGAATCTGCCATATTTTTGGAGAATGTGGGTTTTACTCTAAAAAGAACATTTTAATAACAATTATGAAATCAAAAGAATTTATATATCCTTTTACTTTAATATATTTGCATATTCAGTCTTCAGGTTATTGTTTCCTAGGTTTTCCCTGTTATCTCTAATATTCAGTAGTAGGAGAAGTAGTAGGAGAAGCCAGTCTGGGCTTAAAGTCTGGGCACAGATAATCCACATATGTTGGTCTAGGTCAATAGTAATTTGTTGTAAGACCTTCACTATTTTAGACTGCTTCAGTAATAGAGCTTGACTATTTCTTAATCATGATAAAATTTCTGCTATAGGTAAATGAGGAAAAGTCAGAAGGGGAGGGGAAATACCCCAAGAAAGTATGTGTAGGAAGAAGTCCATTGGATTTTACATTCTTATTAGCCAAAATTCTGTCATCTTGAATACTTTAAAATAGCAGTTCTCAACCTGTGGGTTATGTTCAACTTGTAACAATGAAAATACATCCTGCATATCAGATAGATTCATAACAGTAGCAAAATTACAGTTATGAAGTAGCAACGAAAATAATTTTATAGTTGGGGGTCACCACAACATGAGGAACTGTATTAAAGGGTTGTGGCATTAGGAAAGAAGGTTGAGAACCACTGCTTTAAAGGGTATTAGTGTAGACCTTAATTTGTATGCTTCTTAATTTTCCTGAAAGCAAAGCTGAAGTATTACCGGGTCTTACAAGATGAAGTGAGTAGCCATTATATCATCCGTGATGTATTCAAATATCTGTTCACTAATCTCTCCTGTCGCTCTTGTGAAGACACTGTCTTTCATTTTCTATGGGGGGAAGTGAACTGAAAAGTCATTTTTGCCTGAGGAATTGGTTGCAGAGCTTATAGAATAAAAGACAACTCACCTTCTGCTTTTGCTTAGACTTTTTGACCTTTTTTGGTCATTTTAAGCTACTTAAAGATGTCAGAGATAACTAGAAATTGTTTGCAGTCAGTTGACTTGTAGGATCTAATATGTTCCAGGCTATGTTGTTATATCTAATATGTTCCATTGTGCTAAGTGATGAGGATGCCAGGAAAGGGCAAAAGATAGGCCCCATTCTCAAGGAGAGCACAATCTAATGAAGGAGACAGTATGTAGGCAGCTGTGTGCAGATAAAATGTACATGTGATACATTGGGCATAGTGTCAGAGGGAGAGCACTAAGATTAATAAGGACCTGGGAAAGGCTTCTTGTAGGGGGTGGTGTAGCTGAGGTTGGGATGCTGGTGCTGACTATGCTGGGGAAGGGGTATAGCAGCAACCACACTGGCATCCCCAGGATGGCTGCTGGCATAGGTTCTTAGATATACTTTACTAGGAAAGATAGCTGTTTAAGGGGTGAGCAGTCCTTTTTTTAACTGCATCCACTAGTTCAGGGGAAAAGTCAGTACCATGAATGAGCTTCAGAGAAATAAGAGGGGGGAAGAAGGGGAGGGGAGGGAGAGAGAAAAGGAGAGAGAGGGGAGGGAGAGAGAGAGAGATCATTAACCAAAAAACTAGATAGGTGAAATTAGCATGTTTCTACACAACCCTTGTTTTGCATGAGTCCACTGTAGAGGTATAAAATGTTAACCCTTGTGTGTTTTCTACTCATGAATAATAAAAATATTTTATAGGTATTGACTGTGAAGTCCCTTGATTTGTGGATGTTTTCAATATCTGAGGAACTACATCTTATAATTTTTTGCTTTAAATTTTTTATTTTAGTTTTCAACATTGAATTTCCACAAAATTTTGATTTCCAGATTTTCTCCCTGTCTCTCCTCTACCCCTCACCCCAAGATGGCAAGTGTACTGATTGCCCCTTCCCCCAATCTTCCCTCTCTTCTATCCCCCATTATCTCCCTCTTACCCCCTTTCACCCTACTTTCTTGTAGGGCAAGATGGATTTCTATTCCCCATTGCTTGTACATCTTATTCCCCTGTTGCATGTAGAAACAATTTTTTTAACATTTGTTTTTAAAACTTTGAGTTCCAGATTTTGTCCCTTCTTCCCTGCCCCCATTGAGAAGACAAGCAATTCAATATAGGTTGCTCATATATAGTTATGCAAAACATTTCCATAGTAGACATATTGTGAAAGACTAACTATACTTCCATCCTGTCTGCCCATAATTTATTCTATTTTCTGCTTTGATCCTGTCCCTTTTCAAAAGTGTTTGCTTCTGAGTACCCTCTCCCCCAAATCTGCCCTCCCTTCTATCCTCTCTCTCCTTATAGTCTTACCCCTATTTTCCTGTAGGGTAAGTTACCCATTTGAGTGTGTATGTTACTCCCTCCTTAATGCCAAATCCAATGAGAATAAGGTTGACTCATTCCCTTTCCCTTCCCTGCTCTTCCCTTCCATAGTAACAGCTTTCTCTTGCTTCTTTTATGTGAGATTCTTTTCCTGTTCTATCGCTCCCTTTCTCCTTCTCCCTATATATTCCTCTCTTACCTCTTAACAGTCTTTTAGATATCATCTCTTCATATTTAACTCACCCTGTGCCCTCTCTCTGTATGTACATATACTCATATGTGTTATATATATATATTCTCTTCAGCTATCCTAATACTGAAAAAAGTCTCATGAGTTACAAATATCATCGTTCCATGTAGGAATGCAAACAAATCAACTTAATAAGTCCTTATGATTTTTCTTTCCTGTTTACCTTCTCATGTTTTTCTTGAGCCTTGTATTTGAAAGTCAAATTTTCTGTTCAGGTCTGGTTTTTTTCAGCAGGAATGCTTAAAAATTCCTCTATTTCATTGAATGTCCATGTTTTCTTCTGAAATATACTCAGTTTTCCTGGGTAGGTGATTCTTGGTTTTAATCCTAGCTCCTTTGACCTGTTGTAAATGGTAATTAATTTGTTTGATCAGATGTTTAGAATCTTGTATTCTAAGCCCTTTGATCCCTTAATGTTGAAGCTGGTATATCTTGTTTAACCTGATTGGGTTTCCACAGTACTCAAATTGTTTCTTCCTGACTGCTTGCAGTATTTTCTCTTTGATCTGTTAACTCTGGGATTTGGCTATAATATTCCTAGGAATTTTCTTTTTGGGATCTTTTTCAAGAGGTGATCACTGAATTCTTTCAATTTCTATTTTGCCCTCTTGTTCTAGAATATCAGGGCAATTTTCTTTGATAATTTCTTGAAAGATGATGTCTAGGCTCTTTTTGGTCATGGCTTTCAGGTAGTCTAATAAATTTAAAATTATCTTTCCTGGATCTATTTTCCAGGTCAATTGTTTTTCCAGTGGGATAGTTTACATTGTCTTATATTTTTTCATTCTTTTAGATCTGTTTTATATCTTGATTTCTCACAAAGTCATTAGCTTCCATTTGCTTCATTCCAATTCTGAAGGAATTATTTTCTTCATTGAGCTTTTGGACTTCCTTTTCCATCTAGCCAATTCTGCTTTTTAAAGCATTCTTCTCTTTATTGGCTTTTTAGGCCTCTTTTGTCATTTGAGTTAGTCTATTTTTTAAGATGTTATTTTCTCTTGTATTTTTTTGAGTCTCCTTTAGCAAGCCGTTGGTTTGTTTTTTATTCTTTTCTTACATTACTTTCATTTCTCTTCCCAATTTTACTTCTGCTTCTCTTACTTGATTTTCAAAAATCCTTCTTGAGCTCCTCCACGGCCTGCAACCAAGTCATATTTTTCTTGGAGGCTTTCGTTGCAGAAGTTTTGACTTTGTTGTCTCCTTTTGATTCTATGTTTTGATCTTCTTTGCTACCAAAGAATGATTCTGTAGTCTGATTTCTTTTCCTCTGTTTGCTCATTTTGTCAGCCATTTACTTGACTTTTGAGCTCTTTGCCATTGTAGGACTTGGCTTCCAGAATGGAGAGTGCTGTGTCCCAATCTGGGGTTTTGTGCAGCTGTTGTCAGAAGTACTTCTGAATTACTTCTAGTCACCTGCCTCAGAACTGTGAGGCAGATTCCTTCTCCATAGCCAGAGCAAACCCTGCCACACCAGTGCTCCTTCTTCCCCCAGGACTGCCACCCAAGACTGTGGCTGGACCACACTATTCTCTCACTCAGGTCCAACTGGTTTCCCCACTGACATTTTACATTCTTTTTGGTGTTTATGGCTTGAGAAGTCTGGAAACCACCACAGCTGCCTGTGATTCAGGCCTCTGAGGACTGCTCTGGCCCGGTCTATGCCAGTGCAGCCCACGCAGGACTGCCCTCCACTCCTAGCACACTGTGATAGACCCTTGCTTTTGACGTGCCAGGCTGCCTTCAGGTATATTTCATTCTGTCACTTTGTGGGTTCTGTAGCTCTAAAATTTTGTTAGAATCATTTTTTACAGGCATTGGAAGTGGTTTTGGTACCAGCTCAAGTTAGTTCATGCTTTTACTCCACCATCTTGGCTCCACCCCCCAAGTTGGAACTACATTCTAGGGGAGAGTGCAGATTTTAGAGATTTTCACTGGAGTCATTACTGAGCACAGATGTAAGAAGTAAAAGCAAATTCTGAGTCAGTAGGAAAGACATGAAAAATAGAACAAGAATTAGGTAGAATTCTTCCCTCTGTCTAGTGACTACTCCTTTCTGGTTGATCAAAGAGGAGAGAAAATACATATTCGGGCTGGCACTATTTCCTTTCTATTTACATGGCAGCTTTAGTCACCCCAAAATTTCTTTATGTAAATTTTCTCTCTTCCTAACATGGAAAACATATATAAAAATCCAGTTTCTCCCAGTGTCTGTATTCAATCCCAGAAATAAGTCTCTGTGTCTCAGGATAGCAGGGCAAGGATTTTAGCTGGTAGATCTCCCCCTCCATCCTTAACTAACTAAATGGGTAAATGTTTTACATAGGTCATCTAATCTGTACTATATTAATACTTAGGATTAAAACATGTTGTTTACATGATTTTTTTATTACTTTTACTGGTTTTTGGCAGCTACCTCCTAGGCAGTATGTCATCTTTTATTATTTTTTTTCTCCCAGAGAATGAATGTTTTTCTTTAGACTGGGAACCTGGAATGTGATTGCAAAAGCCTCTTCTTCCGGCAATGAAGTGTGTTCATGTTTCATTGTAGGCTAATAAAATACAAAAGAGAAGAGGAAAAATAAAACACTTTCAGAGAAACTGTTATGTCAGACTGTTGTGGAAAGTTTGTTCAAAGTTTAGACATTCCTCAGTTTCTCTTCCATCTTATAAACTCAAATACACTGTCAGCATCCAGGCATCTTGGCATACCCCTTCAGTGTCTTTGGAAGAACCTGATGACCCTGGGAAATACTTAACCAGGCAAGAAATGAACCACAGAGCAACAGAGGATGGTTTTGTTTTGTTTGCTCTGGGTAGAAAACCTGTGTAATTAGGGCATATGACACAGAACCATGGATTTCAGTCCATTTAATGGTTCATGATGATCGACCAATAAGTCTGCATTCAATAGAGTATTATTAATAGTATATTAGAATTCTCTGGAGGTTCACAATTCATTTTTATTTTGATGAAAGGGGTCCATAGAATAAAAAAACACTGAGAATCACTGATTGAGAGGATAAAGCCAGTCCTGAAACCAGAAAGACCTGGGCTCAAGTCATGCCTCTGACACTAAGTGACCCTGGACAAGTACCTTAGTTTCTTAGTGCCTCGGGCAACTCTAGAAGACTGTATGTTGCAGAGAAGGTGCCAGCTTGCACTGGGAGAGGAATTTTCCTCACTCAGCAGCTCCATGTGCCAAAGGTATTTCAAATCTAATTCCTGTTTCCTATTGGGAAACACTGGGGCCTAGTGGAAAATGATGATTGAAAAATTTCATAACTAAATTAAATGTATACCCAAAGAGGTAAGAGAGGAGCCTTCTCTCTGAAGTCTTTTTCTTGCATCAAAGTTGATTGGACAGATAGGGGTACAGAATTTTAGAGTGGGAAGCCACCTTTCAAAATTACCTAGTCCAATGTCCGCCCTATAGGTGAAGAATTAAGACCTGTATTCTATGCCTCCATCTGTTCTGTCTCCTCTAATTTGATTACCATATAAAAGGATGTTGAATGAGTTAATTTGAACTGAATCTTGCACATATAAATAGATAAAGGTACATATATTTTGTTCCCTCTCCCTACCCCTAATAAACTCCTTGATTACAGGGATTTTCACTTTTATTTGTAGCCCCAATTTCAAGCATATGGTAGGTACTTAATAAATGTTTGTTGATTGAATGATTTATTCATGATTTAAAAACATTGTTATTCTCATTTTGGGCTTCCTAAGGTGAGACTCAAATTTATGCTTAAACAAATATGACCATGTCTTCACTAAAAGTTTCGTTCCTGTGTTTCTTCATGAGGAGAGACATTCTCATAGGTCCTATGACTCTGAGACCTCTTCGTGAGGCCCATGTAGAGAGAGCCCTACTGTGTGTCTGCTCATCAGTGGAAGGCTAGCCTGGCTAGATCTTAAAAGGCTTTTTACAAAAGTAGACTGCTCTCTCAGCAGCCCTACTAAACCCTGAATCAGAGATGAGCTGTCCACATCAGACTGAAATAGAAATGGGAATCTCATCTGTACACAAGGAGCTAGCTATATGTTGGTTTTAAAATACAATGTTTTCTGTGTTTTATTGTATTTTTATTTATTTTGTTGAATCTTTCCTAATGGCATTTAAATCTGATTGGGATTGCTCTCAAGAGCATTGTGGTTTCCATGGGCTGTTTCCCTTCGCTCTTCACTGATGGGAGGAGTACCCATCCTGAAGAAATCACAGATTTTAAAATATCGAAAGATAATCTTGCTGGATACTGGTTGGTTAGGAGCATTCATCTAAGTTTATTTCCCGTTGGTCTATGAATATTCATAAGTTGGAAATAAGGTCATTTAACTTGCTTATCTCTTCGTTTCTAGGTCCAGTGGCATTGCAGGTCACGTATGGTTGCAGGAGCTAATTTTTACATTGTTGGAAGAGATCCTGCTGGCATACCTCACCCAGAGACTGGGAAGGATCTTTATGAGCCAACCCATGGGGCCAAAGTGTTGACGATGGCCCCTGGCTTAATAACCTTGGAAATTGTTCCCTTTCGCGTAGCAGCTTACAATAAGAAAAAGAAGCGCATGGACTATTATGACTCTCAACAGTAAGTTTCATAATCCACATATTTTGCCTCCTTTTTATTTTCTACATTGTATTTTTCTATATTATGATGGTCTTACAGTCCTTTTAACACATTGTCTCAGTGGCCCAGCTGGTCATGATTTTTGTGGACCATTTCTCAGAGGAAACTGGACCATCTAATTTTGTTTGTCATCCCTTTAATGTCAGTGTAGAACCCAACATTGAATCCCATCTCGTAATTTTAAACCTTCATTGAATTTCAATGCTAGGGTTAGCTGGCTTCTTAGCTATTTTGTGGATTACTTGAACACCCCTTTTTCCAAAGCATGTTGTTGTTTTTACCTGGAAAGTAGGAAAACTTGTGTATTTTAAAGATTTATTTTCTTTGTGGCTGACTTTTATCATAGAAGTTCTGACTTTAGAACTAGAAAAATCTAGGTTCAAATCATGACACTTAACTAGCTCTTTGACCTTGGATAAATTATATAACCTTAGAATAATCATAGATGGTTGGTCTATGCTAGATTGTAAGTTCCTGGAAGGCAGGGGCTGTCTCTTGCCTCCTTTGTATTACCACTCTGAGCACAGTGCCTGGCACATGGTAAGTGCTCAGTAAATATTGACTAATTGATAGTAATTGGTAGAGAGAGGATATCCATGCTGAGATATCACAGCTTCTTGGAGTATTCCAATGGTTTCTGTTGAAATGAGGCTACTAGTAGGTGGCTTAAGTAGACTGGGAAATTCTTAGTCTTGATTTATTTTTGAGACTAGGTTTTCTTTTTCACCTGACTTACTGCATGAAGAACATTAGGGTAGACCTCACCTGGTGGGGGTACTGAGAACTACATAACCCCTTCCTCTCTAGACCCCTCTTTTCTCATCTGAGCTTGTGATTGACTAGTTTTAGAATAAATAGTAGTTAATTGTTGTAAAAAAAAACCAACCAGATTGTTTAAAAAAATCTTTTCTCATGGCCTTAAATGCATTTGTAACAAATACTTTTGATTGACTGTTAATTCTCAGTAAAAGCCATAGCTTTTATTCAGCTGGAGGAAAAAAAAGAAATAGAAATGGTTTTGTTTTTTGTAATTTTTCCCAGCACACGATCCTGCCCTTTCCCCCCCTTTTTTTTCTAAATAATAAGTACCTGCTCTATATGCCAAGCTCTTGGCTAGTTACTAAGGATACAGACATGAAAGGAAGACAGTTATTGCCCTTTCATAGTTAAAGGAAGGTTGGTTTTGATTTGTATCTGAATGACAAATACTTCTTCAGTAATAATAAAAGCTAGCAGTTATATATTACTTTAAGATTTACAAAGTAGATGCTAATATTATCCCCATTTTACAGAGGAGAAAACAGTCTGAATTGGGTTAAATGACTTAAAAGCAAACTTTACATAACTAGAGTTCAATTTCTTACATGTTCCTTTTTCTTGTTGTTCTTTGAGTCAGGGGGAAAAAATCCCAAAGAACCCCTGGCTTTTGTTTTGCAAACCCTATTGTATTCATGGTGTTTTATTTTGATCTCATGCAGGACTTTAGAATTCATGTGTGGATAGCTGCCTAATGTGTTAGAAATGTCCTTGATAACTTTCATGTCTCCTTAAATCTGTCGAATATTGCTTTAAAAGCCTCTCTTTTAATCATTTAAAAGATAAATAATTACATCAGCTCTCATAAGACTTTCCAAAGATGAATTCTATATTGGTTACATGAGTGGCTCATTTTCTTGGAATTTTTTTTTTTTGTTGTTACCAAATCTTAATAAGTTTTGACTTGGGAAGCTTTAAACCCTTCTTAGTTGCCTAAGCTTTTATATTTATGTATTCAAATAGAATTAAGTTGATGGGACTGTGTTGGAAAATGATTAAAATTTTGTGGTAAAGAGATAGTCTTTGAAGTATTAGAGAAACACAGTTATTAATTATGCACATATGAGGTTGTCTAATGCTTGATTAATGAAAGTCATACCATGCCAATTTTTTTTAGTAATTAATGATTTTACAGTTTCTTATTTAGTCAGTTTATTATAGTGTGGGTTGATGTTAAAAAAAATCTACATATTTATGCATTCAGTCATAGTATTTGTCAATAGGGGATATTTAGGGGAGAAAAAAGATAAGTTTAAATTATAGGACCACAAGGTGCTTCTTATTGTCAAGAAATCTTATGTTAGAAAACAAAATCCTCCTTTCAGATGGCAAAATTAAACTTTTAGTGGTAAATCTACTTTTCCTAATTGTGGCTCTATTTGTTTTATGCGTTGTGGAGAGCATAAGTCCTTAATAAAATTCACAATTCTGTCATTCTAATTAGTGA
>CM053601.1:35496847-35519949 GCA_028646575.1 Pseudocheirus occidentalis | reverse complement strand
TTAAACTTTTAGTGGTAAATCTACTTTTCCTAATTGTGGCTCTATTTGTTTTATGCGTTGTGGAGAGCATAAGTCCTTAATAAAATTCACAATTCTGTCATTCTAATTAGTGAAATCTCAGTGAGGCTTGACAGTCTGTAATGCCACAGCATCTCTTCTCCTCTTATGGAGGAGCAGGGATGGGGTCAAGTCAGGCTTTCCCAAGTGCCTTTGTAATAGATTGTCATCTTACTGTCCTTCACATTGTTATTGCTAGTTGTCATTAAGGTAGCCTTCAACCAAGACTTTTAAAAAGTTGCTTATTTCAGTACATAAATGATTTTGCTACTCCCTCCAAAAATGTAAATCCCACCTGTCTGTGCCTTCTCATATCCTGTATGACTCTTGTCCATGTCAACCATTAATCTTCTACAAGGAGTTCATTCATTCCATAGGTGATTTATTGCTTCCATGTCATGGTTATGGAGGTGAATTCTGGAATCTCCAGGCCTGTCCCTTGGAAGCCCAAGTTCTGACAGGCTCCACTATTCTGGAAAGGCTTCATCTATAGTTCTGGCAAGAGATTATCTTTGCTTTTCAAGGACAGACAACCAGCTCTACACAGAAGGACTCATATTCACTAGGAGGCCACTTAATGATGAGTTTTTTGGCTATGGAAACCCATGAAATAAAAAAATGGCTCTGCACCAAAAGATCAGGTGGAAGGCAGGTCAGCTCTGCCACAAAAACATAATGGAGTGTCCTAGAGCTGGGGCTAGTTCTCTTATTCTTTCAGATGGGTCGTTCTCCTCAACTATATTTTCACAGTCGTAAGTAAGAAAAGAGACCAGTGAAAATGTTCTGATTTATTTATACTTTTCTAAGCCAATAGCATTTTTCCCCCTGATTTTTAGCATGCGAGGTCACAAAATCCTCTCTTTGAAAGCCACAAAGATATTCAAGAATAGCTTTTTAAAATGTCCAAATGTGAGCTTTTCCCAGTGAATAGCCCTCTTCCATCCATCTGCTTCATCTTAGAAGAGCTCATCTTTTCTCATATGTTAAGCTTTTCCCTCTATGTGAATCTCTTGGAAAACTATGAAAATACAAAATTTAGTATTACCTCTAATCTCTTCTGTATTGAGTCTACAATGAATTGATTTTTGTGCTGTATTAATTTTATAATTGGGTCAGATTTTCCTCTGACTTACTTTAAAATTACAAGGTAACTTGCTATCATCCTCAAAAGTATATTGTTCATCCTTACCTTTCCTTGTGCAGTTAAGAAGAATCTTATCTCCCTACCAAACCCTGTTAGGCACCAGGGAGTCTGCTAATTCAGGTCCTCTAACAAGGAGTGCAAGATGTGGATGGGTCACATAAAACAATTAACTTTACTTAATTGCCAGAGGGATATGGTTACTCGCCCTAAGTGGGTGCTAGTCCACTTTCTTTAAAATAGCCAGTCATGTTGTCCCTACCCCCATGTTACTATTTACCATGTTACCAACCATGAAGTCTTCCCCACCTACTTGACTTTCTACTCCCCAAGACTGTATTAAGGCTGGTGAGCCCTACTTCAAGGACTTTAGTCATTAAGAGAGGCCACTGACCCAATTTATTGGTTACTGCTAGCCTAATAAATTGATCATGCTCAGACGCTTGTCTCTCAGTTATATTAATTTTCAAAGTAACAACTATTGTTCCTATTTGGGCTGGGATTTCCAAGTGCCAGTTGGACATTTCCATTTATATCTCTTACTGTCACCTAAAATCTAACATGTCCAAAACGGAACTCGTTTTTCTCCTTCAAACCATGTCATTTATTTGTCTCTTGTGCCTGAAATGTGCTCCTTCTACCCCTTGCCTCTGTTATGTACTCTCTTCCTTTAAGTTCTAACTTGGACACCATCATCTGCATGAAGCCTTTGCCAATCCCCCTCTGAGTACTGGTTCTCTCCCTCCCTTTCTCTCTCTCTCTCTCTCTCTCTCTCTCTCTCTCTCTCTCTTTTTCTCTCTCTCCCCTCTCCCTCCCTCCTCCTCTCTCTCTTTCTCTCTCTCCCTCCCTCTCTCTTTCTCTCCCCCTCTCTCTCTCTCTTTCTCTCCCCCTCTCTCTCCCTCTTCCTCTCCCTCTCTCTCTCTCTCTCCCCCCCTCTCTCTTTCCCTCCCCCTCTCCCTCTTCCTCTCTCTCCCTCTCTCCCTCTCCCTCCTTTTCATGGCATCTTGTATTTCACTGCTCTTTTGACTTCCATGTGAATGCGTATGTGTGCTTTTTTGTATTTGTATTGGATAGTCTTTGTGTCCCCAGCACTTAACATAGCATCTGGCCCAAAGTAGCTTCAATATAAATGCTTGTTGGCTTGGTTGCTATGTGGTTTTATATGAACTTGTCTCCACAATTAGCATGTAAGTTGATTTTGAGTGGAGATTGTTTCTGCACATAACCATCTCTAGCACAATGTCTGGTACATTGGTACTTGAATAAATACTGTTGAAACCATTCCCATTCCCCTGTAACTACCCGTTATATCACCATTATTTTCAGTCATTGACCCTTAAAGTCCTTTAGACTTGTCTTTTATATTTGGCCACCAAGTCTTATCATTTCTCGCATACATTTTTTTCCCCAGTGCCGCTGTTAGCATTCTATGTCTGGCTCTTTGACAAAACATGTCTTGACTTCTCTAGCGGGCCCCCTAATTTCTCCTTGTCTCCAGTCTTTCATACCTCGTGCCTTCCATAATATCCCACATGCCACATCAGATCAGTATTCGTGAACATCCAAGGCACTAAAACATTGTTTTCATCATTATTCTCCATTAAATGCTACATCTGTCTTAATACCAATGAACTTCTGAGGTTCTTTCCCACCCTGTCTTTTAAATTTTTCATTGTTATTAGAAACCTTCTCTGAGCAGAGGAGAATCTGCAAGGCAGTCATCTGTAAATGAACGAAAGCCTCGTTGGGCTGCCAGTGCTAAGGTCTTACTTAGGACAGACTTCATGAAAGACTCTTAGGTTGACACCAGTGCTTTTGTGTATTCCTCTTACAGCTGAGTGTTGGCATAGGGAGAGTAGAAACAGAAGAACCAGGGATAAAGATTGGTGTAAAAGGGAAGCTGAAAAGTCAGAGACGGTGGCTATAGCCGCCTGAGTGTAGGAACAAGGAGAGTTAACGCTTAAGCTGACTGTGGAATCTAGATTAGGGAGAGAGCCTCGTTAGTGTAGCCATCTTTGCAGGGCAGAGGGTGGGGGGGAGAAGGTGGGAGGCATTAATGAATTTGATAAAATGGAAAGAACTGACTCATTTTTGGCTAGTTGGCAGAGAGCAAGTTCTGTAGATGTAAGAGGGGCAGAAAGGATGGAAAATAGACCTGGAAAAGTAGGATTTGTTTGGAAGGGAGTGCTAGTTTTGGCCTCTTAGCAATAGACCATTGCCTTATGATGGTGACTTTATAGATGTAGTCATAATGTACGAGTGAGGGACGTTAAGGAAGTGTGATTTCAGGGGATTCTGCCTCAGTATTTTCAGTGACCTTCTTATGCCCTGCTATATAAATTCCTTCTGTTAAGGTCTTAAATTGTATTATGAAGTAGCAATTATCAAAACTACTTGGTACTGGCCAAGAAATAGAGGGGCATATCAGTAGAGTAGGTCAAGTTACACAAGACACAGTAGTCAATGATTATGGCAATCTACTGTTTGATAAACCCAAAGACCCCAGTTTTGGGGATAAGAACTGCTGTGAAAACTGGAAAATAGTATGGTAGAAACTGGGCATAGACCATCATCTTGACACAAAATAGATTCCAAATAGATACATGATTTGGCTATAAAGGCTGATACTGTAAACAAATTAGGGAACAAGGAATAGTTTATCTGTCAAATTTATGGAGAATAGAGAAATTTATGACCAAATAAGAGATAGAGAACATTATGAAATGCAAAAAAGCCAATACAACCAAGATTAGGAGGGAAGCAGAAAACTGGGAAAGAATTTTTAATAGTGTCTCTGATAAAGGCCTCATTTCAAAAATATATAGAGAACTGAGTCAAATTTATAAGAATACATGTCATTCCCTGGTTGATGAATGGTATAAGGATATAAACAGGCAGTTTTTAGAGGAAGAAATTTAAGCTATCTCTAGTCATGTAAAAATGTTCTAAACCACTGTTGATTAGAGAGCTGCAAATCAAAACAACTCTGAAGTACTATATCATACCTATCAGACTGGCCAACCTGACAAAACAGAAAAATAATAAATGTTCGAGAAGATATGGGAAAGTTGGAATACTAATTCATTGTTGGTGGAGTTGTGAGCTGATGCAACCATTCTGGAGAGCAATTTGGACCTATGCCCAAAGGGCTATCAAAATGTGCCTACCCAGGCAGTACTGCTTCTACAGCTATATTCTAAAGAGATCATAAAAATGGGAAAAGGACCCACATGTAAAAAATATTTATATCACAACCTTTTTGTGGTGAACAAGAACTGGAAAATGAGGGGAGAAGCCCATTAATTGGGGAATGACTGAACCAAGTTGTGGTATACAGATATAATGGAATACTATCATGCTATAAAAAAAGATGAACAGGCAGATCTTAGAAAAACCTGGAAAACTTTATATGAATTGATGCTGAGTGAAGTGAGCAGAACCAGTAACACTGCAACAGCTGGTGTATGAAGATTTTAATGGATTTGTCCCTTCTCAGCAAAACAGTCCCAAAGGACACATGATGAAAAATGCCACACATCCAGAGAAAGAACTCTGGAATCTTATGCAGAGTGAAGCAGACTATTTTCTTTTTTGTTTTGTTTATTTTTCTTTCTCATGGTTTCTCCCATTCATTATAATTCTTCTTTGCAACATGACTGATGGGAAAATATGTTTAATAGGAATGTATGTGTAGAGCCTTTATCAGATTGCATGCCATCTTGGGGAGGGAAAGAGAGAAAACTTAAAACTTATGAAAGTGAATATTGAAAGCTAAAAATAAAGAAACAAACTAATTAAAAAAAAAAGTTCCTTCCCTTTCACCTACCCAAACCTTGTCCGTTTTTCAAAGTCTGGCCTACATTTCCTATTATAGGAGCTTTTACCCTTTTGTATCTTAGACTTTTTTGGCTAGCACTAGCTGATGAAGGCTGTGCATCCTTCCTCAGAGTAATGTTTTTAAATGCATAAAATGAAATACAGAGGATTATAAAGGAAACCAATTACCCTGAAATACAATCATCCAATTTTGTTTTAAATTCAGAGACACCCAGGTGTGTGCTGTTCATTTTGGCGCTCAGTCTCAGGCTGTCTTCTGTTCATGTGTGTGTCTTTGTTGAACAGCTGCACTACTGAGAAGTTGCTAAGAGCAGGGACATTATCTTAAACTATCATTTTCCTGTAGCATCCAGCACAGCAATTTCCATGTTGGAGGCATTCAGGTTGGATTGAGTTAAAAAGAGGAATTATGATGCTAAGAACACTAATAAATATTATTATCATAGCAGTTAACATTTAAGCTTAACACAGATCGCAAAGCACTTAAATCCTTTATTTTAGGGCAGGCTTTTATTTATTTCTTTACAGTATTCTTTCCATGCAATGGACTCTCTCTAAGTCCTGCTCAGTGCAGTTAGTCAAGAGTGTTTTGCTCTTTGAGGTCCCGGTGTGTTTTCATTCTTTAGGTAGACTGGACCCTTTCCTTTGGCACTCATGATCCCTTTTAGAACAGGCCCTCTTAACCTTTTTTATGTTATAGATGACCCCTTTGGCAGTCTGATGAAACCTGTGGACCCTTTCTTAGAATCATATTTTTAAGTGCATAAAATAAAATATGTAGAACTACAAAGGAAACAGCTTATTTTGAAATAGGTAGCAAAATGTGGTTTTTAAAAAATTCACATGGGGCGCTAGGTAGCACAGTGAACAGAGCACCAGCCCTGGAGTGAGGAGGACCTGAGTTCAAATTCGGTCTCAGGCACTTAACAGAAAAAACTAGCTGAGTGACCTTGGGCAAGTCACTTAACCCCAGTTGCCTTCCAAAAAACAAAAAAAAAATTCACAGACCCCAGTTGAAAGATGACTCCTGCTTTAGAAAATAAAAGGAGTATTACAGAAATAATAGAAAAAACAGAAAATGTAGAGTGCTGGGTTTTTTTGTTGGAACACAGCAAAATTATCACTTTCCATCATAAGGTTTGTAGGAAACTATTGACAATATTGTGAATTTTGAAACCAGCTTAAACTTGTGTGCATGTTTTTCACTTGTTCAGTGCGATGCATTCAGAGTTGAAAGATGCTGATTCCTAATTGAAAATTCATGCTTTGTTTCATTTCAGAGAAAGTATGTCACATACCTTATTGTACATTTGAATTATAGTATTTAACATGTGTTTATGCAAATGAGAAAGTAGAATGATTAATGTGGAGCAGTCTTCATTTAGCTTTGAGATCCATTAGATGTTATTTTCAGTTTAGATATACTTTATTTGACTGGGAAAAAAGACTAGAGAGATTGAAAGCTGACTGCCTCTTACAAAATCATCCTTGTATAATTGACAGGAGAGGTTTTAATTAAGCAAATTGACAGTTTTTTTTTTTAAGGGAGAGATGAAAACATTTCAGAAATGTCTCTTACAAATATGCTATTCCAAGCTTAACAGGACAGGAGTGCTCTTCGTGTTCCATGCTAGTACAGAAGCACTATTCTATATCAAGGCAAGCACGTGGGGTTGTATATTTTCACTAGACTGCTTAAAAGGAGATTTTTTTGTATTTTCTTGTTTTTGAGGTCTACCCTCTCTACCTCCAAGATTTGCATGTTTACTTCTCTAGATTGACATATTTACTTCCTCCTTTAAAAAAACAAAAACATTTATAATTTTACTGGCTGTCAAATGGTGTTGGCCTTCATCAGTTTCTTTTGCAAAACTTTCAGTTCTTGTTTATTTTTTGTTCTGACTTTCATATAATCTGGGATGAAACAGAAGTGGGGATTTGTTCTGTAGTAAGCATGAAACCCTGGAGTTGTAGAGTGGAAAAGAGTCAAGCTATTTAATCCCTAGTCCTTTTTTGAGGTATGAATTCCCCAAGAAATGATCATCCAGCCTCCACATGAAGATGTTCAAAGGCGACAACCTCCCTCCTCTCCAAGGCAGCTCATTACATTTTTGGGGCACCTCTAATTGTTAGGAGGTTTTTCTTTTTCCTTTAGCTTTTCTTTTTGGTCCTAGTTCTACCTTCTTGAGCCAAGAATGAGTCTAACCCCTCTTTTGTACTCATGTGTATGATAACTTCTGTTTTCCACCTTTCTAAAAAAAACCCAACAGATGTGAACAGCAACAAAATTCTCTATATTATAGTTCTTTGCTTGATACTGCTTTCAGACAGTTTCTTGCCCACTCAGCATCCTGGTTGCCATTTTCTGGACATGGCCCAGTTTGTCCTTAAAATGTGGCACCCCAAAATGGTTAATACCCTGTATGTCTGACCGAGGTACGTTGGGAGTTATCCCTACTATTAGACTTTGCTTTTTTAATATTTGCAGTCCAATAGCCTGTTAGCTTTTTCTGGTGTGCCACACTGCACTGCTGAATGAATCTCTGAATTTGGAGTCCACTAAAATCCACAAGACTTTCCATTTACCCTCCGTCATTTCACAAGGCCCATGATTTCATTGGTGTGATGATGCAGATCACCAGTGCAGGTTGCAGCCCTTCCACAGCATCATAGATGGTCTTTAGGGATTTTTGTGGCCCTCAAAATTTTTCAGTCATCATCAGTCACCTTTTTAGTGACAAGCCATCCTCTTTACCTTCTGGACCGGTTCTCCTCAGCGTATTTGTCCCCTTCAAAGCATCACCTTTCAGAATGTGGCATCGAGGCCCACCTTCACTGATCTTTCCAGCTGGAATGCTTTCTTTGCTCCCTAGAGTTTTCTGGAGTGCTTTTTCTGGGTCTGTCCTGCTGCTACTTCCCAACATACTCTACCTTTTATTATCCTTACTGTGTCTGTTTCTCTAGGAGTGTGTGTATGCTTCTTAAAAAAAATTAGTGGTATGATTGTTTTGACGCAGTAGAGCCATCCAAAGTACCTTCTTGGGGCAAAAAGGCAGTTATTACTTGCTAAGAGATAGGAGGGATGTGTCTTCCAACTCTGAAAGTATGCTAATATTAATGTGTGTAGTAAGGAGTATAATTTCTTTTAAACATTTCACTTTCCCAGGGCCTAGCACTAGGTACTTAATTCATCTTTGCCAAATTCAGTTGTATTCGGCGGCGGCTAGACCTTGTCTTGCTAAGACCAATCAGAACTTCCATTCTGCTGACTTGGCTTTTGTAAAACTCTCATCATTTCTCACCCACAGTAATGATAATAACTTGCATGTAAATTTAAAATTTTTAAAGTGTGAACTTTAAATTCTACAAAGCATTTTTTCTCATTGAGTACGGGAACTTCATGAAGGAGACTCTGCAAGTATTTGAAGGAATTGAGGTTCAGAGAGAGATTGGAGATCCCATGACCCTGCTCCTGAATATCAGGAGCAGCGTGTGCTCTCTCAGTTTTCACTAAGGCCGGTGATCTTAGCACATTCCAACAACAATCACGGATGGCATTTATACGCACTTTAAGCTTTACTTAGCACTTTTTGTTATGGCGTCTCATTTGATTTTTACAAGACTATAGTGAGGCAAATGAGAATTAAGGATGAGGAAACTGCAAATTGCAGATGAGCTTTGGAGAGGTGAGTAACTTGTCCAGGGTCACACAGCTAAGGCAGTAAGTGCCTCAGGCAGGATTCAGACTCAGGTCGTCTTCTTCTTCTTTTTTTTTTTTGGAGGGCAGTTGGGGTTAAGTGACTTGCCCAAGGTCACACGGCTAGTTTTTGTGTTAAGTGTCTGAGGTCGGATTTGAACTCAGGTCCTCCTGATTCCAGAGCAGGTACTCTATTCACTGCGCCACCTAGCCACCACAGATTCGGGTCTTTTGATTGCCCAGTGCCCACAGAATAAAACTTGAGTAAAGGTTTGCTCTTATCCCTATTAAAGCAGTCAATCGCCAGGCATTTATTAAGTACCTATTGTATTTCAGATACTGTTGCTAAGCTACAGAGTAACAAAAAGTAAAACTTGTCCCTGTTCTCAGGGAGCTTACATTCTAATGGCATTGGATATTACTGTATTAAATTTGATTTTATTTGTCTCAGTCCCTGATTCCAGCTTGTTGAAGGCAATCCTAGATCTCCTTTGGTCATCCAGGATATTAACTAAGGGAATTGAATGGGAAGAATATTGGATTTAGAGACAGAGGATCTGAGTTTAGATTCCTGCTTGGCTGCTTGCTAGCTGTGTGAAAATTGCTTCATCTCTGGGCCTCAGACTCCTCATCTATAAAATGTAGGCGTTGAACATAAATGATCTGGAAGGTTCCTTTTACCTCTAAATCCTGTCTATGATTTGTGGACTCTCTTTCCAGCTTTGTTCCATCCACAGATTTGATAAGCATTCCATATCTTTGCCTTCATCCCGTTCATGGATGATACAAGTGTCGACAAGAAGAGGACCAAGGTCTTCAGGCCTTGGTTCTTGTGAAAGGGTTCATCCTATTAGAAAATAGTCTGCCTTTTCAGCATGACTTTTGATCATCAGTTCTAGGTTTTGCAGCTACTTAGTGATGACCTTTCAATTAGAAGCTTGGATTCTGACCTCCAATCTAGGGTTTCTTCCATTATACCTTACCCTGGCATATTTAGAGAACAGAGAAATCATGTTAATTTAATTTTCTAGTGAACTCTCAGAAGTAGCTGTGAACCTTTCTGTGTAAGTCAACCTTTATGTTGATTAATTTCTGTCTAATAATTCTACAGTGAGTAGAAAATAAAAGCCTTTTCTGGATCCAGTGCCTAGCACAGTGCCTTCACTAATGGTAGGAGCTTAATCAGTATGTACCAAATTAGAATTGAAGTGTTTGCTGATCCTGCAATAGCTTCCTGCTATCAGAGGATCATAGATTTAAGGTGTTATCCAGTGCAACTTCCATTCTAAAAGTAGGGAACTGAGGCAGAGAGAGGTAAAGAATGCCTGAAGGTTATCCAAGGGGCAGAATGAGTGTTTGAGTCCTGTCCCTCTGATTCCAAATCCAGATGTTTAGTTTGGAGGATCATGTCAAGTTCTCCATGAGTTTTTCTCTATTTGTTCATGTTCTGCAACAGATGTTGATCCATGAGCTACAATTATTATCATGGTGGTCTGTTTGCTTACGTTCATTGTGAGCTCTGCAGGGCAGGATGACCGAATGCCTCATAAAATGGCATTCTTGTTGCTTTTAGGCCCACAACAAAACTGGCTCCTTTATTTGCTTCCAAGGAGAGCCTGTGAACCAACTTTCCATTCAGGAGCAATTTCTTTGTGTCTTCTGGTTTTGCTTATGGTGGGAATGTCAGTATGGTTGTGGCTCATTTCCTTCACAAGTGTGTGAGTTGCTTAACCATTGGTAAAAGGTTGTATGTTGAGTATCAGTCATTATCTGAATGCTTGTAGATTTGAATAAAGTAGTTGGTTGGGAGTCAAGAAAACTCAAGTTTAAATCCTGCCTCAGACACTGAACAATCTGGGGATGTTTAACCTCTCTCAAGCTTCATCTGTAAAATGGGGATAATAATAGTATCTACAACACTGAATAGTTGTGAGTATCAAATGATGAGCTGATACTTATTAAAATTCTTTGTGGACCTTAAATTTCTAGGCTTGTGTGTGAAAAGACTTTGATGACATGAGCCTAATCATTAACAAATTTAGTATCAAAAATTAATAAAACTATATAAATGTCAATGGATACAGCCATAGCCACTCACATTTTCTACATGTTCTGAACATGAGTTTTCTTGGTTGAAGATGATTCTACTCTGAATGTATACTTCCAAGTTTTGGGTTTGTTTTTACTGAATTCCTCTCAGGAGTGCATTTTCTTTTAAAAACTCTTGAGATAAAATTGGAATGCACTGGTAGAGGGACAGGGGAGAGAGCAGATGTTAATTGATTGAGGATTCTGATTAATTGGGTTCTAGTTAATTGAAATTTTCATGTGCTGTTGGATTTTTAATTCTTTGAAAGTCAGTCATCATTTATTTAAAAACCTGCTATATTCTAGTCACTGTGCTAAAATGCTAGGGATGCAGGTGTCAGAAAATACAGTCTGTTTGCAGGGCGCTCACATTCCACTACAGCGAGTCAGTACAGACAAGTTACATGCATGATAAATAGAAAATAAATAAAAGAGAAAGGAGGCAGTAGAATTAAGAGGGGTAAAATTCTCTGATGATGACCTCCTGTCGGTAAAAGCTTTTCATACACGAGGATGAGCAGCTCTTAGGAAGAGGCTGTGTTCATAGTCTTTCACCAGATTTTGAAGGACTCCACTTTGAAGCTGAAATCTTGAGTGTTTAGTGTACATTATATAAAGAGCAGAGGGTGCAGGTAGAAGGCTGCTTTTGGAGTCATGAAGACCCAGATTCAAGTTCTGTCCTTGACACCTCCTTGCCATGTGGCCATGGACAAGTCACTTAGCTCTTCATTGCTCCAGGCAGTGCTCAAAGACTGTACCTTGGCAAAGGAATTGCCAATCTTCACAGGTGGAAGGAATTTCCACAGGAGAGCTTTCATACACAGATGAAATCATGTCCATTACTCCAAGAAGGTACACTTTTATGTAGGAATACTTTGCTGTCTCTTTCTAGCATGGATTAAAAGTTAATCGAAGCCCCATCAAAGGGTAATAATTTTTTAAATTACCAAATGCTTTGTTGCATTTCTCTATTAGAAGAAATTTCCAGTGGTTTCTGTGAAAGTCTCAGTGTGTAGCTTGTTCTTATGAGCTGGTCTCTTTGAAGGTAGTCACAGGCCATCTGCTGCCCTGTCCCATCACTATGCATGGCTTTTGCTGATGTCAGTTGATATTGCACATGTGGGTAGAAGGGCAGCAGATGGCTGTGGGATGAGAAAAGCTTCACAAATGGTCAGGGCACACTGTCCTCTGTGGAGTCAGTCAAGACACAGATCCCATGTGGTTAGTGGATAAGTGCAGAACAGCACAGGGGACTCATGAAGCTGCCCACTGATGATGTTCCTAAGTCATGACATTCTTTTTACACTGAATACAGGAGTCACTAAGCCAAGTGTTTTTTTTTTTAATTAATTAATTTTTAATGTTCTTAAAAAACTTTTTGAGTTCCAAATTTTCTCCCTCCCACTCCTCTCTCATCCATTTGAGCAGGAAAGCAATATGATATCAATTATACACGTGAAGTCGTGCAAAATAGATTTCCATATTATCCATATTGCAAAAAACCAACCAGCCAACCAACAAGAACAAGCAAATAATAAAAAGCAAAAACATAGAAAGTGAAAAAAAAAGTGTAACTTTAGTCTGCATTTAGAGGTCATCAGTTCTCTCTGAACTAAGGTAGTATTTTTCATCATGAGTCCTTTGGAATTATATTGAATGATTGTATTGATTAGAGTTGCTAAATCTTTCACTGTTGATCATCCTTACAGTATTGTGAATACAGTGTTTTCCTGGTTCTGTTCACTTCACTCACTTTGCATCAGTTCATTAAAGTCTTCCTAGACTTTTCTGAAACCATCCTGCTCATCATTTCTTATAGCACAATATTAGTTCATCACAGTACCACAACTAGTTCATCCATTCCCTTATGGATTTCCAGTTTCTTGCCTCCACACAGAAAAAGCCACTACAAATGTTTTTGTATAAATAGGTCTTTTCCTTTTTCTTTGGTTTGTGTGGGATGCAGACCTAGTAGTGGTATTGCTGTGTATGCACAGTTCTGTAACCCTTTGGGCTTAGTTCCAAATTGTTCTCTAGAATGGCTGGATTGGTTCACAGTTAGTGGGTTAGTTTCTGTCTCTATTTTTCCACATTCCTTCTAACATTTGTCATTTCCCTTTTCTTTCACATTTGCCAATCTGATACATGTGAGGTTGTACCTCAAATGTTTTAATTTGCATTTCTCTGATCACTAGTGATTTTGAACATTTTTCACGGTGACACGATAGCTTTGAGTTGTTCATCTGTAAACTGCCAATTTGACTATTTATCAACTAGAGCAGGCCTATGTAACCTGCGGCCCATAGGCCGCTTATGACCTCTGATGATGGCCACTTTGGTGCGCTGCAAGCAGCCCACGAGCCACAGGTTGGTGCAGGCCTGGACTAGAGAATGGCTCATTTTTTTTTTTTATCAGTTTGGCTCAATTCTTGTATATATCTGAGAAATGGGGCCTTTATTAGAGAAATTTGCTGTTATTCCCCACTTATTACCCAATTTCCTGCTTTCCCTCTAATTCTGGCTGCATTGATTTTGTTTGTGAAAAACCTTATTAGTTTCATATATATTCAAAATTATCCATTATTGATCCTGTTTCTTGTTTGATCATAAGCTCCTCCCTTATCCATAGATCTAACAGGTACATTTTTTCTGTTCTCATTCTGATATTCCCCTTTAGCCAAGTGATTTTTGAGAAGAAAATCTCCCGCAGACATATCCATGTTTCTTTTTTCAGGTGCCCCGAGAGATATTCTAATTGCTGCTCTTAACAGCTGTACTTAGAATAGCTTGGGAAAGCAAGCCTCCGAGGGTCAGTCAGTATTCCCTTCCTGCTCATACCCCCATCTTGCCATCTTCCCCTAATTTCCTACTGTGGGTTCTAGGTGAAGTACAGGAAAAAAAATGCCAGAGGAAAACTTTGGTTTATGCAAGTATTTTTTCTGTGTATTCTTCACTTTGTTATTTGTTTGCTCCCTAACATCAGTTTCAGTGGAAAATAAAACTGCCAAACAGGCTTAGATCGGAGATAGTATTGTCTCTGTTTTGTGGCCCCTGGATGATAATGGAAATCTGAACTTGGAGTCAAAAGATCCGGGTTCACACGCCAACCATGAACTGAAACCAACCATTCTGTAAAATGAAGGGGTTTGAACAGGTAACTTACGAGGAAAGGCTCTTTTCCAGCCATAAATCTGTGATCCTCTGGTTCTGTTGTCTTAGGCCACAGCCTAATAACCGAATGACTGAATAAAGTCCAAGTGACTAAAATTAAAATCCTTGTGTGACAGAGACAGAGCTGGAAATACGGCAGCAGCAGGAAGACATCTTTTCCTTTACCAGGATGCAGTGGAATTAGCAACATGTGGAAGCAAAAACCCTTTTTGCTTGATGAAGAAACTTGTGGCACGCGGGCCAGATGGAACGTGAAATGGCCCGAGGAGGGAAAAGAGTTACCTAGGGACTCTGGTTTTAAATTATATTTTTAGGAAGAATGCAAGCAAACTCCTGAATTTCAGACAGTTTGGCTTTCTGGGAGAAGAATGGCATTTAATTGGTCTGGCTTTTTTTCCTCTTTAATGAGTCAACACAGAAGTTGTCCAGCAGGCCCATTTTCCTACTTCTTTTGAATTTCCATTGAGCCTGAGTATGTTCTGTTTGTATACAAAGGGTCTTCCTCCTGCTCCTTTGAGATCTGGGTTTTAGTGGTTAGCAGGCTCTGGAGTCAGAATTCTATTGAGTGAATGAATGATGGGCGAATGGATGACCCGTAAAGTAGCATTGGTCCCTCCTATATTCAAAATGAAGCATCTTCTCCATGCTCCTCGTGCTTTCCTGAAGGACTATGCCTACCTTTCCCCTTTGCGCCTGTTGCTTGCTTTCCTGTATTATCCTTAATGGTACAGGCCATGTCTCCCCCTGCCTCCAGTGGCGGGTTGGCTTCTCACAGGCAGAGGTGGCTGTTTTTGAGTCTTTATGTCTTTTCTGCCTTACATGTAGTAGGTGCTTATTTGAGTTTGTCATTTAATTGTCAGTGGAAACAAAACCATTGAATTTAAGAGTCTGAAAGGAGATAGAAGCCTGCTAGTGAGCCCCCCTCATTTTATGCAGGAGGAAGCCAACACCCAGTAAAACCAAGTGACTGGACTAATGAGTGGGGAAGCCAAGGTGTCCCCACTGGTGGTTCTGTTACTAATTCTGTGCATGGAAATCAAATAGCGACAGTGTGGTGCATTGGAAGATTGGACTCAGTAATCTCTGAAGGTCTCTTCTAGCTTTGTTTCTCATTATTTATTATAAGCCCTCCCTCACATCTTCCTTCTGGGCTCCCAACCTTGGCATTTCCCTGGACTCCTTATTTTGTCCCACCAGCCATGTCCAGTCTGTTGCCAAGTCCTGTTAATACTATCTTTCCTTTTCTTTTTTTAAATTTTAAATTTAAATTTAGATTTTTTTTGCCTTTTTTGTTTTTGGAGGGCAGTTGGGGTCAAGTGACTTGCCCAAGGTCACACAGCTAGTTTTTGTGTTAAGTGTCTGAGGCCGGATTTGAACTCAGGTCCTCCTGACTCCAGGGCCGGTGCTCTATTCACTGAACCACCTAGCTGCTCCAGTTCTATTTTTTCAACATTTCTCCTACATGCCCCCTTCTACCTTAGTGTAGGCCTTCACCAACTTGTGCCCAGACAACCTTTTGGTAGGTCTCTCTCTCTCTACTCAGCTGTCAAATTGTTTTTCCTAAAGTGCAGATCTGGTCATATCTACCTCCCCCTTCTCTCAATTCGGTGGTTCTCAACCTTCCCAACTGTGACCCTTTAATACTTGTATGTGGGCATATCTGCATGTAGGCAGACCTGCCTGGAGACAGATTGAGGAGCAGTGTCTTCGTTCCTAAGACCATTGGAAATATGTGTTTTCTGATGGTCTTAGGCGACCTCTGTGACGCTTTTGAAAGGGTCGTTCGACCCCAGGAGTTTGTGACCCACAGGTTGAGAGCAGCTGCTCTAGTTCAGTTAACTCCAGTGACATCCTGTTTTCTCCTCCAATATAGCATCTGCCATTCACAGCCCTTTGTAATCTGGTCGCATTCTACCTTTGCAGGCTTCTTACCCCCTTCCCCAGATTCCCTTTAGTGCATCTGCTTCCTTACTGTTGCTCACACAAAATAATTAACCAGCTTTGGGCATTTTCAGGGGCTGTCCCCGTGTCTGGAATTCTTTCCCCTCCTGGCTTCTCTTGCTTTTTCCAAGTCCCACACTCTACAGGAAGCTTTTCCTGATTCTCCTTAATGTCAGTGACCCTGTTGATTGTCTCTGGGTTTTCCCACATATGTGTTGTTTGTGCATGGTTGTTGACTTGCTGTCACCCAGTATTAGACTGTGAGCCCCGTTAGAGCAGGGACTTTTTTTTTAGCCTTTCATCGTCTCCCCATTGCTTAGCACAGTAGCTGGCACATTGTAGGCTGTTACTAAAGGCTTATTGAATGACTAGATCTGTGATCTCATGGTCTAGCTTCTAAACTAGAACAAGCAACGAACAATTGAGTGGCACTCTTCATCTCTTTATAGAGGATTTCTCATCTAATCATTGGCTGTACCAGAAAGGCAAATAAACTTGGAGCTGAAAGGTTTTGTTTTTTGTTTGTTTGGGGTTTTTTTTGGCATCTCAGTAGCTAATGAATCATGTTAGACCAGAAGTTAGATCTTAGAAGATGGCGGGGATTGAGGTTGGAGATCATTCTACGATCACTAGAATTAATAATTGAGTGGGGGTAGGAGATGTGGGGTGACCACTATCAGGACCAGAACTAACCCAATTTGGTCTTCACCTGACATCTATAAAACAAGTGGGTATAGTGAGACTCTCCCAGACCAAAACTCTTGTTGATAGGAAGCTTTTCTGAATATTTATTCATCTAACACATGTTTATTGAACACCTACTAAGGGTATGGTGAATCACCTTGCTCTTTCAGTCTATGCAATGAAACCTAAGAACAGAAGTTAATCCTAATAATCCCATTCAGTAAACATTTATTAAGTGCTTCCCCAGGGTGAGAACAGCACCAGGGGATGGGGACAGTACATACTGAGTTTGGCTTTCTGAACTTATTTTTATTAGAATCAGTTGTTTGAGAAATTGACCACACTTTGTTCGTTTTTTTGCTACAGTGACCACAGTACTTTGCCAGAGTATAAGTGGCTCCATATGCAAATGAATGAGATTTTATGAAATCATCAGTTGTTTTAGCCAAAGGGATGATTTATGCACAGGTATAGATCACCTTCCCCTATTGCCCTTGGGCAAAATCAGCAAAGGCAAGGTCTTATAACTCTTGTTATTTAGTAATCCAGGGTGTCCTGAAAGTCTTGGGATATAATTGCACTGAGATTTTTGGGGTGTGTGTTGTGTGTATACACACATCATGATGTATATTTTCTTAATGTATAAATACATAATATGCAGATGTGCGCATAATATGCTTGTGCTCTCAGGTGTTCAGTTTTCTCTTATGTCAACAAATACCACTAAATAATTGTTCACACTTGTGTAATGCTTTAAGGTTTCCAAAGCAGTTTCCTCACAAGTTGTACCCTTTAAGATAGGTAGTTCAAGAATTATTACCACATTTTATAGACTTAGACTCTTGAGGGGTTGTGATTTCTTAATGTCCACATAATAATGTCCTTGCAGTAGGATTCAGATTCAGCTTTCTTGACCGTAGATTCTGCATGATATTTCCACTGTGTCAAGCTTATCCCCATAAGTTTAAATTTGGCTTTATTTTTACTTCATTATAATTTGTATTTTACCATGTTCTCTTTTTAGTTTTCGTGGGTGGATTAGCAAGTGCAGTAATAATGTTAGGACAATTAATGTTATTAGGGTAATTAATATCATGTGAAATATTTCCTGATCTTATTGAAAACTAAAACTTTGGAGCCTGAAGGTGTTGTATTTAAAATATTTTACCGGGATCAACTCCATAGCATGCTGTATCTTTACAGAACTAAAACTCAACAGTTTGTTCCCCAATTACATATTAAAAACAATTTTAACATTCCTTTTTGGGTCAAATTTTGAATTTCAGCTACCCCCTTTCCCACCCCTACCCCCCATGCTCTGAGAAGCCAAGCAATTTGACATAGATACTATATATGTGTACTCATGCAAAGCACATTTACATTTAAGTTATGGTGTGAAAGAAAACACAGACCAAAAAACCCCCCAGAATAATAAAGTAACTTTGATCTGCATTTAGGCTCTACCAATTCTCTCTCTGGAGATGGACAGCACCTTTCATCATAAGTCCTATAGCATCATCTTGGGCCATAGTATTGCTGAGAATAGCTCAATTACTCATAGTACATCATCATACTATATTGCTATTACTGTGCACAATGTTCTTCTGGTTCTGCTCACTTCACTTTGCATCAGTTTATGTAAGCCTTTTAAGTTTTCTCTGAGAGACCTTGCTTGTCATTTCTTATAGCATAGTATTCCATTGCAGTCATATAAAACAACTTGTTTACCCATTCCCCAAGTGATGGACATCTCCTCAATTTCCAGTTCTTTGCTACCAGTAAAAGAGTTGCTATAAGTATTTTTGTACACAGAGGTTCTTTCCTTTCTTTTTTCTTTTTTTGGTTTGCAGACCTAGTAGTGGTAATTCCGTAAAGTGTATGCATGATTTTATAGCCCGTTGGGCATAGTTTTGAATTGCTCCCCAGAATAGTTGAATCACTATACAACTTCACCAGTTATACGTTAGTGTTTTAATTTTCCCATATCCTTTCCAACATTTGTCATTTTCTTTTTCTGTTTTTATTAGCCAATCTGATGGGTGTTAGGGTTGGTAGTTCAGGATTGTTGTATCCTTCTCTCTCTCCCTTTCTCTCCTTCTCTCTCCCTCTTTCCCTTCCCTTTCTTCCCTCCCCCCCCCTTTTACCCTGTCCATTATCAATAGTGTTTTACTTTTGACTTCTACCTCCACCAAACGCCCCCTTCTATGGCTTCCCTCACCCCTTCTCTTATCCACCTCCCTTCCTGTTTTCTCATACAGTAACATAGATTTCTATGCCTGACTGGGTGTGTATATTATTCTCTCTTTGAGCCAGTTCTGTTGAGAGTGAGATTCCTGTGCTCCCCTCCTTGCTTCTCCAATTTTCCCCTCCACTGTAAAATCTCTTTCAGGCTTCTTTTGTGTCAGATAATTTATCCTATTCTACCTCTCCATTTCCCCTTCTCCCAATGCATTCTTTTTTCTCATGCCTTAATTAAAATTTTTTTTTTTGGATAATCTTACCATTACATTCAACTCACCCCTCTGCTTTCTAGGTATTCTCCTTCCAACTGCCCTAAGACTGAGAAATGTTTTAGAAGTTATAAAGTAGAAATATAAACAGTTTAGCCTTATCACATCCCTTATGAGTTCTTGTTCCTGTTCACCTTTTTATGATGTTTTTTTTGCATCTTATATTTGAAAGTCATATTTTTTTTGTTCAGCTCTGGTCTTTTCATCAGAAATGCTTGAAAATCTTTTATGAATATCCATTCTGCTGCCTATCCCCCACCCCCCATTCCCCTTCCTAGGATTATACTCAGTTTTGCCAGGGTGATTCTTGGCTGTAATTCTAACTCTTTTGTCCTCTAGAATATCATATTCCAAGCTGTCTGATTCTTTACTGTAGAAGATGCTAAATTTTGTGTTATCCTGACTATGGCTCCACAATATTCGAATTGTTTCTCTTTGGCTGCTTGCAATATTTTCTCCTTGATCTGGCAAGTCTGGAATTTGGTTATGAGAATTTTCATTTTGAGATCTCTTTCAGAAGGTGATCATAGCTTCTTTCAATTTCTATTTTTATCCTGTGGTTCTAGAAAATCAGGATAGTTTTCCTTTATAATTTCTTGAAAGATGATGTCTAGGCTTTTTTTTTTAATCATGACTTTAACGTAGGTCAATAATTCTTAAATTACCTCTTCTGGATCTGTTTTCCAGGTCACTTTTTTTCCAGTGAGATATTTCACATCATCTTCTATTTTTTCATTCTTTTATTTTTGTTTATCTCTTGAGGTCTCAAAACCATTAGCTTCAGGTTGCCCATTTCTAACTTTTAAGGAATTTTCTTCAGTGAGCTTTTGTATTTCCTTTTCCATTTGGCCAGTTCTACTTTTTAAGGAGTTCTCTTCAGTGAATTTTTGTACCTCTTTTTCTATTGGACTATTTTCTGATTTTGTTTTCTGCTTTTTTATTTTGGAGGGGGGAGGACAGGGCATTTGGGGTTAAGTGACTTGCCCAAGGTCACACAGCTAGTTTTTGTGTTGATTGTCTGAGACCTGATTTGAACTCAGGTCCTCCTGATTCCAGGGATGGTGCTCTATTCACTGTGCCACCTATCCACCCCACTGTTTCTGATTTTTGAGCCATTTTTTTTCTTCATTGGATTTTTGTTCCTGTTTTACCTTGTGGCATGTTCTGTTTTTTAAGGTATTATTTTCTTCAGTATTTTTTTGTGCGTACTTTACCAAGCTGTTCACTAATTTTTCATGATTTTCTTATGTCGCTCTCATTTATTTCTTTCCAATTTTCCCTCTACCTCTCTTACTTGATTTTTAAAATCCTTTTTGAGCTCTTCCATGGCCTGAGACCAATTCATATTTTTCTATGTTGCAGGAATTTTGACTTTTTTCTCCTCTTCTGAGTGTGTTTTGATCTTCTTTGTCACTATAGTAACTTTCTGTGGCCAGAATTTTTTTTCTGTTTGCTGATTTTCTAGCCTATTTCTTTTAGCTCTGTGCTAAAGTGGGGCTCTGCTTCAAGTGGAGGGTGGTTTTTCCCAAGCTTCAGATGACTTGTACAGCTGGTAATTCTGGGAACCTCTAAGTTTTCAGTTCTTCCAAGGAGAGATGTGTTTACTACTCGCCTGGACTGTGCATTGTACACTTGTGAATGACCACAAGCAGTCTTTTCTGCCTTGGAACTGTGACCAGAATCCCTGCTCCCCTGGGCCATAAACTCTCCTGTGCTAGGGCTTCTCTTTGCACTGTGCCTATGACCCAGGACTGTGACCAGATTGAGATATGGGCAATGCAAGAGTCCTGCCATTGGTGCCAGTAAAGGGATATGACCCCTTTAAATCTCCTTCTGACCTATTGTCTGATCACCTTACCATCTGTGGGCTAAGAGGACTGGAAACCATCACTGCTACCAGTGATTCAGTCACCCTGAAGCCCGTTCCTTATTTGCCAGGGCTAAGTCTGTATTGGACCCTGGCTTCTGTCTCATGCTGGCACAACAGACCCTTCTCACTGACCTAAGCTGTCTAGGCCTGGAAAATTGTGGGGGATTTTTTTTTTTGGTGGGTTTTGCTGCTCTAGAATTTTGGAGTCATTATTTAAAGGTATTTGGAGGTTTCTTGGGGGAGAGCTTAGACAAGTCTCTGCTTTTACACCCCCTTCTTGGTTCTGCCCTGCATTTATTTTTAACAGTAATTTCTACTGGAATTAACATCTGCTGTCAATTGTGGTGAGGTGTGTGTCATGTCAATAAGAAAAGGAAGGGAAAAAAAACCCAACTAGTCTTAATTTGAACCCAGATTGCCTCTGATGGCTCATACATTAAGCCAGCTGGTATGAGTTTTGTTGATATTTATAAATATCATCTGCTCCTTACAGTTCCTCATACCTTATAATAGTTTTAACATTGTCACATTACCAAGTAAATACATATTTTGGCCTTAGCATATCTCTTGGTATGTTGTTTCTCACAGATCAATCTCATTTCTCTCTGAGGAGAGAATGACTGGGGGACAGTCAGAAGTGCCAATGACCACATAGTAATTTTTATGATTTCATTGGTCCCTCACTACAAGGGAAGAGGGAAACTTTCAATAGGTTGACCAAAAAGTATATCAAACTCATATTTAATCCTAGAGTTGAGTGGTTGAAAACCGGGGGTATACAGAGTCAACCCACATTGGTTCTTGAGACCTAGTTATTAAATTTTCAGTGAGTATTTACACCTGGAAAATCAGCAAATACCAGAAATCAGGGCTTACTTTATTTTTTTTTAATTGTCAATTTCAGAAAGATGGAGTAAATGTTCATGATGCACATTAAACTTAAAATTCTTCCATTCCTCTCCCCCAAGCCAGTTAAATATTTGCCAGTACATACCTGATGGAAACTGTGCAGCTCAGAAACTTGGTCCAAAACTAAGAAGACCAATTATTATTTGTCTCAATTGACCTTGTTATGAAGATATGTGTCAGTTTTTAGTTTAGGGACAGAATGGGAGCGTTTGTGCTTTTAAAGACTAAAATTTATCTTAATCTGTGCTTTGTGACCTTGCAGTTAAGATGCAGTATGGAGCTCTGTATTCCATTGATGTTAACTTCATGGTAAAATATAGATTTCACTAGTTAACTGCTATTAAGAAAATTTGATTCCCCTTGCCCTTTCTTCAGTTCTGATCTACTGGTTGCATTTTGAGTTTCAGGTTATCAGCTTTCTGGAGCTATTTTCAGTCTATGTTGGCCAAATTGGATTTAAGGAGAGAAAAAAACATTTCTTGACTCTAAAAGTATTTCATGCTGAGTGTTAGAATGTTATCTGCATCACTTTCTGGAATCATATTTGCATTCACAAGTTAACCAGGTGGATTTTTTGCTAAGTTGCTGTCATGATTAAGTCGATGAACACTTATAAAGCTCGGTGCCAAGAACCATGCTAAGCACTGGGGATAAAAAAGAAAGGCAAAACTAATCTGAAGACAGCAGGGATAAAGACCAGGACCTGTGATTTTGTAGATCAGGGAACTCCTGGAAGAGGAAGTCTGCATGTTTTTGGCTACTTATCCTCTCAGAGGTACGCTGGTGCACTGAGAGGTACTTGAATCCAGCTCTGATTGTGCCATCATCATCCCTTGTGCCATGTTGCCTCTTGAAAAGGCAGAAATGTTCATTATTTCACTACTTTTTTTTTCTTTCTCTCTTTCAGCCATGAGGACTTTGAATTTATTTCGGGAACCCGAATGCGGAAACTTGCCCGAGAAGGACAGAAGCCTCCTGAAGGTTTCATGGCCCCCAAAGCGTGGACTGTGCTCACTGAGTACTACAAGTCCTTGGAGAATGCCTAAATATTCTTAAAAACCCATCAACCTTTGATGCTTGATTTATTAACAGAAAGGGGACCACATAGTTACCATTTGCACTGCTTTGTTGTGGTGTCTGGGAGGACATTATTCCTTAAAAACAAACCTTTTCTCTTTAACTTTGCATTTTTTTTTT
>CM053601.1:35468691-35496347 GCA_028646575.1 Pseudocheirus occidentalis | reverse complement strand
AAGTCATTTAGGAACAGCTAAAAAAAGTAATTATTTTATACAAAGGAGGTGCAAGAGGAAGAATCAATACAGAGGAATTAGATGGGTAAGAGGGCTGCTAGTTCTGGTAACCTACTTTTATCCAAAATGGGTTTGAGAGGGAGCAATGCATATACAGATATATATATATATATATATATGTGTGTGTGTGTGTGTGTGTGTGTGTGTGTATGTGTGTATGTATGTATATGTATATGTACATATATATTTACAAGAGTATAAAAGTCTTCTAAATTCACAAGAAATAAACTGGTAGGGGGATAGGAAGGGGGAGAGGACAAGGGAGAATCTTTAGAGGAGAGAATGAGGGAATAGGTAAAGGGGGGGTACAGAAAGTTGTTTAGATTTATGGGATAAGGGAGGGATCCTTGGAGGTGGGTAGACAAAGTAATAGGAGGGCAAGGCAGTGGGTAGAAGTAAAGTAGAGGAGGCAGGAGGGATAGGAAACAAGAGATATGCACAAATATAAAAACAAAGATTAGAAGTAGAATGTTTGGGAAAGTATATGTCTCTCCCTCTATATTTGTACATGTGTATGTATATATCTATAGCTATAGAGAAACATACCTAAACTTTATTGTTGCCTTTGGGGGGTTTGGTGAGAGGGGAAAAAAGAAGAAAGTAAAAAAAATACACAGAGGAGAACAAAAGAAAACTCACAAGGAAGCAAAGAAAAGATGAACAATTCTCAACACAATGTGTATTATTTATCATATGATCTTTCTTGAAATGAAAATTTATTGTTAAATATTTTGACTCCTCTCTTGTGTTCTGCTATGCACATGGCATACATTTTTCTTTCTTACTTTGTATTGAAGTTCCAAGATTTAAGTTTATGATATATTCTTTTCTCTATTCTGTATTTGTGTTCTGGCCCTTGAGTCTAAAATAAAGGTTAAAAAAAACAAAAGGAGAAAAGTGGCCTTGGATCCTGATTTTATACACACACACATAACATACATGCATGTTATGTGTGTGTATATATGTACAAGTGATTAAATATATGTAGTTTGTGTGTGTGTACAGTTATCTATATCTGTTGTGAGATGTGATGTCTCCGCATATGATCTTCTTGCTTTGCTTATCTTTTCAATCTTTCACTGTTAGTTCTCTTCTTCTTTGTATGAGCTCCCAAACTCTATTATTTCAGGAGAATAGATTTTCTTTACTTTTTAAAAATTATATTTTATTTTCAAATGAAGCCACCTCCTCTCTCCTTGCACTGAGCAAACAAAAGCACAACCCCTTTTACAAACATGTATGATCAAACAAGACCAATGCCCTCATTGCCCATTTCCAAATATATGCCTCAGTCTGTATTCTGGATTTGTCACTTCTTTTTCAGGAAGGGAATGGTACAGCATGTTTCATCATGAGTCTCTGCAATTGTTATTGGTCATTGTGTTGATCACAGTCACTAAGGCTTTCCAATATTGGTGTCATTGTGTAAATTATTCTCTTGGTTCTGCTCACTTTACTCTGAATCATTTGAAATAGGTCTTCTCAGATTTCTCTGAAGCCATTCGCTTCAACATTTCTTACAACACAATAGAATTCTATCATATTCATGTAATGCCAAGCACAAGCAACTTCCAGGCTCAGATTATGAGCATAGTAACTCTCTATTTATCCAATAACAGATTAAAGCAAAACATTCACAAAAAAGAGAAAAATAAAAATACAGGGTAACTCAATCATTTAGTAAGTCCTTGGTTCAATCACAAAGTACAAAAGTCAAAATACCCCATCCCTGGGTAGCACATTCATTTAGTCAGTCACAAAGTCTTCTCTCTTCTCAAAGAGGAGATTGATTTCAAATAATAAACAAAGTACATTCATTTGATCAGTCACCAAGTACAAAGACCAAGAGTTTTCCACCCCCACATCATGACTGAATTATAATACCATCCGTCACCACCAAGCACCCTCTCAAGAGGCAGTAGATATCATCACAGCATTCAATACCTAAGGAGAGGTCTTTTCTTCATCTTGATCTGATGCAAGTTCTCAATAGTTTCTGTTCCTGGGAAGACATAGCTTAACAAAGACACAACAACAAACATACACTTTGCCGGTGTCCCCATCAATTTACTCTGTCTGTGAAATCAACCTAGATCCAATAAAAAGGTCTGAGGAATCAGTATACATCATAGTCCTAGGACCCCTGAAAACATCAGCAAGACCCTCCTCCAGGATTTATGTAGACATATAACAAGAAAATCCTCTTTCAGGGCTTCTGAACCAACAGCAAGGTCCTAGGACTTCTGCAACAATGGCAACGTCCTCCATCAGCAGAAAAATCTGACAAAGTAACGTCAAAGCAGACAAGGTACTGGCATCACAGTCAAACTTCCTCCAGGTTCTCCTTTCTTTTAATTTCTCAGGAGTTCTCAATTCTCTGTTCAGCCTCTAGATGCTGGCTCCTAGAAGTTCTTCTGGCTTCTCTCAGCTTGGGCCTCTCCCTACACATGGCACCAGCTCTTCCATGTTCAGCCCCCTCTCTTCATGTCAACAAGTCCATCCCACAAGTGGGATTCCCAAACTCTCGGTCTTAGCACAACCCCTAAACCAAGCCAATACAAGGGGATCTTTAAATTCCATTACCATTATAATTCATCAATCATAATTTGTTTTAACAATTTCCTAATTATGGTCACGGAAGATAGTTTCTTCTATGCTTGGACCTGTGTTTTTTTTACAGCAGAATGTAAGCTCATTAAGGGCAGGGACTGCATTGTGATTATCTTCATATCCCCAATATCTGCCATAATACCTTCTCCAGACCTGTGATTGTATCACGGTGGGGAATTCTGAATGTGGAAATCCCTTTCACCCATGTAGATTGAAGACTTTTTTTGTGACTTACAGTATTAGACATATAGCCAGTATGTGTCAGAGGCAGGTCTTGAACTCAAGCCTTCCTTACTCCAAGTGTAGTTGTCTCTGCACAACACCATGCCTCTTGCCTTGCATAAATCTGATACTTACTGATGTTTGCTGAACTGCACTCAAGATAACTTTTCATAAAAATACTTGTGTCCTTCTACTCTTTTCTTTAACCTATCTGAGGTGAAAAGATTTAAAGTTTTCTATAGGGGCATAGGACAAAAATAATAGCAATTTTCTCTTAGGCAAGTTTAGACTCCTCAATTGTGATAATAAGATTTGCTTCACCAATAGGTAAAGAAGACAGTCAAACCTAGTTATTAATTAACTTGATCACTATTCAGGACATACTAGAATATTCAATTTACTGTGTCCTCTCACACCTTATGGCAGTATATATGTATATATATAATATATATGTACACACATATATGTATACATATGACAAACATTTAAATGAAGTTTTAAGTAATTAAAGCTTTAAAGTGCCATTACACTTTTGAAATACACTGTATAATATTACTTTATACTTGCTGATAAGGGCAGGCACCATACCATCTTCATATAATCCACCCCTCCTCACCAAGTCACTGTTCCTAACTCTAGCCTGCACTTTACTTTTAAAAGCAAGCAATCTTAAGGCAGGGCAAATGACAGATATTAAGCATAAGTTTTTTTTTTTCTGACTACCACTGTTGGCAGGATGAGCTTGGATCTGAAGCCACTGCAGTTAAGAGCCCAATTCTATTCTGGCAGAACCTCTGAGGGATTGGTCAGAGTAATTTCCCCACTGTTAATATCTCTTCAAACATTCTTCAAATGATTTTCTTCCAATGGGGTCATTTTTAGCTCTTTGACAGTTCAGACCAAGCACTTTGATGATGATCTCCTCCCAAATTGGTGGTGGTAAGATGAGAGAATAATAAATCAGAGGAAAAGTAAGGAAGAAGAAATAGAATATGCTAGTAAATAATATGAATAATAACTTAAATTATAATAGCTAACATACATAGCAATTTAAATTTTTCAAAGCATTTTACATATATCATCTGTTTTGCATAACAATCCTGTGAAGTAGAAGCTATTATTGTTTCCATTTTGCAGATGAGAAAACAGAGAAATTTAATGATGTATCCAGAGTCACACAATGGTGAGTGTAATATTTATTTTGTAAATGCTAAGCTACAGGGTTTCAATGAATATCATTGTCTGATAGACCAAATGACCCTTTCTGGTTTGAGATATTAATTCATTTCCCTTAAATGACCAACTTCCAAGGTAGTATTTCTATTTTGAGGAAATCACAACATCTCAAGAGATATTTTAAAATATTATTTCAGATTGTATACATGGGAAAAACCAAGGTACAGTGAAACCAGTAAACCAGCAGTAAAATATCCATTCATCATCAAAAGTAAAGAAAGGGAATTACTCAACATTGGGTAGAATAAGTTACAGATTCTGGATCCTCAAAGATACTCCATGGCTGATAAGGCAGAGTCTCAAAAACTTGCTATATCAGAGAGGAAGCCTAGGCTATAGCAGAAATGGAAGTCTGACTCCCAACCACTGGGCAGGTATCAAACAGTATTTCCTGCTGCTCTTCTTTAAAGCTCCTTGTTGCATTCCACTCAAACACACAGGGAATGGTAATGGTGTCCATGTGTGATTGGTTTCATTGCTATTAATAGTGGTGACCAAGCTATATGCTACTAGCACAGCTTCTTCTCTAGCCATGGTGCTGAAAGGATGCTATATTTTGGACTCTTTTCCCCCTCTCATCTCCATCCCCTAGGGGAAGGTGATCAGAGCTTCTCTAGTTGTATTTGTTGAAAATCCCTAATGAAAGAGAGCCATAGATGTCTTTCACTAATTTGTATGCATGGATACCCAAGCACAGAATTTCAGAGTCAGAAGGGACTTTATTAGTCAATTCATAAGCATTTGTTAAACATTTACTTGGAGACGGGCACTGAGCTGAGTGTTTGAGACAAAAAAGGCAAAAACATAGTTTCTTGTCTTAAGGTGATCACATTCTATTGGGGGGAGAGAATACACTAATAACAATGTATATACAAGACATGTTCAGTAATTTTTTCAGTTGTGTCTGACGTTCTGTGACCCCATTTAGGATTTTCTTGACAGGGATATTAAAGTGGTTTGCCTTTTCCTTCTCATTTTACAGATGAATAAACTGAGACAAACAGGGTTAAGTGCCTTGCCCAGGGTCACACAACTAGGAAGTATCTGAGGTCAGATTTGAACTCAGGCAGATGTCTTCCTGATTCCAGGCATAGTGCTCTATATACTGAGTCTCCTGGCTGCCATATATAACCTTTAGAAGCAGGTAAAGGAACAGTGACGTCAGTACTAACAATGATAGTGTGGAATGAAAGGTAGGATCAGAAAATGTCTTCTAGAGAAGGCAAGATTTGAGCTGAATCTTGAAGGAAGTCAGGAAGCCAGGAGACGGATATGAGACAATCAGTGAAAAGTCATGGAGTTAAAAGCTGGAGCATAGTGTCTGAGGTACAACAGCCTAGTTTAGCCTATACCTGGAAAATAATGCCTTTTCTTTAGGATCCTAGAATCATAAATTTGTATCTAGAAGTGACCCTCTACAAAATGTCTGGAAATTAGTAATTCAGGCTTTAGGGCAACTCGGTGGTGCAGTAGACTAAGCCCCAGGGTTGGAATCAGAAAGATTTATCTTCCTTGGTTCAAATCTGACCTCAGACACTTAGTAGCTTTGTGACCCTGGGCAAGTCATTTAACCCTGTTTACTCCATTTTCTCAACTGTAAAATGAGTTGGAGAAAGAAATGGCAAACCATTCTTTGCCCAAAAAATCCCCACTGAGGTCATGGAGAATTGGATACAACTGAAAAATGACAATTTTAATTTGCCCTTTACTTAAAGATTAGCAATGAGAGAGAGCCCGTTTTTATGGAAGCCAATTCCTCTTGTGGACAGTTCTGATCATTAGGAAGATTTTTTTCTGATATCAAGTCTAGAATTGCTTCTTTGCAGTTTTTATCCATTGCCCATTGGAGCCAAGGAGAAGAAGTCCATTTCCCCTTCCACATGCCAACCTTTCAAATACCTGAAGACAGCCATCACTTCTTTATGTCTTTTTTTCTCTAGGCTAACCACCATCATTTCCTGTAAGTGATGGATATGTGGCACAAGCTCAAGACCTTTCACCATACCATAGGCTCTCCTCTGGGTGTTCTCCAGCTTATCAATTTCCTTTCTCAAATGAAATGTTTGGAGCTGGACACAAGTCTCCAATTGTGATGTGATCCTGGCAGAATATAATGAGACTATCACTTCCTTTTTCCTGGATGTTATGCCTCTCTTGGTAGTCTAAGCTTACCTGAGCTTTCTTGTCTAACACATGATACTGTTGACTATCATTAACCCTACAATCCACTAGGCTTTCCAGGATATGTCCCTTTTTCTTGATCAAGTTGATAACTCCTTCTCCTGTTAATCATATAGAATTTTCCATAACTCATATTTTTCCTTTCTATTCCACCCTCATAAGGATAGGCTGTGCTCATGATTTCCATAGAAGTTTAGGAGAGCATAACCATTTGAGGTACAAAGTGGGAAATTAGGTGAATGTTTCAAGTCTATGGTAATTTAATTTTAAGTCATTAGGTTAAGTGACAGTCAACAGGTCTGAATGTCTGTCTTCTAAATTTGAGAGAGTATGATTGCAGGGAAATACTTTTTTTGGTCTTTTTTTTGGAGGGAGGAAGGCAGGGCAATTGGGGTAAAGTGATTTGCCCAAGGTCACACAACTAGTAAGTGTTAATTGTCTGAGATCAAATTTGAACTCAGATCCTCCTTACTCTAGGGCTGACGCTCTATTCGCTGTGCCACGTAGCTGCCCTGAAACATTGATTTTATCAAGAGGAATTTTAGTCTGGAGGCTTTGTCCTTCAAAATTAACAATGATTCCATTTGAATCTGCCTTGTACTTTTAAAAAGTAGCTTGAATTTTCCTTCACAGGAGTTACCCTTAGTTCATCAAAGCTTATGTTTGCTTTGTATCTTTACCCCTAGAGCAGAGTTTAGACCTGTTATTTAATTGATGTTGGGGACTTATAGTATGAAAACTCCCTTTGCCAAAGAAGACCAGCAACTCTTTTGTGATTTGTAGTCTTAGCAAGTGGCTTGAGGAACTCAGAGTGGACTTGTCTATGGTTACATAACTGTTATGTTTTAGAGCCAGAACTTGAGTTTAAGCCTTTCTGATTCAAGGACCAAGACTCTATCCATAGAAAGAATCTACCTCTTGGGCGGTCATGGATATGAAGGAAATAAATCAGTCAAGGAGAATTTATCAAGTGCTTTCTATGTATGAGACATTGCGTTGGATGCTAGTGATATAGACAAAATAGAATGAAAAAGTTTCTGACCTCCAGTAGCTTGCATCCTCCTAGGGAAATACAGTGTGCTCATAGAAAGGTAAACACAATATACATGTGAAAGCAATACACAGTTATTTGAAGGGGGACACTAACAAACAGTTGGGAAGATAAGGGAAGGTCTCTAGGAAGCTGGTACTTGTGCTGAACCTTGAAAAAAGCTGCAGTTTTCAAGAGGAAGAAGTGAGGAGGGTGTATTTTTAAGGTATCTAAGTGCTTGCTCAAAGGCATGGAGGTGGGAAATAGAATATTGCTTAGGGGAAATAGTGAGTAGGATGCTTTGGCTGGATCATAGATCATATGAGAGGGAACAACATGTAATCATTATAGAAAGGTAGGTTGGGGCCATATTGTAAAGGACTTCAAATGAATTGGTATTTTACCTTAAAGGCAACAGGATGTCACCGAAGCTTCCTTCCTCAGAAGAGTGACATCATTAGACTACTGTGTAGAGAATGGATTAGAAAGGGGACATACTCTATTTAGGGTAATCAATTAGGAGGATAATACCATATTCCAGGCAAAATGATGTGAGAATATCAACCTTGGTGGTTTTTGTATGAGTAGGCAGAAGGAGATAGATATAAGAGTAGTTAGCAAGATGGAATTGAAAAAACCAGGAAACTGAGTATTAGGGAATAATTAGGGATAATTCCCAAGTTGTTAAACTAAATGACTGGACAAATAATGGTCCTCCTGATATAAATAAGAGTTAGGAGGAGAGAATGAGGTTAGGGAAAAAATAATGAGTAAAATTTTGATATGTTGAATCTGAGTTTCTTACGGTAGATCCATGTTGAAGATGTCAAGTAGGCAGGTGGAGATGTAGGGCTGGAACTCAGGAGAGAAACGAGTTGAATGTTTGACTTGTCTGTCATTATGAGCCTATGAGACCTCTCTATACTGTGGTAGAATGATGCCTGCCCCTGTAATGACAATAGCTAGGACCATCCCCACTTTCTGACTGCTGGTAGGGATATTCTCCAGTGATTTCTACTCACAGCTCTTTCTCTTCAGGTTTCAAATGCAGATATAGGATCAAGGAAGGAACTTTTCTTTCTAATGAGAATTCTCTGTTGGAAAAAACGGTGCACAAAATGCACCTCAGCTCTTAGCAACTGACTTCTTTGTCATATTCCCAATACTATGGTCACTGTATTAATTTCAAATAAGTGTACTTGAATATCTCTAAAAAGCTGTCCCTGACATATTGTAATGGTTATGGGATTTGAAGATCTTCCATGCCCCTTGAACTTGCTGACATAGCAGAAAGGGGTGGGGCAAGAGGAATCCGGAGCCAAGCTGGAGCCAGCTTGGTGACTGGAAGCACCAGGGGTGGCTCCGGCATGAACTCCTATTTTTTGAGCCAGCCAGAATTTCTGCTAAGGACACCTGCTGAGGACTTCTGGGGATGGGAACTATGGGGGGCCAGAGCTGCTGGGAGCAAGCTGTGCGGATGCTGAGCAGTTGCCATGAGTGTGGAGAAGAGGATCTTTGCCTGGGGTAGCCTGTTCTGTTTTGAAGGCTTGAGAATGTGCGTGTTTACTTCATTAACTATGTGCATCAACTCCATAGCTACTGTGATAGCTTTGACTTTCTGGTTTTGGGACTCAGTTTTCTGGTATTTGAATAAGTGTTCTAGCTCTGTCCCCCATGTAGAGAGCCTGTTACATTTTATGATTAATAACTCTATCAGCTTATTTATAGTTACTGTGGGTATAGTGAATACTGCATTATTGATACACATATTCATAATTTTATAACAACTGGCTTCCTTTTCACATCATAAGAAGCGTCCAATTAAGACTATTACCTTCTAATCTTCTTGCTATGAAAGTCATACTCACAATTAGGGCTTTGTGATCTCTCTGATATGCATATTTCTTCCAATGGCACAATTGCAACCCATTCATGCCTTTTTCTTCTGTAAGATTTTTGTTTATGTGCTCCTATACATTTTCTAGAATAGTTTTGTTCAATGTGCTGGTGATATCTTGCTGTGTGGGTACTCAAGGAGCACAAGGAATACATAGACTTTCTATCACTTCTCTCTTACCCTTAGCTCATGATTGACCTACATGTTTTTGGTTTATCGATCTCTTGGATGCTATTCTTGACAACACTTCCCTTATATAATCCTCTGTAATATTACGTACTACAATGTGCTGTCCTTGTCTAGCACTTGCCTTTCCTTTGTAGGAACCAAAACTTTATTCCTTTGGAAGTCATGGTATTCCACCAGGACTTGAAGTCATATAGTATCTGTGGAAGAATAATGAGATTTAAAAAGATGAGTAGAGAGAGCTTGAAAATATTTAAAAGCACTTCACAGTTTTCCAAATATAATCCATTCCGATCTTCTGGCCAATTTTAGGCTCAAAATTAGGCTACTCTCATTATTCACCTTCTCTACCCCTAATTCTCCTTGCTGGTGACTAGAGATGGAGGAAGTGACACAATCCATTACAAATTTATGACTGGGTGCATTACAAATTTATCTTATCTAATTTCAACTTGGCCCTCACTTCAGCAAGGCAATCCTTTTACTCCTTCCTAATTGATTCTCTATTCCAATTATCACAGTGGATGCTGCGAATCTCTTTTCTCCTCAAACATCCCACATAACTTCCTTTTCCCTACTCCTTACTAAGCACCTCACCTACTAATTGAGAAATAAAGTCTGTGATCAGCACCATGTCTTTAGGGAGACTCCTCTAACTGAACCCTGTGTTACATCTTCTCTATGACAGTGGCAAACAGGTTTGATGATTTTCTCTCTGTCTCTCTCTGTCTCTCTCTGTCTCTCTTTCTCTCTGTCTCTCTCTGTCTCTCTGTCTCTGTCTCTGTCTCTCTCTTTCATGCCTTTGCTGATATTAATAATCTTATGGTCATTGAACAAAGTTATCTCTGATATTATGTCTTTGATTGATTAAGATGTTAAACTACACAAAAGAGACACCCCTTTGGAAAACAGTTGGTAAGGTGTTGGTTTTATAACAAAAAAATCAAATAAAAATTGTGAATATATAATAACACAGTGGAATCGCTTATGCTCTTTAAATTTTAGTTACTTTTATGTTGGCTATTGAATACCACTTGCAAAAATCTGCCCACTCTCTTCTCATACGTTCATCAAATATGACCTTGACACCTTTATAGATTATTCTCATGAAATTTTTGTAGAGATTTGTAGACAAATTTGTAGATAAATGGGTCCATAGTTATGGATGCTTTCTTGTTTATCTCTTTTTGGTAATAATTATAATAATCTGTAATAATAATAATGATGATGATACCTATGATTACTCCCTTTGCAAGATCCTCTCCATCCTTCCCTCTTTCAAATATGTTGGGGAGCCATCTCTCAGTGCCCTCAAAATTGTATTGCCTCCAGCACATCTGTTCTGTGTGCCCTTGGTCTTTTCCAATGGTTTGATTGATGTAATACAAACACTTCGAACTGAAGTTTCAAAAAGTTGGTGCAGCACAAGTAGTATAAAGACATTTACTTTATATGCTCTTAAAGTTGTCATTTATTCTTGTGATCCAGTGAATGTTTTCCTCCATTTTTCTTAGATTGCATAACACAGCCTCAAATTTTAAAGTCCATTTGGACTATATATATAACACCCCTTGTCAGTTGACATTAATGAAGGGTGGGTCCTGCATCTGTTGTTAGCAGCGTTCTTCCTCATAATGTGCATTCTTCTCCAAACGCCTTCTGCTTCTATCCAGGAAGCCAACACATAGAAGAAATGTGTCAACTTTTGAGCTATGGATACTTTTGATTACAATGAATCATCTTCTAGACTTTCTTTGGACTATTCTTCCTCTGCCAAACCACTGTGTGTGTTCCTTTAGTGTTAAAAAATGAGCAATTTAGTCATGGTGCCACCTGGTAGCTGTGGTTATTATAATCAGCAGTGATCTAATCATTGTCCATTACAGTGTGATAAATATTGTTACAGTGTCTCTACTGAAATAAGCTAAGTAAAATAAATTGCCAAAACATGAGGAAGAGAATCATTCTATAAACAGTTTTCAGTGTGGACAATTTAAACCTCTGTGCTGAATCTAAAATAGCTTCCTTCATTGTTCAACCTAGGGCACCCTCCTCTAACGTGTGAAGTAACTAGAATAGTTTCTCTAATTTCAAGGTAGGTAATGTGTCTGTATCCACTCAAAATTACATCTCCTGAGCCCTCATTAATATGTTTACTTTTTTGTCTGCTAAAATACACAACTAGTTCCAAGCAAGGCTATTTAATGAAATAATATAGTAAGAAAAATAACAATAAATCATTCTCACCATATTTCTCTCCACCCCCCCCCATTAGGGACATGTTCTCCCATGAATACACATATTATCACTGGGAAGAGTAAGCATATGTAGCGATCACAATAGGCTGCATATGTGGCCAGGATACATGAGGGGCAACTCATGTCTCCAACCCTGCAGATCCATTGATGCCTCCTTCTGGTGATGTCATTGTGCTGCTCTCAGTGGGCTAACTTTCCTTACTGTGGCATCTCTACAAGGTAGGTTGCTCCACTAGTTTCATGATGATGGCTAGGCATTTAGTTTTTGTTGGTCATTGCTATTGCTACCATCATTTAAACTTCTTAACTTCAGGGCCTTCTTCCAGAAATCCAAGTTCTAGTTCACTAAGGTGTAGCAGCAAAAAAAAATTAGTTTTCACATATATTTGTCTCTTTTGATTACTTTTAGCTTAATTATGTATACAGGAAAAACCAAGTGAATACAAAAATCTCTCTTGTTCAGACCATGATATGTAGTTTATTGGATTATTACTGGAATATAAATCTTGGGCAGACATTACAGATAAACACAGTCAACAGGTCAACCAATTAATCAATCAATAACCCTCTTACCTAAGGTTAAGTGGTTTGTCCCCAAATCACACATCTCACAAATGGTAGATCTTGAACTTAAACCCAGGCCTTATGACCATAAGCTCTTTACATTACAGCATTACAAAATGCTGCCTCTTAAACAAGACAGCTATTCACAATAATTCAGTAATGCTAGGGAAATGGAATATTGTATGGATAAATGCAGGGAAAATATGCTCTGGCAGACCAATTTATTTAGAATAAAGGAATCATAGTATAGTGGATGGAATCCTGTACTTGGGGGTCAGGAAGGTGTCGATTTGAATCCTTTCCAGACATTCCTGGCTGTGTGATCCTGTATAAGACACTGAACCTCTCTGAGCCTCAGTTTCCTCATCTGTAAAATAACCTTCGAGGTCTCTTTCCCTTCTAAATCTGTGCTACTGGGATCCAAATTAATGGAGCTCTAATAGGAGAGGAAATATGGAAATATCTAAGCTGCCTGAAATTGATAAGGATTACTCTCATAGCAACTGATCAATCATTAATCAATCAATCAGTATTTATTAACCATGTGCTATGGGACATCTAGGTGGGCTAATGAATAGTATGTCAGACTTTGAGTCAGAAGGAGCCATCTTCCTGAGTTCAAATCTGGAATCAGACACTTATAAGCTGTGTGACCCTCAGTAAGTCACTTAACCCTGTTTGCCTCAGTTTCCTCATCTCTAAATGAAGTGGGAGAAGGAAATGGAAGATCACTCTAGTATTTTTGTTATGAAAATCCCAAATGGGGTCATGAAGAGTCAGACACAACTGAAATGACTAAACAGCAACAAGCACCTACTGTGTGCCAGGTATAAGGAGTTCCCTGTATAAATGAAATCACAGATTTAGTCCTGAGCCCTAATCTTAAGAACAATGGCTTGGTGAAGCAATAAACTGGAGGCAAGAAGATTAGTCAGGGGGCTTTTGTAATAATCCAGGAGAGAGGCAATGGAGGGCCTGAACCAAGATGGTGGCAATGAGAATAGAGAAATGAGACTATTGTGGGGTTAGGATCACCAGGCTCTGGCAACTGATTGGAGGTGCAGAGTGAGGAAGAAGCATGAGCCAAAGATGCCTCCATGGATTGCAATATTTATTGTTAACACTTGACAGGATTTTTAAAAAAGATGTCACTTTTATAAAGGCCTATCAACATGAACCCTCTAGGTACCTCATGATGGAGCTGGTCTTACCCTCCTTCCAGCAGTACCAAAGTAATTTTACCTGGAACCATTTTACAACCATTTTTATTAGGAAAGAAGCATTGTCTTCTCATCATTAATCCACCGGCTTCATGGCTTATTATCTGTGAGTGGTGACCTGGACAGGCTGCCAAGAATTGGAGAATAAAATATGTGGGCTGACAGCTGCAGGGGGACGGACTGTTTCCCTAGCCTTTCTTCTCTGATCATAATAATATTGCAGGGATCAGAGTTCTTGAGTCTCTCTTCCTGTTAATATGAAAGAAGGGTATGATGAGTACATGTGTTTTAAATGTGGTTGGATTGGGCCATGAAATAGGGCAGGCCCTCATGCTATTCCATTGTTTTGAGAAAAAGAAATATGAAAAATATTTATTCTTATTTGTCGGTCCCTGAATGGGAAATTCATTAAGCTTTTCAACTTCTTTGTGATATTTTTTACTAGCATTAGTAGGATTAATAAAAAGATGAGTCCAAGCTTGGCCTCAGTTTCCTCATCTGTAAAATGAGCTGGAGAAGGCAATGGCAAATTGTTCTGGCATCTTTGCCAAGAAAATCCCAAATGGGGTCACAAAGAGTCAGCCACAACTGAAAAACAAGAACTAAGTTTGACCTTGAGGAAGAGAGGAGAAAATAGACCTCTCTTCTGAGGGGCAGCATGATGCAGGGGACTGGACTTGTCAGGAAGATCGGGGTTTAAATCTGACCCCACATACTTAATAGTTGTGTGACCTGACCTTGGGCACATCACTTAACCTCTCTTTGCCTCAATTTCCTCATCTGTGATCCTGTGTTCCTTTGCAAAGGTGAGGGATTATGGATGTCGAGCCAGCTTTTCCATCAGATGTGGTTGATCATTTGATTAGTTCTACTTAATGATTTATCTTCTCTTCCATTGTTTTAAAATTCTTTCTAGCAAAAAATAAATGTAATATAAGGACAAAAGAGATCAAGAAAGAAGTTTAAAAAATGAAAGTCCCTTTTGGATTGGTCCCTAAATTAATGGGAGAAACTTATTCTAAGACAGTTTCATTTATATATATCCCCAAGGCATGGGCTGGGAGTAATAGTAATAGTAAGCTTTATATTCTTTTGAAGTTATTTAAAGCAAAGCAACCAATAATATTTTAAAAGTTCTCTAGATAGAGTGAGAACTTATACCAGGTGTGCCCAAAGTCTTAGTTCAGATACAACCTGAAATCATGTTTTAAACTTAAACTTAAGACTTTGGGAACACTGTTGATAAATGAGCATCTTGTGTTCTTATTACGCCTCTTCAAGAAGGATGTGTTGAAATGGGGGAATTAGATTCTGTCTTCATCACTGGAGTCACTGACTCAGAGATAGTGGCTCTTCCTTAGATTCTCATCCTCCACTTTATATCTTGGTGAGTCCAAAGTCCAGCTAAGTGGCACAGAGGGAGAAGGATTGAAAAGAATGGGGAAGTGACCAGAGAGCACATGCTGACGTCCCTGAGACTGGAGATCAGCGAGGGCAGCATGACTTTTGTCTGCAGGGGAGGAACGAGGGTTTTTTTTTTTTAGCTCCCAGCAGCTTCCTTTGCCTTTGCAGCTGTTTAGGGTGTTAACTGTCTCCTAAGGCTCGGTCCTAGACTCTCTTCTCTTCTCTCTCTATTTCATTTGGTGATCTCATCAGCTGACATGGATTCAATTTGCATCAAATCAAGATACTCAAATCTACTTTTCTAGCTTTAACCACTTTGCTGGCCTCCAAGCCCACATATCTAACTTACCCTATTAGACATCTCGACTAGATGTTCCACAGACAATTCAACATGTCCAAAACTGAACTCAATATCTCCCCACCTAACCTCCCTTCTCGCTCCACTTCTTCATTTCCCTGTTATTGTCAAGGGTCCTCCTAGTCATTCTTGACTGCTCACTTTCTTTCACCCCTCCCCTCACAGCCAGTCCAGTATAAAGTACCGTTATTTCACCCCTCATGACATCTCCCTTCTCTCCTCTGATATTGCCACTGTCTTGGTGCAGGCCATCATCACCTCATCCCTGGATTATTAAAATAACCTGCTTGATGAACTCTCTGACTCAGTTTCTCCCCACTCCAGTCTATCACCTGTCAAACTGATATCCCTAAAGCATAGATGAGGCTAAAGCACATGGTCATCTCCCCCTTCAATAAACTTGAATGGCTCTCTGTTGTCTTCAGGATCAAATATGAAGTACTTTGTTTGGCTTTTAAGGTCTTTTATAACCTGACCCTTTCCACCTTTTCTGTTCTTCTTAAATCTTAATTCTCTCTAGTGACACTGGCCTCTTTGCCACTTGTCACACTGTCTTCTAACTTCAAGATTGTTGCTGGCTATCCCTTATAACTGGAACACTCCCATCTCATCTCTGGCTCCTGGCTTCCCCGGCTTCCTTCAAGCCTTCCTTAAAGTCTCACCTTCTGCAAGAAGAGTTTTCTAGTTTTTCTTAGTCTTAATACCGTCTCTCTGTAATGACCCTGTATTTATTTTGTGTCATTTGTACCTAATTGTTTGACTAATTGTTAATCCTCCATTGAACTGAGACTCCTTGAGAGCAGGGACCGATTTTTACCTTTCTTTGTATCCTCAGCCCTGAGTAGAGAGGCTTGTACATAGTAGGTACTTAATAAATCCTAATCTACTGACTACGTATAGAACTCTTTTCTTTTTCTTTGATCTTTTTTGAGCTATCTCTTTGGCAATATTATAGCTGGGTCAAAGGGTAACTTTTCATCTTTTTCAAAACTGCTTTCCAGGATGGCTGTACCCAGCTCATATCATTGTACCTATTTCCCCACAATCCTCCCTCCCTCCCATCCTTCCTTCCTTTTCCTTCCTTCCTTCCTTCCTTCCTTCTTTCCTTCCTTCCTTCCTTCCTTCCTTCCTTCCTTCCTTCCTTCCTTCCTTCCTTCCTTCCTTCCTTCCTTCCTTCCTTCTTTCCTTCCTTCCTTCCTTCCTTTACCTTCCTTCCTTTACCTTCATTCCTTTTTATTCCTTCCTTCTGTCTTTTTCTTTCTTGCTTTCTTTTCTTTCTTTTTCTTTTCTTCTTTCCCTTTCTTCATTCCTTCTTTTATTCTCTCTTTTTTCTTTCTTTTTCCTTCCCTTCTTTCTCCCCTCCTTCTTTTCTCCACTTATCTTCCTTTCTTCTTTCCTTCATCTAATAAGTATGAAGTGGAGTCTCAAAATTACTTAAATTTGCATCCTGCTTCAACAAAAAAGGCTTATACTTCATAAGGATAGATGACAACTGTCTCTGAATTGTGTGTGTATGTTCATATTTACTTGATTATGGTATCCTAATTAAAGATCTCTGACACCTATAGTTAGCAGGGAAATTCTTCATGCTTTTGTTACACCTACTTGGTTCTGTGAACAGGGACTTTGCCTTCTTTCTTTACTGACAATTTTCATTTTTTTTTTACTTTCTGGAGGAGGGAGAGCAGGACAGTTGGGATTAAGTGACTTGCCCAAAGTCACATGACTAGTAAGTGTTAAGTGTCTGATGCTGGATTTGAATTCAGGTCCTCCTGACTCCAGGGCCAGTGCTCTATTCACTGCACCACCTAGCTGCCCCTTTTGCTGACATTTTTCAGCAAGGGTCTCAAAAAGCAGCCTGTCACCTACTCTCTAAATCTCTTTTCTTTGGTGAAACTGACAAGTGTTCAATTTCTGGAATTCTTCCAAACTGTGAGCCCAGTGGCCTGTTCTGGTTTTCACTCTAGGAATATAGAGGCAGAAGCAACTTATGAAGTTTCCAGAGATAGTGGTCAGCTCTTGCCATTAATAAAGGCAGGCAAGCATCTTGCTCTTTTTTGTATTCTAAAACTAGTTCAGTTTGATTGTCAAAACTTTTCAAGAATGAATAGCTATAACTGGCTTGGATATGTGATGCACTGTTTTTCCCATTCTGTGGTTTAGGTAAAGGTTCTCATGCCTATGCAGTATATAATTTCTATTGTGTTTTTAGGGGAATAAGTAAGAAAAGATACAGAAATGACAGCTGACACAGGACTGCGGTGATGGATGGATATCAAAAGACTTGAAGTTTCTAGTTTGAATATTTCTCCAGTCTCCCCAGGGACTAAAAAATGGGATAGGAAGTCTCATATGAATAGATTTTTCTCCAGTGAGATTTCTTCCTATCTTCTTGCCAATGAGGCTGGAAACAGTATATGTGCAAGTGTTTCTCAGGATATTTTGATATATTCTATTTTGGCTCTTGGAAATAGAGCAGCACATGGGAAAATCACAGCCATGAAAAGAATGCATTGGAAAAATGATCAATCTTCAGGGATGTTTGGGCCATTTCAAGATTTGGGCAAAAGTTACCATTTCTTAGTTAAATTACATTTGGATTATAGTAATTCTTGGATGACTGCCATCCATTTGCCAAGGAGCATACAATGTATGATTTCTCTTTTTGCTGCATGACAAGTGAATGTACTCTTGTTACATTTATGCACTTTATGGTGCTAGTGTTCTTTTGCATGTGTGGAAAATTTGTGTTGGGGGTTGTGCAAAGAGAAAAGGAAGAGAAAACCATTTATCATCATTCATCTCTGTAAGTGAAAGTTTGGGCTATTGGATGTGATTTCAAGGATATTCTGAGGAAGGAAGGGTGGTGCTCTCTATCAGTGACTGTGAGAAAACCTAAAAAAAAAATCTTCATTTATCTAGCATTTAGTAATGCTCAGTGGACCAAAGAGCTATCAGAGTAATGTCTTCATCTGTCTTGTCATCTAAAAGTTATGGGAATATAATTTTGCTATTTTTGGACTTAGTCCTTGTTTTAGCTAAGGCAAAGAAATAGTATAGAATCAATGGTAATAATAACTAGAGCTGACTTTATATAATGCTTTATGATTTATAAAGCATTTTGTTTATATTATTTTGTTTTATCCTTCAAACAATTCTGAGGTAGCTGCTATTAGCATTATTAACCTCATCTTACAGATGAAGAACCTGGACTTACCTAGAAAGCTCAAGATCTTGCCAATGGCCATACACCTTTTAAAGGTCAAAGATAGGATTTGATCTTGGGTTTTGCCCAATGCCAACTATAGGTCTCACCATGCTATGCCATGCCATGCCATGCCATCCCATCCCATCCCAAATAAGGTCTTAAGTCTGAGATTCTATCCATCCAAATGTTGCTTCTAAGCAGTTTGTTAATGAAAACAGTTGATTATGGCAGTCAGTTGTGAGCATAGTTGTTAGTTTTCTGAAATATTTTGGTGTCATTCATGGCCTAGGACACCTTCTCTACCTTCTTCCTCTCCAGAGATTCTGGAGTTTTTTGTTTTGTCCTCATGGGTGGACCCATGGAGGTCAGTTTCTCTTTTTGTTGTTAACATTCAGGAAGCTCTTAGGAAAACTCAAACTGATACACTTTCATTTCACCCACCTACAAAAAAACACTTATGATGCATCAGACTTCTCCATTGTGCTGTCATAGCCTAGGAACTTTGTTATTGGGAAATCTTATTATCCTGAAAGATTGAAGGAGCCTTGAAGCCTTGATAACCACATCTCATCGGTATTATTACCTTTGACCTCTCTGATTGGACTCTGACTGGAGGACAGAGCATTGAACTCCAAAATTTCTATTTAAGGAGGGGGTCCAGGACAACAGTCTCCCCATTTTCCAATAGCTGTCCTTCTTCTGGACCTCTTTTGATTTACCTGTCATTCTGACCCTCCCTCCATACTCCACCCCCACTCCCAAGCCAGGTACCTTCATTCTCCCTTTGTACTTTTCTGCTTTTTAACAATATCTTATCTTCCTCCATTAGATTGTAAATTATTTGAGGGCAGGGACTGTCTTTCTTTTTATTTCTTTCCCTCAGCACCTAACTCAGTGCCTAGTACATAGTAGGCACTTAATAAATATTCATTGACTGCCTGACAAAGAACTCTCAAGAACCCATGAATAAAATAAAAATATGAAATACTCCAATAGAATTTTAGATAGTTCCTAGGAGAGAAAGACACTTTGTGGAACAGGTGAAAAAACACAGGAACTGTATCATTTTTTCCTATCCTCCAAGTATTATACAGATTAGACATTTAGTCAATATTTGTTGAATTAAATGTGTTGATTTCTTTTCTGTGGAGGAACGTGTCAAACATGTACTATCCAAGTTATTCATGGCAGTAACAGTGTTGGAAAGGATGGTATGTCTTGCCTTGCACCCCTCTTCCCTCATGCCTATGGCATTGCTTTGGTACTTTAGCTATAGTGTTATCTTCTATTGAGGATTTAAAAAAACATAGTTTAGATTTTTAGATATTTTAAAGGTGTATCTTTGCATCTTTTAGTCAATTGGTAGTCTTAGTCTTAGAATATACCCTGGAGGTACTTTAAGTGGGAAGGGAACAAGCCAATTACATAATGCTAGCACCTGCCAGACACTGTGCTAAGTGCTTCACAAATATTTTATTTTATAATAAGTGACTGGCTTATAGTGACACAGCTGGTATGTGTCAGAGGCAGAATTTGAACCCAGGTACTCTTAGTTCTTGAGGCTGGCACTTTCTCTCTACTGAATCAACTTGCCTTTCTTTGTAGAAATGTAGTGCCTAGAGTGCTGGAGTCAGGAAGATATCTTCCTGAGTTCAGATCTGGCCTCATAAACTTACTAGTTGTGTGACCTTGAACAAGTCACTTAACTCTGTTTGCCTCAGTTTCCTCACTTATCAAATGAGCTGGAGAAGGAAATGGCAAACATTCTAGTATCACAGCCAAGAAAACTTCAAATGGGGTCCAGAAGAGTCCAAGAATCTAACAACCATTACCCTTTTTAAAAAGTTCTCTTCGATGACTCACGACTCCTAAGAGAAGTACACTTCTTGAGCACTGAGGTGGTTTTTATTTCAGTGCTTCTATGATCCATGCCACAGTGTGTGATGCTTGGCTAAAAAGCCTATGTCTGTTATGCTACTGGTAGTAGAGATTGAGGTAAACTGGATTTCCATACCTACAGAGGATCATCAGTAGCTACCAAATAAATATTGATGATATTGACAGGCATTTTCTTAGAATAAATAATTCCAGCTGAAATTCATTGTTTCAATATCCAGAAGCACTAGGGACATGGATGGAGGGCTCCATTTATATGGGGATCTCCAGCGGCCATGACGTTGTGAGGTGGGCAGGGAAGACATTATTATATGCATTCACAGATGAGGAGACTGAGGATCCAGGAATTTAAGAAATTTGTCCAATGAAACAGACCTAGTACTTGTTGATTAGGTTGAATTGAAATCAAGTTTACTAGCTCTTAGTCTTAAATTCTTTCTGTTGTACCATGCTGATCAATAATAGGACTTGTTTCTTCTGGCCAGTTAGATGTTAATTCATCAGCTATTCCTCCTTATAACTCTGCAAGAAGTTATAAATTTCAAAACATAGCATAAATGTTTTCCACCTCCTCATATCATGTACTCCCTTCCAACCTTTTCCTCCCCCATATTTACTCCCCTTTTCTAATTTAACTGTCTTTCAAACAGATGCTATGCCAGAGTTGTTTTGGTCCTTTATCTTCTATTGAAATTCATTTTTTTCACTATTCTTAGTTGTGGTGTGTCCTATTGTATATGACATTGGTTACACTTCCTTCCATGGCTCTCCATGTGAAACTTGGGTTGCCTTGTTTTTCTTGATTCTAATTTTAAATCTGGACTTTAGAAAATGAATAACCTGGTTATCACACACTGTAAACCCACAACATGAGTGGAATCCATATGGTATCAGGTTTTGACACTTATCTCTTTGTACATCTCTGTAAGAACAATGTACAACTATCCTGTCCATCTCAGGCTAACCAGAAATGAAGAAAAGATTTTGTTTCAGAACATAATGCATTAAAATTGCTGTAATATGCTCTGAGCCCACTTCTAAAATTTCACTCTTTTTCATAGATTCATCCAAAAAAGTAGATTGACTGAAGAGTGTGGGGTAGGAACAAGGTCTGCATTGACATCAGGTCCCAATAAGTGGGTAACTTGACCACTGAGCAGACCTAGAGTCGATGTTAAAACTATTACATCTTTCTCTTTTAAAAAATGTTTCTTAAGTCCAAATTTGGATTGACCATGGCAAATATTTAAAACAAAATGAAAAAATTTAAAATCACTCAGGAAAATTTTTTTTGGCCTATTTGATGGTCTCATGTAGGCATGAGAGAATTTTTTCCCCTAAACAGAACCAAAGAACTCTTCTGTGACCGGAGGTTGACTCTCCCTAAATGTACATATTACAGATAAGTTATAAACAATTTATAATGATTTTAAATTAAAACCAGAAGTTAAAATTGGAACATGGTAAAGATAAAGAAGTGACTCACAAAAATGTAGTGTCTTAAATTGCCTTATCGTATATCAAATCAAAAGCCCTCTAGACTGTTTCTTGCTGTGATCAGAGCGGCCGTTCGAAAACAGCCAGGCTGGCTGTCTGCTCCTGGGGATAGGATCCATGGAACTTGCCTGGTTTGATTTTTACAATTCTTGAAGCTGTTTGTTCTATGACTGCCATACCAGGTCACACTTTAATAATCTTTATTGATGCGGTGAAAGTCCTGGTTTAAGTCTCAGTCTCTCTCTGTGTCTCTCTCTGTCTCTGTCTCTGTCTCTCTCTGTCTGTCTCTCTGTCTCTGTCTCTTTGTCTCTGTCTTTCTGTCTCTTTCTCTCTCTCTCTGTCTCTGTCTCTCTCTTTCTCTGTCTCTCTCTTTCTCTCTCTCTGTCTCTCTTTGAAGCTTTTCAATAGATAGAAAGTATCCAGAGCATAGGTGATCAAATATGTTCAGAATGTTTACAATGGACAAGGCTTGCAAATGAAGACGTGTAGAAATGGAATACGAAACTGAATCAGAGGTTAGGTAAATTATTTCAATACTAATATAACTGATGACCAAGGTAATAATAAAATTTACAATGCATTTAGTAAATATGATGTCATTTGATTCTCACCACAACCCTGGGAGTTATTATCCTGGCTTTACAGATGAGGAAATGGAAACATATTTGATTCAGTGACTTACCTAGTGTTACAGAGCTAGTAAAGTATCTGAGACTGGATTTGAATTCAGATTTTCATGATTACAGACCCAGTGCTCTATCCTCCTAGGTGCCAGAGTCTAATAATAGGCTTTAATAAAGAAATATAAGGATTGCAAAACACTTTACTTAAAGCCACCTAGTAAGCATGATAGTACATGTATTATGCCCATTTTTCAGGGCATATATAAGTATAACTGAGGAAGGAGAATGAGATTGATGGGGGTTCAATAAATTTCTGAAAGGATCATAGATTTAGATCTGGAAGGGACCTTAGAAAGCCATCTAGCCTGATTTATAGATGAGAAAATGAGGCCCAGAGAATTTAAATTATTTACCTGATATCATTGTCCTTCCATCATTTTCAGTCAAGACTCCAACGGGGTTTTCTTGACAAAGATACTGCAGTGGTTTCCATTTCCTTCTCTAGTTCATTTTACAGATGAAGAAACTGAGGCAAACAGGGTTAAGTAACTTGCCCAGCTTCAGATAGCCAGGAAGTATTTAAGGCCAGTTTTGAACTCAGGACGATGAGTCTTCCTGATACCAGATCCAGTACTCTCTCTACTCTGCTACCTAACTGCCCCAAAGATACTGGTATGGTTTGCCATTTCCTTCTCTAATAAATTAAGGCAGACAGAAGTTAAATAACTTACCCAAGGTCACACAACTAGTCAGTGTCCGAGGCCAGATTTGAACTCAGGTCTTCTTGATTCTAGGTCCCCTGCCCACTAAGCCAATTAGAGATCTATAGACATGCCCAGAAACAGTCCTAACAATTAGAACTCTGCAGAAGCGAAATAGTCTGAATCAGGAGGAAATTTATTCCCCATCCTTGGATGTATTCCAGAAGTTTGATGGCATTTTTAGGTATGTGATAGAGGAAATTCTTCTTTGGGGATGGGCTGGACTTAATGGTGCCATTTAATTAGGAGATTCTGTGACTAGAAAAGCTCCAACATTCCTCTCAGTGATTGTTTCTGTACCCCTGTTCCTACCTTCTCTGTAAATTGTTGAATATTTTCTGGAAACAGCATGACTCATAGGTACACACCATGAGGTCAAATTTCATGCTTCTCAAACTCCCCTAAAATTGCAGGTTTCATCTGGGCTACCATTTTGATTGTCCCATTTTCACGGAGTAAATTTCACACAAGGGAGAACCAGGGTACGCTGGAAAGTCAAAATAGCATATAAAAGCCAGATTTACAATCAAATACAGCTATAAAAACCAATCACTGCATGGAGAAGAGAAAAGGACATACATTTTTGAAATAGTATTGGATCCATACTTTGGATCAACACCTTAGAGTCTTTGGTTTAGATAGTTTCAAGGGAAGGATTTCCTTGATGGGAAATACTCTGTTTTTCAATAGTGGAAGGGAGACAGTATTTCCATTTTGATTAGTAAGCATGGTGAGAGCTGGGGCTAACTCCCAAAGGCTCAAAGAATGCTGACTGGTTCCTTGTAACCTGACTGGTGCACAGTATTTATTCTGTCTGTTGGAGCCCTCCAAAGAAGAATGCAGAGTTAAAGAGAAAGCTGGGAAGTCTCATCTATCTAAAAGTCTCATCTGTAAAATAAATGTAAAGAATCTTAAATTGTTATATAAATATGAGTTCTGATCTGCAAGACCCTGGATGTTTCCTTTTCTTTTCACTTTGTGAATCCAGTGGAATTTCAAAATAAAAGTAGACTTCTTAGGGAATGAATACATTTTATTTAAATATATATTTAAAAGTAAAATTTTAGAAATGTGTATTAAGCACCTGCTATGTGTAGTCACTGTGCTAGGCACCAAGGATACAACTACTATAAATGCGTAATATATGATGTGGGCATAGATATGCATATAAACATCTGTATGAACATATATACATTATATATGTATAATGAATATCATCTATCTATCTATCTATCTATCTATCTATCTATCTATCTATCTACTTACTTACCTATCTATCTATCTATCTGTCTGTCTGTCTGTCTATCTATCTATCTGTCTATCTATCTATCTATCTATCTATCTATCTATCTATCTATCTATCTATCTATCCCTGTCTGTTTGTCTGTCACAGACCCTGCTCTCAAAGAATGAACACTCTACTGGAGAAATTTATACCCATACTTTGTGTAAAAGGTATCCCTTGAGTTAGGCTTGAAAGAAGAGGGCTATTTTAACAAAGACAGAAGTCTATGCCAAGCATGAGGGCTTGTATGAGAAAAGGTATGGAGATACAAGAGTGTGAGTTGAGAATAAGAAATGGAGAGTGGCTCAAATGGATTAGAATATCAGTTACTCAATCAATAATCTTTATTAAGCACCTACTATGTGCTAGGCACTGTGCAAAGTGCTGCAGATACAAAAGGAAGCAAAAAAAATCATTTCCAAAGAGGAGATAAAGCTTGGAAAACAGGATAAAACCTTATTTTGGAGGGCTTTGAATGCCAATACCAAAAGTTTATCCTTTTTTTCATCACAGCATGTGGAATCCTTCAAAGTCTTCAAAATTACTTAGTAGAGACTGCTTTTTTGGGTCAATTATTTAGAGAAACTACTGGTCATTGTATAATCCTCATTCATTATTAACAGAAAGGGAAGGATAGGAGAACCTTTTGACAAAAATGCTTTGTGATACATGGATACTCATATTATCTGATAGAAATCATTTAAGACAACTAGGTGGCATGGTGGATAGAACCTTGGGTTTGGAGTCAGGAAGACCTAAGCTGAAAATCTAGCTATAGACACATAATAATTGTATGACTCTGAGCAAGTCACCTAACTGCTAGCTGCCTTAGTTTTTCCATCTGTAAAATGGAGACAATAATAGCACCTACCTCTGAGGGTTATTGTGAGGATAAAATGAAGCATATATTTATGAATATTTTCATATCTTTGTAGGTTTATTTAAGGGCTCAGTATATTAAAATAAATTCAATTTTATCAAAAAAGCAACTCAAGAAATAATCTGAAAAATTCCTGTATCTTGATTTATTTTTTATAACTTAGCCTCCTACTCATAAAAACAAGCATAAAGTCAAGTCACCTATATATCCAAAACTATTTAAAGAGTTTATTCATTTTCCTCTTCTCCCCAGGGTGATTGACTTTTATAGCTGTATCTGGCCATAAATACTAGTCCACAAATAACCTTTGCAGTATTGGCAACTCATCAAAATGAATTTTATTCCTCTCCTGCAAAATACAATTGTCTCACAGTATAAATAGTCTGAACGCTAAAAAAAAAGTTTTCAGAAAAAAGAACTTATCCTAAACTATCTGTATGGGAAGTGGAAAGGATGAGGCATAGGAAGGGCAATTTGAAAATAAAAGGAAGTTAAGTCACATAAGGAAATCCATAAAACAGCTGTATATAATGGATACTGGCTTGAATGTTTCAGTTTTTCTCCCATGTATTATTATTATTGTAAAGAATTCTCAGAGGAGTCCTACCAAATTCCTTTTATTACCTTCTATTTTTCATTTCTTTGTATCTGTTTAATAATATCTTGATTTCTTATAAAGTCATTTGCTTCCATTTGCTCCACTCTAATTTTGAAGGAATTATTCTCTTCAGAATGCTTTTGAGATTCTTTTTTGCCTCTGGCAAATTAGACTTTTTAAGGCTTTCTTCTCCTCATTGGCTTTTTGGGCTTCTTTTGCCATTTGAGTTAATCTGTTTTTAAGGTGTTGTTTTCTTCAGTCAGGCTATTGACTCTCTTTTCATGATTTTTTCACATCATTCTCATTTCTCTTCCCAATTTTTCCTCCACTTCTCTTATTTGGTTTCCAAAGTCCTTTTTAAGTTGATTTATGGCTTGTAGGCAGTCTTCATGTTTCTTGGAAGCATTTGGTGTGGGAGTTCTGACTGTGTTGTCTTCTTCCCACTCCATGCTTTGATCCTTTTTGTCCCCCAAAAAGGATTCTAGAGTTTGATTACTATTCTTACTTTGCTTCCTTTTCCTCTTGTTGTCCACTCAATTAATTGCTTGATTTTTTAGCTCTGTGGAACTCTGTTTCCAGGGGGGAAAGCTCTGTCCCAAATGGCTGGGGTTTTCACAGCTACCAGAGCTATTAGTGGGGTGCTGCAGCCCCCACCAGCTTTGGCTCACTGAAAGGGCACCCCAGGGCCACCACCCAAGACCATGATCTGGATCCAGGTCACTTAACGCAAAAGCCCTTGGCCTTTGATCAATCGCTTTGGCCTCCCTGTGATCTGCAGGCCCGGAGCTCTGAGGCAGCTGGGATGGAAGTGGCTGCTGCTTGTGCCACTTCTGCTGCTTCCTTGCCCTGGGGGTAGTTTGGCCAGACTGCTTTTCTCCCCCAAATTTGGCTTGAATTCCACTGACCTTTCTATTAGCCTTATTTCTCCTGGCTTGATAAATGTGGAAACTGCTGCAGCTGCTGTTGATCTGCTCTCCTATAGACTCCAGCTGTGGCTTGTCCCAACCTCCCTGGGGCCAGGCTGTGGTTTCAGACTGGGCTGGTTTCAGCTCCCAGCCTGCTGTGATGAACCCCCCTGCCGAGCTGCCTTCACTGAGAGATGTTTTTATGTGTTTTTGTGAGTTTGGGAGCCCTAAAATTTGTTTAGAATCATATTTGACAGGTATTTAAGGTGGCTGTGTGGGAGCTGTGAAACTTTGCTGCTTCTACACCACCATCTTGGCTCCACATTCCCAAATTCCTTTTATGGCACAAATATGTTTCTGATACCTAAACCAGGGACAGCAAAAACAAAGAAAAAATATAGACTAGTTTCCTTAATGAATATAGGTGTAAAAATTTAAAATCAAATACAGCAAGGAGATTGCAGCAATATGCTACAATATCATGCACTATGGTGTAATGATAGCAATTTGGAGATGCCCCTGAATTGACTTGGCTTTTGGGTTGAGTGTTAAGACCAAGAGTTTGTGAATCCCACTTGTAGGATGGATTTGTTGATGTGAAGAGAGGGGGCTTACCTGGGAGGAGCCATGAATGGAAAGGAAGGCTCAAGCCCAGAAAAGGCCAGAAGAAAGACTTTTGGGGAGAGCAGTATCCAATGTTGTGAAGCCTGAGTTACTGAGAGAGATTGCTAAAGGCCCATTGGAGCTGCCCAGGACTTTTGAGGACTGCCACCTGAA
>CM053601.1:35443878-35468191 GCA_028646575.1 Pseudocheirus occidentalis | reverse complement strand
GGAGAAAATGTGTAATTCAAAAATGTAATGAAAATGAATAATGTAAACAAGAAAATAAAAAATAAATTAAAAAAATAAACAAATTCCAGTGACTCTCTATTACCAATAGGATCAAATACAAACATTTCTATCTGGCATTTAGAGTTCTTCATAATCTGTCTTTAACTTACTTTTCTAGACTTATATGTTATTCACCCATCATATTATCCAGACAAATGGGTCTTCATGCTGTTCTGCACACACGACATTCTATTTCCTATATTCATAGCTTTACATGGGCTGTCCCCCATGCCTGCAATGCACTTTCTCTCCACACTTCCACCTTTTTTCCCTATAGTTTCCTTTAAAGCTCATCTGAAATGCTATCTTTTACACGAAACCTTTCCTGGATTCCCAGATCGTAGTCTCTCACCACCAAAAAAAAAAAGATCTTGCATTTCTTTTTTTATATGTTGTATATATGTGTACATATTGAGTCTTCCCCCTGAGAGAATATAAGCTCCCTGAGGACAAGGACTGCTTCATTTTTATCTTTATATCCCCAGCTCTTATCACAGCAGCTTTGTATCCACAAAAATATACCTAGGGCCACAAGGTGTCATAGTGGATTAGGCACCAAACCTGGAGTCAGGAAAATCTGAGTTCAAATCCAGTTTTAGACACTTACTAGCTATGAGGCCCTGGGCAAGTCATTTAACTCTGCTCTACTTTCCTCATCTGTAAAATGAGCTGGAGAAGGAAATGACAAAACACTCCAGTATCTTTGCCAAGAAAACCCAAACAAAGTCATGAAGATTTGAACACAGCTGAAATGATTGGATAACAACAACAATTTGTATCCATAATTCCTAGAATGGTGCCTGGCCTCTCCTAGGTGCTTAATAAATACATGTTGAATGATTTATTCATTATTTTTAATACTTTTCAAAATCTTAGAATGAAAAGCTTACTACAAACCTTGAGAAATATATTAAAATATGTGGTGAGATACAGGAAGAAATGAGATGCCTAATATCCATAAATGAGCTTTAAATACATATGGATGAACTTTAATTCCTCAATGGAATTTATTATTTTGTATTGTGCAAAGAACTGTTTGATCAAGATGCTTAGCTGACCTAATAACCTAACATAAAAATTCTAGTCTATTGTTCAGTGAATACCTTTCATCTCTTAGCTCTCAAATTCCAAAATCTTTTCTATGAAATGGACTTACTGAACAATAGAGTGGAGTTTTTACATTATGTTTTTCAACTTCCTAAAAAACTTTATCCCTTCAGTGGTGGTTAGGCAGCTCACACAGTATCCTCAGAATGAATCTTATACCCCTCAAACCTTTAAATCACATCCAGAAAGAATCCTATACTTGCATTCTCCCAATGGAGTACTAGCTTTTTGACATGGCTTGACTCATTTTGTTTGTTAGTGTTGAAAGGGGTGGAAAAAGTGATCCATTTAATGAACATTTCTGAAAAATGTTAGTGCACAAGAAGCGAAAAGGACACGCTTTTAAAAAGTTGGGAACATAGAAGAAATAAAGCCAGCTGTTCTCAAAAAAAAAAGAACATGACTATATTTTCAATCACAGACTGTAAAATTTTCATCATAAGTGCTTTTAATGTGGGTGAAAAATTGAGGCTACTGAGAAATACAGGTCCTAATAGAATATTAATTTGAAAAGTTAATAAGATGAGGTTTCCCACCAGGGGAATATGAAGATGATAACCAAGCAAAATGATAGTAGCCATTACTATCTAGGGGATCTGTAGATGGCCTCATGCCAGTGGTCATCATGTCATGTAGGCATGACCTCTTGCTTTCTGGTAGTTACAGACCTTAACAGATAATACAAGCAACTCTAGTGGAAATCACTAGTAAATGTAAAACAATACAACTAGCTGTTTGGCCTTAACTAATATAATAAACCAAAAGGTCTCTTCCAGTTCTAATATTTCATAATTCTATGTAAAAGGCTTGGAGGTGGTGAAAGTGGAGAGAAAGTTGGCCTTGTTCAAGACCCTCCTCTGACACGTAGTGACTTTGGACAGTCACTTGACCTCTCAATGTCCCAAGACGCTCTCTGAGATTATAAATTACAAAGCAGATGTTGACCCACATTGGTAGATAAAATATCATCACCAGCATTTCCAACACTAATGAAATCTGCACTCAAACCACCTACTACAAAAATTTTGAGAAGCAAATTATTTAAATATATACCCAGAATCATCTAAAAATAAACTTACTTTAGGATAAAACATTGGTTGAACCAAACCCACCAATGTGAACTTACATAATGTTATTTCATCATATATCATCCAAAAGGGATCTGGTCAATGCTCCAACCTATACAACAGCAGCAAGTCCCTTTCTCTTGCTACCCAACAACATACAGTCATCCCTCAATTTAGAAATAAAGTACTAGAGGCAATGAATGGAACACTGGATTAGAAGTCAACAAAACATGAGTTCAGATTCCACTTCTTCCACATTCATTCACTATCTGTGTGACAGTGGGCAAGATACTTACTATCTCTGTCTTAGTCTCCTCATTTGAAAAATGGACATAATAAAACATGTGAAAGAACTTTAATGCCCTATACAAGGTTATTGCAAGGCTCAAATGAGATAATTTAAAATGTTCTAGAAATATTAAAAAATTATATAAAAGTCAATTGTTATTATTATCTAGTCTGAAAATGTTTTTTGACATTTTTCTTATCTTATACTGTTCTACTGTGTATTTGATCACAAACTACCATACCAAGGATAGCACGTTGTTGAAATGGGCATATCATGCATACTTCTCTAACAATGAGGATAACTTAGTATTTGTGAAATGACTTTGGCAGGCTTTTAAATGGACACTGGAGATATATTTTCCTCTTTATTTTGCGAAACAAAGATGGAGGCACCCAGAAAGAGATTGTGATATAGAACAGAGACAAGGATAAGATCCAGATTTGACCCCTACCTCAAGCCCATTCATTAAACTGCCCCCAGGGGAATGTAAGGTAAGCCTAGAGACAATCACAGCTTTTCTCTTGCCATAGTGAATAAAACTACTCCCACAGATGCTCCAGAATGACCTTTTACTGTCCTTTCTCTCTACCTTCAACTACCCCACCCCTTGCAACAGTCAGGAGGAAAGTACCTATTTGGCTGACAAAGCCAACCTTTCTGTGTCCACTGAGACACATTAGTAATTCTCAATGGGTCAGTGGTAATGAATCTGGCTGATGATAGCTGGGCTGAGTAGTTAGTTGACCTACCTGCTGATGAGCTCATCCCCAAAGCCATTCATGACTCTAGCAGATGTTCAGACTTTACAAAGATGTTTCCTTCTTCCTCAGTCTCCAAAGCCAACTTGGATCCCATGGAACTCTGCAAAGCAATGTGGCACACACAGTCAGAACAAACAGTAAGTATATGGAGGAAGACTTCCAAAGGAGCAGCTACTGTACAGCTTACTCACACCCATTATCATCCTACAGTACACTGCAAACGACTTTGCTATGGAGATAGAGAGCACAGCTGTGAGTTTTCTGCCAGAACAAGTAACTAAAGAAGGAAGGAAGATTTATACTAAGCCCAAAACTTGTCTGTTTACTCAAGAGGCAGGGAAGGAAATCATGATAGGTAAATGTAGAATCCTCCACCACCTTCGAGATGCTAACCTTTGAGGATTGTATATTTACCTATCATGATTTCCATATTTACCTATCCTGATTTCCCATTTACCTATCATGATCGATGATGCCAAAGACCAGCTCTTTCCCTTTATCTTCAGGATAAGGAACTTCTAGATGGGTTTGGAGCATTACCTTACTTTCTTTTTATGAAGAGAGAAAATAACTCAACCACCACTTAGTTCATTTCCAGATTACTTCACAGACATAGAAGTGCCATGTTTAGATCTCAGTGTATTGTACATGAGTCCATCAAATACTGGACAGGTCCTTCCTCAGCCCAGAGAGGCTGGCAGATAGACATCAGGAACTGTGTTATCTGTACATCTGTATTCCCAGTGCTTACCACTATGCCTGGCACATAGTAAGGATTTAACAAATTATTTTTGATGGGTTATTTGATTGCCCAATAACAATTTCAAATTACTAGTGACTTCAGACATGCCCAAACTTAATAATAGAGAGACAGAAAGCTTTGTTTCTAAAATCTCAGCCCCCAATTATTTAGTTATTTATTCTTTCACCATGTTTGTTGACCAACTAGAAGTGTGTGTGTGTGTGTGTGTGTGTGTGTGTGACTTAGGGTAAAGAGAGACTTTTTAAATGATCTTACCAAACTCCTTCATTTTGTATACAGCTAACTAGCAAAACCAGGTTTCAAACCTGGGTCTCAAAATATGAAATTCACCTTCCTTTCTGCTAAACCATGTTACTGCTATGGAATTTATTTTCAATATTTTTTAAGTCTGTTTTTCCAATGAGCATGATAATCAGCACTGTACAATCCAAGGACCAGCAGTTGATTTATTTCTTTGGGATACACCTTACTGGTGGTACAATTTGGAAACCTGAATAAGAGAGTATAGGGGCCTTTTATTAGTACTTCAAATTAGATGGTACTCTTCTGCATACATTCAAGGCAGTTAGGTGGCCCAGTGGATAGAATGCCAAGCCTGAGTCAGGAAGACCTAAGCTCAAATCTAGCATTAGACATTTACTACCCGCATGACCTGGGCAAGACATTTAACCCTGTTTACCCTAGTTTTCTTATCTATAAAATGAGCTGGAGAAGGAAATGGCAAACCACTCCAGGATCTTTGCCCAGAAACCCTAACTGGGATCATGAAGAATCAGACCCAAGTAAAACAACTGAAAAGTGACAATACATTTAGTGATTATTTTTTTACAAGAGTATTGGGGGGAGGGGAGGGAATAAAGTACTATTTTACTCTTCCAACCATGTGTCTTTGATTCTGAAACCATGAGTTGGTTACACCTCAGTATAAACTGATCCTAAAAGAATGACACAAAATTCACCCCACCTTGAAATCTAAAAATTAGATTTCACTTGCATTTAAAACATATTCCATATATCCGCTTTTTTTTGGAAAAGGGTTCTCTCTGAATCCAGCAAACAAGAATTGATTTTTACAAGTCCAAAAAGTTGGCCAACATGTTCCCAAGGCCAGGGAGCCATGCATTTTAAATATTCAAAGTTTACTAAAAACTATGATTCAATGAAACATCCAGCTGAATTGGATCTTTCATTATGCCAAACTAAAGCTTACTATTTTAAATGCTAATGTATTTTCAGTTTTGAATATTATTCCTAGTTCAGCATCCATTTTTCTTTAAGTGGAGCAATTTTCTTTTAACTGGAAGCAGTTGCATCTTCCCATTTATTTGAAAAATGCAATTAGATAGAAATATAATCGGCTACAGCTGGAGAGAGAACAATTCATTTATTCCCTCACTAGACGAGGTCACAATGCTGAGCACACTTGAGGTACATAAGCTAAGCGTGATACAGAAGGTAAGCAATAAATTCAATGAGATGGAAGGCTTTGGCAACCAAGACCTAGCCTGTCCATGTGTCAAAGGTCTCAACAATGTTCCTCTTCTTTTTCATTTAAAAGAACCTTGGTTCTTATTTATAAATGCCCTTCTTTTGAAAAAATAAAGTAGTCTATTACCAACCAGATAAACAAAAGGCACTGTCATTTTTAAACCAAAACATATTTAGGAAAAAAATGTAAGTGAAACTAATTTGCTACACATGTTTTATACATACAGTACATAAGGGGGTTTCTCCAGCGCCATATGGAAAGCATCTGAACTTGTAAGACAATGACCTTCATAAATCACTCTAGGCTCCAGCTCCAAATTATGTCTTGTTCCCTCACTCATGGGATAGTCACTATATCTCATATAAATTCATTATGTTATATGTGCACAATAATCTATCTCTACCTTTATAAGGAATGATGTCATAACACTCAAATAAAGAATACAAAGAGGGAACTTGCAATCCCACCAGATGGGCCTACCTACAGTTCTCCTTGAACAAATAAGAGGTGTCCAGCAAAGTGCCTATGATGCTGCTGGAAAATGAGTCAATGAAATAGACAAACACACCAAAAAAATCCCATTTATAGAATGGGTTCTTAACTTGGTTAGTGGAGTTTTCCTGGCTCCATTTTATTCAAAGACAAATGGGAAATAGAATAATTTGCTGTATTTATTCACTTATGTTTCTTGAGGAAAGAATACCAATTAAGAAGCTATTATGTTGATCCGAGCAAATGGTGATAAGGTCCTGAGCTAGAATGATGGCAATGTAAATGAAGAGAAGGGAACCGATGTGAGAAATGTTTTAGAGGTACAAACAGCAAAGTCTGATAACTGAATAGCTAAGTAGAAAGAAGGAGATTAAAGTAGTAGAAGAGTAGAAGAATTCCAAGGTTGTGGACCTAGGTAATAGGAAAGATGTTGGTACCCTTAACAGGGTAATAGGGACTCTATGGTTCCAATCATACAATCAATCAATTGATATATGCATTTGTTAAGTGGCTCCTAATCACCAAGAACTGTGCTAGGTGCTGGGGATACAAAGATACAAGTGAAACTGTTCCTGACTTCAAGGAACTTCCTTTCTACTAGGAAAAATGACATACGCTTATATGAAATACTAAATGCAACATCTATACTAGATAAACACCAAAAACATAGGAGAGGAGGAAGTACATTCCAGGGATTGGAGACAATCTGTGCAAGGGAAAAGGGATGGGAGACAGCAGGTCACATATGAAGAACAAGTATAGGACAGGTTAACTGGACTAGAGATTCTGTAAAGGAGCATAATATTAAGCTGGAAAGGCAGACCTGAACCAGATTGTGAAGAGTTTAAACAGAGGTGTTTATAGATTCTCCTAGACTTAATAAGGACTCATTGGAACTTTTTGAGTAAAGAGTAACAAAATCAGAACTCTGCTTTAGGAATATCATTTCAATATCTATGCTGAGGAAGGCTTGCAGAGGGTAGAGATTTCAGGTAAAAATACCAATTAAGAGGCTATTACAACAATCCAGACAAAAGGCTAGGGGGCCATGAAAGAATGGCTATGTAGAAGGAGAGAAGAGAATAGATGCAAAAGATTTAGCAATTTAATTACTAATTTAATTAGTAATTAAGATTTAGTCATTTAAAGAATCAAGGATAACTCCAAGGCCTGGGACCTGGGTGAATGAAAGAATGAAGGTGTTCTCATTAAGAAGAGGGAAGTCAAAATGAAGAGTGGGCTTTATAGGAATGATAATTGAACATGCTGAGTTTTGGATGCCAATGGGATCATTTCATTCTTAGCTGTTGCATCCCTAGTGTCTAGCACAGTATCTGACTCACAAAAGGGGCTTAATAAATTCTTTTTAAATTAATTTAATGACCAGATAGAGTATTTATTATTTTCTATGTGCCAAGCACTGTGTTAAGTGTTAGATATACAAAAATAGTAAAACAAAATTGTCTCTCTTCTCAAGTAGTTTACATCCTAATGGAAAGAGACAACTCCTAAAGTGGACCTAAGAAGTGAGGGGGCAGGAATGGTAGTTGGGAAATGAAAGAGTTGGGAAGGGTAAGTAAACCTATGTTAAAATTAAGTATTTCAGAGGGTGAGGAGGAAGGGAAGTGAGAAGCATGTTTAGAGTTTCTGCTGATATGGCAGTTCTTGGCAAGGATTTACCAGTCACTGAGTTGACCTCAGGGTGGATTGATCAATGGCACATCTAGATGAACACAGACCAGCCCAATAGGAAGCAAATGATGTAGGACTGGAGATTAGAAAACTCTATGTTTAAATGTAAGAGTGATCTGAATGAAGATAATAATTCAGTCCATGGGAACTAATTAAATTAGTGAGATAAAGGGGAAAAGAGAAAATAGGGTTCAGAACATACACACATACACATACACACATCCCTGTGATGGATCTGGGCACAAGTAATGATTATACAGGAAAAGAGGTGGAGAAGTGGTAGCTGGAGCAGATCAAGGAGAAAAAAGCACAGTGAAAATCCAGAAAAAAGAGAGTATCCAAGAGGAAAAGGTGTTCAATGAAATCCAATGCTATAGAAAAGTTAAGAAGGATGAAGACTGAGAAGAGGTCATTGAATCTGGCAATTAAGAGACCACTAGCAACATTGGCAAAAAGAGTTTCTTTTTAGTTATGAGAGTGAAAGACACAGTACAAGGGGTTGAGAAGTGAGTGAGAGCAGAGGAAGTTTAACCAAAAGGTGTAGATATCTTTTCCTAGGCATTTTACTTTGAAAGGGAGGAGAGCTATAGTGCAATAACTTGAAGCGATGGTAAAAATCAAGTGAAGGTACTTTGTTGGTTTTGTTTTTATTTTTTTAAGAATGAAAGAAATATGCTATAGGCAGATCTATTTCTAGGCAGTAGGGAAGAAGTCAATCAATAAGAAACTGGGGGCTGAGGGGGTAGGAGGGATGTAGATTTCATCATGGGAGCCTGGAAGGAATCCTGGGCTCTTAAAGACAATGCCAAATCTAATGTCATTTTTTCAGTCCTTATCCTTCTTAATAAACCATTGACAACTCTCTTTTCCATAATACTCTTCTCTTTGGGTTTTCATGACATTACTCTTTCCTGGTTCTCCTCCTACCCATCTGTCCTTTTCTTCTCAGTCTCCTTTGCTAATTCTTCATCCTGGTCACACCTATCACCTATGGCTGTCCTGAAAGGCTATGTCCTGGAGCCTCTTTTCTTTTCTCACTTCTTAATTTTCACTTAATCTATCCCATCCAAAAAATAATAATAATGGAATTAAATAAAATTAATCTAGTATGGTTTGTTCTTCTGGGTACTCTCTTACTGTCGCCATATTTACTTTGCGTGCCAATTCCCTTTAAGTTATTTTTGTCCTCTCCTTTCTTGACCAGAGTTTCCCAGGCAGAAAAAAAAAGCAAACATAGAATTGAACAGTTTTAACTGTCTCCTGAGCAGAGCATGGTTCTAGCCCTTCTTTGACCTCCTGGTTTTCCCTAATAGAATCATTCTTAGTTTTCTTTGCAAATCTCAACTCATTTTAAGTTTTATCATTCAAAAAGCTAATCCTACATGGCCTCACCATGTTCTCACTTTTCCTCTGTAAGGAAGTTTTGGGAGGAACCTCAGGGAAAAGAAGGAGGAGGCATGTTGCTAGGGGTTCAATAGAATGTGAAATAGATGCAATATTATTATAGGAATACATGACAGAATACATAGCCAGAAAGAAGAATGAGGATTATGAGAAACTAATCATAAATGTTACACAAAAGAAAAATATAGTAATGATAGGAGAATTTTATTTGAATATTTATTTACCCAAAAGAAATATAATTTCATTTCTTAAAAAGGGGAAAGATGACTTCTGATGAAGAGCCCAACTCTATTCCTTTTATCCCAACAATGAACTAAAAATAGCAAAAAATTAAATAATGACTAAAAATCCCAAAAGGAGCTTCAGCAATTCAGAAGTCTTGAGGAGAAGATTGTGTAAACATGAAGATAAGAGAAATTGAAGAAGGCTAGGCAAGACTACTTATGGGGAAAAAAGGAATAAATTGACATGCACACAGAGTTTGGTGTGGAAATACATTGAATTGTATAAGGAAACAGGTGGGGACAGGAAGAAGAAAAAGGGAAAAGAGAGGGTATATTGAAGGGGGTGGATTTATCATAAACAAAAGAAATTCCATCTTTATAGGGTGGAGCATGAGGGAGAAGTAAAAAGGAAGAAGGGGGCAAGAAAGCTAGGTGGCACAGTGAATAGAGCACCAGTCCTGGAGTCAGGGGTTCAAATCTGGCTTCAGACACTTAACATTTATTAGCCCTGTGACCTTGGGCAAGTCACTTAACAAAAATTTCCCTGCCTTCCCCCCTCCAAAAAAAAGCAAAGAAAAGGGGTAAAAACCTATGATGGAGCCTAGGAGAAGAGAAGAAAAGGGAAGCAGAGAGTAAACACAGATTATATCAAATATAGACCACTAGTGATAAGCACACTTTTTTCTCAACAATCTCTTCTTCATTAAAAAGAGTTGACAACAAAGAAATGGAAAAGTATAAAAGGATGAGATGGGGGGAAAGCTGCGAACATGAGTAAGATAAAACTTTAAAAAATAGTTAATGTATTAAAAAGTCAGAATATATCCATATATTGATTACAAAAACACATTTGAAGCAAAAAGTTTCACATAAGGTTAAAATAAGGTGGCAGAGCAAAATATGTTATGCTTCAAATAAGACCACAGGAAAAATAGATGATTAAAAGAGAAATGTAAGGAAATTATATTATGCTTAAAGGCACATAATAATCACAAACCATTTGGGTAAAAATAGGAAAAGGAGAGATTCTACTCATTATTTCTATGATATAAATATGTTTTTTGATAAGTATATCAGGAAGAGACAAACCAGAGAAAGAAAACTATAGACCAATATGCCTAGTGGATATCAAAACAAGAATTTTAAACAAAATATTAGCAAAATGGCTACAGCAACACCTCAAAAATGGTTGGCATTACGTATTGTACATTATGACTAAGTTTTGCCAAGAATGTAAAATTGGTTCAATATTTTTTAAAAACTTATAAAAATAATAGACCATATTAATAGAGTCAAAATCATAATTATAGCAATAAATGCAGCAAAAGCTTTTGACTAAATGCAAAATTTGTTTTGTTTAAAACATTAAAAATCATATAACCCTACCTTCCTATGGTAAATAGTATATTTTAAAAACAACAGCAAGCATTATATGCAACTGAGATAAACTAAAGATCTTTCCAATTAGATCTGGAGTAAAGTTGCCTATCAGCACCACTATTATTTAGAAATGTTAACTATAGTAATAAATCCAGAAAAAGAAATCATGAATAGTGGTAACAAAATAGCACTTTTAAAACTATATTAAAGTCAAAAGAAGATTGAAGAAGAAACAAGTACCAGTGCTTAAATGATTGGGATAATTGTATTTTATTACAGGAAAAGGGAAAATTATCAACTCATTTTTCTCCTGTTTTCTCCCATAATGTTGGTGAGAAGGACAAGGACAAGGAAGCTAATGACCTCCTCAAAGTCAGTCAGTTTTCTATGTTGCTGGTGGAGCATGAGGGAACAGAAAAGCAGGGCAATGAGAGCCAAGATTCTATGTACCAGAGACATTGTGTTCCCTGATACTGTTACAATAGCTGTAAAAGCCTGGCAGGAACCTTGAAATTCTGTAAGAATATATCACTATTTAACTGGTATATTTAATTTAAAAAATTAATGTCATATTGCTCAATTAAAAGCAACAAATAAGAAACATGTAAAAAAAGTTACATCTAATACAAAAGAATATGAGAAAATCCAGATTTCTTTAATCAGTAATGAAAATAAAAGTCAAAACTTTAAGGTGATAAAAGAAGTACAAAGAATAAAGCAAACAATTCAGCATCAATCAGAAACTGTATTACAAAGATTTGAGAGGGAATGAAATAAAAGGCAGGAGAGAAAGCCACAAAGCATGAGAAAGGGGAATTTTTTTTTCTCATCAATATGGTTGCAAGAAGTCCAACACAACTAAAATACAAGTTAGATCAAACAAAAAACCAGACAATGTATACATCATTAGTAAAATGAATGACAAACATTCATCAAGGAAGGTTAATGAAACTCTAGCTTCTCTGAAAAACTGGAGAGCAACAGGCAGAAATAAGATTTACAATTATTGTCTCAAATGTTTCACTGTTATATGGAAATGACTAGCAAAGCACCTTACTACTTTATCTCTCACATGATAGCTGGATCCCACTTTTCTTAAGTTCTGCAAATTTTAATACCCCATTTTTTAGATGAAGAAACTAAGAGTTAGACAGCTTAAGTTACTTGCTCATAGTCAAGAAGGAAGCACCAAATGCAGAATTTGTGATGTCTGGACCACAAATCCAGTCCTCTCTCCATTTGGATCTGTTCAAATTTTATAATGTGGTTTTTTGATCTGTGGCGTTGCCAAGGTGGTGAAAAAAAGGCAGAGAATTATCTAAGCTTTCCCGAGAGCTCCTCCAAAAAAACTTTAAATGATTCCTCAAAACAAATTCTGGAGTGGCAGAACCCACAAAAGACAGGGTAAGACAATTTTCCAACCCAAGACAACTTAGAAGGTAGGCAGGAAAGGTCTGTCACATCAGGGTGAGAGCGGAACACAGTTCAGCACTGGTTGTACCCCCAGCAACCCAGCAATAGGCTTTCAGGACAACTGAATCAGTGGCAGCAGGGGCAGTCTCTAGACCTGTCAGTCCACAGATGGTAAGGGGTCAGACAAATGGTCAGAAGGATATTACAGGGGTCTCTTTGCTAGTACCAAAGGAAGGACTGTGTTGCATTACCTATATTTGGACCTGGGTGGCAGTCACAGGGTGAAGAGAAGCACTAGCACACCAGAGCTTATGGCCACAGGTGAGCTGGATGCTGGCCATACTTCAAGGGCAGAAAAGAGGGCTTGTAATTGCTCATAGACCACAATGCAGGCCAGGAGAGGAGTAAACGCACCTCTCCTAGATCATGGCACCTTGGAAGAAAAGAAAACTTACAGGTCCCCAGAATTATCTCTGAAATAGCTGCACACAAAAAAACCAGAAGCTTGGGACAGTGCCCACTCTACTCCAGAAGCAGACCCCACCTTTAGCTTCAACTTAAAAGACAAGATAGAAGCTGGGAAAACTGGCAAACAGCAGTAAAAGATTCTGACTATAGAAGCCTATTATGGTGACAGGACACAGCAAAACACAAAGTCAGAAGAAGACAACAAAGTCAAAACTGCTACATCCAAAGCCTCAGAGAAAAATATCAATTGGTCTCAGACCATGAAGGAGCTCAAAAAGAATTTTGAAAATCAAGCCAAAAACTCACCTGAAGAAAATAATTCTTAAAAATTAAAATTGGGCAAGTGGAAGCTAATGACTCATGAGACATCAAAAATCAATCAACAAAATCAAAAAAATGAAAAAATGTGAAATTTCTCATTGGAAAAAAACTGACCTGGAAAATAGATCCAGCAGTGTTAATTTAAGAATTATTGGACTACCTGAAAGCTATGATCAAAAAAGAACCCAGATGTATTTTTTTTTCAAGAAACTATTAAGGAAAACTGTCCTGATATTCTAGAACCAGAGGGTTAAATAGAAATGGAAAGAATCCACCAATCACCTCCTGAAAGAGATCCCAAAATGAAAACTCCCAGGAATATTATAGTCAAAGTATAGAGTTCCCAAGTCAAGGAGAAAATATTGAAAGCAGCAAGAAAGAAACAATTCATTTTTTATAACAATTCAAATATTGTGGAGCCACAGTCCAGAATAACACAAGATTTAGCTATTTCTACATTAAAGGATAGGAGAGCTTAGAATATAATATTCTGGAGGGCAAATGAGCTAGGATTACAACCATGAGTGACATACCCAGAAAAACTGAGTATAAGCCTTCTCGGGGGAAGGAGGCAGGCAATGGATATTCAGTGAAAAACAAGACTTTCAAACACTCCTGATGAAAAGACCAGAACTGAATAGAAAATTTGACTCTCAAATACAAGATTCAAAAGAAGCATCAAAAGGTAAAGAGTTAAGAGAAATCATAAGGGTTTCTTTTTACATTTCTATATAAAAAAATATATACTTCTAACTCCTAAAAACTTTCTCATTATTATGGCAATTAGAAGGAGTATACATAGAAGGCACAGGTGAATATGATGAGATAATAATCTAAAAACACAGAATTAAGAGGTGAGAAAGAAGAATGCATTAGGAAAAGGGGGATGGGAGAGGCAAAATGGGCTAAATTATCTAAAATAAAGGTGGAATAAAAGAGCTTTTACAATGGAAGGGAACATGGGGGAAGTGGGTAGGGGCAATACTCGAACCTTACTCTTACTGGAATTGATTCAGAGTGAATAATATACACATTCATTTGGGTATAGAAATCTATCTTACTTTACAGGAAAATAGGAAGGGAAGGCAATAAGAGAAGGAGGGAAGTTGACAGAAGGGAGGGTGGATTGGGGGAGGCAACAGTCAAAAGCAAAATACTTGAGGATGGACAGGGCAAAAGGAGAGAGAAGAGGATAAATAAGGGGGGAAACAGGACTGAGGGAAATGCATAGTTAGTCATCATAACTGTAAAAAAAATTACAGAAAGTTTTCTGATAAAGACCTCATTTCTCAAGTGTATAAACAACTGACTCAAATTTGGAGAAATAATAGCCATTCCTCAATTGATAAATGGTCAAAGTATATGAATAGGCAGTTTTCAGATGAAGTAATCAAAGGTATCTATGGTCATATGAAAAAATACTCTAAATCACTATTAATTAGAGAAACTAAAAACAATTCTGAGCTACCATCCCACACCTATGATATTGGCTCCTATGACAGTAAAAGAAATAATAAATGTTGGAAGGGATGTGGGAAAATTGAGACACTAATGTAATGTTAGTGAAGTCATATAGTAATTCAATCATTCTGTAAAACAATTTGAAACTATGCCCAAAAATCTATAAAATCATGCATACCTCTTGACCAAGCAATGCCGTTACCAGGTTTGTATCCCAAGGAATTAAAAAAGGGAAAAGGAAAAGGACCTATATGAACAAAAATATTTATGTAAGCTTTTGTAGTGGTGGTAAAGAATTGAAAGTTGAGGGGATGTCCATCAACTGGGGAATAATTGTACAAGTGGCTGTAAATGATTATAATGAAATACTATTGTGTCATAAGAAATGATGAGTAGGATGCTCTCAAAAAAACCTGGAAAGACTAACATGAATTGATACAAACTGAAATGGGCAGCACCAAGAAAACATCGTATACAGTAACAGCAATATTGTATGATGACCAAGTGTAAATGACTTAATTATTCTCAGCAATACAGTTATCTAAGACAATTCTGAAAAATTTATGATGCAAAATGTTATCCATCTCCAGATAAAGAACTGATGGAGTCTGAAATTCGTATTGAAGCATGCTTTTCCTTTACTTTCTTTATTTTTCTTGGATTTTTTTTTGCTTTATGTTTTTTTTCACAACATGACTAACATGGAAATTTTTTAAAATGTGCTTTGCTCACAGTGACCCACTGGGATTTACACCCCCATTTTCCACTACACCTCTACATGAGGCCTCCCTCCAGTAAAACTGGACTAATTGGTGTCATCTAGCATATTTTATGCTTTCTCATTCCTGTAGCAACCACTCTCACTCCTTGAAATGTTATCTCATCCTTTCATTTAACTACCTAAATCTTACTGAACCTTCAATACCCACTTTGAATCCCATATCCTCTGTGATTCCCTCTCTAACAACCTCAGCCTAAAGTCCTCTCTCAGATATTTGAATTCATGTAGTTCTCATCATCTAACATTCTTTTTGACATTTATTGGTATACAGCTTCACGTCTCTTGCAACCTTACCACCAGGCACCATAACCAAAGGAAGTTAAATTCTGAGCCCCTTGGGACTGTACATCGTCATCTTTTCCCTATTTCCCATTTTTTTCCACTGCTTTCTCACCTTCCAAACTAAACCATCAAAAATCATGCCTACAAAGAGCTAAGATACTCACCCATGAAATACCAGGGACTACATTTCCTCATTTGCACCCTGACCATTTTCTTTCCAAATACCATGCACGTATACTAGCTCCAACATTTTGCTATTAGAACTATTATCAAATCAATACTACCACTGACTCTGTAAAGGGGATGCCAATGGACTGTCTTATCCTTCTACTCCCTACCTTTTCAACTCTCCAGATTATAATCCCCCCCTTCCTTGTCTAATGCTCCCCTATATGTCCAGTCACCTCCTATTAGAATGTAAGCTCATTAAGGACAGGGACTATTGCACTTTTGTATTTGTATCCTCATCATCTAGTACAGAACACAACACATAGTAAGTTGTTACTACTGTCCCCAAAAGACTGGAGGACAAGATCATCTTGCAAAAATAGAGTATGTAATTACCTATCTTTGAGGCAGTTCAAACTAAATTATGCCCTTGGCAGTGAAGGAAACGTGTGGAGCTAGGGAAGGATTGAATCAAAGCTGCTATGTTATAAAAGCTGATGGGATTGGGGTGGGGATAAGTGATAAAATTACTATGGGAATTGTAGAAGTAAGCACACTTTTTGTTGCTAGAGAAAACAGACAAGATTTATTGCTTAAAATCTGGACCACTGTTCTGACTCTATGACATTATCTTTCAGAAAGTTTTGATACTACCTTAACCAATAACAGGGGAAAGTATCACCAAGAGTAAAAGAATCTAAATATTATATGCCTCAGAACAGGAAGATCAGAGGTAGAAAATAAGGAATAATTCCCCTAAAGGAACAACATAAAAGAATAATAGATGATATCTTTCTCCTTTTGAATAATTTTCTTTCTGACCTGACTTTATTACCATGTATTTTGATGGAGATGTATCAAAAGGCTTTTTTTAAAGCTGAAAATAAAGTAAGTCAATTAATTCAAGGAAAAAGGATACCAGCTATGGGGATTTTTTGTCCATTCCACATGCCTGAAATGTTCTCCCTCCTCTATTCTGCCCACTGACCTCTCTGGCTTCCTTTAAGGCCCAACTAAAATCTCACCTTGTAAAGGAAGTCTTTCCGAACCCCTGTTAATTATAGGCCCTTCCTTGTGTCAATGTCTTATTTATTCATATTTTGTTGTTGTTGTTAACATTGTTTACTTGTTTCTAGTCATGTCCAACTCTTCATGACCCCATTTTAGGCTTTCTTGGCAAAGATACTAGAGTTGTTTGCCATTTTCTTCTCCTGTTCATCTTACATGGGAGAAAACTGAGACAAATAAGGTTAAATAATCTGTCCAGGGTCATGCAAGTAGCAAGTCTGAGGCTAGATTTGAACTCAGGAAGATGACTCTCCTTGATTCCAAGCCCAGCACTCCATTCACCACACTACCTAGCTGCCCTTTCATACAGTTTGTTGTATATATTTGTTCACATTTTATCTTCCACAGTAGATTGTGAGCTCCTTGAGGGCAGCCACTGTCCTTTGCCTTTTTTTGTATCCCAAGTTCTTAGCACAGTGCCTGGCTTATAGCAGACATTCAATACATATTTGTTGATTGATGGAATGAATGAATAATATTCCATTACATTCATATATCATGATTTGCTTAGCCATTCTCCACTATATGTCTATCTCTTCACCACTACAGAAAGAGCTGTTATAAATATTTGTGTATCTGGTTTTTTTTTCTTTTTTCCTGGATCTCTTTAGGGAATAGTCCTAGAGGTATTTCTGGGTCAAAAGTAGACGTGGCCACCATCTCACTCCCTTGACATCAGAAATTGCTACCTACAAGAGAAGGAAAGACTTCCAATAATCATTAAAGACGAGAATTTGACTCCCCAACGTCTGTGCTTTTGAGTATGAAGAGAGAAGTTGAAAGCAACTTGAACACAAGAAGAGAAAGCCTGCCATACAGCTGTTAGGGGAGGACCCATCTTTTACAACTTGTGACCTAGAAAAAGAAATAACAAAATATAGCACACAAGCTTGTCCAACAGAGGCTGGATACCAGCTCCTGCTTTTGAGCATCAACTATAAATCTAAAGATGAAAGGAAATACATGTTTCTGTAACCCTTGATTACCTCCTGGTCCACACCCCCTGGATTGGCACATGACCAGCTCATATTTTTCCAAGTCAGGAAAGTTCATTTAGTTTCATGATTATGGTCACATAAATTGTGCTCTTCTCTGATGCTAAAATGTCATTAGCTCTTTCTAAATTGGATGATCTCTGGTCTCTCATGATTTACACAGCACAAATGCTGGGATGCTTCTGGTGGTGCCAAAACCATCTGTCAACAACTTATAACCCATAACAACCCATTAATCTATTGAGGATTTTCTTTTCACTAACAGTATGAATAAGAGAATATCTTCACTTCATCATTACTAAAACTAAGACATGTTCCATACCTGAATTAACTCAAAGTTACTTCCCTCAGTAACTCTCAGTAATATAATAACTTTGTTCATTTTCATGGATGTAGTTATCTCCTATATGCAGATAACTTCCAAATCTACATATCCAGCCCTAGCTACTGTCCTGAGGTACAGAATTTAATTTCTAGCAGTTTCCTTGATATTTTCACCTTGGAAAGACTGCTAGTACCTTAAAGTCAAATAAAACTCATCATCTTCCTCCCAAACTGCCCCTCCTCCCAACTTACTAAATCTATTGATGGCACCACCATACTCAAAGACATCCTGGCTCAAAGAATTTGTGTACATGTTATATTTTACACACACACACACACATATACACACACACACAAACACACATATGCACATGTACACATATGCTTCTTTGACTCTCTAAAGTTAGGAACTTTCTTTTCCCTGTTTGAATGGGTGGATGGATTATTAATTATAAAAAGCATTTGTTATTGTCATTCAATTATTCCAGTCATGTCCAACTCTTTGTGATCCCATTTGGGGATATCTTGGCAAAGACGCTGGAGTGGTTTGCCATTTCTTTCTCCAGCTCATTTTATAGGTGAAGAAACTAAGGCAGATGCATTAAGTGATTTGCCCAAGCTCACACAGGTAGTAAATATCTGAGGTCAAATTTGAACTCAAGAAGATGAGTCTTCCTGAGTCCAGGCCTGGCACTCTATCCACTGCACCACCTAGCCCTTAATGATGAAATCCTAATAAAGCTGCCCCCAGTCCCAATAGTCTAACTTCATTATAGGCCTGGCCCCACTGAACAACAGGCCCCACAGTACCTACCTAGCCCCAACCCCGCCAATGTTCTAACTTCTTCATATATACCTCACTGCCCACTGGAACAACAGGTATGTCTGTGAACTCTTAGTTTCCACAGAACACAGAAGCAGATATGTCCATGTGATGAGAACCCACCTATTGCCTCTATGTGGTCACTACCACCAGACCCATTCCCACAGAAATAGGTGTGTTCTTGTACTCAACCACAATCACATCATCCATCTAACCCAAGACAGGACCACAATACCTAACTATCTATCTTGACCAGACAGGGCCATAATAGCTCAGCAATTAAAGGGTGGCATGACCACAATGTTTAACCACCAAACCATAGATGGGACCCCTCCTCCATGACCTAATCCCTTAACAAACCTTTCCTGCCTTTTTAATATTCATGATTTCTATTGTGTAATTGCATCTTTACCCTATAAAAATCTACCTTGCCTTCTCTGAAGTTGCTACTTCCTTTTGGAACTTAGCCTGCTTAGAGGCATCAATCTCAATAGATGCTTATACTTGGATTAGAGATAGTCTGACCCTGAATTCTTTGAGATTGTTGTACCACAACATATCATGAATCTCAACAGTTTTTGAGTGGGCAGAGCTCCCATCTAGTACAAAAAGCTAGATGGCCCCTACTTTCAAGAAACTTAAAATAGGAAAGGACAAAACATATAATGGAGAGGGGGAAGGGCATTATGGACTAAGTAATAATAATGGTAAGTGGAACGATAGGGCAATTTATTTACAGGTTATTTACCAGAGTGATAGTGTTTACTTGATTGCTAGTCCCAGAGAAAGATGTAGAAGAGGATAGGACACACACACACACACACACACACACACAGAGTAGCACAGCATGAAATAGATGGACACTGTTATGGTGTGTTTGGGTCAGAGCTAGATATTGAGGACTCTCACCAATCAGTAGTATAGGGCTTTAGGATGAGAGCCCAAGATTTGGGTGGCAGATGAAGAAGCATGACATTAAGATGACCAGAAAGCAGTAGGCAATGGACATTATGGTAGATCTGAGTTGAGATTAGAGCCCCAGAGCAGGAGCTAGAGAACCATATAATAGGAAAGGAGGCATGGGCATGGCTGGAGAAACTTTAATTCTTCTTTGCCCTGCACAACCAATTAATTGTCATATACTATCAATTCTATCACATCACTCAAAACTACTCCCCTACTTTCCACTCACCTCCAACTCATCCAAGTTTAGGCCTTCATCAGTTCTTGCTTTAATTACTTTAATAGATTTTTTTGCCTCATAATTGTTCTCCATTTCTCCAAAAATCCTCTTTCTTTGATCCACCACTTATGAATTTCAAAAACGAATCTTCTTAAAGCACAAGTTGATTATTCCACTCTTCTGGCAAAACAAAAACCTACCTCTTGATTGGCTTCTTATTGCCTATATATACTATAGACTAGAGTGTCCTCAGTCCTAGTGCAGTTTGAAGTTATTAAAGACTAGAGTCCTTTCCATTGGTCTTTCCAGTTCCTATCATGCCCCCTGGAAACTAGTCCTATGCAATGCAAACTGCCACGAGATTCCAATAAGCTTAGAAAGAGTGGAAGGGTAATGACAAAAATTAGTAACATCTGATAAGTTTCCTGCCAACATGACAAAGCCTGTGTTTTCTTTATATATATATATCCAGAGTACCTAGGACAATGCTTTGTTCATAATTTAAGAAATCTTGGTTAAATTGAATTACGTTAGGTTCTTCTCAACAAACGATTTTGCTGATCATAAACCCTTCAACTTACTTCAGTAAGTTAATCATTGCAATGTCAAAAAGAAAAGAAAAGAACAACCTTTCAGCCCTTCATAACCTTCATAACATTCAGAGGGGTCTGCAAATTCTTATGGTGAACATTAAGCACGTATTAAATTAAGAATACTTCATAGACTGCTGATTTGTTCTAAAGACCTAGGTTTAATTATTGACTTGCTCTGTGACTAAGAGCAAATCACTGACTCTCTTGATGCCTAATTCCACCATCCATAAATCAAGGAAAGTTATGTGTGTTGTCCCTTTTCCTTTCAAGGGTATTATAATAATGATCTGACTTTGAGCTCTCTCAGAGTTCTCTACAGATGAAAGAAGCATTGCAAATAAAATTTTCTAATTAAACTACCATTGGAAACTCTATATATCAGTTCAATCCAACTGTCCCTCTTTCTGAGCTCCAGAAATACCCAGCTGCAGCCTAGACCTTGCCAAAGAAAACAGAGCCCCCAGGAAAGTGAACTATCAAATGAACTCAGTGTAGGGCATAACTAGAAAAGACAAAATCTGTTTTTGTTGGGTGGTTTTGTGTTGGGTGATGGGGTGTTGTATGCATGTCATTTCATTTTTATTTTCTCTACCTGGAGTTTCAGTCAATAAATTATAAAAATATAGCTTAATATAGCATGGTGGGGGAGCATGGGGATTAAAAAGTATGAGACAAAGGAAACCCTTATTTCCAATACAAACACACATACCCAAACAATCATGGATTGAATCCTTCCTTGTGATAAAAATGTGAAATTCTTTTTCAAATATTTTTATTTATTTCATTAAATATTTCCCAATTACATGTGAAAAATCTTAACAGTGATTTTTTTAATATCAAGGTCCAAATTCTTCACTTCCCTCTTTCCTTACCTCCTCCTTGAGAAGGCAAACAATTTTATATCAATTATACATGGTGAAGTCATGCAAAACATTTTCAAATTAGCCATGTTGCAAAAGAAAATGGAAACAAAACACCAAAAATAAAGAGAGTTTTCAAAAAGTATGGTTCAATCTGCATACAGAGTTCATTAGTTCTCTCTGTAGAGGTGAATGGCATTTTTCATCACCGATCTTTTGGAGTTATCTTGAGTTATTGTCTTGATTCTAAGTCTTCCACAGTTAGTTATCATTACAACATTGCTCTTACTGTGCACAGTGATCTCCAGATTGTGTTCAATTCAATTTGCATCAGTTCATGTCTTTCCACATTTTTCTGAAAAAATCTTGCTCATCAATTCTTACAGCACAATATTATTCCACCACAAGCATATACCACAACTTGTTCAGTCATTCCCCCACTGATAGTCGTCCCCTCAATTTCCAATTCTTTGTCACCACAAAAAGGGCTGCTATAAATATTTTTGTGTGAATGGACCTTTTCCCTTTTCTTTTATCTCTTTGGGATACAGACCTAGTGCTATTACTGGGTCAAATCGTACACACAGTTTTATAATCCTTTGGCCAAACTTGCAAATTATTCTACAGAGTGATGGGCATTTGTGTATCAATTTTTCCACATTTCTTCTAGTATTTGTCAATTTCCTTTTCTGTCTTATTAGACAATGTGATGGGTACGAGGTAGTTTCTCAGAGTTGTTTTAATTTCTGTTTCCTTAATCAGTAGTGGGGGCAGCTAGGTGGCACAGTGGATAGAGTGCTGGGCCTACAGTCAGGAAGACCTGATTTCAAATCTAGCCTCAGATACTTACTGGTTGTATGACCCTAGACAAGTCAATTAACAATGTTTGCTTCAGTTCCTCATCTGTAAAATGAGCCGGAGAAGAAAATGGCAAACCATTCCATGAAGTTTGCCAAGAAAACCCCAAAAGGGGTCACAAAGAGCCAAAAAAATAACTAAACAACAATCAATAGTGATTTAGAACATTTTATGTGATTATTGATAGCTTTAATTTCTTCTGAAAATTACTTCTTCATATCCTCTGACCATTTATCAATTGGGGAATGGCTCCTATTTTTATAAAATTGGCTCCATTTCCAAAATATTTGAGAAATGAGGCCTTTATCCAAAAAACTTGATGTAAATTTTTCCCTAATTTTCTGTTTTTGCCCTAGCTTTGTAATTTCATGTAATTAAAAATTATTCATTTTACTACCTGTGGTCCTATACCTTATTTGGTCATAAATTCTTCCTGATCTATTTATCTGATGTACATTTTCCTTGCTTTCCTAATTTACTTATGTTAATACCCTTTATGTTTAAACCATTTATCAATTTTGGCCTTATCTTGGTATACTGTGGCTTATCAGCCTATGCTTACTTTCTGTCAGACTGCTTTCCAGTTTTCCCAGAAATCTTTGTCAAATGTTGAGTTCTTATCTCAAAGGCTTGGATCTTTGGGTTTGTCAAACACAAGATCACTATGGTCATTTATTACTGGGTACTGTGTACCTACTCTATTCTATTGATCCACCACTCTGTTTCTTAGCTAGTACCAGAATGATTTGATATTTATCACCTTGTCATATAGTTTGAAATCCAGAACTGATAAGCCACATTCCTTCACATTTGTATTCATTGGTTCCTTTAATATTCTTGACCTTTTCTTCTTCTACATGAATTTTGTTCTGATTTTTTTTTAGTTCTATGAAGTAATTCTCTGTCAGTTTAATTGGTATGGCACTGAAAAAGAGGACTGATTTAGGTTGAATTGCCATTTTTATTATATTGGCTCAGCCTATCCATGAGGAATTACTATTTCTCCAATTGCTCAGATCAGTCTTTATTTCTGTGAAAACTGTTTTGTAATTTTGTTCATATAATCTCTTGGTTTCTTTGGCAGGTAGACTCCCAAGTATTTTATATGTCTACAACTATTTTAAATGAAATTTCTCTTTCTATCTCTTGCTGCTGGATTTTGTTGGTTGTATATAAAAATGCTGATGATTTATGTAGGCTTATTTTATATCCTGCAATGTTGCTAAAGTTGTTGCTTGTTTCAACTGGTCTTTTAGTTGATTCTCTAGGGTTCTCTAAGTATACTCTCATTTCATCTGCAATGGTTTTATTTCCTCATTGCCTATTTTTATTCAGTTTATTTTACTTGTCTTATTGTTATAGATAGCTTTTCTAGTCAATATTGAATAATAGCGATGATAATGTACATTTTTGCTTCACTCCTGATTTTATTGGGAAGGTTTCAGGCTTATTCTCATTATGGATGATGCTTGCTCTTGGTGTTAGAGAGACACTACTTATCATTTTAAGAGGGTTCCATTTATTCCCATGCTGTTAAGTGTTTTTTAATAGGAATGGGTATTATATTCTGTCAATTGCTTTTTCTGAATTTATTGATATAATTATATTATATTTATTCTTTTTGTTATTTATATGGTCAATTATGCTGACAGTTTTTCTAATATTGAACTAGCCTTGCATTCCTGATAGAAATCCCACCTGGCTATATGTAATGCCAAGCAAAGGAAACTTCCAAGGTTCGGATTACCAGTATAGCAAACCCCATTTATTCAACAAACTTTCACAGAATAGAGAAAGTCAAAATACAGTATAACTCATACGTTTCACAAGTAAGTTCTCAATTCAATCCAGATCAGTCAAAGTCTCTTCTCAAATGGAGATCAGTTTCCAATCATAAACAAAGTACATTCATTTGGTTAATCACAGAGCACAAAAAGGCCAAAGGTTTCCCATCCCTGGACTCAAAGTAATTACAATACCATCCATT
>CM053601.1:35427709-35443378 GCA_028646575.1 Pseudocheirus occidentalis | reverse complement strand
ACTGTCACAATATGTCCACTATGAAGATGTCCTGTACAATCACACATCCACAGGCTGTACTGATTGAGTGTCCTTCTAGTGGGGGTGGGTGACAAGAGAGGAATCGAAAGAATCTAGAATTTAAAGTTCTGTAATACTTGCAACTAGGAATTAAGATATACACGGGCTGGGATAGGGAGACCCTCCCTGCCCTACGAGAAAATAAGAGAGCAGAGCAGGGGAGGGGCTTTACAGTGTGATTGCTGTTTTAGGGTTGGGGCAGGGGTAAGATGGGGAGAAAATTTGTAATTCAAAAATGTAACGGAAATGAATAATGTAAACAAGAAAACAAATTTTAAAAAAGAAGTACAATTATATTCCGCACAAGTATCAAACGTGGGATGTGATTCATATTGCAGCCCACAACACTAATCTTGCCTGAACCAGATTAAAGTGTAATTGGAAAATGCTTAACAAAATATATAAAAATAGGATAGATCACAGATAATGCTACTATGTGGTTTTCTAAGTCAAAATGAGGTCCAGAGGGATCCTTATTTATGGTTTAGTGAGCTCTGTTTTTATTTGGGTTTGACACTATTGTTATAGGCAGTAGCTCCTCCACACAAATACTGGAAATACATCAGAACAATTTGTTTTTTACTCAGAAGGCAAATTTTAATGTTCTCCTAAATATGCTATTTACCTTGAGTAGTAACATTTAAAAATAAATTAAATTAGTGATAATATTTTATTAAAAGGCAGAAAAATATTTAAAGAACAAGAGATAAAGGTAAGGTGATATTTCAGTGAATTAAAATATTTTGTCAACTATGTTCTTCACAATGTCTTGCAAAGAGACAAAATATCATTCCTCTATATTCCATTTAAACAAAGTTTATCTAAATTAATTAATGCTCATATAAATCCCAGTGGCTCATTAGTTCATTCCTTTTTTATTAAATGTAACATAAAAAGGTATATAAAATGATAAAAGTCCAACATAAAATCTAAGCAAGCAGCCAGGTGAAGATAAAAGCAGTTCTCAAGCTTGGATTTTTCTGCAGGCTAGAACATTTTTATCCTCTTTGATTCTTCTCTTCTTCTTTATTTTATAAATAGTACCAAAAGTACTATTTATGGAAAAAATGATGAGATATGGGAAGAAGGGCGATTCATAATATTCATAGGTGAGCTTTAAGCACATATGGATAAACCTTAAGTCCTCAGTGGGATTTGTTACTTTGTACTGCACAAAGAACAATCCAAGAAAAAAAAAAGTGATACATTTTTTCAACCAAAGGCAGAAAAGGTAGAAAATTCAAGATCTGCAAATATTGCAGATAGCATCTAGCCAAGAAATGGCTACACTAGCCTTTGGAAAATGAGGAGAGTTAATGCACCAGAGGAAGGAAGGGTTTTAGATCCAGAATAGAGGGCCCCAATCTTGAACAGGAATAATCAGCTCTTGGTACACTGATGAGAGGGCCTGTGTGATGGAGTGATGTTCTGTGGTAGAATTATCACGTGCTACATAAGGAGCAAGTTTTGAATCAAGTAGCAGCTGTGTGGCTCTAACTTTAAGAGCAGTCAATTAGTCAATAAATATTCATCTACTATGTGCCAGGCACTGTTCTAAGTGCTAGGAATAAAAAAAACCTTCAGTTTCAACCTACAGGACAATATGAAGCTGTCAGTGGAATAACCAGGGTAGGAATGTGTAATGGCAATGGGGCATTGAAAATATTCCCTGCTCATAGGCTAATAGGCTGAATGTAATCACATCCAGCCTGTGGTGGGAGGAGTTTGCTGAATGTGCAGAGCAGTAAGGAGTACAGCAGGAAATGAGTCAGGGAAGTTAGTACAGAGGGAGAGGATGCATGCAAGACAGCTAAGATTGTGAGTGTTAATTTGTGGGAAAGCCTGAGTAGGGGAAAGACTTTGGGATGCTTTTGCTTCCTACTGTAATCATATGTATTAATGTCTTTGTTGCTATGATAGATTCAGTTTTCTGGTGCTGGGATTTGGCTTTCTGGTGTTGGGATTCGACTTTCTGGTGTCTGAATAAATATTTTGCTTCTGTCTTCTATATGGAGTCTGTTATATTTTGTGATTCAGAACTATGCCAGCATAGTAATAGTCTCCATAGTTGCTGTGAATATTGCGTTGGTGATACAGAATCCCGGACCAAAGTGGAACCTGCAGTTCTATCGCTCTGAATCATCACTGCTTTTTTGCAATCTACTGAAACTCTAATTAGGGGAAGCCATTGCTTAGACCCAAGCTTTGGTCAAGAATTGTCAGAACTCATACATGAAGGGAGGAGGGACAAAGCTAGCAATTAGACTCTGCCATAGATCACACTACTTTGGGAGTCCCCAGCCTGAGCTGTCCTTGAGATGCTAGAATAACATAACACTCAATATCCTAAGAAAGCAGCAGCAGGATCCTGGAGAACAAAATTTCAACTCAAACATTCCCCCCAGAAATACATATAGCCCAGCCCTAACATAGACTCCAAAGTCAGAAAGTGCACTGGAAGACTGAGCAAAGAAAAAGAATCCCACCATAAAAAGCTATAGTGGTGACAGGGATACTCAAGATACAAACTCAGAAAAAGAGAATGACACCAAAATATCTATAAGCAAAACTTGAAATAAAAATATAGTTTGGGCTAAATTCAAATAATATTCATGAAGGAGATGGAATAAGAGGCTTCTTAAGTTTACAAGTTTAATAAATGAAATGAGACTGCTAGGAGGTGGGAAACAGAAAAATTACAAAGAGACTTAATGACTTGGCACAAAAGATACAAAACCTTTCCCAAGAAACAAAATCCCTGAAAATAAGAATGTACCAAATGAAAAATAATGACTGCTTGATATAAGAAGAAACATGAAAATGAAATCAAAACACTAAAAAATTGAAGAAAATGTGAATTATCTTATAGGGGGAAAAATTCACCCTGGAAAAGCAGATCAAGGAGAGGGAATTTAATAATCACTGGACCATTTAAAATCCATAACCAAAAAAAACCCCAAAACTTTATACATCATATTTCAAGAAAAAAGAGAGAAAACTACCCAGATCTCTGAGAACCAAGGAGCAAAATAAATGTAGAAAAAAATCTGCCAATTACCTCCTGAAAGAAATTGCCAAATGAAAAGTCCCAGGATGATTATAGCCAGAACACAGAGCTTCCAGTATAAAGAAAAAAAGTACTGAAAGCGGTCAGAGAGAAAGAATTCAAGTATTGAGCAGCCATAGTCAAGACCATACAAAATTCAGCAGTCACACTCACAAAGAAGCAAAGAGCTTATTATATACTATATTCCAGAAGACAAAAGATCTGGGCTTACAACAAAGAATAACTTACTCAGAAAAAGTAAATATAATCCTACAAGCAATAAAGTGAACATTTAATGAAATAAAGAACTTCCAAGTGTTCTTGTTAAGACCAGAGTGACATAGAAACATTAAAAGTACAGACACAGGATTCAAAAGAAACATAAAAAAGTATACATGAGTGAGTAGATATAAGATGCTAAACAAGGATAAATGGTTTACATTATAACATGAGAAGATGATAGATGTGTCCCCTCAGAACGCTATCATCATCAGGGGTCATAGAAGCATTCTCATTACACAGAGGGCCTGGGAGTGGTTCTGTTACATTTTGATTATCTTAAAAGAAAATTGGGGAGGAGTACACGGGGAGAGAGAAAAGAAAAAAGAAAGAAGTGGAGAATTGTCTTGTATAAATAGGGAACACATGTAGAAGTCTACAGATGCACAGAAAGTGTTAGGGGAACAAGTGACATTCAAATCTCATCCTCTTTCAAACTGATCAAAGGAAAGAAGAATACACACATATACACTCACACAATTGGATGCAGAAATGCATTTCATTCAAATGAGAAACAGGAGGGAAAGAGGAGAAGTGTTCAGGGAGAAAAAGAGGAAGGGTAAATTAAGAGAGGGATTAGTCCTAAACAAAACAAACTCTAAGGATGTGCAAAATATTTATATTAGCTCTTTTTGCAATGACCAAGAATTGCAAACTGAGGAGGAAATTATAAGAGGAAATGACTGAACAAGCTTTACTGTTCACTTCTATAGTCAATGATTTTCATAGGCTTATGACAAATGACAGATTTAAAACTAGAAGGGATGTTAGGGATCATCTATTCTAAATCCTTCCTTTGACAGGTGTGTAAGTGATTTCCTCAAGGACACATAGGTAGTAAATGATAGAACCAAATTTGAATTTGGGCTCACTGGCTCCAACTTTAATGTTTATTCTGGAACCTGTAAGTCATTATCCATCACAGAATCTGAAGAGCATGTATTTGGTTCTGAATAAGGCACGGTGGTTGTCACATCTGCACTTCAGAGTATTTTCCACTTTAAAGTGCCTATGTTTTAATTTTTAAAATATCTTATAATTTAATATTGTGATGTGATGGTTTGTTTTTTAAAAGAACAGTGATGAAATTGATAGGAAAATTTCCATGGAATTTTCTCTGTATAAATTATTGTCTTTTTGTCATGTCACAAATCTGAAACCACTGGGATTGCAGCCAGCGTTTGTGGTATGCAACAGTTATTTTTCACATCGTACCCCGAAGATCTATGAGTTCTGTGAGCTAAATTCCATTGTAACAAATTCCATTTGGTAGTAGAGGTGGGAGGGCAGTGTAAAGATGCCAAGCAAGACAAGATAGACCTAAAGTGGCCAGAGAGGCAATGGAAAGACTCTAGATTATTGGAGCTGGAGCCAGGAAGCTCTGAGTGCAAATTCCACCTTCAACAGTTGCTAGTGAAGTAATATTGGGCAAGTCATTAAAGCCCTCTGGGCTTCAATTTCCTCAGCTATCAAATGGGCATGATAATGACATTTACCTTGCAGGATTGATATGAGTCAAATGAGATAAAGTATAAAGAGGGTTGTGCTATGTCAGTGACTGATTGCTGGCTAAAGTGATGGGATACTAGATGTGCAAGCCTAGACAGAAGCATTTACCTAAAAAGAAGATGTCAAAATAATGTGGAAAGTCAAACAAGGTGGGAGAAGAAGGAACAGGAATAGAGGCAAATGACCTACTTCCTATTTTGCCTAGGACTGCACTAAAATTTTTATATTTTTTAAATAAATACAACAGTGGAAAGACTAGCTGAATTGGTGAAAAATATAAAATATTTTAGCACTTGGGCTGGAATCATGCTGGATTGAATATGTTAGTATCTATTTCTCAGAGGTTTTGTGACAAAGCACTTGGTAAATAAGAGAGGGCTAGGCAATATGAGATTATTTTTATTAGGATTATGCTACTAGAAATATATTCCTACTAAGAATTAAAAGCTGAAAGGAGGCATCCTCTAATAATTTAGACCCACCTCTCTACAGCAAATTACCAAGTGAAAAAGGCATTCAGATCTCTTTACCCCATCTGCAAACTTGTAAAAAAAATTTGTTATATTTTATTGGCATTTTTAACTGATGTTTTAATATATTGAAGTATATTTTATTATAGCCTGGGAAATTAGGTGGAAGAATGTAGATATGTCAAAAGTAATTGCTTGCCTTTCTTACCCTCATAAACAGCACAAAATGATCAGCTTCTTCAGAGAGTGACTATGCCATGGACAATGGTTAAAGGAAGCTGTTTTGTGCTGTAATAATAGCCAACATTTATATAGCTTTTTAAGATTTGCAAAGCAATATCACACACACACACACATATACATACATACAATGTTATCTCATTTGACCCTAGGAGAGTAGTATCTCCATTTTACAGATGAGGAAATTGGGGCTAAAAAAAGTTCCATGACTGAACCACATAGCTAAAAAGTGTCTTACATGGGATTCAAACCTCAGTCTTACTCCAAGTACAGTGCTCTTATCACTTGTATTTTCTAGCTACCAACTGGAATACTGGAATGTTTTTGTATGGAATTAATGAAACCAGTAAAATCTCCTTGACGTTCAGTTGTTTTTTCAGTCATGCCCAACTCTTCATGATATGACTAGCTTTTTCTTGGCAAAGAGAGTGGAGTGGGTTGCTATTTCCTTTTCCACCTCATTTTACAGACAAGGAAATGGGGACAAACAGGGTTAAGTGACTTGCCCAGGATCACACCATTAACTCTGAAGCCAGATTTGAATTTAGGAATATGAGTCTTCCTGATTCCAAACCTGGCACCCTTTCCACTGAGCCACCTAGCTGCCAAGGTCATACTCATAGTTTCCTAATAATGATAGACTAGATTTGTGATTTCATTGGTTTAGGGAACTCTCTGTGAAGAAAACTTTAACAAATGTAAAATAGTGCTTGTATTAAAATTTAGTCTCCGAGAGTTTTACTTGGGGCACTGAAAGATGCCATTACTTCTCCAGGGTCACATAGTCAGTCCATGCCAGAGACAGGACATGAAGCCATGCTCCTGACTCCAAAGTAAGCTCTCTACCCTTATCAAAATGTTATCACTTATAAAGGGATTTGACTTTTAACTTTTTCAGAGTAGTAGTTTAAATTAAAAACCTGCTCATTATAAAGATATCATATACATATACATATGTGTGTATGCATGTATGTATAAACAGTGAATTGTTTTCTGAAGATAATCATTTCTTAATTTACAGTGGGAGAGAAGAATGAGTCTCTTCTCCATGTCCCTTACTAATGCCTACTTTTTTCCCTCTCATGCAGCATTGAGCAAAATCAATCTGACACCCAGCAAAATAAATTCCATTGAGAAATGTTTGGAAAGTGTCAGAGGTAAGAAAATGAGCTTCTTAGACTCCCTTCAGCAAACTTCCAATCTCATGTATGATATTCTTCCATGTGGCTTTCATAAAGTCATAGATACATGGATGTGAAATAAGAATTCTCTCCATAGTCAATCACGGGCTGAGTTTGAGGAAAGAGTAGGGGAGAAGAAAGAGTATTGTAGAAAGTGCTTTTCCCTCTTATATATGAATGATATGTTCTCCAGAGTGAGAGGAAGAAATAACCCATCTCCACTCTCTTGAAAATCTCCAACTACATTTTGCTTGTGATGAAATTACACTGTAAATTTGCAAAGGCTCTATGGGTTGTCTATTTAGGCAGCAAAAATCAGTGATCCAATTCTTTTCATCAGTCAAAAAGAGCACAGTATGTGCCTGCTTCATAAAAAAAGTATAGCTCATACTCCTTTTTCCTGTGGCTTTTGTCTATGTGTCCTAGTTACACCCCCCCCCAAATACACACTTAGGTCTCACCACTCTGCCCAACATAGCATTCGAGGCTTAACTTGCCCAGTTCCCTTACAATGTCAACTTCTTCATATGCCTGATGTCACAGATTTTCTCATGACTTAAAATGTCTAGAAATGTTTATGGCAATTTTTTGTTTAATTGTCTTTTTTCAAAGCTTCTACTTAGGAAACATGAGGAATTTAGTTTCTCACTTCCAGCCACATGGTTGGGGGGGAAATTTTTAAGCTAATTTTATTGAAAGGTAGGAAGAAATAAAACAGGACCTACAAAAGCTTTCTTGGAAAAGAACAGAAACATTCCAATTAGCAGCTTTATCCCAAAGGTCAATGTAGACTCCTAACTATAACCAATTGTCAGTTTCCTTCCCTGCTGTATCCAGCTGATGTTGCTTAGTCCTTGCAGTTCTCATAGGTCCCAGAGGGTAGCGTCATGCATCACTGTACAATGGGTCTCCCAGGGCAAACACAGACTACTCCTGCAGCTACATGTTGTAGCCAGTAGGTACTTTCAGGAATTATTGTTCTCACACCCAGTATTAGGGAATAAATCTTTCTTTAGCTGAGTATAGGGTTCATCACTGCAGAAAAAAATGCCTCTTCTCCTACAAAAAGGTTCAGTTCTTTCTCTACTCCATCATGAATGCCAAACTAGGAACCTTCTCTCTCTTTGGTTGTTCCTCTTTTTCACTGTTCCTGCCAACCTTCAGCTTCACAGAAGCTCCCCCAGAGAGCAAGACCCCATCAACTCTCTATCTTCAAGACAATCTCAGTGATGCACTCCAGATTCAGATATGGACATATAGGCTACAAACCTTGACATACATCCTTTCTTTTTTAAAAATATTTTTAATTTATGGAATAAAACAAGCATTTCCATAACGTACAACAATTAAAAATAAGAAGTGCACATGCAACTGCAAATCTACTATGCACAACTTGCTATTCCTTTCAAACATACAACAAAATTGTCAGATAAATTTCTTTTTTTAACTCCTTCTTTCCCCTACCCTAGAAATGGCTATGATTAGTCACAAATAGGCACAAATGTATAGATATATATGTGTGTGTCTGTGTGTGTGTGTATAAAATAATTCAATACATGTTTCTATTTAGCAGTTTTTTCTCTGGATGCAGATAGAGTCTTCATATGCCCATTATAGTTCATTTAGGGTAAGAATTAATTATTTGGTAATTTTACCATTTATAATAATCAAAATGACTTATTCACTCAAAATCATTCTTAAAACAAAGATGTTTACTGTACACAAATTTCTCATTTCATTATTACTTCATGAAGGTCTTCCCATTTTTTTCTAAAAATCATTGAGCTAATCATGTCTTATAGTATAGTATTATTCTATCACAATCATATGCTACAACTTGTTCAGTCATTCCCCAATTGATGGGCATCTCTGCAATTTCCAATTCTTTGCCACCACAAAGAGAGCTGCTATAAACATTTTAGAATATGTAGATTCTTTTCTGTTTTCCAGAAATAGACCAAGTAGTGATATTGCTGGGTCAAAGGGATACTTCAGTAACTCTTTGGGCATAATTCCAGATTGCTCTCCAAAATGGTTGAATCAGTTCACAAATCCATCAACAATGAATTAATGTCCCAATTTTTCAACATCCCCTCCAATGTTTATCACTCTCCCTTTCTGTTATTTTAGCTAATCTGCTAGGTGTGAAATTATATCTGAAAAATTGTTTTAATTTGCTTTTCTCTAATAAATAATGATTTAGAGTATTTTTTCAGGTGATTATAAATTGTTTTGATTTCTTCATTGGAAAACTACCTGTTTATATCCTTTGACCATTTACCAATTGGGAATGACTTCTATTTTTATAAATTTGATAAAATTCCATTTTATTTTAAATATGAGACCTTTATCTGATAAACTCTCTCTAGAAAATTTCCCCCAATTTTCTGTTCTCATTGTGATCTTAGCTAAATTTGTTTTATTTGTACAAAACCTTTTGTAATGTAATCAAAATCATCCATTTTACACTTCTATTATTTATGCATAAGTTGTTCACTTTTCCATAAATTTGATAAGTAATGTGTTGCATGTTCTAATTTTCTTGTAAAATTTCTCTTTATAGAGTCATTCATCCATTTTGACCTTATCATGGTAAATGGTGTAAGACACTAATCTATATCCAGTTTCTGCCATACTACTTTCCAGTTTTCCCAATTTTTACCAAATAATTAAGTCTTATCTCAAAATATTGTCTTTACATTTGTCAAATACAATGTTATTGTGTTTGTTTGCTGCTGTAAATTGTATGTCTACTCTGTTCCATTGATCTTTCTATTTCTTAGCCAGTTCTAGATAATTTTGATTATTACTCATTTATAATATAGTTTAAGATCTCTTATTGCTAAATCTCTTTCCTTTACATTTTTTTCATTGCTTTCTTTGATTCTCTTGACGTTTTTCCAAATAGATTTTGTAATTTTTTTAAATTCAGTTAAAAAAAATTGGTAATTTAATTGGAATGATATTGAATATGCAAATTAATTTGTGTAAAATTGTCATTTTTATTATACTGGCTCTGCCTACTCATGAACAATTAATAATTCTCCAATTATTTAAGTCTGATTTTATTTGTATAAAAAGTTTTTCTTCATAATTTTGTTTATATAGTTCCTAGGTTTGCTTTTTGAGGTGTGTCTTTTACTATCTATTCTTGCAGAGTTTTGTTCGTGACATGGGAATGCTGATGATTTATGTGAATTAACTTTATATCCTCCAACTTGGTTTAAATTATTAGTTGTTTCAACTAACTTTTTGAGTCTTTTCATTCTGTCTATCATAAACACCCAGGAGGTGCATCCCTCACTGAAGGGGCAAGCATCCCCCCTTGTTCAGCAGCAGAGAAAGCACCTTTGTTTCACCATTTCTCAGGTAAAAAATGGGTTGTCTGCCATGGGAGAGAGAATCTGCATCAGGGAGACCACAGATCCATTAAAATATTAAACTACACATATTTATTTTAAGTCCATTGGAATCATTCAAAAACTACTAGGCAAGGTTATTTAAATCATAGAATTAGAGGTAGAAGAGACCTTAAATACCATCTAGATCCCATTCCCTTATCTTTACAGGTGTGGAAATTGAAACTGGGGAAGGTTGAATGCAATTATCTAGAGCAGTGGTTTTCCACCTTCCTAATGCCCCAACCCTTTATTACTCATATGTAGCTGTGTCTGAATGTGGGCAGACACACCTGGAGACAGACAGAGTCTAGTTCCTAAGACCATCGGAAATATGTGTTTTTTGAGAATCCATACGCTGGCAACTCATATATCTATGTTTAAACAAAATGAAAAAGGAAAGATTTCTATTTTCTAAGTCTTTTTCTAAACTCCTTAAAAAAATTCTAATAAAGAGTCAACCAACAGTATATTATGAACCTAATATGCGCCAGGCCTTATGCTAAGTGCTAGGGAAGCAAGTAAACAGCCCCTGCTGTCAGGGAGCTCACAGCCTAATGGGAGAGAGGACATGAGAACAATAATGCACAGATAAGACATATTCAGAATGGACTAGAGCTGATCTCAGAGGCGGGACACCAAGATTCAAAGGACTGGGAAAAGCTTCTTGAAGAAAGTAGGACTTCAGCTCAGACTTGAAGGAATCCAGGGAATCCAGGGGGCAAAGATAAAGAGGGAGAACTTTCCAGGCATGGGGGGACAGCCAGTAAAAATGTCAAAATGCATCTGTTTTTGCACCCACTAACCTTGCCCCTCATCATTGGGAAAAGAAAAAAAACTTTAAAAGACAATCTTGGGTGGCACAGTGGAAAGAACTCTGGCCTTGGAGTCAGGAGGACCTGAGTTCAAATCTACCCTTAGACACACTGTGTGACTCTGGGCAAGTCACTTAACCCTAATTGCTTTGCCCCCACCAAAAAAGAGACAATCTTCTTCTACATATACTTTGCCTTTCTTTTCCAATGTACTCTTTTTTTTCTTGAAGGGGGGAAAACAAGGTAATTGGCCTTTCCCAAGGTCAAGTGACTTGCCCAAGCTCACACAACTAGGAAGTGTCAAGTATCTGAGGTCAGGTTTGAACTCGTGTCCTCCTGACTTCCAGAGCTGGTGCTCTATCCACTGCGCCACCTAGCTGCCCCTTCCAATGTACTCTTTATCTCCTATGGATAAAGTACTAAGACTCATTGTAATAATAATAAGAAGAAAGTACTTAATCTCTACTCAAGTCCTCTGACAATGCCTCATCATGACTTAGGGGCTGAAGTTGAGCTCTCCAAAGCTGGGCCAGTGAAGCAAAAACTCAGGAGGGTTCATTCTATCAAGAGAAAAATAGGGGCTCATGAAAGGTGCATGTATGTGAAAGAGAGGGAGAGAGAGAGACAGAGACAGAGGAGAGAGGGAGGGAGAGACAGAGACAGAGGAGAGAGGGAGGGAGAGACAGAGAAAGAGAGAGACAGAGAGACAGAAACAGAGACAGAGAGAGGAGAGAGCTGCAGTCTAGATGGGTGATTTCATTGATTTGTAGGTGCAGTTGTCAAACTGTAGCCTATGGACCCCTGGGAATCTCTAAGACCCTTTCAGGGGGTCCTCAAAGTCAAAAACATCTTCACAATAATACTAAGATGTTATTTGTCAGAAGGAATTATTGTTAAAAACACTCCACTCTTTTCTAACTATGTATCTTTAGGAAGCTGGATTTTCTTCATATACTTCAACCAAAACAATATATCACTACAGATTGAGTGCAAAAACAGATATGAGAATCCAGCTGTCTTCTATTAAGCCAGACATTAAAGAGATTTGCAAAAATGTGTAAAATAATGCCACTATTCTTTTTTTTGGAAAATATAGTTATTTTCATTAAAAGTATGCTATTTATATTAACATAAAATGAGTTTATTGTTGATTTTTAATGAATTAATAAGTATTTTAAAAATTTTATCAGTTTCAATTTCAAATATAGTAAATATTGATAGATGTAGTCCATATAAACAAAAGCTCTTTGGGGTCCTCAACAATTATTAACATTGTAAAAGGTTTAACAAAAAGTCTGACAACTGCTGCTTTAGGGAATCTCAGTGGTAAGGAAATTCTTTCTGACAAACCAAATTTTCCAGGGACGCTAACACTTGAAATGACTTGTCCAGGGTCACACAGCCTTTATGAGACACAGATGATACTTGAACTCAGGTCTTTCTGATTAGAAGGTTTTCTCTATGTAATATACCACACTGCCTACACATGGATCTATGGAATTATAATTGACTCTAATATAGTATGCTACATACATAAACGCTAGACAGATGAATGAATGAATGAATGAATAAGATTTAAGGACTGGTTTTACTATTTAAATAGCTTTAAATAAGCACCTGACCAAAATATTTATGCCCTTCTCTAATTCTGGCTATTCACACAAATACATATAATTTATATGTATATGTCAGGGAGGGGGGTGTCTTCTGTAGAGTATCCTATCTGAAACTCCTAGCATTTAGATCTCAGTAAATACTTTTCAAATTTTCAGATGATTTTTTTCAATACTATTTTTCCAAAGGAAGAGAAATGAAAAGTTGCCTCCTCCACAGAGGTGGGGTAATATTTATAAAGAATATTGCTTATAATTTCATACTCTTTCAGTATATAGTCTAGTTTTATAGAATTGATTTTTTTCTTTCCTTTTAAATCTATGTTAAAAGAAATAGCATTTTGGGAGTGGGGAAGGGAGAAGATTGCAATAGGAAATATAAAACATAAAAACAGTAGATATCAATTAAAATTAATGCTATATGCATATATATATATATGTATATATATACACATGTATGTATCTTAGTTCCTGCTAATGGTATATTAATTTACAAAAAGGTTATTAAAGTAACTAAGAACACTGCCAAAAACAGTGCCAGGAGTCTTAGTAATGATGACAGCAGAACATGTACCAGGAGGGAATTCCAGAACCATGAATATCCTGAATAGAGTCAAAACCAATGGCAACCTACAAAGAAATAAAGGTATTTGTGTATGTTAGATTCAACTTAAGCATACAAGCTGATCAATGAACAAAACATGGACTAGTGAGGGGAATGCAAAGAGGGGGAACAAGCTGGTAAAGAAGTTCTAGTTTGAATATAAGAATTTATTCAGGGGCAGCTAGGAGGCACAGTGAATAGAACACTGGAATCAGGAGGACTTGAGTTCAAATCCAGCCTCAGACATTTAATACTTACTAGCTGTGTGACATTAGGCAAGTCACTTAACCCCAACTGACCTGCCTTCCCCCTTCAAAAACAAACAAAAAAAAGAATTTATGCAAATATTTGTTGGTTGTTGTCCTTCTCTCTCAAACAGGACCAAAATGGTATCACAATGTTGGGGTCAAGGTATAGTGTCTCTAATTGTGGCTCATCAGACCAACACAAGCTCAGCAGGCTCTTCCATGAGTCAGGCACAAATAGTCTACTGGACATTTGAGTTGAGATATCTCTAAATTTTCACATCTCAGTTTTCTTTTGAGCTACTGCAATTCTGATTTGTTCATAGAGCACAGTACTTTTTTTTTCTTTTTGGAGGGGGAAGGCTGGGCAATTGGGGTTAAGTGACTTGCCCAAGGTCAAATGGCTAGTAAGTGTTAAGTGTCTCAGGCCAGATTTGAACTCAGGTCCTCCTGACTCTAGGGCCAGTGTTCTATTCACTGCACCACTTAGCTGTTCCTACAGTACTTCTTTGATCATTGGCATGCTGGGCAGTTCTGTGTCAGTGTCTCCCATGTCTCACAATCAGTTCCAAAGTCCTTCAGAGAAACAGGGAAAGTGTCTTTGTATTGCTTCTTCTGACCTCTATGGGAGCACCTGCTTTGCATGAGCTTGCTGTAAAGTAGTCTTCTAGGTAAACATATTTTTGACAGTTGATCAATGTAAACAACCCATCAGAATTCCACTCTTTGCAACAGAGTTTGAGTATTTGTTAGTTCAGCTTGAGAAAAGACCTGAGTGTCTGATACTCTGCCTTGCCAGGTGATCTTCATAATCTTCCTAAGACAATTCAAACTGAAGCAAATCAGTTTGCTAGCATGGTGTTGGTATACTGTCCAGGGTTCACAAGCTTACAACAATGAGGTCAGCACAATGGTTCTGTAGACCTTCAGCTTGGTAGTCAGTATAATACTTTTTCTCTCTCAATCTTTCCTTTGGAGTCTTCCAAAGAGTTATCTAGTTCTGGCAATACTTGTGTCAACTTCATCATCTGTGTGTACATCCCTGGAAAGTAAACTGCCAAGGTTAGTGAACTTATTAGCATTCAAAATTTCTCCATTTGGTGTAACCAATGATTACACATAAGGATGATGTGTTGTTGGCTGTTGAAGAACTTCTATTTTCTTGGTGTTATTGTTAGGCCAAAATTAGCATAAGCAGCAGAGAATTAAGCTACACTTTGCTGCATCTCAGCTTCCAAGCCTGCACAGTCATCTGCAAATAAAAAACCATGGACCAACACTAACTTCACTTTAGTCTAGGCTTGTAGCCTTTTCAAGTTGAATAGTTTGCCCTCAGTGCCATATTTGGCGTTGATGTGGTTTTCATCAATGTTGAAGGAATCTGATGACTTCAATGAAAACATAATGCTAGAGGGGCGGAGCCAAGATGGCAGCACAGAAGCAGCAAGGTTCTGCAGCTCTCACACAACCACCCTAAACACCCATAAAATATGACCTCAGACAAAGTCTAGGACTCTCAGACTCACAAAAATACAGAAAACACATCTCTCACTGAAGGCAGCTAGGCAGCAGAGGATCATCGCAGCAGCCTGAAATCAAAAAGCATCCAGGCCCCAGGGCAATCAGGAGGAACTGAAGCCAGTCTACAAGAGAGAAGATCTGCAGCCTCCAGCAACTCCACATCTACCAAGGTGTGAAAAATAGGGATTAGAGAAAGGCAGCTTGGCAGGAAGGACTCAGCATGCAGGCCTGCAGGCTAGGAGCCAAGACCAGCCCAGCCTGAAACCACCATACAGCCAGGCTCCAGGGCTGCCAGGCAGAGTCAAGTCTCCCAAGCCACAGTGTGAGTCTACTTCAGAGAAAATCTAAAGCACCTGGAGCAATCTTCTCATCTACTGAGCCAGAATTAGAGGTCAGTGAAAGTGAATGAAGCTTTCAAGCTAAATTTGGGGAAGGAAAAGCAATTCGGCCAATCTACCCCCAGAGCAAGGAAGCAGTGGGGGAAGGGCAGGAATTGCTTCAGAGCCCCTGCCCTGCGGATCCAGCAGGGGGGCTGAGTCGATTGATCAGGGCAAAGTGCTCTTGTGTTGAGCGACCTGAATCTGGATCATGGCCTTAGGTGGTGGTCCTGGGGTGCACTTTCAGCAAGCCAAAGCTGGGGGGACTTGCAACACCCCCCTAATAGCTCCGGCAGCTGGGAAAACCCCAG
>CM053601.1:35398438-35427209 GCA_028646575.1 Pseudocheirus occidentalis | reverse complement strand
CCTGGGGTGTGGATGCAAGATATGATTAAATTTTCTTTCCACAGAAAATTATGTAAAAACAGAAATTATTTGAAGCCATACTGATGGCTAATGTCAGAGACAGAAACTGCTTGTATAGAAGAATGGGAGAGGCTGGCAAATCAGCATACCTAAGAAGGTCTCTTTGGTTCTCTCAAAAGGGACTGCCAGGCCAGGTGTCATTCACAAAGACTAGGCTTCTTAACTCAGACTTGGTATAATAGAACTTTTATAATTGATATCCTGGGCTAGAATCTTCAGACTAATGCTTGCCTCAAATCTATTAGCAATAAGAAACTAAAAATGTTCTGCTTGGCATTTCTTTGTATAAAAAATAAAATATATGATGAGTAGGAAGGGGAAAATTGAAATATGGGAATAAGAGGGTGTAGTCAAGGGATGGGATTTAATGAACTCCAAAATGTTAACCAATAGGATTCAAGGCTCAAAATTCAAATCTGGATGAATTATAAAAAATAATTAGCTTAAATTTGTACTTGAGCTTTTCACTACAGGTAAAGGTCAAGTTATTCATCTGAAATGGCAAAAAATAATTTTTTTTTCTAAATTCATTCATGGCCAGGTAAAACTCTTGGATATTTCTGACATGGGGAATCATCCCTCTTGCCCCAGATCTTCAATTCTCTCTCTAGCCCAGAAACAAAGCCAAACCTCCAGCTTCCTGTGAGTGCCCACAGCCAGGGGCATCCCACCCCACTCCACTGCTTCTGCATTCACCTGCAATGTTCTGATTCCTTCTCCTCCCCTGCCCTTCTTGGCAGCCCAGCTGGGTCTGGCGTTCCTGGTCAGCAGAGGTTCTCTCAATTTTCACCGGCTCAGATGCCCAAATCCCCTCACTACCTGGGGGTAAAAGTTCTGGTGGCTGGGGCCAAGGCAGCCTCTCAAACCAACTAACCCCAGGTTTTGCCACTTGTTGTTAAAGTGGCCCCTGGTCTGGGGGTGTTTGCTCTTCACAGGAACCAAACCTCACCCTGGGATTTTTCTTCTGATCTCAGATTATCCCAGGAAGACTCTGTTTGTGCCCCTGTTCTGATTTATCTCTAGCCACACTTTGCTCTAAGGGGCTATTTTAACTTTTGGGGGGAGAAATCTTGAGAGCTTGAATTTTCTGACCTACTGTGCCATCTTCCCAGAATCCTCTGACTTCTCTCCTTTTACACACCCTGTTTTCCTGAGCTAAAGCTGAGCAAACAAGCTGTGCCCTGAGTCTGGCATACACGTAATCCTTTGGGCTCCTGATGAGTTTTGCTGCAAATAAATCAAAAAACTGAGGGTCCCTGAGCTCAGGCAAGCAGTAACAGGTCCAGTCATGAAGCCCTGCTACGAATGGACTTTTTGTCACTAGACAACCTTGTCTCACTGTTGCTACACTGCACTGTATGATTCTTTAAGCACAATATATAAATCAAGGTTTAGCCCCACTGCCTCAGGTCTCCTACTAGAGGAGGCCCTGCCATATGTCTAATTTCTCTCTCCCAACAAAATAAAGAAAACTTTTTGCTTTTGACCTGTGTGAGCTCTTTGGTATTTTTGGAGTTAACAGTGGTTACAAAACCTCTATGACTCTTTGGTCTTTTGTTACCAGACTTGATAATACACGCATGTACACACACATATGTATGTGTATATATGTACATATATGTGTGCATACATATATGTTTTACCATAATCTCTTCTATAGGAGAGGTCAGTGTAGAATCCAATATGAAATTCTTAGAATCACTCTGTCTTCTGCAATGCATATAAAATATATTAATTTCAAACAAAGAGTAAAATTACACTCTTACTCTTAAAAAAGATTTCAGTAGGCTTTAAGGAGGAAAAAAAGGATGAGGCAATTAAAGGTGTGGCCAGTGAACAATTTGATAAATGAGGTGCTCAATTTAATTCTAAAAACATCAAGCATCTTCTATGTTCAAGACATTGTTCTAGGCACTGGGAATACCAAAAAAAAAGTACACTCTTTCTCCTCTATTGTCCTGATTCCCCAACTCAAGAGATTTACAGTTACAAAGCAGCAATATCACCATCAAAATCACACTAATCTCAGTCAAGAGTACAGCACTTATTGCTAGGCAAGAATGCCACTGATGAGAAGAAAGTCCTCAAATATATCAAAATATTTATAGCAGTACTTTTCATGATAGCAAAGAATTGGAAAAAAGTAAATACCCATAGTGTGGAGAATGGCTAAATAAATTGGAATACATGAATCTACTGCTGTAAGGAATGATAAATGTGATAAATACAAAGAAGTATGTAAAGATATATATGAATTGATTCAGAGTAAAGAAAGCAGAACCAAAAAATCAGTATGCACAATGACTATAACAATGTAAACAGAAAGAGCAACCATACAAAAATAAATCAAAATGAAGGTTGAAAAATTATAAAGAACAAGCACAGATGGAAAAGATTTGAGATGATACCCCACCTCTTCTTCTTGGCAATGGTAAGAAGTTCACAAATGTGAAAAATATTTTTGCTTATCTGTATATAAGTTGTATCCCCTTAGTAGAATGTAAGCTTCTTGAGGGCAAGGTTGGCTTCCTTTTGGTTAGTGTGTTCTTCGTGTATAGCTCAGTTCTTTGTACACAGTAATTACATAAGTGCAAACTGAATTGGACAAACCACAATGGGGCTCACTACCTTTCTGGCTGCCAAGACTAAGGTTAGCATGGGCTTACTTATGCCTTAAAATTTGGAGCTCCCTGTTTTTTCTCTCCCTCCCTTTCTTTCTCTCTCTTTCATTCCCTTTTTGCTATGATCCAAACTTAATTTTTGTTTGTTTGTTTGTTTCTGACATAAGGTTCTCCAAGATCAGGCAGTCAAGGAGTCTATGAGTCACAGTAATTTAATTCAGCTTTGCATCTTATCCAAATCATAGTCTGCTCTTTTTAACCTTAGCACTACTGGTCCATTGCCACACCCACTATTACATTATTACTGAAATCCACTCTCCAGCCATACTCTTGGCACACCCAGGAAAGAGACCCAAGGATTTCCTATGCATCAAGCTTCCTTAGCCCTCTTTCCTTTGATGGAGCAATCCCTCACAGGCCTGCTTGGACATGGAATGATGACACAATGCAAAGATGCTGCACTGGGTTTGTGAGTGGACAGGTTTCAGGCAAATGTTTAAGACAGTGGGAAGAAGACATTTAGGAATAAAAGCCCTAGGTTCTCTTGAAAACCCAGCTATGGATTATTTGTGTGACGTTGACCAAGTTTCTGGGTCTCCTTGTGCTATGACGGGCAAATTACCTGATAAAGTGGGAAAAGGCCCAAAAGTAGGAATGTACCTGATTTTCATTCCTGGCTGCTACCATCTCACTGACCTCAGACAGGTCACTGAACCTCATTGTATCTCAGCTTCTTCACCTTTAAAAGAAGGAACGTGAATTAAATAGTCTTGAAGGCCTACTCCCTCCAAAGTTTTCACAGTCCCTAATTCTACTGAATTATGAATTGTGGTACATATGATGAATGCAGCATATGAAAATGTGACACTGGGGCTCTGGGACTCAGTCTCAAAACCCCTTACTTTGGCAATTCAGATTCCCTAGAACAGCGGTTCTCAACCTGTGGGTCATGACCCCTTTGGGGGGTCAAATGACCCTTTCACAGGGTTTGCCTAAGACCATCGGAAAACACATATTTCCAGTGGTCTTAGGAACTGAGACAGCATTCCTATATTGATCCCCAGGTGGGTCCACCCATATACAAGTATTAAAGGGTTGCAGCATTAGGAAGGTTGAGAACCAATGCCCTAGGAGGATGAAGGGTGGCTACCACTTCATTCCTCAGGGTCCTTGGGGTAATCCTAGAGTTGCAATTCTTTAATTCACAATTCTAATTGAGGTCCAGTTCTTTCACTTGGGGCAGCTAGGTGGCATGGTAGATAGAGGGCTCAGCCTGGAGTCAAGAAGAATCAAATCTGGCCTCAGACATTTACTTTAGTGGGTGTGTGACTCTGAGCAAGTCATTTAACCCCATTTGCCCCAGTTCCCCATCAGTAAAACGAACTGGAGAAGGAAATGGCAAACCACCCCGGTATATTTGTTAAGAAAATCCCAAAGGAGTCATAAAGATTCAGACATGACCAAAACAACTCAACAAGAACAGTTCTATCACTCACTAGCCCCAGTCTGGTGTGTTCCTCCTAGTTTCAATCTAGTGGACAATGTCCATCTGATATCAATTAACCAGTTAACATCAATTTGCTTTAGTACAAGGACTATTTACTGAGAAAGGATATCAAACAAGGACTGGAGTCAACAACATCCCTTCCAATCAGGGGTTGGCTCTTCCCTTTCTTCACTCCCTCAGCCCCTGGGAAGAATGGACTCAGACTTAATGCTCTAATACAAGGTTGGGGGAGGATGCACATCTTACTCTTGAGTGTCCTTTTCTCTCACCCCGCTTACTTCTGGATCTGGCACAGCTGATGAATGCCCATCTCTCTTGTTCAATTAAACTGGCTCCTCTCCTGGCTAGAGCCAACAGGATACTTGGCAGCTTTGTTGTCTGCGCATTAGACTCTTGCTGCTGCTGACTCCAGTTCCTGAGGGGACCTTGGATGGCTCCTTTTACCTTCTAAAGATCACAAGTTCATAACTTGGTCTATTCTGTCTCCAAGACTCAGACACCTAAGATCAGAAAAGAATAAAAACAAAGTGACAAAAGAAATTCTCTATGTATTCCTTATCTTGGCTGCTGGGTGAAAGGTTCCTCAGGGCTCTCCCCAAGCTTCCCATGCAGAGGTCCACAGCTGTTCACCCCTCACTTGCCACTGGGGAATATAGAGGGAGAGATGGCCTGCACTGTCTAAACATTTTGTATGCACACTCTACATTTCAGCAATGAATTCCTTATCATGCAATAAACCAAGAGGAAAATGGCAGAGGTATGATACCTCTGTGTACTTTGGTGTGAGGAGGAGAAAAAAACCACTCTCTCATACATTCCTGGAAACAATATCAACAAAACCACATCTCACGTGCTCTGAGCACCGTCCCCTTATTGTTGGGTTCCACCATCCTTCCCCATTAGAAAAAAAGTCATAGGATTTTAGAACATATCTCTCTACACCTGAAAAGAATATTAGCGATTATCTAATCTAGTGTCATCCTCTTCCAGATGAGGAAACTGAGGAAGTGACTTGCCCAAAGTCACATAGTCATCATGTGATTCTGCTTTGCTACTTTTTCGTTATATCAGGTTCAAAAGTGAATTAAATGGTCTCAAAGTTCCTGCCCCAAAGCTTTTATACTCTCTTATTCTATGATGAAACTATAGGTCAGTATAGCTTAAATTTAGTGTAGAAATGCTTAATAACTACAAAATAGTTATTTTCATGCTATCTATGTATGTCAAAACATTGATTTTATTGGGGGGCAGAACTTAATTTTTTCCAGCTTTTGAAATGGATTGCTGCCTGTTTTACAGAACCCACTCCCAGTTATTTGCAACATGAGTATGAGAGTGATTCGGGTTCCCTTCTTGTAGACTTCTTATTAAAATGGAGGCAGCTATAATAGTTTATTTTTTACTTTTGTATTGCCTGGAGGCATGCTGATCACTACTTATTTAGTCCTATGATCTTTTTTTATTTCCCGAGCATATGGTCAGGGCCTAGTCACTGCCCAGAATAGCAGACTAAAGCTCTACTAGGCTTTGGCCCATTTTATGAATTGCTTGGCCTTGGGGAAAAGTGAGTGTTATGTACAGGGGAGGGCAGATGCACATTAGACATCCCTGTGGGCAAAGAGAGCATATGTTTTCTGGGTATCTTAGTAACATCATGCTGCTACCTCTCTTTGTAAGTTCACAGGACTCTCCACTTACAGGAATCCAAGACATGGGGCAGAAATTTTAAAAGGCGAAGAGAAGACAAAAGTGAAAACCTCAAGAGACTGGGTTCAAAGTTACAAAGGTTGCCAAATACGGTAGAATTTAAAAGCTGCAAAGAATTAGGGAAATATACTTCACAAGGAAGATTGTGTTTAATTTGTCCTGCTTCTGTTTTTTATTTTCCATTTTTCCTGTCCCTCTTTTTTCTAATAATATCTGATTGAAAGCCTTAGCTTTGTTATATAAGATTTTGTCTAGCCCAGTGAATATTCCCCCCTTAAATTTCCATGCACAGAGTTCTTTTAAGGCATGTCGCAGCTATGAGTTAAACTTTTTCCTAATCAAGAATTATTATTTAGCCAAAATATTAAGTTTGCTTAGCTTCTAATTTGTATTCAAAGGACCATGTACATAATATAATAGATTGTACAAATTGTGTAATAGATTTAGCAAATCTCTGGCATGACTATATTCCAGACTTATAATAAGGCTTGTGCTTCCAGTATTCCAAGATGCTCTAACTACTGAGCTAGCTGTTGAGTTGCAGTAGAAACTTCATGGTAACTGAAGAACAGTCAAGGATAGATAGCCCAGGAGTAGGTGCTGGAGCGGTGATAGAAACTTTGAGATATAGAGAGTATAATGGAAGGGCATCACCCCCTCCGAGGGTACTTTCCCAACCTGCACTTTCTCTCATGGATTGGGGTTCCATGATTCCAGAGGGATGATTGCTACTTACTCTCAGAGTTGTAGGGGTAACCCTGCGGGACTGGGTTTCTAGTGCTGTCCCTTATAAGCTCCCACCAGTATGCTTCCAATAAGCCAGCAAACCAAAAAAGTTTTTAGGAAAGATGGTATAATTAAATCAACTGGGACAAAACATCACCCTCAAACCCTATGAAAAAAATATTATAATAAATCCTGGAATACACTTTCCCCATGCCTGGAAAGTGAGTTCAAACTTAAGCCCAATCATAATGAAAAAGACATTCAGGATAAGTGTGGCAAAGGGAATAAAACTCACAATTCCTAGTATTTTATGATCTGAAAATCCATTCCTGAGTCCTTCTCTGAGCAAACAATCACCTTTCTTGGAAGTCTTTTGTCCCTCAAATATGCTAATTTTCTGTTTCCATCTAAATCTAAGTTTATTCATCTTTGTCCGTAGTGTGTATCTCTTTATAACTGGCTGGATGTGTTATCTCCCACCAGTCCATTCTCTCTGACCCAAGACAGAAGCATTGTTTGCTACCAGTTGAGTATCTCTTGTCTTTTATGATATGATCATGTTCAGTCTTCTGGCTCTCTTCTTGAAGAAAGAACTTTTAATTTGTAGATTTGAGGCCCTTGTGTGAACAATATCAGTAACAGTATTTATGAAACACTATAAGATTTTCAAAGTGTTTTATATATGTTTTTTGTGAAGTGGGTATTAATTTTATCCCCACTTTATAGATGGGAAAACTGAGTAGCCAGAAAAGCTTAGTGATTTGCCCAAGATTGCATAGCTAACTGAAGGCTAAGCAAGAATTAAAAGCATTAATAATTCCCCTAGGTTCCTGTTGAGCGTTTTGCCACTACTCTGGACCATCATTGTCTAGTAAGCTCAAGGGGGCTAAGTCGAAGATTAAGAAAAAATAATTGGTCTTATCTAAACACTTTCCTGGAGTGATCAATCATGATGGGCAAAACATGTACATTCTTATTTTGCCTAAGATTCTGGCTCCGCATTCTAACCTCCATTTCCATCACTATACCATATGCCACTATACGGTATATTATACCATTATACTATACCACTACACCATTAAACATCTAGGAATCATGACATGCTCGCTCCTGGAACCTTGAAAATCATCAGTTTTAAAGAACTACCAAGAAAAATTTAATTTTTTTCTTAAGGTTTATTCTACAAGCAAACCCACAAAGCAGAATCAAGACTTCCATAATTCATCAATATCGGCACAGGAATAAGGGTCAATAATAAAGAATTGACTGTTGGTGAACAAAGGAGACACGACCTCTATCAATCATAAAGAAAAAAATACCTCATCTTTGGATTTTCTCCAGAATACCTATGAAGTCCTAAAATGTCTCCAAATAACAAAGTATGAAAAACAGAAGGAAATGTAATATTGCTTAGAATAAAATAAATTTTGGAGCCTGAGGAACTTTTAAATATATAGTCTAAATGCCTTGTTTTAGTCTTGAGGAAAATGGGGCTCTGAAAGAGTATCTTGCTCAAAGATCCACTACTAGTTAAGTGACAGAGGCAGGATTTTAGCCTGTTCTGTGTTGCTCCCACTATACCACACTTCCTCCCATCCTCTTTCCTCTTCTCCTTTTTCCTTCCTCCTCCCAGTCCAGCAATGAAGGTGAAAATAATTTACTTGACATAAACATATTCAAATAAGACCATTAGACTTTCTTCCCTGGCAAGATTTACCCTAATGAAGACAGAATTTTCGGAGATCAACCAAGCTATTGCATAGTACCAAAGATACCAAAGGAAGACCAAGAGAGCTGGAGAAAGGTCGGCTCCAGTCAAAAGATTCCAACCATCTGGTAAATGTGCTGTTCCATCATGGTGATTTAAGAAAACAAGAATGTCCTTAAAATCTCCTTAAGAGATTTTTCCTCTCAGATCCACCTAGCAACAGACATTTATGACAGTCTTTCAGTGCCACGTCAATACAACAAAAACACTCACATCTCCAGGTGAGAGACTGACAATTCACTTCAGTTCCAGAGACTGAAATCATTGGAGGCTTAGATCAGAGGAAACTCACATGCACATCTTGTGTGGAATGTCAAAGCAAAAGCAAGTGGCCTTCCCATCCTTCTTTTCATTTATACTTGCTCAGTGGGAGACAGGGGTGAATGGACTTAACACTAGAGGACCTTCAAAGCATGGAAAGTAGTCTCTGTCAGGACAGAGGGAAAGTATCTCATCAGATTTCTGTCTTGCTGTAAAAATCAAGGGTCCTGGGGTGGCTAGGTGGCACAGTGAATAGAATACCAGCCCTGGAGTCAGGAGGACCTGAGTTCAAATCCAGCCTCAGACACTTAACATAAAAACTAGCCATGTGACCTTGGGCAAGTCACTTAACCCCAATTGCCCTCCAAAAAAGCAAAAAAAAAAAATCAAGGGTCCAAGCATACACAAGGATTAAGTGAACTAAGAGGGCTGTAATTTTAAACTCTGAATATTTTTCCAAATACTGTAAACTGCTCCGGGTGAAGGTCCTTTCTTGCTTTTTATTAATCTCAGAGAAACCACAGAAACTGCTCAGCCTTCCAGGGTTCCCTAAAAGCCAACCAGGGAGCCTCCTAGACTCTATCTTGCAACTGAAAAAGACCTTCCAAAGTCTTTCCCTATAGATATAGGTATAGATTCTCTTTTGCCAGCATAGCTGGATTTCTCAGAATTGACCAGGTCCCTACTGGGAAGTCTTGGATGGATTTGCCAAATACACAGAGCAGCTGCAAACATAACACAATAATGTGACAGTATTGTTAACAAGTTCCCCAAGTCCCTAGGAAATGTCACCATGTCCATCTTCAACCTACCTGTAAAAACAGGTATAAACCCACAGACACGATCACAGGAAAGAAAGAGGACATGAGGAAGTGAGCTTATTTGAAATGTCACTAATGTATCACAATAATAATCATTGCTAATGGGTGATGACAGGCTTAGGGCACTTTCATAGAAGGGTCTATCTTTCCATTCTGACCCAACTACCAGAAATTCCATGTATCCAGAAGCTGCAAACCCCAAAGAACTTCCAGGGCTGTTTGGGAAGTAGCATATTCATTCAAAAACTGGATGAAAGATCAAGGCATTCTAAAATGCAAGACTATGTATGATAATTCATCTGCCTATAATCAGTACATAAAGAAAATTCACTCTACAAACATATACCTTGAAAAACTGATAAAGCAATAAATAATCATTAAACAACAACTATATGACAAGTACCATGTTAGATGCTGGGAATATAAAGATAAACAACTCTACTAATGAGGAGCTTATATTTGAATGGAATAGACAATATATACATATATACATATATGTGTGTGTGTATACACACACACACACACACACACATATAAAGTTTCAATACAAGATAGGGAAGGAGAGCACTAGCAGATGGGGGGATTGAAAAAGGTTTCTTATAAAAAGGTTGTACTTATATTGAATCATCAATGAAGTGAGATATTAAGAAAGGGAAATGAGGAAAGTATATTCCAGGAATGGGCAGGGGGGGAGGGTAAGGAGGAAGGAGGGACAACTATGGTCAAGATACAGAAATGGAAGACAGAGTATCATGTGAGGAATAGAGAGAGAACCCTTCAACTGACAAATTAAAACTGATTGTTATTTGCTTGATGTAATTTTTGTAAGTTCTTTTAAATAATACCTTCTGTTGTGAATTGAAAGTGTTTCTTCGTACTTCCAGTACAAAGGAAAGAAATTTAAATTAAAATGTTAAGAGCCACTGCTGGCTGAATATCAATCAGAAATGAAGGTTTAAAAAGTAAGGTAAAGGGATCTCTGCGCAGATCCAGATTCATTCTAGGGAATGTGTGTCTAGACATATATACATACATAAATACATAAACACACACATATATACACACAGATACATGTATGTGTGTGTTTCATATATATGTGAATGAATGAAATAATCCCAGACCCTCAAAAGGGGAGGGGTCATATTGTTTTCTTTCATTGGTTCTGCCCCATCCCAATAAGACCCAAAGGAATTCTCTGAGAGTTTAGATATGACTCATAGCTATGGTTACCACCACCACCCTCCAAAATGTAAGAAATAGGGTCTTTTCTAGAAAAAGTTATTAAAGTAAAATGTAGATATCAGATATGAGGCAGCTGTTTATTTCCTCCACTACAGAAAATATTTAAGAAAGGTTCAGATTATATATTAGCAAATACAGAAATATGAGTCAATTAACTATCACATCTGCCATACTCAGCACAAAAGGTATAGGTCCTTTGTGTGACTTTTTTTCTGTTCATTCATTTCAGTCATTTCTGTCTCTTGATAACTTCATTTTGGTTTGCTATCTCCTTCTCCAGCTCATTTGACAGATGAGGAAACTGAGGCAAATATGATTAAGTGAATTGTACAGGTCACACAGCTAGTAAGTACCTGAGGCTAGATTTGAACTCATGAAGATGGGTCTTCCTTACTCCAGATCCAGCATTGTATCCACTGGGCCTCCTAGCTGCCCTTTGTGTGACTAGTGAACGGATGTTTCACAAATATTTTGGGAGAGCTGTTGAAGAGTTAAAGTCTGTGCCTTCAGGCCAGTCAGGGCCTTTCCACTACAAGATGACTCTGGCCACAGTCATCTCCTTCAATCACCATCCAATTCAGAGTGGGCAGATGGCACCCTACTCCAGAACTATTGAACTCTCAAATGGTGAGATGGCTTCCAAAGTTGGCAGGGGCCACTTCTCAGGATCTCACAGCTTCTGCTAGTGCTCTCTTTCCCTAACTACCTTGTTATTTAACTGCCATGTATTTATTTTGGTTTATCTTTGTGTTGTTCAGAGTTCTAACGCCTTTGAAAATTCTTTATTCTCTAGAATTTTATTATATAAATTGTTCCTAATTCTGTATCACCTCATAAAGATCTTCCTCTGAAGTTGCCTGTGATGGCCCATTATCACTCCATTCCATTCATATCACACAATTTGGTTAGAGAGTCTCACACACACACACACACACACACACACGCACGCACACACACACGCACGCACACACACACACACGAAAAATAAGCCCTTAGTTTCCAGTTTGGGACTATCACAAAAAGAGCTGCTATAAATATCTTTGTATATGTGGATCTTTCTTCTTTTATTTCATTGGAGACATAGGCCTGGTAGTGATACAGTTGGGTCACAAGATCTGCACAGCTTGCTAACTTTCCAGGCCTAGTTCCAAACTGTTTTGCAGAATGGCTGGACCAATTCATAGTTCCACCATATTCCTGCAGCCCCCTGCAACATTTGTCCTTTTCCTCTTTTGTCATCTTTGTCAGTCTGATAGGTGTGAGATGGAACTTCAAAGGAGTTTTAATTTGCATTTCTCTATTAGTGATTCAGAAAGGTTTAGGCAGCAACATTTCCATGCCTTAATTTTCTGACCAGAGTCCAGCCTCTTGAGCCACAAAAGTCTGTTCACCTAACTCTCAATGATCAATCCTCTTTTGGGGAAAAAAAAATCATAGGTACTTATGGGGACTGGTTAAAAATTTTTCTGTTGGGATGGTTAGGTGGCACAGTGAATAGAGCACTGGTCCTGGAGTTGGGAGGACCTGAGTTCAAATCTGACCTCAGACACTTAACACTTGCTAGCTGTGTGATCTTGGGCAAGTCACTTAACCCCAATTACCCTGCCCTCTCCTTTCCAAAAAACAAACAAAAAAATCTTTTTGTCATCCTAGCTAGATATATATCCTTCAGGAAGGGTCCAAAATCACGTCCCACTAAAAGGGGTCAGAGCACATGCCTTGCTCCATGGGAGATGACTCTGTCCCAAAAATCAAGGATTTCCCTTGAATCGCCCTATTAAACAAATCAATGAGAACTTTTGTTACAATTCAATGTACACAGAACTCTTCCACACTTTTCTTAGAGTGGAAATCTCAATGTCCGTTAAGTGAATGTATCTGTTGTTTAAAGTGAGGTGCACCTGTTATTTCTTTGGTTAGTTTTCAGGAAAAGTAGAATTTCTATGGGAGGATCCTATGAGAGAAATGAGATTCAATTGACCTTTGATCCATGACTGAAACATAGGAGTCAGACAAAGCAAGCTTATGTCTGTGCCTTTACAGAAGAGAAAAAGGATGTCCATCTAAATACTACCACCTGCAAGCTTCCACAGTAAGGCTCATAATTTCCATTTGCAATCTGCTTGCCTTAGGAAGAGAGGTCTTTATGTTAAATACAAACAAACCAGGCTTGGTACATGGGCCTGGTCAACACCTGTGTCTCCATTTTCATGCACTGTTTTATATCTCTGATGTGAAGACAAGCCTGCTCAGTGTTTGAACAAGTCCAAAGCTGGCCCTTACCTTTTTTAAGTCTCACACAAAAGCTAGTTTTTTCTCACCTAGAGAAGGAGAATGTTCTAGAAGTTGGAATACTAAATACATTTTTCCTGTCCATATATTGGCTGATCTTGATCCCTAAGAAAGACGACAAATTTTGGAACTTTTTTGTATCAGTTTTGGGGGATTTATTTTGTTTTGTTTTAGTTCCTAACTCTCAAATTTGATTACAGACTCAGTTGCTAGGATGAAGAAGGATTCTGTGTAAATCTGAAATCAGGACACAGACAAGCATTTTTTTTTTCTACCCTTCATCTTAAAGCAGTTTATTCGAGTGAGACTCTAGATCCATAATTAACAAGATTCTCCCTGAAGTGAAAAAGCCCTCATTGATGATTCCTGCCACTTATTTACTTCTAATTCTCACTACAAACCAAAAAATGTACCTTTCAGATCAGTAACCTTTGACCAATCTAATGTTCATCCTTGCATTTCAGGCTACAAAGGAAGCAAGATAGCAAAGAACATGGAAAATGGGAAAGATGGGACAAGAGGCTGTGATTCAGGACTTCGTCAAAGTTTCAAATTCCACAACACACTACATTCACTGAACTACCTTCTCTTTGCAAGGCTCTATGTAATTTATGATCTAGGAGGGCAAGTGACACACAAAGAATTTTTAGAGAGACTTTTTAAAAATTCTATGAAGATTTTTCTGGGCAATACCTCCTATCCTCTCATTTCTACTATTTCTCACCCATCTACAAAAATCTCTTCACCATTCACAGTGAAGAAAATATGGAATTCAATTCCATTTCCTTGTATCCATGCTTACAGAGATATGAACAGAGTCAACAGATAATTCTGCTTAGTGCTTTCAACCATAGAATCAATCAGGATAGGTGTTATCTCTTTTCTCCCTTTGCTGGCTAGGATCCCTACCTTCATACATGCATTCATTCAACCCTTATGTTTGGGAGTAGCCCTCTGATAGTCTGGCCCTAGACCTTAAATCTTAGAGCTCTTTGGTCTTGATCAGCTTCCCAGACATTCTAGCTCCACCCTGGATCTAGTTCAGGTGACTGTGCCCTTGGCCTTGTTTGTTTGTTTGTTTGTTTGTTTGTTTCCAGTATGTCTCAATTAATTTCTACATTAGACATGGATTTTTTACTTTCTTGGTCCCTGGGTAAAACTGTTTCTTGGATTGTAAACAAGCTTTTTAACCTAATCTTTTCCCCCCTGAATAACATGTGTACTAAAAAAAATAGAGCTCGTACTACCGTCCTTATTATTATAGTGATTTTGCATTGATTTCAACAAAACTGAATCACAAGGTATTCCTCCTGAAGTTCACATTCTAGACAGAAATGGCAGGCTCCACAAAAGCATGTGATGGGTCAACACTATTCTAAAATGTTCTTCCAGTTAATATTTATCACAAAGCTAAGTTTAGTACACTATTGATAACTGAACCCATATTCATGAAGTTTACATGATACCAAGACAGGAGTAAAACAATATATGAATGCAGTGGAATACTACTGTACTATAAGAAAAGATGAGCATGCAGACTTCAGAAAAACCTGGAAAGACTTATATGAACTGATGCTGAGTGAAGTGAGCAGAACCAGGAGAATGTTGTGCATAGTAACAGGAACATTGTAAAAAGATCAACTATGACTTGGCTGTCCTCAGCAATACAATGATCCAAGACAACTCCAAAAGACTAATGTTTTTTGTTTGTTTGTTTTTATGTTGTTTTTTTTCTTTTGCTCTGTTTCTTCTTTCACAACATAACTAATGTAGAAATGTGTTTTATATGATTGTACACATATAACATATTAGATTGCTTGCTGGCTTGGGGAAGGAGGAGGGGAGGGAAGAAAGGGAAAAAAATTGGAATTTAAAATCTTCCCAAAAAATGAATGTTGAAAATTATCTTTACGTGGAATTGGAAAATAAAATACTATGAAATTTAAAAATAAGTAGCAACAACAACAACAACAGATACACAGAAAGAAACCCAAGAGTACCACAAGATCAGAGAGATTGTCTTACAATTTCAGAAGAGCTTCAAAGGGCCAAGGGTGGGGCACTGCAAAGTTTCATGCTTTCTAGTATTACCCCTTTCACCAAAGTAAAATTTCTCCTTGGTAAATGGAGACTAAAGAGTGACTTAACATAAAAAGTCTTTACTACATGTCTTTTGAGACTTCCAGCAAAGATGAATTCCTGAACCAAAGCAAACTGCCTAGGTCTTCCACACCTGCTGTAGCAACAACCTAATTTACAACAGACAAAATAAGGACCAAGAAATTTAATGAAAAGTTAAAGCAAGTGACTTCTTCCACCAGAGGAATAAAGAAAAAATAAGTCACCCACAGGCAAAACAAAGGGAGGCCAGAAGCAAAGCCAGTGCTGGACCAAGGAAAAAGAGGAGTACAGTGTCACCAAGATAAGGTGAATGCTCAGCAATCAGGACCCAATTTCTAGCCAGAAGTGAAGGCTGAAGAGTGAGAAGCATGGGATGGATGTATCTGTAAAGTGGTTTTCTGTCTTAATCCTACCATTTATATATTTATAGTCATTGTGTATTGATTTTCCTGATTCTACTGGTTTCATTCTGCATCAATTCATATAGGCTTCCTATCTTTTTCTTTATTGACATATCCATTTACCTCCCCTTCTATGATCAGAGCTTTATAACATATTTGTTCATTTGCCTGACATTAAGAAAGGCAAATATTGCCTTCAAGACTTAGCACATTTTTTAATTAAAAAAAATAATAAAAGGGGCAACTAGGTGGTGTAGTGAATAGAGCACTAGTCCTGGAGTAAGGAGGACCTGAGTTCAAATATGACCTCAGATGGTTGACACACTTACTAACTGTATGACCTCAGACAAGTCACTTAACCCCAATTGCCTTGCTTTCCCCCTTCCAAAAAAATAAAGAAAAAATTTTAAAAGATTTAGCACAAAGTAGGGTCCTTTACCCCTTACCTATCAGATTGTGCTGTATCTGTCAGAAAATATGACAGAAAAAGTAAATAACAAATGTTGGAGAAGATGTGGGAAAACTGTGACACTAATGCACTATTGGTAAAGTTATATGCTGATATAACATGCTCATTCTGTAGATCAATTTGGAACTATACCCAATTGACTAGAGAAATAGGCATATCCTTTGACCCAGCAATACCACTATTATGTTAGTAGCCCAAAGAGATTAAAAAATACACAGAAAAGAAAATGACCTATATGTTCAAAAATATTTATAGTAAACCCCTTAATAGTGGCAAAACATTGGAAATTAAAAGGATGCCCATCAATTAGGGAATGGCTGACCAAAATATGATTGTAATGGAATACTATTGTATTATTATAGTAAATACTCTCAAAAAAAACCTGGAAAGACTTACATGAACTGATGCAAAGTGATATGAACAGAACCAAAACAGTGTACACAGTAACAGCAATATTGCACAATGATCAGCTATGATTGACTTGGTTATTCTCGGCTAAACAATGATCCAAGACAATTTGAAGTACTTATGATGGAAAATGCTACCCATCTCCATAGAAAGAACTGGTGGAGACTGAATTCAAATCAAAGCATTCTTGTTTTTTAGACTTTCTTTATTCTGGGGTGTGGAGTTGGTCTGTGTTTTCTTTTACAACACGACCAATATGGAAATGTGTTTTGCATGACTGCACATGTGTAATCTATATCAAATTGCTTGCCTTCTCAATGAGGGGGGACAAAAGGAGGGGAAAGAGAATTTGAAACTCAAATTTTTTTAATGTTAAAAATTATTTTTACATGTAATTAAGGAAAAAATCAAATAAATTTAAAAAGCAAAGGGTATTTAGCACAAAGTAATTCCAAATTCTATTCCTGGTTCTGCCGCTTCTCTTTACATTTTTAGCTCTGCCTGGTTTCAACTCCACAGAACAAGGTAAGATCATCACTTATAATCTCATCACCATGAAGCTAAGTTAAGTCTTCACAATACGTCCCTTGGTCTCCTCTCCCCTCTCCCTGATGGATGGGCTGGTTGGAGGAGTACCAAACTCCGGCCAAAGCCTTCCTTTATAACGGGCAAAAATTGGTCTTCCAACTTACTCCACTTTGAATCTACAGATTTGCCCGGTTTCAATTCCACAGAATGAGGTGCTCCGGCACTGCAGTGTAATATTCTCCCACCCCACTCCCTCCACCCCCTGCCCCACCCCTGCTTACCAGCCTCTTTTTGTATATTTTCTTCTCCCATTTGATTGAAGGTTCCTTGAGAGCAAGAACTATCTTTACTTTTCTTATTTGTATCCCCCAAAATAAGCACAATGCCTGGCACATAGTAGGCATTTAATTAATGTTCATTGAGTTGAATTAAAATCACTTCCACCTTTCCCTGCCTCAGGATCTCCACCCTGCTATCCCCATTCTACCAACTAGCACATTCACTTTGTCACCAATAATTGGTGAGAATTTTAAAAATATAAAAATATAGCTTGAAAGATAAAATAAAAGTATATAGTGACATGTTAGAAATTATCTAATTCATATATTCCCACTTGTAAAGATCATAAATAAATAATCTCTTATGCATTCTGGTACTAATGGTTTCTAAGGTTACATTTAAATTATTTACACATTGTGGTGCAGAGATTTTATTTTGTATTTGCTGTCACATGATTGTTTTGTTTGAGTTTCTGTGATTACACACTAATTTCTATGATGAAATTTGTGTCCCAATTCATGGACTTATACTAAAAAAGTTGCCTTGTGTGGAGTTGCTGATTTCTGTGACATGAATGTGTAATACAGGATGCTTCATAAATATGTTTTCAATCAATAATAGGGAGCAGGACCAAGGCAAGAAGGATGAATGGTTCACACTTTGGGGAATTAGGGCTTAATATGCATGTTCTCACAAAAACCTCGAAACGGAAGGCCTTCAGTTGCTCAAAGTGTTATCCAACAAATTTGGAATTTTCCAAGAGAACACTAGTGATATTTCATTTGAATTCATGACACTGACACACTTGAAAAGTAGAAATGGGTCATTTACTCTAGGGAGAAAAAAAAGAATAGTCATCAAAAAGGTCTAAGAGTCAGGTACACATGGATGACCCTTACCACTTGTGCCAAGTTGAAAGCTGGATAATATGATAAGACTTTGTGGAGGGAATAGGTATGACAAGTGCATTGTGGGAAGGTGTAGAAAACTCAAAAAGAAATATTTCCATGAAGTGATAAAGAATAAAGAAAGTAGAGCCAAAACACAATGTTTGCATTGGCTACGATAATATAAATTATTAATAATTTAAAATCAAAGTTGAGAGATAATAAGACTATAGTCAAATAGAACAGTCAGAATGATTACCTTACTGTCAAAGTTAAAGGTCACATGCCTCCTTTCTTTCTGTTAATAATTAATAAACTGTTTTTCAGGAAATGTAATTTTGTAAAGGGAATTGTTATAAAGTATCTATTATGTCAAAGCAAAAATATATCTATGAGTTTCTATTTAATCAATTAATAGGCATTTATTAAGTGCTTAACATGTGTCAATGACATACTACAAACAGGATTCAAATTTCAAAAACCGTCCTTGCCCTCAATATGCTTACATTCTAATGATGGAGAAAACATATTAGATAATGACAGAAATAAATCAGATAAGTCAAAACATACTAGACATTTATAGAGGAAAGAGAAGATAGCCTTTAAGAGGATGGCAGAGGGGCAGCTAGGTGGCACAGTGAATAGAGCACCAGCCCTGGAGTCAGGAGGACCTGAGTTCAAATCTGGCCTCAGACACTTAACACAAAAAACTAGTCATGTGACCTTGGGCAAGTCACTTAACCCCAACTGCCCTCCAAAAAGAAAAAAAAAGAGTATGGCAGGTAGGAGAGCCAGGAAAGACAAAAGCACTGGAGGAAAAAGCACTTGAGTTGCATGTCAAAGAAAGCCGGACAGTAAGAATGAAAGGTTAGGAGGGAGAACATTCTAGACACAAAGAACAACCACCACAAAAGGATAGAAACAGGAGGTGGCATGCCATGTATGAGGAATAGCAAATAGGATAGTATCACTAGATCTTGGAGTGTGTGGAGGGAAGGACACAATAAGAAAATTGTGAAGATATGAAAGCAAGATTGTGAAAAGTTTTAGGTGCCGAGCAAAATATTTTATATTTGATCCAAAAGGTAATAGAGAGCCAGTGAATTTTATTGGGAAGGGAGTAACACGGCCAGACCTGTTCTTTAGGAAGATCACTTTGGTGGCTGAGTATGGGATGGACTGAAGCAGAGAGAGACTAACCAGAAGTCTATTGAAATAGTGTAAGTAAGAGGTGAAGGACTGAACAAGGGTTGTGGCTGTGTAAGTGGAAAGAAGGGGTTGTATATTAGAGATACAGAGAAAGAAATTGGAAATTTTGGCAGCAGGATATATATGTTGGTTGAGGAAGAAAGGGTAGTTGGGGATGACATCCTGTTTTGAACTTGTGTGACTAGAAGGATTATGGTGTCCTCAATAATAGGGAATTTCAAAAAAACAGAGGGTTTGGTGGAAAAGATAATGAATTCTGTTTTGAATATGTTTCATTTAAGATGCCCACAAGATATCTCATTCAAAATGTCCAGTAGACAATTGGTGATGTTTCCTCAAATACACTAATTTCCCACTCCTGGGTACTAAAACTGAGTTCAGGAGAGAGACAAGATCAGAAGATCTGGAAGTCATCTTGATAAAGATGATTATTTATAGATTCCCAAATTGGGTGATACTGCCAAGAATAGAAGACAAAATTTTGAAAAACCATTCATACATGGCTCATCTATTGTATAAAAGAGTTAAAGTCATAATGATTATGTTATTTTCCAAATAAACACAAAAAAATGTAAGTTATAACAAATCAGTGGTCAAGTCTGCTGACAAGTCTTAACAAGCAAGTGTTGGTAGGTAAACCTGTCAAGCATTGTTGAGAAGTCTAGCATGCATTGGCAAGAGTATGTGCACGTAAAGACTTGTTTACCATATGATACTATATGGTTACATGACACAATAGGACATCATCAAAATTTCAATGCAAGAAAACCCCACAAATTTCAATAAATTATTAACTTTAAGATGTCTTTTTTTAATTATATATTTTTGAAATTATGCAAATTTTGAAAAAAATTTTAATTTAAAAATATTAAAGGGTTAAGGAAAGTAAATTTCCAGGGGGGCACTGAGTAATTTTTTTAAAGGGAGCAATAGGCAAACAAGTTTGGGAGCCTCAATTATCAAATAATTGAACCCATGGGAGCTAATAAAATCACCAAGTGAAGGAGAATAGAGAGAAAAGAGAAAAGGGCCCAGGACAGAGTCCTGGGGTACACTCACAGTTAGTAAATAACTCTTAGCCTTAGACATTTTCCTGGTAGGTCACATAGTATATGGTAGAATGTGACTTGAAATGTTAGACATCATCTGGTCCAAAGTAATGAAGCTATTTGTCCACAGTCATATAGGTAGAAAAAATACTTCAAACTCAGATTTTTGGACACCTAATCTAGTAGGACTACATTATTCCAGGATTCCTCATAATCAAAAAGGCAATGAAGAATATTTTCAATGCCTTGGAGGGGAGAATTCAGGGAGGCAGATAGATGAGTGATAAGTAGCTACTTAGATACATAGGTATAAAGGGGAAAGAGAGATAATAGGTGGGTAGGTAGGTAGGTAGGTAGGTAGGTAGGATAAAGAGATAGAAGATAGATAGATAGATAGAAGATAGATAGATAGAGAGATAGATAGATAGACAGACAGACAGACAGACAGACAGACAGATAGATAGATAGATAGATAGATAGATGATAGATAGATAGGTAGACATATGACAGAGAGAGGGAGGGCTGTCAAGAAAAAGGCTACTTGTCCCTTTTCTTTTACCAATGTCCAATGCACCATTTTGAAAGACACAATAAGACAAGAGTACTGGGCTACAGATAATTCTATGACAATAGAACAGGGAAACTTATGTGACCTAAAGAAGCTGAGGTATGAAAGCTTTTAGATCATCCAAATTCATGTCCTAGGGTAACTGGCAAGTACTTGCAGAAAGATCAACACATGGCATGTCACCATGTGTGTTGTATTTACCGGATGTTATTAGGTGTGGTTGCCAACATTAGGCAGTTACAACAGAGCTATCAAGTTCTCGTGTTCTATTGGTTTCACTAAAAAAATAGGCTCCTGCCCAGGAGTTTCTCATACAAATCACATCCTTTTCACTACTAAACTTTGGCCAGTATTTGACACTTGAGAAAAGTGGTTTGGGAGAGAAAAGCTTGTGAATGAGAAGAAAGCTGTCAGTTATATAGACCAATCCACATGATCAGCAACATTCACGTTCAAAAATAAGAAGTAAGAAGTAAGAGAAGGCTCCAGAAAAAGGCCAGGAAATTATACAAAATGGCTCTCAATTTTAGATCTAGGTTTCAGATCTAAAGCAACTGAAGAAAATTATCAATATATGTATTTGCTATGTTTTCCCTTTTAAAGATCAAATAGTATTAAAGACAGCTGTGTAATAGACAGAGCATTGATCTCAGATTCAAGTCACATCTCTACCACATACTATGTGATCTTGGGCAAGTCACAAGTGCTAACAGGAAAATGTCTAAGGCTATGAGTTACAGAAAATTGGTGATCTGCATTGATAAAGGAAGTTCCTCACCTGGAGTTCCCTATACATAAGAATCATAAGTCCAGTCCAAAAGAGGGAGTCATAGTCACAGAGATAGAGAGAGACATGGAGAGGTAGAGAGAGGGAGACAGAGAGAAAAAGAGAAGGGTAAGGAAGAGGGAGTAAGGAGAAAAAAGGAAAGAGGGGAGAAATAGGAAGAGAGAAAGACGGGGGGGAACTATCATGAGAGAGCAAAAAGCTTTGAGAGAAGTGTCACCCAAAATATCAGCAAAGCATCTTTTTCCCTCCCAGGAAGGAAATGTGTTATTGGAATTACTATTTGCATGAACAAAAAGAGAATCATAGAATCATTGAACCTTTAGGCTGAGAAAATCCCTAGAAGTCATATTGTCAAACCTTCAAATTTCACAAATAACTGATAATGTCTGAAGAAGTCTAGTGACAACCCAAAGTCCCATTGCTCAGAATTATAGAGACAGGACTAGAATCCAGGTCACCAGATTTTTAGGACTATGTTCTTGCCACTACCCCATAAATAAAACCCTTGAGGAGAGAAAGAGAAGTCAAATATGTCTTCCCAAGAATAGATAGTAATGATATTTCATTTTCTCAAAACAATGTGAAGGTAAGGGATTAAAAGATAAAAAGGAATTCAGATACATTAGAAATAGTTCCATAGACAATGTTTACTATAACTGATGAATTTTCTATCTGAAAAGGCATTTTTTAAAAGAGTAGTAAAAGTGTAGACTTCCTAGGGTTCCAAATAAGCCACGTTTGGTAGCAGAGCCATCGGTAAGATTACAAGAGGAGAGACCTTGCAGATCTTGAACTTAATCTAATCATACACAGCTTCCTTTGGCATTAAAAGCCCCTAAAACTACACAAAATTGGAACCTGCTGCTGCTGCTAACGTTTTGGCAAGTTACTGGGTTTCTGCTAAGTTGGACCTATTCACTTGTAGGTTTCAACTATTCTCATGGAGGAAGTTTCCAGTGAATGCATGTTTTTCTTTTAAATGCAGTAATTAGAAAGCAGGAGGGAAATCATAAAAGAGGAAAGAAGAATATAATGGACCAAATCTTCAAAACAGATGGTAGGAATGAAATCCAATCATTGTTTCAGCATCTCAATAACTGGCTATGGTGCAGGTGTCTTTTTTTGTAAGTGCTACCATTTTAATGCCACCACCCAATACCTAGATATTTCAGAAAAGAGAAATTCAAAGAAAAAGTCCCAGAAAATCAGAGGATCTCTTCAGTCTCTGACCCAAAAGGTAAGTAAAGTTAGCGAATAGCCCTGTGAAAAAACCGGGAGACTTTCATTATGTTTTACTCAATCCAGTCCAAGCCAATACAACAAATACTTATTAAGCTCTTACTACTTACAAGACACTGTGACAGGCATCTAAGGTTACAAGGACAAAATGAAAAAAATAGTGCCTGCCCTCAGTGAACTTACATCCTAATGAGAGGACACATATGTAAACAATTATTCATATTCCTCATAATTCAAGGAGAGAAAAGAAATATAGCAACCATGGAGATAAGAAGCCTAGCATAGTAGGTAGATGATGAAATGAACCATGAAGGAAGATAAGGATTTGAAGAGGTAGATATAAGGAAATGTGCAAATTGATGGAGGTAAAAGTTGCAAGCTCTTAGAGTAAGTTCTGATATTTACTTTTTGAGGATGTACTGTAATATCAGTAATTTCTTACTAAAAGCAATGCTAATGAAAAGAACACAAAACTCAAAATACATATGTTTCAATGAGGATTTGGTCTTTTGTTCTTGTTTGTTTTTGTCATGAGCTACATCAGAAAATAGGTGCCAATGGTCACTTGCTTTTCTGGGAGAGAAGGATGCTGTGAGGAGTTCTTTGTGCTCATTATAGAGAAAAACAAAACACTTATTGCCACGATACTAAAACTAGACAAAGTTGAGTGACCAACAATGATTGTTCCTATGATATTTTTGTGATCACGGGAAGGTTTCTTTGACTGGCATTTGTGAGTTAATTTTAGTCAGATAGTTCCAGACAGTATAAAATATCCAAAAAAATCGTTTCTCCATCCAAATTATTCCATCATATGTCCTTTTATTTTTAAAGGGGAAGGTGAGGCAATCAGGTTTAAGTGACTTGCCCAAGGTCACCCAGTCTGAGGCAGGAATTGAACTCAGGTCAATGCTCTATTCATTGCACCATCTAACTGCCCCCAAAAAACACAGTCTTTGAAGTGGTAACTTTGGCCAGTATTATCAGATTACCAATCAACTATTTATTAGGTTCTATATGCAAGGCAATGTGTTAAATGCAGGGGATACCAACTTTAAAAATGAAACAGTTCCCGTTCTTGAGGAATTTGTATTCTGTCAGAGAAATAATACATAGCCACAGTTTAGCCACCACAAACACAAGTGTGGAAAAAAGATGTATCCTTTGCTACAGGTGGAGTGGGCTGACTTTGAATCCCAAATTCACCTCCCTTTCAACTTTCAAAAAAGGATTTGTGGGTAGGAGCCAGAAACAAAAGCCAAGGAAGAAGGAGGAAGATGTGGAGGCCAAGGAGGTGAACATAATCACAGGTGGGAGGTGTGGTAAAGATATGGAAATGAAAAGTTACTGATAAGCCATGAGAATGTCAGAGGATCTGTCAGAGGCTATACTGTTCCTAGACTGTGATGTCTCCAGAGGAGAAGCTAAATGTTCGTATGGGATTATTTGATCTCTTTAACTTCCTTGCTTCTCTCAGATGTTGCTATGCTTTAATTTTAGTTTTAAATGAAAACTTTGGTTTCTAAGCTTCTAACTTGAAATTTTTTTAAATATGGTCAACATAAGTAATTCTTCTCTTTTTTTTAATGTGTATAAGTAAAGAGAAGAGAGAGGGAAAATTCCTTGTTTGGAGACAGGAGACTATCTCAACAATTCACCTCAGCGCTCAGAGCTAATTTATAACCATTTATCAACCCAGGGAGGTTAATATTATACTTCATACACCTGGCAAGAACCTGAGATTAAAATACTACTACAAATGAAACATAAGCAACTATGATCCCTGCCTCTAAGAAAGTGAAATGTGAGCATTTTCAATCCCTTTTTTTCTTGGTGCTAGCTCTTTTGCACCCCCAAATTTGAGAAAAAAAGTCACATGAAGGAAAAGGGTGTGAGTTGCTTCAAAAGAGAAAAACATGACCCTGAAATGGGGCGGGGGGATTAAAAAACAAAAAACCTCTACTTACAGGATGGAAGTAGAAGGGAAGCAAGTTTTCTGAACATACCCAAATAGGTCCTCTACTAAAGAAATGATTAATCCCTCAACTTACATCACTTACCTACCACATAATGCTTACATAAAATATATACAAAACAAATCCGACGTTGTGGAGAGGAATTAACAGTTACAGAAATCAGGAATGGCCTCATGAAGTGATGCTTAAACTAAACTTTGATAAAGATAAGGGATTATAAGAGGAAGAACTGAAGATGTGCCTTCCAAATGGAGAATGGCCAGTGCAAATGCTCAAGAGATGTAATGTTATATAGGAGGACCAGCAAGTTGGATTAGACTTTAAAGTGTGTGAAGGACAGATTAGAGATGGAACTAAGAATTTCAAAAAGATAATATTCAGACACAAGGAATGCATTCCTATGAATCAATAATGTAATAATGTAATGGGTGATGGAGAGGTAAAGGAAAGTGGATGGGGAAAGGGGTAAGGCATGATTTAGGATAGGAAAGAAAATAAATAGGATCTGAATAGGAAGAGGCAATAGTAAAAGCATAAATTGTAAGACTCATTACTTCAGCAATTTTGGAAATGATTTTGTAATAAAAGGGACCAATCAAGTCTCAGTATTTAGGAACAAGCAAAGATATTCACATGGTAAGCTTGCATTTCCATTTCATCCATACAAACCTTAATTTCACCTTCTGACTATCTGTTCCCTTTCCACCTCACCCCACACCTCCACCTGCCTATGATTGCCTAAAGGCAATCTTGGGCTCACCAAAAGAAACTTTCAGTGACAGGAAAGTAATTAGGAAAAAAGAGTTAGTGTACACCCCTTTACTAAGGTGATCCCAAATCTAATTTGGGATATTTTTACCCCCAAAAGACACATATGCTTTCCATTTTAAATAATATTAATATTATTATGAGATTAGTGTACCATTGCCTAGTGTCAATGGGTTTCTATTATTCCATGTTCCATAAAGAAGTATCCAATAACAATCTCATTTCAACTATTAAATAATCAGCACTTGAAATAATAGGGAATATGTTCCTATTTCTACTGGAGTTGATGCCTGTGTCTATTGGTTATTTCTATTCACCAGGCTCTCCCCTTAATACTTCACTACAATTCCTAACTTCTTTCATTTGAATTATTTCTTAAGATCAGGAAACTTACTGATATCAATCCATTCCTTACATTTCAGAATAGTATCTACTTCTTTAACTTCTCCTTTTTTTCCAATTTCCCTTCCATATACATAATGTTTGCAATGTTTTTTTCATGCATTCCCATCCTCACCTAATCCAAAAGAAAATGACCCTTCAGTTGCCACCTGCTAAACATGCTCAATCTTTGCAATTTCCTCTCAATAAAATGCTGACCAGAATTACAACAGTATTCCAAATGTGTTCTCACTGGCTCCCTATTTCATGCCAGAATAACTTACTGCTGATGTACTATGTTCTCCATATTTATACACTCTTAGACCTTGCATTTCACTACTGCCAAATCTTGTGCAGATGGTTTCAATGTAGGAGCTACAATCTGCCCCAGGTCTCTTTCCTGATCAGTATGCTGCATGGAGCTCTCTTTTCAGACTGTTCTTCCCAAGAGGTTTCTGGCCCCTGTCCTTATGACTTATCAAAGCTCTTCACAAACTCTTTTTCCATACCAAAATGTGATGCATTGGGATCATTAGAAAGTGGTTTCCCTTCTCCTATTGTATTCACTCTCCCCTTGCATTTGTCATCACCCAAATCACCATATCCTGATTACCCATCTCCAGCTCACCATGCATACCATTGAGTTGGGTCTAATATTACTTCTTGAACATTCACTTTTTCTTCCTCACTCCACTCATGAGGGTTGCTCATCATGAACTTTTTGCTTCCCAACTCTAAGTCAAATGTCAATTTAGTGTTTCCCCTTTTCCATCTGATATTAAACCTGAAAGCGAACTCCATTCACAGTCATGGAAACTCCCAAACACCTGTAGATACTCATTCTACTGGGGTTTGACTCATCTAGCAGAAGACTGCCTTGAAAGGTGAATGCCCCCATTACTCCATTAGAAATGAACAGAGTTATTTAAAGGAAGAAGAATTCAAGTTAAGGCTCCCTAATCTAGGTAAGAATACTAAGGAGAACACATTTCACTAAGTTTACAAAATATAAATTGCTTTGGTGTTTCCCTCCAAACTCAAGCCAAAGGCAACTTCAAATTGTAAAGGAAAAAGAGTTCTAACATACATTGAATGGTCTAAAAATCCTTGAGCACTTTGATTAATCATCTGTGAAATAATTAGTAACATGTGGGATATGGTTCCTTATAAACATATGAGTTTAAAAATTAACAGGAAAAGCATTTGGCTAAACACATTTTGGTTATTACTGAGTCCTAGATTTGGGGGAAATAATTGGATGTGCTGAGGGAATCTGATCACTGATAAGGAGGAAAAGAATCAAATGATTATGCCATCTTTGATTCACATAAGATCATTCTTATATTTTAAAAAAACCCTCAGAGTACCATATATATATATATACATATATATATACGTATATGTATTATGTGGAAATTAGATAGATAGATAGATAGATAGATAGATAGATAGATAGATAGATAGATGGATAGATAGATAGATGGACAGATGGACGGACAGACAGACAGATAGATAATAGATACATAGATACATAGATAGATAGATGGATAGATACATAGATAGATAGAAAGATGATAGACAGACAGACATAGACTCACATTTATATAGAATTTTAGACAAAGAGCCAATATGACACCAACAAGTGATTACTCTATTGTCTATAGAAATAGTGAAGTGAGAGCATTTTCTAAATTGCCAAATAAGGAATGAGGGGCAGAAATGCAGGAAGCTGAACTGTAACAGTGCCATCCAGAAAGGGGCTGGGAGGCAGGAGGAGGGGAAAGCCTGGTCTCTGGGTGATACATACATGATAGAAGCAGAGTGGGCCATACCAAATCACTTTTCACCAGGTTACAACAACCTATCTAAATTGTTGTAATAACCTCATGACAACTATTTCTGCTTTCCCTCTTTACCTCATCCAGCCCAACTTTCATAGTGCTGTCAAAATAATCATCCTCACAGGTAGATCTGGCAATGTTCTGCTCTAAAAATCTTCAGTGCCTATGGCCTCTAGTTAAATTCAGACTTTTCCACTGAATATTCTAGATGCTCCACAATCAACTAGCACCCCATGTTTCTAGTTTTATTTCTTAATATTTCCTTCCCTGTATTCTAGAGTCTTTACAAACTTGACCACTCTTTCCTCTCCAAAAAACCCTCTACTTTTTAAAAATTCTCTATGCCTTTTTCATATTATTCCCTTTGCCTAAAAGATCCTCATTCTCCCTAGCACATTAAAAACCAGCTCAAGTATTGCCTCCTCCCTGAAGCCTTTCCTGATCCCTTGGGTCAATAGCATTCTTCTCTTTTGAACTTCACTTAGTAATTGGTTTTCCACCTCTAAAGAACTAGCTTTGGAGTCAGCAAGACCTGATTTGAAGCCTTACCTTTGATATATACTGACTATGTGGCCCTGAGGAAGTGACTGCAAAGAAGGTGCCAATCTGCACTCATAAAAAGAGTTTCCTCACTGGGAATTCTCTATGAAACCAGAGACAAAGCATACTCAAGCACATGTAGTTATCTATGTATATAGTTTAACTCTTTGTGATTATAAGACCCAGAAAGACAGAGACTGCCTTATTGATTTAGAACATATCTTCCCCAGGCAGACTGCTCTATACACAACAGATGCTTAATTTAACTACCCAATCAAAACTTATACTGTAAGTAACATCAAAGCAAAAAAAAAA
>CM053601.1:35367632-35397938 GCA_028646575.1 Pseudocheirus occidentalis | reverse complement strand
ATAAGGAACTTATCAAAGTTGAACTATTTACATGCCAATATGGTAAAAACAATAATAGTTAACTTATGAAACTTTTCTTAATATGAGGATAGGAGAAGGGAATACAAACATAGATAGATAGATAGATAGATAGATAGATAGATAGATAGATAGATAGATAGATAGATAGACAGATGTATACCTACACATATGTGTATATAGGAGGGTATATATACATCTGAATACATATCTGAGCATGTGTGTATATGTGTACATAGAGGGTACAGGATCAATTGAATACGAAGGGATGATACTTTAAAAGGTGAAATTCTGAGGTGGGAGAGGACTAGAATGAGAGGAGACAGGGAGAGACAAAATGGGGTTAATCATCCCACGTAGAAGAGGCAAGGGATAACTGTTCCAACTTTACTTTCATTACTCTCACTGAATTTGGCTTAGGGAAGGAATGACAAACTCAAACTGGGTATTATACCACACAGGAGAGTAGGGGGGATGGGGATGAGAGGGAGGATGATGGAGTGGAGGGCAGGGTCTGGGGAAGGGTTGCTGGAAGCACACACTTCAGTAAAGGGACAGGGACAGTGTAGAGAATAGAACAAGGGGGGGCAGGATAGGAAGGAGGGACATATAATCAGCCTCTCACAATATGTCCACTGTGGAGATGTCCTGCATAATTACATATGTATAGCCTATAGTATTGAATTGCTTGTCCTTCCAGTAGGGGTGGGTGACAAGGGAGGAGGAACCGAGAAAATCTAGAATTTAAAGCTCTACAATCAAATGTTAAGGGAAAAAATGTGTGTGTATGTGTATACATATATATAATATATACATAAATAATTATTATCATTAACTACATGCAAGTGGGAATTAAGATATACAGGTACTGGGATAGGGAGACCCCCTCCCCACCCTACTAGAAAGTAAGAAGGGTGTTGGGGGAGGACATTGAAGGGAGCAAATTGGGGGAGGGGCTTTAAAGTGGGATAGCTGTTTTGGGGATGGGGGTGGGGGAAAGATGGGGAGAAAATTCTGTAACTCAAAATCTGGTGGAAAGAATGATGTAAACAATAAAATAAATGAAACAATTAATTTAAAAAAAAGAAAAAATAGAAAATGTCAAATGAAGTCACAAAGACTCAGATATGTCTGAAATGACTCAACAACAACAACCACTCTTCACAATCCTTAATAAATTGTATAGCATAAAGGAGTCTGGAAACCAAAAAGTTTGAAAAGTGTTCACTTAGAGAAAGGTCCCCATGATGCATTTCATGTATCAGCCTTGGAGTATTTCTGGGAGGATGTAATTGAGGCAAACAGATGGAGAAAGCACCTATTGGTTGTAATCTGTATGAATGGAGGAAGTATGCATTTGAATGAAATCACAAATGTATAGTTATTGCATCACATCTATCTGGAATTGTTCATTTCTTATGATTGTTCATTTCTTATATGTTGTTCTTAAAATACATTGTGAGTTTTAGATTAGAATCTTGAGATAAAGGTATATGCAAGAAGACAGCAGATCTATCTGGAAAAGCTACTTCCACTATGGAAATAAAATTGCCCCAATTACACTAGGAGATAGATTTTTTAAATATTTTTTTCACATAGATAGTAAAGGAAGCAATGCTTGGAACAGTTGTGTTGCAGTGTTTGGGTTCTTTTTTTTATTTAATCTGATTCTTGGGTCACAAAATAAAATAAGAAAGGATGAGATTAAATTCTTTTTAGCTTGTTCCCTGTCTAAAAAGCATTTGGTAATCATCCAAATGCTGTGCTATTCTTATCAAATCTACAAAAGGCTTTAAACGGTTTCTAGAGATGAAATAATCATTTATTTGAGGATGTTATGGATCTCTCCAAAGGCTGCTTCTGGATTTCCAGGCTCTCCGAAGTACTCAAATTCATTATTTGTTCATTTCCTGAATGGTATTCTTTGAAGTATTCCTGGGATATGCTGAAATATCTGGATGTATGTAAATATTTATTTTCTTGATGTCTATGAGGGCATTTTCTTTTGTGTGACCTTGACCCACAGTACATAGCTGAGGCAATATATCCATTTAGATCTTTTCTTATGCTAGTCCATGCATACAATCCTTGTTAGAGGTTTTACTGCTTCTTAGTGGGAAAAAAAGCATGACCCACAATATTGACTCTTTGCTGGATCTTTACTTCTATTTTCCACAAGGATCAAGTTATTTCATTTACTGAGCACGCGCACACACACACACACACACACACACACACACACACACACGAGTAACATTTTATTTTTAATAACGGGCAATGAAAGTTCACATGCCATCCGTACAAAGAGCATATGATTTCTTCATTATAGACCCAGCATTATTACAATGAATACCAAAAATATTCATAAAAAATGATCCTGTGCCTGACATTTGCTTATGAGCAGACAGAGGCCACAAGACCCACTTGTGATAGAGGAATGGGAAAATGAGTAGGAGAAAGAGAAAGGGGAGAGGAGAGCCTGGGTAGGTGGAAAAGGGGACTGGGAATTCACTGAAGGAAATGGGTCTAAAAGGTCTATAATCACCTTAAATAATCAGCTTTAATATAATCTGGGCCTGTCAAATGAACTGTTCATTATAATATAATCAGCCTTAAACATAGGCTAAAAGAAGGAAATATGTTGTCTATATGAGAGGAAATGAGAAGCAAAAAGCAATAAGAAAGTTTTCTATTTGGTCTTTCTTGGAAAATTATAGGATCTTCAAATTCCTAAATCAATTAACGAGATAGTATTTTTAAGAACCTACTCTGTGCTAGGAATACAAAGACCAAAGTAAGAAATCCCTTTTTTTTTTACCTCTTCCTAACTTCCTTATTAATGTCAATAACAACACCACCTTCCCAGTCATCCAGCTTCACAACCTTGGTGCTCTCATCGACTCTTTACCCTCTCACCACTCCCTAACCCCCATCTGATCTGTTGCCAAGTCCTGTCAATTCTATCTTAGTAACATCTTTGGAATATGCCTGCTTCTCTCCTCTGACCCTGGTGCCTGCCCCCATCATCTCATGCCTAGACTACTGTAATAGCCTGCTGCCTAGTCTCCCCACCTCTAGTGTAGGGCTTCTCAACCTTCGTAATACTGCGACCCTTTAATACAATTCCTCATGTTGTGGTGACCCCCAACCATAAAATTATTTTTGTTGCTACTTCATAACTGTAATTTTGCTACTGTTATGAATCATAATGTAAATATCTGATATGCAGGAAGCATTTTCATCATTACAAATCGAACATAACCCACAGGTTGAGAACCGCTGCTCCCCCCACTCCAGAACATTCTCCACTCTGCTGCCAAAGTGATCTTCCTAAAGCACAGGAATATCCAAGTCACCTCCCTATTCAATCAACTCTAATGGCTCTCTATTATCTTCAGGATCAAATATAATATCTTCTGTTTAGTTTTCATAATCTTTCATATCCTGCTTCAATGTGGGAGAAACAGGAAATTCATCTGAAATTGTTTACCTTTGTGTCTTCATCATTTCCTTCTTGAACATCCCCCATCCCTCCTGTGCTAACTTCCTCTGAAACATTTTATTTCATGGAATCTTACCTATATTTCCTCTGAATCCTTTTGAAATCCAATTTTCCCCCAAATTAGGATGGTTTGTCCCAATGAAGTTTCATCCCAAGGTATTGAACACGAAGTTCTAGCCTATAAAGATCTTTTGTTTTCTGCCATCCAAAATGCCATCCATCATTCCCAGCTTTTTATCATCCAGAATTTTTTGAAGAATATCATATTTTCCTTTATCCAAGTCATTGATAAAAAAGAACTAATACAGATTCCTAGAGCACTCTATTAGAGACCTTCTTCCAAGCTTTCATCAAACCATTAATGACTACATTTGGGATCCACGTAGTTCATCATTTTCTAATGCATCAAATTTGATTCTTATCTAGTCCAAATCTATCTTTATTTTCTATAAGAATTGGATGAGAAATTATCAAACATTTTAGTAAAATCAAGTTAAACCATGTCTCCAACAGTTCTCTGACCACTTTACATTATATAGCTTCCTATAAAAAAAAGGAAATGAGATTAGTCTGGCATCAGTAGCTCTTAATGAAGCCATACTGGCTCTTACTCATCATTACTTTCTTTTCTAAACATCATAAGCACCCAAGACATGTAAAACTACAAAATTAATGATAACAGTAAAATTACTTGATAATCTCTTGATCCTAATGTTTTTTGATGTTTCCATTTTAGAAGTTCTGAAAAGAAGCACTACATAGGAATTCTCCCCACTTAAAGCATATCAGAGAAGCTGCCATCAAGATTATAATAAATTTCCAGATGTACTTTGATTTTATTTTTAAGGATCAGTGATTTCACTTTGATTTCTTTTACCTACTTAGATTATATCCACTTAATACCTTCTCATCCCATGAAATTTAAATCCATGTTTCCTCATTAATATCTAAACAGGAGTTATGCCGCTTCTGGAGGTCTGCCACTTGGTCCAGAGGGAGCAAGTACATCAGGTTATCAATCTGCTATTGTCTGTCTTTTTCAATATAGGACCAGTAAAGCCTTCTTCCATTCCTTCATGTTTCTTCAGTAATGTCTATAATGCTACTCCAAGTTTTAGAATTTAAAGCTAGAAAAAAAAAAACCTTAGAGATTGCCTAATCTACTTGGGATGGCATAGGTAAAGAAACTTAAAACTCTCAAAAGACAGATGGCTTCCCTGAGGCCTCACATGAATTCAGTGGCAGAGTTATAGGATTCATGCACAGAATTTCTGTCTCCAAGCACAGGGTTTTGACTCCTGCCCCACAAATTCTTTTACCTGAGTTATTGATAATATTCTGCAGAGGATTTTTTATTTATTTATCAGGTATTTTTCATGTATTTATGTCTTTATCATGTATTTTTAAATTGCCATGTAGGGTTTGAGAAGCTGTTTTCATTTTCATTATTCCCATGATCCCCAATTTTATCACGTCACCAAGAGAATGTGGGTCTTAGAGGGACTGGCCTCTGAGAGAGCAAACAGAATTACTGAACACATTGCAAGTTTTCCAAAATTCAATACAATTTCATTGTCTTTACAACATTTTGGCCAAGAAAAATTATGAGGCTTCAAAATTTAATGGTCTTTTTTATGCATACAAACACATATATACATACACATTGCTACAAAAATCTGCATTTCATTCTGAATTCCATTTTCTAATGAAAAAAATGCCACAGTATCACTAAATATCAACTATAATGCAAATGAGTAAATTTTCAGCCAACTCAGTTGCAGCCTTTTCAAAGAAAAAATAGTGGCAATGTGGAACGCTGTATAGTCAGCCTCGAATCCGGAAAGACCTCATTTCAAGTCCTACGTGAATGTGTTGTTTGTCCTTCATTTTTGAAGAGGACCATAACACGAGGAAGATGATAACATGACTTGCAGTTGACTTGGATTTGACTGAGGGAGGACTGCAATGTCACCAGTCTCACTTTCTGCTCCAGAGTCTTCAGGATACAGTGGCCAAATATTGATCATGATGACTGGAGATGACCTTCATGAAAGAAAGAAAAAAGAAAGAAAGAAAGAAAGAAAGAAAGAAAGAAAGAAAGAAAGAAAGAAAGAAAGAAAGAAAGAATGAATGAATGAAAAGGGCATTTATTAAGTACTTGATATGTACAAAGCACTATGCTAAATATTGGAAATATAAATAGAAAAGTAAGAAAGTCCCTGCTTGAAAGATATCATGTTTTAATTGGTGAGATAATATGAGAGATTTCAGCTACAGATTGAATGGACAGATCCAATGATCTTTAGGGTGAAGAGGCAAAGCAGATGGCAATGCCTCTTTTTTAATACTATTTCCCTAGTAAAAATCATAACTGTTTCTGGCATTGAACCATTTGCCAATGCCAAGGACTTTGGCAGCAAGAAATTTCTTTTCTGGATCCTGAATATCTGTGGCTATGGCACAAGTTGCATCTCCATAAAAATTGCTTCCCGAGGCAGTGAAGTAGACACTGCTGGAAGTATTGCTATTCCCAAGGCTATTGAGTTCAGGGTCCTGGGCTTTCTTTATCATGGTCTGAGGGGAGATGGCAGTCAAGGTGGTCAAAGTGGGGGTGGTAGTTCAACTTGCCATGAACATGCTACATTCTGTTTCTCTCTCAGGCTGAGTGCTTCACCTATGTTGGCTTACCTACCCTCTGTGTGGCAGACAGTTCCAGCTGCTAGAGATGGTTGACCTTTTTTCCATAGGAACTGATTCTTTCAGTGATGGCTAGGCTGAAAGCAGAAGTGATGTGTTGACTTGCCTGCTCTGCAGGAGTCATTAGATCAATGGAAATTAGGTGAATGGAAATTACTAGTCCCCCCTCCACATGATTTATTTCCCTGGATGATGGCTGTGAGCACTGGACAGGAAAGAGGACTGGTAGTCTAAAGGATGCTTCCTCTTACATTTAACACATTAGTCACATGCTGGCTGTATAACCCTAGTCAAGTCACTTAACCTTTCAATGCTCTAGTCAACTCTCTAAAACCATAAATTATCAAGAATGTAGGAGTTTGTTCACCTGGGAGTTCGCTACATTAATGAAATCACAGGTTTAGTTCCTATCCCTAATATGAAAATAACTAGTGTGATGCTAGAATACAGGATGCATTTTCTTTGGAATATCCTACTTCACCTGGTTCCCTTTCTTATTTTATAATCGGCATATACACATTGCCCGTCTATGTCCCCTCTAAGTCACTGAACAATTGGCAGATTTCCATCTAGGTCCTTAAAGGCTTAGGGGAAAGGTCCTTTAACCTGGAATTCACATCCCCCTCAGATTTTGGAGAATCCATGAACTTGGACGGGAAAAAAGAAAGTTGTACCTTCATAATAACTAATCCCGAACTGGAATTTGGCATTTTCTTCAATCATTTAAAAATATTTATTGTGAAAGGATTCATAGCCTTCATCAGGCTGCCAAAAGGACACAAGGACGTTAGTACTATTGATTAGGGGATGAAGGTTAAGGAAATATTGAAAACATTCACACAAAGAAGTACTGGTATCTAAAAGGAATCTCACCACTAAATCTGCTCTACCACTCTGAACTGAGATTATACTCCATGGGCTTTCACCAGCTGGGCTACTAAACTGTCTGGTAGTCATAAGATGAACCTCAAGAGTAAGATCTGAAGAAGTATTGGGAACAAGACCCTGAGTACAATTTGAATGACACCACACACCACAAAAGTTAACTATGCAAATTAACATGTAACACTCTTTTCCATGCCCCTTCTAAACCAAACCAACTCTTCGAATGTGTTTTAGAGATACTCTGCATAAAAGACAATAATCTTGCTTTTGGCTGTTTCTCCACTAATCCACACTTTACAAATAATTCTTTGCCTAAAGAAATCCAGTGTGTTATATAACAAATAATGTTTGTTTCATTTAGAGTGTGATGTCAGGTCCCAGTTCTCTAAATTTTATGGGAGAATGAACTGATTCAACATGAGTAATAAAATAAAGCATTTGTTTGATTTACAAATATATCTCTGGGTTAAGACCAAACTATTTAAAATGTTGTTTAAAAATGTCAACTGCCCTATATTTATTACATCCCAGGGACTCATTAACTTTTATAATACAGAGAGTCAAGACAATTTTAAGAAGAAATTCTTTAGAAAAACAGGCTTTGGGGAAACCGATTAAATTGTCTTTAAAAAAGTAAAGTCATCAGTATTCATTAGAAGATCTGAGATTAGATGTTGGTTTATAGCCTTTTTTTTCAAGATGATTATGTTAATTGCATGCAACCAGTGTACTTGAAGAAAATGTGTACAATAATACAGTGATACCATTTGGCTCAGGCATAATATTGTTGTGGTTTCTTGTTAATGATTGCTAGGCTTCCCTGGAACTGAAGAAAGCTTTTCACACTACTTAAACACACACACACACACACACACACACACACACACACATACACAAACTAGTAGTCTCTAAAATGTGAATTGATTTGCTATTTATGGAAAGAAAACCAATTTCAATGGGTCCATCCACAATGGTGTTGTTTGGAAGCCCCAATAGAGTCTTATACAAATGGTCCAGTCAGCTGACAGAATTCTAATGATCAATCAATGAACACTCTTATTCCATTCTTCATGGAATCACAGCAAATCAGAGTCTCTATATTGCATTTTTTTTAATCTATGAGATTTGGCTAATCTAATGAACCTAAAGAACCACATCTGCTTATTTCCATTGGCGATAACAAACAGAGCCAGTACTCAATAGCAAATTCTGGCTGAATTCACAGTCTGGTTGATGAAGATACAGTTGGAACTTTATGAAAATGAAAAGTCTCTTAAATTACATTTCATTCCATATGTGCACAAATCAAAGTATAACATAAAACATGCAAGACGGCTCATTCAAGGAAGTTTAAATAACTTTTTACTTCCTCTTCACTGCCGGCAAAGAAGACTAGTTAGTCTTCTTTGTAATGGTCACTTCCTATATCCCCATATAATCTCATAGAGGGGAGGACATGCATCATGGTATGACTTTATTGACAAAAGGTTTCCAGGGCTAAAAGGCAAGGAACTGGAGGAAGAGCTAAAAGGTACAGTTGTTGTTGTTGTTATTTTTTTTCTATCTCTATCACTCAGAATAAAGAATGGAACAGCAAAAGAAGATACTGAAAGAGAAAGGCAGACTTAGTACACAACCCACAGTCCATTTAGTAGCTGAACAGATAGAGCAATATTGTGCCTTTCTAAATTAAAGAGATCTCAAAACCTTTCAATGTGCTTTGAAAACAGGACACCAAAGAACATTCATACTGACAGATAAGTAATACTACCAGGATTTCCTCTGAGTTTCTTAGAACATCTGATCATCAGAGCACAGATGTTAAGCCTTAAGTGACCAAATATGTCCTCTAGCCCAACCCCCCTATTTTATGGATGGGACCTAAATATGTTAAGTAATCTTCCCAAGGTCACTCAGGTAGCAAGTGGCAGTGCTGAAATTTGAACTCAGGTTTCTTGATGCCATGTTCAATACTTTTTGGACCAGATCATACTGTGTCTATTACAAAGAAAGTTTCACTACCAGAACTGGCGTCATGATATTGAAAGGGAACTCACATTTTAATGAAATAGAAAATATGCAAAGAGTCTTTGGTCTAAGACAGACAGTCAAATGATCAACTTTCTATTAATAACCTGCTAGCCTTATTAATAAAATGATTAAATAATTCAGAAACTATGTCTCTTGGACCTTTTTAAATATCACAATTATAGTGACCAGACAAGAGACTTTACAGGAAAAGAGACAGGTCTGGCTTAAGATCTCCCAGAAAATTGTGCTTTCCATTGGAGTGTTTATGGCAAGATTTCTTCATCTAGAGAAAGCCCCTTTCCTGAGAATCTCTAAGTTGATATTTAAACTCTTCCTTAACCCAAAACTTCTGATTCTAACCTTCAATCATTTCTGGATTCTAAAAGGTGAAGAGAAGCAGGACAAAAAAAGGATGCAATTCCCAAACACCTTGCTTGTACTCTGGGGAAAATGAAATTCAGCCTCAGATGATTTTGCGAAATGCAAAGAAAAATCCAATCCACACTACAGTCACATTGCCATTCATGTTTCCTCGTATCCAACTGATTCAAATGGACTTTCTGTTCCCTACTGGGCTCAGTTAAATGAATAGATGCCAAAAACACTCCACAACTCAGAACAGCATGAGAATATGAGCTGAAAATCTTGGAAATATTAATGTCTCACCTCAGGACAGCTTTAGCACATGCTTTAAGCCCTTGACCCTTATTCAATTACATTGGGAAAAATATTTCTGTTACAGCCATTTTATTTGGAAAGGTCATTCCTGAATCTTTTGCCCATTCCATGAGATTGGAATTGTGAAGTCATATTGTTGATGACAAAACTACAATTGTACCTTGTGGGGGGTTTTTTGCTTAAATTTTCTTTTCTGTGATCATACATTGCTTGTCCTATACCCCAAAGAGATCAAAAAAAGAGAAAAAGGTTCATTATATACAAAAACAGCACTTTTATGATGGCAAAAAACTGGAAACTAAGCTGAATGTGCTATGAATGTAACAGGACGCTATAAGAAATGGGAAAATAAGTGATTTCAAAAAGACATGCAAAGACTTACGTGAACTGACAGAACTTAATTCAGGAAGATGAACTAGCAGAACAATTCATACTTTAAAATCAATATGACAAAAAAATTTTCTAACTTTTATAAAACTGATGAAGAGTGAAATGGACAGAACCAGGAGAACAATTTACATAACAACAACACTGTAAAAACCAACAAGTTTGTGAGCTGAATGATGAGTATTTATGAATCATAGGACTGACAACAAAACATGCTATCTGTGATGGAGATGGATTTAATCATTGAGGGAATTTGTTTTACTTGGTTGGCATACTTGTTACAAGAAAGTTGTTGCTGTGGGTAAGAGCGAAAGAAAATAGGTTCATTTAAAAAAAGGGAAGTACTGCGTGCACTTTCAAATGAGGTCTATATCATTTTTGTTACAGGAGATCCATCTAGTGAGGACAATCTATATGTATGCAATATAAAAATAAAACATCAATAAAATGGAAAGAAAAAAAGAAAACATGCAAAAAAACTATGTACAAACAAAATACATTTTCAATCATTTGCAACTCTTCATGACCTCTTTTGGGGGTTTTCTTGGTCAAGATACTGGAGTGGTTTGTCATTTCCTTGTCCAGCTCATTTTACAGATGAGAAAACTGAGGCAAACAGGGTGAAGTGACTTGCCCAGGGTCACACAGCTAGTAAGTGTCTGGGGCGAGATTTGAACTTGAATTTCCCTGAATACATGCCCAGCACTCTATCCACTGCACCACCTAGCTTTCTACAAACAAGATACAGACAGGAAAAATTGGAGATCATCCCAGAGGGAAAGCAGTAGCATTAAGGGGGATATGGAAAGACTTCTTGTAGAAAGTGGCATTTTATGTGGGAAAAGAAATCACAAAAGACATCCCCAGTATAGGTGATGCCAGTGAAAATGCTCAGAGACAGAAGACAGTGTGTCCTGTTCAAGGAAGACCAAGGAGGCTGTTGTTTTTTGATCTTGAGTAATAGGAAGCCAGTAGAGTTTATTGAATAGGAAAATTACATGATCAAACTGAACTTTAAGAATATCACTTTGATAGCTTAATGGAGGTTGATCTAGAATGGGGAGACACTTGAGGCAGGCAGATCTAACAACAAGCTACTGCAATAGTCCAAGCTTGAGGTAATAAAGGCATGCACCAAAATGATAACAGTGTCAGAGGAGAGAAGGGAATGTTTCTGAGAAATGTCACAAAGGTGAAAATCAATAAATCTTGTCAACAGATTGGATGAGGCGACTGGAGGAAGGGTGAGAGTGAGGAGTCAATAGTGACACCTCCATTTTGAACTTGTAAAACTGGAAGGATGGTGGTGTCCTCAATGACAATAGGTAAGTCAGGAAGAAGGAAGGCTTATAAGGAAAAGAGAATGAGTCCCATTTTGGGAAGAGTCTATGGGACTTCCAATTTGAGATGTCCAATAGGCAACCAGAGATGTGAAATTGGAGATCAGAAGAGAAGCTGGGAATGGATAAGTAGATCTGATAATCACCAGCTCATAACTTGATCCATGGAAGTTGATGAGATCACCAAGAAAAATAGGATAAAGAAGAGAAGAGGGTCTAGGACAGAGCTTGGAGGACCCTCAAGACACATAGTAAACACTTAATAAATGTTAGTTCATCCAATCATGAATGCATATTGCATGGCTGTAAACTACAGAGAACCAAGACCTCAGAAGAATCTAATTTGTAAGTATTGCTGTAATTGCAAGCAAAGAAGTCCTTAGTTCCTTGATTCAGCTACTCAAGTATTTAGCACCTTGTTTGAGTTCAAGTGTCTTTGAGTCTTGCCCTGATTATAACAAGTCTTTGTTAAGAAAAAGAACTTGTGAACCCCACAATGGGAGGAACTTAATGATGCAAAAGGAAGGGGTGGAACAGGGAGTCACTAATGACCATATAGAAAAGCCCAATTTGGGAAAAGGCAGAACTGAGAAAAGAACACTAGTGGTAGCAGAATTAAGAAGGAAACACTTGTGGTGGTGGCACTCTGTTTGTTCTGTCTGTATTGATTTTCGTTTGTGATACTTTGTACAGAAGCCCTGGGACTTTACTAGAAGCCCTAAAACAGTATTTTCTTGTTGTGTGTTTACAGAAGTCCTGGAGGAGGATTTTGGAGGTCCTGGGACTATACTAACAATTTGTGTTGAGTTCTCAGACTTTATAGGTCTGTGTTGATTTCACAGGCAGAAAGTGAATTGAGGATGGTGCCAGCAATGTAAATGAATGCTATTGTGGCTTTGTTAAGCTTTGTCTTCCCAGAAACAGAAACTGAGAAGGACTTGAGGTGGACTGGACACTGTGAGCTTCAATATGCAATTGGTCAAGGAACTGGATGAGTATCTGGACGAGGAGCTGAGAGCTGCCTACCTTTGAATCCAGGTGACAATTGGGTAGATTCAGGCAGGAGCTGGGACTGTGGAAGAGAAACCATGGAATCTGAGAGTCAGCCTCAAGTCAAGATGAAAAGACCTCTTCTTTGGTACTTAATGTTGACTGAGAAGATCATTATCTACTGTGGCCTAGGGGAGAGAGAACTATGTACTCTGTACCTTGTACCTCTTAAGGATGATTGAATTAAGGATGATTGGAAACTAATCTCCAATAAAGAAGAAAGAAGACTTTTTGATTGAGATTAAGACAATGTGACCTAGGGGTGGAGATCTCTAACCTTTGTACTTTGTGTCCCTTAAGGAGGCTTGCACCTTAAGGATGATTGAGTTAAGGACTTACTGAATGATATCTCTTGTTTAAAACTATGTGGCCCCTTTGGTGAAAACTATGTGACCACCTTAGTGACAAGTTGTTATGTCATAACATTGTGAATGCTGTATTTTGGTTTCTGTGAATGTTTTGCTTTATTTTACTGCTGAATAAATAGAGAGTTCACTATACTATGTGATCAGAACCTTAACATTGTTCAGAGCAGCAGTCTTCTGGAGAGCTGTTCATGCTTGGCTTTGCAATTGCCCAAAAAACAATAGAGAAACAAGTGGTGGAGTAACTTTTTTTCAAGTAATGACTTTCATGAAAGGACTGGCATAAAGATATCAGGGACATGAGTATGTATGAAAGAAACTGTGAATTATAGATCAGGGTGGATCTGCATTGGTGGAGGAAAGTTCCTCACCATGAGTTCACAGATCCACACAAAATCACAAATCCACATGAAACAAAATATTCCTCTAGTACCTACTTCACAGGATCATTAGAGGCTCAGTTGAGATTGTGTAGGCATATAAATGGTAAAACACTATGTAAATATCAATTATCACTATTTTCGTTGTTGCCATTGTTGTAATAGTTGTGACTGTGGATGTTGTTGCCATTGCTGTATATGGTGTCCAACTTAAAACTAATCCCAACCTGAAAGTTATACATTATTTAACATAGACTTAGAAATAAAAATCCTTCATGAGGGTGGGAGGGAAGAGCTCCAGAATACTCATTTCTCTTTAGAAAATATAAAGCATTAAAATCAAGCATAAGCAATTTCAAGAATCATCACACAGGATTTAAAAGAGTAGAAGGGATCTTTAAATTTATTATTCTGTCCAAAAACAATTTTTAAAACCTTAATTTTCCCCCCATGTCCATACACTTGCACTCTGACCAACTAAACTCACAGAAAGTATATGTGAAAGCTAAGATGTTTCAGGTTTGTTATTTATTATTCTAACTGCCAAGTCTGGCAGGCCAACAGTGCCTGTATTCAGGGCTACTCCAGGTAGAAAGAGTTCCAGCAAGTGATAATGTGAGAGAGATGTATTTGATTTGAAAGGTGACCAAGCGTGCAACTGATTTCTATGCTTTCATCCCATGGGCTGGGGAACATGCTACATATAGAATACAGCTTACTAGCCAAATGACATCTAGCCAGGAAGAGCAAAAGATAATGTGAGTCTGTCCCCCTGTTAAAACATGATTACGATTATACTCCCAAAAAGAGCACCGCACCTGGAGTCAGGAAGACCTAAGTTCAAATACAGCTTCAGAAACTGACTAGCTATATGTGGCAAATCACTTAACTTCTGTTTGCCTCAGTGTCCTCAAATGTAAAATGTAATAATAGCACTTACATGCTAGGATTGTTGTAAGGATCAAATAAAGACTTTATTTGTGTCTGGAGTATATTAGGTGATTAATACACACTTCCTCCCTTCCTCTCCCTATTCCTGTATTACCATGGCCTGCCTTAGGTGCTAAAAATTCTCCAACAGTGGAATCAAACTTGCCTTGCTAGTTTCTTAGATGCCTCCAGAATTTCAAGGATTACGTTTCTTCGTGGTGGTGAGCATCAGTACCAAATAAATTCCCTAGTGACCCTTTAGCTCTGCACCTCATTAGAAATGCTGCTGGTGATTGCTTAGCCATCATTTACCATAGTGAAATCTACACTCCAGCTACCGTAGATGCTAATGTGCATATCATTTGTTCAATGTGTGGGAACTAATTCTAGAAAAGGAAGGATTTGAGTGCTGAACACGCTGAAAAGTCTTCGTTTATGATCACAGTCAATGTCCTAGTCAACATTCCATTCTCTCTCTCTCTCTCTCTCTCTCTCTCTCTCTCTCTCTCTCTGGTTTAAATTTCTTCATGGACCCTATGCCCAGTATGTGTGTGTTTTTGTATGTATGTGCATATGATGCTTGGGCATATGTGTGCATATACTCAGAGATATGCGTGCATGTCTTACCAGGATGCTTCCTGATGGCATAGATGTGGTCCTGAATTTGCATAGGCTATTCTAGTAGCAATGTGTACCTGCAGAGAGAGTAATCTTATCAATGAGGACATTGATCCGTTGACACAAAAATATGTTGGGTATTTGTTTTAATAGCTCCCTAATCATGAATACCTACCAGTCATAATATACTTGTGATTATATATTATAGAAAGAGAATATGTGATACATAAAATACAAAATACAACATTATATAAATGTCATAAAACAAAGTGGTGTTAGTGATGCCCCCTTGGCCAGAGAGATATTAAGGGGGTTTCTTAATAGTAGCAAGGTTTTTGTACCAATTTTCCCATAGTGTCTAACTTGACCTTATCTGAAAATTGGTATGAGTGGGAAGGAGGAGGAAGGAGGTACTTCTCCAATGGATCTATCATACCTGAATTGCTTGTATATGGGTCAGGCAATAGACTATATGACAAAAATTACCCCCAGTCTATCCCAAGTATATCTTGATTATAATAGCATGAAGCTGAATGCAGATGGTCTCTCCTCCCTTGGAATTTGAGCTCCATAAGGGCAGGGTCTCTGTTTTTGCTTTTCTTTGTATCCCTAGAGCTTAGAATACAGTGAGCACTTAATAGATGCTTGTTGAGACTAGATGATGAATTTTTCAGCCTTATTAATTCATAAAGTCTTTCTACTAAGTTATGGAGGGGTAGAATCTGGGCCAGTAGAAGGAATACCCATATCTGAAATCACAGATTCTGAAATACTGAATGTATGCATGTATAGCCGTATACCTGTATATGTATGTATATACCAACATACATGCATACCTGTATATGTATATAAATCTTAAATGCACGCATATTATCTTAAAAGTTAAACTAAGTTATAATAGCATCAAAGGCCTGAAAAATGTCCTCAAAGCAAAGAAAATTAAAGAGTTTAAGACAAATTTCCCTTTCAATACAAGACTAGCAGATAAGAGTTTATCTCCAAAGTTCCATAAATTAGTGTGTATGGTCAAGTGGAAAGCATATTTTTCTTTGGCAGAATGAGTGATTTTAGTGATCTTAGAAATTTTAGAGATCTCTTTCAACAATGCAAATCAGCAACAGTTCTGCTATTTACTAGATTACAGAGTTACAGGGAGCACTGAGATTGCCCAGGGCCACTGAAAAAGTACATGTTAGAAGTGGAACTTGAACCTGGGTCTTTGAGACTCCAAGGCTGGTTTTCTATCTACTACCCAATGCTGTCTTAAACAAACAATTGAGAAAAAGAGTTGGGGAGAGGGAAACACAACCTCATGAAATATTTGTTTGAGATTGCATAATGGAATGTTAGTTATACAGTAAGACATGGAAATTAAAATACTGACCCAATCCCAGCTTCTCCAAGGATGCCTTGTTTCACCCTATATCAGTCACTGGAACTCTGTACCCTTGGGTAAAGGCATGCTTCCAGCAATACTGAATACATTAATAAATAAATGATTTCAGGTTGCTTTAAAAATTTCAAATATAAGAGAACATTATACACAATTATAGACACATCGTATCTGTGATGACTGATAGACCGGGCGCTTCTCAGCAATGCAAGGTTATAAGGCAGCCCCAAAGGACTCATGATAGAAAAGGCTTTCCACATCCAGAGAAAGATTTATGGAGTCTGAATGCAGATTGAAGCAAACTACTTGCTCTCTCTCCTTTGTTTTGTTTTGTTCCTTCTTTCTCATTGTTCATTCCATTGGTTATAATTCTTCTTTACAACTTGACTAATGTTTAATGTGAAGGTACTTGTAGAACTTATATTAAATTTCATGCCGCCAAGGGGGCAGGGAGGGGAGAAGAGAAGGAAGGGGAGAAAATTTGGAACTCAAAACCTTGTGAAACTGAATGTTGTAAACTAAAAGTAAATAAATTAATTAATTTAATTTTTTAAAAAAATTCTGATATAATGGACATCTTGGAAGTCATAGGATCATAGCCACAGATCTAAAAGGGACCTCATCTAGTCCAATCTCTTCATTTCACAGGAGAAACTGATATCCAGGAAAAGAGAATAACTTGCCCAAAGTCACACAGGCACTAATAATTAGAGGTGAGATTTGAATCCAGGTTCTGACTGCAGAGGTCTTTAGAAGGATAAACTACCAAGACTTCCACCAGAATTGCAAACAGTTAAAGCTCTTTTTTAATCCTGATGTTCAAAGGCAGGTATCATGGCTGTGCCTTAGGCTAGCCATATCATTGCATTGGCACTTCAAAGATCTTTGATTTTCTGCATAGATCTTCTGAGTAGAAGAAAGAAAACATAAATTTGGGGGAACAAGGGTCCCCTTGAGGTCATCATACGTCACCAGAAAAGGACATTCATGGAGTATGCATGCTTTACCAAGCTTTTATTGATAGCAATCTGCACAAAGGGACCTCACACTTAAATAGATTCCACCATATATCTCCCAGTCCCATCTCCTGTGCTTCCTCTAATTAATAAAATAGTGACAGGCACTGATGCAATCAGTCCATAAGTGCAACAGTTATCTTGCAGTGTCTGACTAATGCTGATACTATAAGAAACATAATCTCTCTGCAAATGTTAACTAAAACATTTAATTGATTAATTAACACAATATTTATTAACACCGAATGTGTTCATTCCAACAAAGGTACACAGGAAAAGGGCTGCCCTCAAAGTCCATTAAGCCTTCAATGAAAGCCTGATTTTTTTTCTTTTTTGGTTCAGGAAATTATATAGGGAATGAAAGCATATGAAGTTTACCCTGTTATTAAAAAAACATGTGAAGTGGGTGTTGACTAAAAACATCATTCGGTCAATTAGCATTTATCCATAAAGGTGGCACGAGAAACAATATAGCAGAATGGATAGATAGAATGCTGGACTTCAGTTGGAAAGACCTCATTTCATATCCCAGCTCCAACACATATTAGCCACGTGATTCTAAGTAGATCACTCGGCCTCAGTTCCTTCATCTGTAAAATAAGTAAATTAGACTACCTTCTACCTCTACATCTAGAAGCTTATTAAGCACCTATTATGTGCCAATCTAGGACTTGAGGGTATTTTCATAAAAGATAGAACAGCCCCAGCTTTCAAGGAACTCTGATCCAGAAAGAGAGACAAAATAAAGAATTGTACAGAGATAAGTACATGGTCCCAGCAAAGTGTTAGGTCTGATGTTAAGGCAACAGCACCCAGGTCGGAATGAGCAGGGCCTGAAATGAACCCTTAATGGACTCTATTGTCCTTCAGGGCTCAGATCAGGATTCACTTGGCTCTCCTTTTTTGGACCCTCTTGCCTTTTAGAGATTTATTTCCTCTGTGATGTCTTCCCATGTACTACTGGGCTGGAAAACTAACACAAAATGTCCTTCCTCCACTTACTCCTCAGGCTTTGGAGAGAAGCTTTCACATGCTTGCCAAGGATGAAGGCCACATGACTCCCACTGACTTTAATGACCATCACACAATTCGGACATAGCTCAAGGGGTGGATTTTTTTTTCTCATTAAAGCTGAAGTAATATATTTATGGTGCATATCTATGAGCATCATGCTCAGCAATACTTCCCTTTCCAAAACCCACCCCTTTAACCTCCCACACTTTATTTTAATTCTCCTTCAGTCAATAGGTAGGTCAAAGTGTTGTCATTTCTCTCTTAAAATATTCCACTTTGGAATGGGTGGGGAAGAGAGATGGTTAGGTTACAGCTTATTTGGGAAGCTTCCAGCTCTCAGGAAAGACTAAAGGAATGGTGTCATCCTTCTATTCATTCCCCTCCAAGGGGCCCTTCTCTGTCTCTTGTATTTGGACTTGACCTTGCAGGCCCCCTAGAAGTTGAAAGCATGGAATGCAACAGGCCAAGAAGAAAGTGACTATAATGGTGCCCCTCATAGCAATGACCTCTTTGCACGTGGGTGCAATTCAAGGCACTAACTTTGATCTATAAAGGCCCAGCTGCCTTCAAAACTGACTCCCTCTGAATCCTCCCAGCAGTTAAGTTCTGAAGAGCTCCTGCTCCTAATGGTTCCCAGATTCAAATTCTGGGCTTGACCTAAGGGTTAGGCATTCTCCCTAAAGATCCCCCATCCTTGAAGCAATTTTCCCCCTGTGGTCTAACAGCCCACAGTTTTCAACCAAACTCACAAATTTATTTTAGTTTGTGAGGCCTTTTCCACTGTTCGATTGAATCTCCAGCTAAATAGGAGTAAAACCAAAGCCCCAGCTCTCCAATAGTTCTGCCTTAAGAATAAATAAATGTTAGCCAGAAAGCCAGACCTGCCTCATAACTGAGATCATCAGGATATGCACTTTCTTAAAAGCCATGATAATTAGAAATTCCATTGGAAAATTCGCACAAAGCCACATGTTTGCTATGTTGGAAAGGACAAAATTGGTCCGAAAAGACATTTCCAAGCTTTTGAAAGGTCATTACAAACAATGTTGGGTTGGGTTTTTTTTTTAATACTATATAAAAAAAAATTTTGGCAGTGCCCATTGAAATAAGTTGAAAGACAAAGTAAGTTTAAATGTGGGGCCCCTAACCAGGATCCTCATTGGGCTGGTCTCTTTGCCAAAAATTGTCCCAGGGTAGCAACCCTTTTACGCTGCCCTTGCCTTTCATGTCTCTGAAGAATTTTCCTTTGATTAACTCCCTCTACTATATCCTGGAGGCAAGCTCAAAACTGGGCCTTCTTGGGACTAATGACAGGGTGCTAGCTACCCCACAGGCAGGCCCACAGGAAGAGCTGGATACGTCAGCTTGTTCTTGAGGCTCTCTTCTCTGGGAGCCCCTGGCCCAGACAGCTTCATCACGTTCCCACAGTCCTAACAGGAGGCAAGGGTAGCAGCATGAGCAGTCACAAACACAGAGGACATCATAAACAGAGCTGATTTCCTTTCTTTGGTGAAGAACAACAATATTTAGAGCCCCATCCAGAGAGAGAACTGATGGACTCTGAGTGCATGAAGTAGAGGGGCTTTTTTTCACTTTTAAAATTTTTATTGCTTAGTTTTTTTGCAATAGGATGAATATGGAAATGTTTTATATGACTTCCCGTATATCATGACCATCATACTGCTTGCCTTCTCCACGGGTGGGGAAAGGGCTGGAAAGAGGGAGAGAATTTGGAACTCAAAATTTTTTTAAAAGAACATTTAAAAAAAGATTTAGAGCTAGAAGGGGCAACAAAGGTAAAAAAAAAAATACAATCCCTTCATTTTACAGGGGGGGAAACAGCCCCAGTAATGCAAAGGGACTTGTCCAGAGTCTCAGCTAGATCTTCCTGACTCCATATCATGTACCCCATCTAACTGTGTAGCCCTGGCAAGTCTTAACCTCTAGAAGCTTCAGTGTTCTCATCTGTACAAAAAAACAGGTTAATAACAGCACCCACATCCCAGGGTTGTTGTACAAATCAAATCAGAAAAAATTTGTAACACACTTAGCACAGTGTGTGGCCAACAGTAAAGAGGTGTTTAATAAAAACGTATGTTCCTTCCTCTTCCTGCCCCCAATCTGCTATGCTACCCTGATGTTCAATATAAAGTAAAATTGAATTAATAAGCATTTATTAAGTACCTGCTATGTACCAGGCATGGCACTAAGTGCTGGAGATACAAAAATAGACAAAAGTCAGTCTCTGCCCTCAAGGAGCTTACAATTTGATGAGGGTTACAACATGCAAATATGTGGAAAGCAATATATAGAGATACAGATATATAGATATATACAAGATAAATAGGGAATAATTAACAGAGGGAAGGTAGTGGAATTAAGAGGGGTTGGGGAAGGTTTCCTGTAAATTGTCTGATCATACAGTTGTCTGAAGTCTCCAGAACCACAGGGATCAATGAAGCAGTCAGGGCTGTAGAAAGTGTGCTCGGGCTCAGGCATCATAAGGCAAGGACTAACAACCCACATTTGTAGAGCACATGAACGGTCACAAAGCTCTTTCCAAATAACAACTTGTGAGGGGGGTTGTGCAAGAATTCTTGTCCTCCCTATTTTAAAGATAATAAACTAAGGATTTAAGAGATGAAGGGTTTTGCCCATGAGCTGGAGAGTAAACATCTGAGGTCATCTCAGATTTCTGGCCTCCAAGCCCAGGATTCTTTTGTATCCCAGTATACCATACATAGTCGTTAGAAAGAGGAGGTATTTATCTCTGTGAGGGAGATGGGTTCCTGGCAGCTTTCTTTATGAGCGTAAAGGGGCTCAGTCAATGGAGCTCATCCTCAGAGTACAGGCAGGGGGACTGCTTCTGAGGATGTGCAATAGAAGAACCCTGATTACAGATCTGGAGTATGAATGAACATTGTGTTACTGGTTCCTCTGATAACCAAATGACAAAAAAAAAAAAAAAAAAAAAAAGACAACGGATTGAATGTTGAGTCATTTGAAAAACACAAACTAGCCAAAAGGGATGTTTGGGGTGGGGGGGGGGAGTTCCCTCCTTCTTCCCTGACTAGTCCTTTAGGCCAGGAGGATGAACTTCTTTGGACTGAAAGGACCTGGTTTGAGAGAATACCTACCCAGAGACATTCTCTGTGACTCCAGGCTTCAGAAGAAAATATTGGGTCCCCTGTATTTTCCCCAGTGTCTAAGCAGGAAGAAAAATAAAATAAAATAAAGCAAAACAAAACAAAACAAAATAAAGGCTGTTTCCTGGCCTTGCAGACAGAAGTGATTAGCATGAGCAATTTAATAAACTAAGCAGGCCAATCCTTTGTTCACTCCCACCCCCCACTCCATCCCCACCCTATGCTTTGGGTCCTTGCCTTTTGACTTACCCCTCTGCTAGATAAAAGTTGAATTCCCTGGGCTTTGTTTATGTGCTATTGTTTGCCGGACAGAAGTTGGGAGCATAAAAAAGAACAAAAATAGATCTATTTACTCCCCAACTCCCCTCCCCTGGTTTAGGGGCTTCTAGTCCTAAGGGACCCTGAAGTTGAAGACATTTTTAGCCTTGCTTCCTCTCCTCCTTGGTAGGTTATTTTTCCTTTTATGACTCTCAGCCTTCAAGGTCAAGGAAACAGAACACTGGTTGCTCTTTATTTACCACAATCCTGCTCTGTTCTAAGACATGAGGAGTGCCAGAAGATGCAGGACTGGCCACAGATGGTCTATGGGACATGGTTTGAAGGAGTCCAAATATCCACCTTCCACATCACAAGAACTAGGTGTCAGATCAACATGGCAGAAATTTTCAACTCTCTAGGAACCTGGAAGAATTCCTCATCAAAGTGGGCTGCCAAGGGGAGGCTGGGTGAGAAAGAGAAGGGATGGGCAGAAAGGAGAACCAAGGTCCCAAAGCCTCTACAGTCTGGCTTTCTCCTACCATTGTGGTCTCATTTCACAGAAATCCCCTTCTCAGTCTACTCTACTGTGTGTTCTAGCCAAAGGGAACATTCTACCTCACCATCTGGAGAAGGTACTTCCTTCTTCTTTTAGACACTCAGATTCCTTATTTTCCATTAGGACCCATATCATGCTTCTCTGTCTTGGTAAAGTCTTCCTGGATCCATTCCCTTCCCCAGATCAGTAATTAGTGCTCCCTTACTCAAGTTATTTATTATTATGTATTATATTGAATCTTAGCTCACCTCCCCCCCTCAGAATGTAAGCCACTTGTGGGCAGGGTGTGGGCTCATTTCCAGGTAGGATGGATAAAAAGGGGTCAACTTCACAAGAACTTTCAGTAAACATAGTGTTATTATTCTTCCAGGGCCAGGGGACAGTTATGGAAGAACAAAATACAAATTGATCTTCCAAACAGAGAAAGCTGGAAGAGAATCTTTCTGCCTTCTAGATTATCATAGAATGCTTCCAAGAGAAAACATAGAATTTGCTTTTTTCAATTTTTTTCAAATGAAGATTCGCCTTCTTCCTATTCCTACTTCTTTGCCTCCACCATCATCGAAAAGGAAAGAAAAACAAAATTGTTATTACAAACATGTGTCGTGAAGCAAAATGTATTCCTACACCAGCCATGTCCAAAATAAGTATTTCTCAATCTGCATGCTGAGTCTATCACCTGTCTCTATCAGGTGGAGGGTAGCATGTTTCATCACAAGTCCTCTGAAATCAGTTGGCCTTTGAGTTGCTCAAAGTTCCTAAGTCTCTCAAATTTGGAAAACATGGAAGTTATTTAGTTTTGTTTTCTAATGTGAAAAAGAATAAGAGAATTATGAGCTGTGTCAGGAATCTGGCAGGAGCAAGCATGTAACACAGAGAAGAAAGACAAAAAGAATGATTAAACATTTGGGGCTAAGTAATACATGCAATTCTCCTGTCAATGCTTTTTTTTTTTTGGTTCATGGAAAAGCCTATGGAGTCTTTTTAAGAATAATGATTTTAAATGTCTAAAATAAAATATTACATAGTATGATAAAGTAAACTAATTATGTGGAAAGATTTATATTGTTCCCATCTATGCTCATAGACCCTTTATATCTCCCTCCAGCCCCCTTGAAAGGCATGTGAACCCAGATTCAAAACCTCAACTGTGGATGATAAAAGTGAATTGTCTAAGTAGAAAACAATTTATCATGCTATAAGGAATGATGATGATGAGAGACCACAGGGGCCAATGCAAAAGAAATTGCCCAGAACTGGACAGAGAAAGGAGAGATGAGAACAAGTGAAAAGTGAATTTCAGCTTAAAGGTACAATCTGATATGAACAATCTCAGTATATATTTTCTCCCTCAGGTCATACACTCAGGACGTGATAAAGGGGCTTCTCAAACATATCAGATGTGACAACCACTACCCACATCTAGTGATTCACATACGGACAAATATAACAGGAAATAGCCTAGAAAGCATTGCTAGGAACCCATGAAGTCTCAGCTAAGAAAGATGGGTGCCTTATAAATAGGGATAGAGTGTATCTAACAAAGATTAGTTAAAAATAAAACATTTCCCTGAGTCCTGAAATTTTGATCAAGAGGGTTTCAAAATCTTTAAAATCTGAATTCAAACTGAAAAATGGGAGAATATGGAGGAGAAAGAAACCTTCCCACAATTTTCTTCCAAGAAAGATACAACAAAGAACATCAGATACAGTGCAGTAAGAAAAATATATCTTTCTTTAAAAAAAATTTTTAAAGACTAGGAATCTCTCTCTAACCTAGGTTGAAAGTGTAGGGGTTACTTGTGAGTCTAACCTCAGTGATTAAGAGCTTTGGCCTGTTCCATTCTCTAATGCATACTAGTGTACCCCTCCTTAGGCAACCCAATAGCCCCCTATCATGGGAATTTCACCATATGAATAACAAACTTACTGAAGATACCCAATTAGTTTAGTCCAAAGAGATTTGGAACTCCTGAGCTTAAGTGAACCACCAGCCTCAGCCTCCCCAGTAGTAGGAGTTATAGGTATAAGCCACCATGCCTGACTTTAAGACTAATATTTTATAGGAGATAATATCCAAGAAAATTATTCATTAATGCAATCTATGACCTACAATTTTTAAAACCAAACGTACAGAGAGATAAAGCCAAGATAGCAGAGAAAAAGCAGGAACTTGCCTGAGCTCTTTCCCAAACCCCTCCAAATACCTTTAAATAATGTCCTGCAGCAGCAGATCCCACAAAAAGGTGGGGTGGAACAATTTTCCAGCCAAAGACAATTGGAAAAGATCAGCAGGAAAGGTCTGTCACAAATGGGGGGAGAGTGGAGCACAGTCCAGCACAGATTGTGTGCCCCAGCAAGCCAGGAACAGGCCTTGGGAACCACTGAATCAACAATGGCACCTCCTACTTTCAGAGCTCTCAGCCCACAGATAGTAAAGAGGTCAACCAACTGATCAGAAGGAGATTACAGGGGTCTCTTTGCTAGCACTGAGGCAGGACTCTGTTGCTTTGCACATATTCAGATCCAAGTCACAGTCCTGAGTGGTAGTTCTAGGACAAGGAAGAGCATTAGCACACCAGAGCTTAGGACCACAGTAGAGAAGGGACTCTTGTCATAGTTCCAAAGGAAAAAAAAACCAGTGCTTGTAGTCACTCACAGACCAGAACACAGGCCAGGCAAGTAATAAACACACGTCTTCTTAGATCATACCACCTTGGAAGAGTTGAAAACTTACAGGTCCCTTTAGAAATAGCTCTGAAAACAGCTGCACAAAACCCCTGAGAGTGCACTCTCAACCCTGGAAGCAGAGTCCTACTTTAACAAGAGTTCAGAGTCAAGAAATAGATTGAAAAAAATGAACAAACAAGAAAAAAAAATTCTGACCAGAGAAAGTTACTATGCTGACAAGGAAGATCAAAATACATACTCAGAAGATAATAAAGTCAAAGTTCCAACATCCAAAACTTCCAAGAAAAACATGAATTGGTCTCAGGCCATAGAAGAGCACAAAAAGTATTTTGAAAATTGAGAAAAAGAAGTAGAAGAAAAACTGGGAAGAGAAATAAGAGTGATGCAAGAAAATAATGAAAAAAGAATCAACAGCTTGATAAAGAAGAGACACAAAAAAATACTAAAAAATAATAATAATAACAACAACATAAAAAACAGACTAGGCAAAAGGATAAAAGAGGTACAAAAAGTTAATGAGGTGAAGAATGCCTTCAAAAGCAGAACTGATCAAATGGGGGGGGGGGGAAATCACAGAAAATTTCCTGAAGAAAAAACTCCTTAAAAAAAAACTCCTAAAAACTGTCCTTAAAAAGACAGGAGTGGCAAAATGGAAAAGGAAGTACAAAAGCTCACTGAAGAAGATAATTCCTCAAAATTATAATTGAAGAAAGGGAAGCTAATGATTTTAGGAGCAATCAAGAAATAATAAAACTAAAAGAATGAAAAATAGAAGACAAGGTGAAATTACCTCATTTGAAAAACCACTGACCTAGAAAATAGATCCAGGAGAGATAATTTAAAAATTATTGGACTACCTGAAAGCCATTATCAAAAAAAGAGAGCCTAGACATCATCTTTCAAGAAATTATCAAAGAAAACTGCCTTGATACTATAGAACCAGAGGGTAAGATAAAAATGGAAATAATCCAGCAATCATCTCTTAAAAGAGGTCCCAAAATGGAAATTCCCACAAATATTAGAACCAAGTTCCAGAGCTCCCAAGTCCAGGAAAAATTATTGCATGCAGCCAGAAAAAAAAAACAATTCAAGTATTGTGGAGTCATAGTCAGGATAGTACAAAATTTAGCAGCTTCTGCATTTAAAGCTCAGAGGGCTTGGAATATGATATTCAGAGGGCAAAGGATTTAGGATTATAATCAAGAATCATCTACCCAACAAAACTGAGTATAATCTTTCAAGGGAAAAAAATGATTATTCAATGAAATGGAGGACTTTCAAGCATTCGTGATGAAGAGACCAGGGCTGAATAGAAAAACTGACTTTCAAATACAAGATTCAAGAGAAGCATAAAAAGGTAAACAGGAAAGGGAAACTTTTACATAAACTGCTTACATTCCTACATGGGAAGATGATACTTGTAACTCATAACAACTTTGTCACTATTAGGGCCATTAGGAGAATATACTGACAGAGGACATAGGTGTGAGTTGAATATGAAGGAATAATATCTAAAAACCAAAATTAGAGGATGAGAAAAATGCACTGGAAGAAAGGGAAAGGGAGGGGTAGAATGGAGTAATTTATCTCACATAAATTATCTCACAAGAAAAAGCCTTTACAATGGAGGAGAAGATGAGGGAGGTAGAAGGAGTGAGTGAACTTTACTCTCATCAAAATTGACTCAAATAGAGAATAAGATGCACAGTCAATTGAGTATAGAAAGCTATATTACCCTATAGGAAAGCAGGAAGGGAAGGAGATAAGAAAAGGGGATGGGTAATAGAAGACAGGGAAAATTGGAGGAGGTAGTAGTCAGAACCAAAACACTTTTAAGGAGCAACAGGGTGAAAAGAAAGAGAGAATAGAATAAATGGGGAGGGGGAGCAGCCAGAATAGAATGGAGGGAAATGCATTTAGCAATCATAACTGTGAAAAAAAAATTTGAAGCAAGTTTCTCTGATAAAGGCCTCATGTCTCAAATATATAGAGAAGTAAGCTGAATTTATAAAAATAGGAGCCATGCCCCAATTGATAAATGATCAAAAGATATGAACAGATCAAGTAATCAAACTTACCCATAGTCATATGAGAAGGTTCTCTAAATAGCCATTGACTGGAGAAATAAAAATTGAAACAATTCTGAGGTACTATCTGAGCCCTATTAGATTGACTAATAGGACAGAAAAGGAGAATGACAAATGTTGGAGGGGATGTGGGGAAAATGAGACATTAATGCAATGTTGGTGGAGTTGTGACTTGATTCAACCATTCTTTAGAGCAGTGGTTCTCAACCTTCCTAATGCTGTGACCCTTTAATACAGTTCCTCATGTTGTGGTGAACCTCAACCATAAAATTATTTTCGTTGCTACTTCATAACTGTAATTTTGCTACTGTTATGAATAGTAATGTAAATATCTGATATGCAGGATGTATTTTCATTGTTATAAATTGAACATAACCCACAGGTTGAGAACCTCTGCTTTAGAGCAATTTGGAACTATACCCAAAAATCTATACAACCATGCATACCCTTTGACCCAGCAGTGCCACTACTGCATTTGTGTCCCAAAAGAGATTTTTTAAAAACAAGAAAAGGATCTATGTATATGGGAATATTTATAGCAGCTCTTTTCTGATGGAAAGGAGTTAGAAATTGGGAGGGTGCCCATCAGTTGGGGAATGACTGAACAAACTGTGTTACGTGATTGTGATGGAAGGCAGAGCAACTAGTCAACTCCTGACTTGCTATAGTGATGATTTTGTTCATTAAAATTAGGTGGAAGCAACAAGGGAAAATGCCACTCTGGCTCAGATAGTATGTGCTACAGAAAATGATGAGCAGGATGCTCTCAGAAAAACCTGGAAAGACTTACATGAGCTGTTGCAAAGTGAAATGTACTATGTACAAAGTAACAGCAATATTGTAAGATGATCAGCTGTGAATGACTTAGCTATTCTCAGCAATACAATGACCCAAGACAACTCTGAAGGACTTATGATGAAAATCCCATGCATAACCAGAAAAAGAAATGATGGTTCCTGAATATAGGCTGAAGCATACATTTCTACTTTATTTTTCTTGAATTGTTTTTCTTTTGGGGGGGTCCTATGTTTTCCTTCATAACATGACTAACATGAAAATATGTTTTGCATGACTACATATGTATAACCTATATCAAATTGCTTGCCTTTTAATGGGGTGGGGGAGAGAATTTGGAGCTTGAAGTTTTTTTTTAAAAAAATGTTTTAAATGGTTTTTACATTTAATTGAGGGGAAATAAAATTTAACAGAAAAAAAGGAAAAACAAAAAAGTTGGGGTAATAAAAAGATGAACTTGAAATCTTAATTCAGAGTATCAAATTATGTATCAGAATAATCACTAAAATGGGATGGAACTCATGCATTGAATAGGGTTGAAAGAGTTCAATATATTCAAAAGGAAAAAACAAATAACAGGAATAACTCACATGTAGAATTATATATGGGGAAAATATATCCATGTGTAGAAATACAGGAAATAAGGGCATCGAGTATGGTATAAAACATTTGGAATTGGATCAAAGGAGGAAGAAACAGAAGTGATACCATGATAGGGACATACTACAAACCCCCTGGATAGAAGGAGAAAATACTTCTTGAGGGTTTTTTGGTCTTGTTTTTTTTTTGGGGGGGGGGGGGGTAAGGGAAGGCAATTGGAGTTAAGTGACTTGCCCAAGGTCACACAGCTAGTGTTATGTGTCTGAGGCCCTCAGGTCCTCCTGACTCTAGGGCCAGTGCTCTATTCACTACGCCACCTAGCCACACACAAAGGAAAAAATACTTAAGGAATTTAATAAGCACACTATAAACATGCCATTTGATGTCACACTTATCTAGGGGCTGGGACTGGGGGAGAAGACTTCACTTATCCAGGCATCTGCCACTCACCAGATCCTTTATCAAAGGCAATGCAACTACTCGAATCCTGACTTGCTTAAATGATGATTTTGTTCATTAAAATCAAGTGGAAACAATGAGGGAAAATGCCATTCTGGCCCTGATTCTAATGAGCAAGGAAGAACCAGCTGCTAAAATAAAAATTATGAAACCATCGAAGAGGAAGAGGTCTGCCTTGTCTTAGAATTTGCAACAAAAAGTAGAGTGAATCTAGACATAATCAGACATGTACCCCAGATTTGGGGAAAGCTGATTTCAAAGAGTTCAGGTAAAAAATAGGCAGGTTCTCAAAGTCTAAAATTTCATAGCGGAAGTTAGCAAAAGACATATAGGAAGTTTATAACAAATAAATTCAGAGGACATAAACCTAAACAATTTGATGAGGAATAAAGAGGAGGAGGGACTTTCTAAAGAAATGAGTGTGAATGCAGATGGACCTCATCATTTAACTTGGATTTTAAGAAGACTTTCGTGGAATATGGAAATAAGACTAGAAAATGAATAAACTTCTTTTCTTCTTTGGAGAAGTGGGGAACTATGATGTATGGAAGGCAGAACATTACATATGGCATTAGATATAATCATTGCACTAACTGATTTTACTTAACTGTTTTTCTTTGCTAGAAGATATACCTCATTGGATGGCATAGGGTATATCTGGAAATGATCACGATATAAATGTGAATGTTTAAAAATTAATGATAGCAGCAAGGGAAATTAGGTGAGAATGGATGAGATGCCACAACAGTTTGCTAATTTTCCAGAATGGGAATAGTACAAAATCTTTAAACTATCTTGATCTAAATTCCTGTTAAAATTCTAGAATATGTTATTAAAGGGATAGTTTGTGAGCATTTAGAAAGTAAAGTAGCAATCATCAAAAACAAGGTTGTATGAGAATAAAGTCAATTCCTTTTTCTTTGACAAGATTATTAGATCTGTAAATCAGGATAATGGAAAAAGACATGGCTTGCCAAGATTTCAACAAATCAACTCATTTAATAATCTCCCATGCCCACCTTATTGACAAGATGGAATGTTATGTGTTGGATGATAATAGTTAAGTAGATTGGGAACTCTTTGGATGACCACATCCAAACAATCAAAGGGACAATATCAGCCTACCAGAAAGTATTCAGTAGAGTATTCCAGAAATGTCTTGGACTATGTTCTGTTCAACATTTTTATAAATGCTTTGTCAAAAGGCATACATGGTATTTATACCAAGCTTATACAGACTAGGGAAGAATAGTTAGCACAGAAAAACACCAAATCACAAGCACAAAAGATCTCAATAGGCTAGAACTTTGGGCGAAATCCAGTAAGATGAAATTTAATGAGGATACATGTGGAAAACTACAATTAAGATCAAAAAACAAATCTCACAAGCATAGAAGGTATGGGGGGAGA
>CM053601.1:35338029-35367532 GCA_028646575.1 Pseudocheirus occidentalis | reverse complement strand
AATTAGAACAATTCAAAAATGAAATCAGCTAATACAGGGAAGAGTATGATGACCATTATTGAAGGACTTCAAGAGAATGACCTCTTGTCAACAATGTTGTAGAGGTTATTCCATTTGGGATGCAGATGGAACTAGACAAATTCTTCTGTAAGAAGCCTTCCCTGGTGTCCCCACCCCCCAACTGGGATCAATCACCATCACTGGTCCTATTATATTACCTTCATTCTGAGATTAATTCCAATTTTGGCTGTACATATCTTGTATGTACATAGTTGTCTCCCTTGTTAGACGGTGAGCTCCTTAAGAATAGGGGCTGATTTTTGCCTTTCGTTGTATCACCAGCACTTAGCAGAGCATCTAGAACACTGTAGGTGCATAATAAATGCTCATTAATTTGACTTTTCAATGTTAAGATTTTGTGATTATCTAGACTTTCATGCTCCCTCAAAACTGATGCTAAGCTACTGACATAGTAGGCTATTTATTATATTTTGAATAGATTTTAGCTGAATTTAAGTATAGAACCCAACCAAAATTAAGATGCTTAGACTTCTTGGGGCATGTGTGTCCTTAGCTGTTTTGTTTACCTTTGAAAAAATGTGGCTCCTAAAAAAATGTGGCATCACATCTTTTTCCCCCTCAAAGGGTTTTAAATGCTTGTTTTAAAAGGTCTCTTTGAAATCAAATAGCTCTTTAAAAGTGGTATTTGGATGATTTGAGTATAAATGAATGGAAAGCATATGGATTAAGTCACACATGGTTTTAAAGAATTACAGGCAAAAAGTGTCTGACAAGACACATTTAGACTTTTCCCATATTCAAAATGTTTGAAAAAGATATACAAAACAGGCTCTGCCACAGCTGAATTTGCCCACTTTTAGCCAAAACATCAGTGGAGGGAAGGCCCTGTTTCTGCAGGGCTCTAAGTGATCAAAATGGAAAATTTGCCATCCTAGACCTCCTCTTGCCATCACACCAAGGGAATGTTTATCTCGGCAAAAAGTAAGAGTCTCATTTATTTCACTTTTATAGACTTCTGGTTTAAGCTATTCACACATATGGCACAATTCTAGGAAAGTAATTCCATGCTGAGCAATGGGATGTGGGAGCATTCCTTGAGGGCTGGACAGAGCTTTTACTTAGGGAGAACAAATAAATGCTGTATTTCTTCTTCACGACGTGAGATTAATTTACTACGATTGTTCTTCATGGACTATATCATCAATGAATTAATTTGATACATACAAGGGACCTGAGGTCATGGTGGTTTTGATGTTAAATTTTGATCCTCCTCAGCAGGACTAGTGGTGCATGAAGAATACAAAATACCCACTCTCATTTTCCCTTGAGGGATTATGTTTTTATTTTTTTCAGAAGACCAACAACAAAACACCAGAATTGAATGCATCTCAATTACAATCCCCCTAACCAGATTCAGACGCCATGGGATATCATTGGAGGGAGGAAAAGAGAGAAAGAAATGAAAGTAACAAATGATAAATGAGTCCCATCCTGATGGAAAAAGGATTCCAGACTGTTGGAATTACCTGTGACATCTCCCTAGATACCTGATTGATGCGCATTTTCCAAAGAGATTCAATATTTTCTCCTGCTCCTTTTCTGAATTACTATATCAACATGGAAGCATGTTGGAAAAAAAAAACACTGAACTTGGAGTCAAGGAATAGAAGTTCTGCACTGGCTCAGTCACTCCCTAGGTGGCCTTCATCTCTGGGGCCCAATTTCCTCATCTGTTAAAATGAGGGAGTTGGAATGGATGACCTCAGAACCTAAGTCTATGAACCTTTGAAACCAACCAAGCAAAGCATCCAACTGTATTTATTAAAGAAACTCCTCCATTATACTTTCTTGGAATTTGAGGATAGGGAGGAAGAAAATTTAGGGAAATTTTGAACTACCAACATTAAAAATGAGATGTGCTTCAGGGGCTTAATAAAGGCATCATTATGGTCAGAGGTTTTATATGATGTAAGTGATTATAGTTTTTTCCTTCAAAGTTATCTTACTAAGATGTATATCAGGCAGCTAGAAGGCTCAGTAGAGCACCAGGGCCTGGAGTTAGGAAGATCAGAATTCAAATCTAACCTCAAACACTTATTAGCTGTATGACCCTGGGCAAGTCACTTATTCCTGTTTGCCTCACTTTCCTCATCTGTAAAATGAGCTGGAGGAGAAAATAGAAAACCAGGCAAGTGTCTTTGCCACAAAAACCCAAAATGAGTCTGCCCCACCTGAAAAGACTGAAGAGTAACAAAGCGTTTTACATAGCACTACAAGGTTTGATAAAGCACTGTAGATGCTGTCTCATTTCATCTTCTCAGCAACTCTGAGAAATAGTATTTTTGTCCCCTTTTAACAGGTGGGAAAACTGAGGCTGAGAAAGGTCAAATAATTTTGCCATCGATCACATAGCTACTTAGTGTCTGTGGCAGAACTTGAATCCAGGTCATTATAACTCCAAGTTCAATGTCCTTACACTAGCCATCTATCTCGGACATCCTCTGAAACTGTTAAACCCTTATGAGCACCTTGAATAGGAACCTTTATCTGTTTATTACCATGTTTATCTCTAAAAGAGGAGGCAACTACAAGTTGCATAGGAACCCCTGTCCTTGTGTTGCTTCACAGCAAACAGCAGTGCTCTTTACCAGGAATGTCCGAGAAATGACCACACAGACATGGTAAAGGGGGTGAAGAGGGGCAAAGGACGTACATTGCAATAAAGCGTTTTACAGTGATGCAATTGAGGAGGTTCAGAACTACAGAACTGCCATAAAAATAGCTTACAAAGTTTGCCTCACTTCAATCTTAACCCAACCTTCAAAACATCAAGGTCATTTCAAAGGCTATGAGGATAAAGCATTTCATTTTTTGTTAATCTCCTTTCCATAACATTCAGAAAGACAGTACTCATGGTAAGGAAGAACTGAAGTCAGGTTGGATTCTTTAATCATATAAACTTTAGTGAGATTCAGGCTGTTCCAGGCAGGTGAGCAATTTCGTCATTCCATTCAACTCTCCCAAAATCATTGCTTTTCTAGAAGAAGTGAAAGGTCACGGAGCCCTACAGAACTTGAAAGTGAATGAAGGTGTGAAAATCTAGGCAGGCTGTGAACCAAACCCAAGTCATAAATTTCCCTGCTTTTGCATCAGGCAGTCTCGTAACTCAATGACACCTTTCACGTTCCCCTTCAATGTTAAGGTTATTGGTCATGAAACTCTCTCGATAGGTACCGAAGTGGGATGCAAAGCTAACTTTCTTTCTGAAGTTTCTTGCCCTCAGTGGGAATGACATCATAGGGTATTGTCACCATAAAAGTGCAGGATAAAGCAAAGGGTTTTTACAAAAACAGTAAGAATCAGAGGTAGGATTTGGGGATCCCACTTCCCATAGTCACCATCAATAGGAATAAAATTAATACTTGCTAATCAGTCCAACATTGCACTGCTTTAAGCACTGCAGGGGCCCAAATGTAGATGAAATTCAGAAATCACACAGGCCTTCCAAGCCTGCAGGTTTTCTCCTCATAATCTATAATACTCCTGGCTATAAGTTGTTCCTTCCTAGTAAGTGCATACCATGATTTCAAGGGTTATTCTGATTCATTAATACCAGCTGTTTAGCAGAGCCTCAAGGTATCAGAAGAAATATGCATAGATGTTTTTGCCATATGGTTTGTTAAAAGCTGATGGAGTCCTTTCATGTAAGGTTAGGGCTGTCCAAGTACAAGGCAGACATCCAGGGATCAAGGCATATTGCAGAGCAAGAGGTCTTTTTTTCCCTATTACCTTTGAATTATGATCTTCTTTGTACCAGAGTAGTGAGAGTTCCTGAAAAATCCCAGGGTTGCCACCACAAAGCTATAAGCTATGTTCCAAAAATCACTCCTAATTATAGCAATTGAACTTTCAAAAAAAGGAGATTTTTTTTTTTTACTCATAGGAAATTCCTTGAAACAAGTATAAAAATAATAGCTAACATGTCTTTTTAGGGCTTGCTATGTGCCAGGCTCTGTGCTAAGCATTTTACCATTGCCTCATTTAATTCTCACAACAACACTGGGAGAGGCATTCCATTATTATCTCCATTTCACAGAGGAAGAAACTGAGTCAAACAGAAGTGCCGTGACTTGCCCAGGGTCATGCAGCTAGTGAGTGTTTGAGGATATATGTAAATTCAGGTCTTTCTAACTCCAGGCACAGCACTCTATCTACTAAGTCACCTATGATGCAGAAGCAAAGAGGCTAGACTCTGTAGTGGGAGCACCTGGGTTCAAATTCCATCTCTGAGACTTACTATGTGACCTTGGATATGTCGCTTAACCTTCATGAGCCTCCTTTTCCTCATCAGTAACATGGAGGAGGGGGGAGAGAGAAGAGGGACTGGAAGATCTATAGATTTCATTCCAATTCTGGATCTAGGATCCTATGAAAATGATATTAAATTGGTAAGAGATCACTTGCATTTATTTATAGTTGTTCACACACACACACACACGTACACACACAGCCCTGGTTCTTTTCAAACAATGCAATATGTGTTATTTGGAATTTCTATTTAAGTATAGGAGAATTCTGACTAATTGGTCAATATGGTCCATTCTTATCTCTACAATTATGTTGTTCAAGTAGGAAAGTTAGTTGACATAGGGGATATAGAGCATGGGACCTATGTTCAAATCTAGTCTCAGATATTTATTAGCTGTATGGCCTTGGGCAAATCACCTCACCCTGTTTGCCTCAGTATCCTCAGCTGTAAAATGAACTGAAAAAGGAAATGTCCAACCAACGCCAAGAATGCCCCAAATGTGATCATAAAGAGTCAGATGTTATTAAAAAAAGACTAACTGGGGCGGCTAGGTGGCGCAGTGAATAGAGCACCAGCCCTGGAGTCAGGAGTACCCGAGTTCAAATCCGGCCTCAGACACTTAACACAAAAAAAAAAAAACTAGCCATGTGACCTTGGGCAAGTCACTTAACCCCAACTGCCCTCCAAAAAGAAAAAAAAGAAAAAAAGACTAACCAACAAGAAATTTGATGTCCAATAGTGAGTGTGGTAAGTGGGGTTTCTATGGTCAAACACCTAGTGGAAATACCTCAGGATGGTAGTTGCAAAGGGGCACAAGATCCTCCCCTTCACAAAATTCCCTCCCCTTGATCTTGCATAATAGAGGTCATCACCGCTAATAACAAAGAAAACCAATACCCACTGCTTCCCAAGAGAAGGACCTGAAGCCTGTGCTTTGGTGCGCTAGTACATGTTCAATAATTGACTTTCCAGGATGGGGAAAGCACATCCGTGACTCATTTATAAGTGTAATATGCATTATCAACATCTTCTCCATCTCTTTCTTAAATCTAGACAATTAACAAAACAGAAACCCAAGCCAAGATTTCTAGCTTGCCGATTTCTGAGATGAAAATACTCCCACTAGACAATTTTAAGTGGCTCTCCCAATCCTCTTCAAGCTGGTTCCAACACATCCCTGCTCATTCCTGAGAATGGGTGATTTGCACATGCTTAGAGCATTGGTCCAGGTTCATAGGCATGGCGGTACAGAGTAAATGAAGCAGGGAGCTCAGGCACTGATGGATCATATTTCCAGCATAACAGCCATTCTCTTCCTTGAGTCCATAGCAGTGAGAAGACACATCCACAACTACCACAACCAAGGAAATTCTAGCCACTGCTGAAGATCGCCATTGACCATATGAAACCAGAATCTGTCACTGAATTCAGTTTCCTAGTGAATAAACCATCCTTGAACTTGAATCCAAGTTTTACAGAACAAATCCTTTTATTAAGGGAATTTGTTCTGTGAAGTTTGGATTCAGTCAAAGGGCCACACTTGAGGACCTAGAGGGCCATATGTGCCCTTGAGGCAGAAGGCTCCCCACCTCTGTGACCGAGGCACTCTCATACCCCTTTTATTGTAGCTATTTGAGTGTGCTACATTACTAGACTGTAAGCTTCATAAGAGCAAGAACCCATTTTATCTAAATTTATTATCTCTTTAAGCATTTAGCAACACAGATACCATACAATAGTCAATGAATAACAAGTTATGAATGAAGTTGAAATGATAAACTTATTTGCTTCTGGAGCTGTAATTTAAATGCCATTTAGCTCCAGTAGATTCATTAGCAACCTTTACACCAAAGCAGGATGACTTACAAAGGAGACCTGGAATGTATTTCTCTTGACAGCAGAAATGCTATGTTCACCTTCCAATAAGTCTGCTGGCCAAGGTATTTGCAGAATGGCTAACAACTGGAAGCTTAAGCAATTGGTGTCAGCTGAAACCAGTAGATATTGAGTCAAATAAAGTAATCAGAGATACAGTGGAGTAAAAGGTCAAATGATGCACCCTTACTTACTAACAGCTGGGCAAACACCAAAGAAAGAAGGGTTGTCATCACGTTTACCCAAAAAGTAAAGGGTAACTTTATAAGCACATAGTAAGCACTCAGAAAGCCTTTGTTGATCAATAGTGTTTTAGCACAAGAAGGAATCTGAGTCTGAATCTCAAAAGAAAAAATTAATCTTAAGTGGAATGGGGGAGAAGGTACACATCTGTAGTCAGAAATCCAAAGATAAGTCTTGTTTTATTATGTGTGCTCCTATGTTGTAAAAACCATTGGATGCACATTGACTTTCTCAGTCACACAGAGACAAAAGCATTTGGGATCAAAGAATCAACATGGGAGGAACTTCAGAAGTCATCTAAACCAATCCCATCATTTAATATTTTAATTAATTAATATTATTTGATATTTAATAATAAAATTAGTATTTAATAGTAATTAAAATAAATTTAATATTTATTATTTAATGATGCTTTTACTTCTACAAGCATTCATCTCTCCTCACAGAACAATTTAAAGAAGAAAAAGAAAATTCTCCTAACAATATGCCTATTCCAGCAAAACTCCCACATTGACAATGTCCAAAAATGTATGTCTCATTCTGCATTTTAAATCTATTAGTTCTTGGCAGGAGCCAACTCCCTCAATTTTACAGCTAGGGAAACTAAGACCCAAAAAGAAACAAATGGCTCTCCCAAGGGGCAGAGCTGGTAAATTCCAGAGCTAGAACGCATTCTACTAAACAAAGAGAAAAAAATCACCCCCCTCAAAAAGTCACTTCTTTTTGCAAGTAGAATGTAAGTCCCTTGAGGTCAGGGATGAGGTTGGGTTTTGGTTTTGTGTATATTTGGTTTGTTTGTTTGGTTTTTTTGGAGGAGGTAGTTGTCTTTTTATCCCAGCATTAGACTGGTGCCTTACACATGGTATATGTGTTTGCTAGATTGAACTGTCTTGAACTCTAGTGCAAAAGCCACCAAGGTGATGCTAAAAGAGGGTCACTAAGTCAAAGACTCTGGGCATTTTGACCAACTGTCCCCCATGCCTAGAATTCTCTCCCTAATCCATTGGAGATCCTTGGAGACAAGGACTGTCATTTGTCTCTTTTTTAATCTCCAGCTTATTCAGGTGCCTGACACATAGCAGGTACTTAATAAATTTTTATTGACTGACTGATTAACTCTCATCATCATCTCCTGGCTGATCTGGCTTCCTTCAAGCCAGAGTTGAAATCTCACTTCCTATTAGAAGCCTTTTCTGATCCTTTTTAGTGCTAATTCCTGCTCTCTGTAGATTATCACCAATGTATCCTGTGTACATCTTGTTTATACGTGGTTGTTTGCATTTTGTCTCATTCATTAGACTGTGAGCTTCTTGAGATCAGAGACGTTTTTTTTGCCTTACTTTGTATTACTGGTGCTCAACACAGGTGCTAAATAAATGTCTTTTGCTTGACTAACGGTCACCAATCTCTCTGAATTTCTTCAGTCACTTGAGACTCCTCTAAACCATTGCAGAGAATGTTTCCCTAGGCTGATTCTTGATCACCAAGGTAGTAAATTCAAAATTCTTTATGGGCAAAGCAGGGGCCAGGGAAAGGAAGAATCTGCTTTCATATTTTCCACTGGCTCAGCTTAAGAGGCTTGTTCACTCTACAAGTTAGCCTTCTCCAGAAGCATCTGATGATTTGTCAGGAGCTAAATTCTATTTTATATTGTCTAGCTCAGGGCTCAGTCTCTGCTCTTCTGCTGAAGGGAGGGGTTGACCAGTGAATGCACTAACACTGGATTCTGCCTAAACATAAAACTAATTTGAACCATGATTTCACAGGCCAACATCTAACTGAGGAAAAGGAATGAAGAGTGTGGCTCAAATTCAAAACAGGCTTTGGAAGAGCTTAAACAGTCATAAAAATTAATTTCTCTAACCATGGGTCCTAAAAGGAAAAGCTTTTTGTCAATCATATTCCTCTAGTGGTAACTGGTCTCAGGTCACCAATGATGATGTAGGGAGGCTTGTGCAAAGGAAGGACCAGTAATCTCCAGTTGGGCTTTGGGAGAGCCAGGCAAGCATGCTGCCCTGATTGGAAAGGACATTATGCAGAATTCTGAAAGACTTGCCTGACAGAGTATCATTAAGATAAATCAAGTGGAAGAGAATAAGGATCCTGGTCTGTTGGCTCAGATCCATAAAAAAGGTTGTTTTTCATTATGGGCTGCCCTTTCTTCCTTATGGAAGTTTGTATATAATGGGGACGTTATATGTATCTCAACATGGGAGAGCTTCATTTAGGGAATACATGGTAAGGACCCTAACCAAATGCATGTAGAACAAGCCTGTGTCGGGTATGCAGGTATATATCATATGGTTTCTTGGGATCATATCATTTCAAAGAGTCATACCCTCAGTCAGTCAGTCAGTCAGACAGACAATCTAGCATTTATTAATACTATGCACCAGGCATCATGCTAAGTGCTGGGGATACAAAGAAAAAGGAAAAAGAACAGTTCCAGTTCCCAAGGAGTTCACAGGATAATAGGGAATACAACACACAAACTACTATAAACAAACAATATACAGGATAAATTGGGAATAGTCTCAGAGGGAAGGCACTAAGATGAAATGGGGCTGGGAAAGGTTTCTCACGGAAGGCAGGACTTCAACAGATATCAAATGTCATCTTCTCAAAAGTGATGATTTCCAAGGGCTAGTTAGCTGACATCTAAATATTGCCCAAAGGGAAGAAATGGATTCATCTCTCTCTGTCTCTCTCTGTCCCTCTCTGTCTCTCTGTCTCTCTCTCTGTCTCTCTGTCATTCTCTGTCTCTCTCTCTCACTCTCACTCTCTCTCTCTCTGTCTCTCTCTCACACACACACACAATAAATAAATAAGTAAATGGATGGATGGGTGGATGGATGGATGGATGGATGGATGGGTGAACAGATGATAGATGGATGGATGGATGGATAGATACATAGATACACAGATAGATACATAGATACATAGATAAAGAGGGTACTGTTCTCTTTCCCTTTTCCTCACTCACTACCTCCTCCCCACTACCCCCCCCCCAAAGCCAACCTTTATTTTGCTATCAGGAAGACTATTTGTGTTGACCTTTCACTGAACATCAAGAACTATGGTGAAAGCATCATTCTTTTTCCATTTGGTTGAAAGTGGGTCACTGCAGCTTACTCTCATGGAAAGATTGGGGGAAAGAATGGAATCCATAACACATTTAAAAGATAAAAGATATAGAGGCAGAAGGGACCTTAGAGACCATTGGGTCTAAGCCTTTTATTTTATAGATGAAAAAAGTAAGACACAAAGATACACTTTTGTCAAGAACTAAACCCCAAGTGGTTAGAAGAAATCTTTTTCAATGCAAGATAAAAGAGATTAATTCAAGCCATTATCTAGCTGTGTTCTTCCCACAGAAATCTTGAAAAGGGTTAGGAATCACAAACTGGAATGTAGCTTAATTTCTATTTTCCACACAAAGAAAGGCAATCTGGCAGAGTAGATAGATAGAGCTGGCCATACAGACAGGATGATGTAAGTTCAAGTAACTCCCATTGACTATGTATCTGTCTATTGGCTCCTCCTTTAATGTCACATTGGAACAGAAGCTTCTTGAGGACACAAACTGTGCTTTTGCCTTTATATCCCCAATATAGCACAGCAACTGGTACATAATAAATGCTTCACAGCTCCATATGGCTGTATGACCCTAGGTAAGTCATTTGACTGCTCAGGGCACAGTCAGCTCTCTAAGACTGGAAGTTCTGAGACTTTTCTCAGTCACCCATCTTGAGCCCGCACTGTTCCTTTCCCTCTAAGATTGCCTTCCATCTATATCTTATATGACCCTAAGTATTTGCATGCTGTGATCCCCATTAGAATGTGAGCTTTTGGGGAGCAGGGACTCTATTTTTTGCATTTTTTTAGTATCTCCAGTGCTTAGAACAATGTCTGCCATATTATGTTTAATTAATGCTTGTTGGCTGACTGGTAAATTGCAGAGAAGGTGGGTTACTAGAGAAAGTTTTCCATTATTGCTGTTTGGTCATTTTCAATAGTGTCCAACTCTTTGGCACCCCTTTCAAGGTTTCCTTGGCAAAGATACTACAGTGGTTTGACATTTCCTTCTCCAGTTCATTTTATAGATCAGGAAACTGAGGCAAATATGGTTAAGGGATTTGCCCAGTCACACAGCTCAGTAAGTGTCTGCAGCCAGATTTGAACTCAGGAAGAGGAGTCTCCCTGACTCCAGGCCCAATACTCTACCCACTGGGCTACCTAGCTGCCCGTCCCTCATCATAGGTGAGTGTTGGTTTCTGAGGACAAAACACTGTTACAATTCCAAGAGCTTTGAAATAATAGAAAAGCCACCCAAAGACCTTCAGCAACTGTAGTCTCTGGCAAAGACCATCAGAGCAGCAGTCCCTCCAAGGGTTGTTGTGGGGATAAAATGATACTTGAAAAGTGCTTTGCAAACCTTAAAGCTCTACATAAACATTAGCTAATAGTATTATTAGCTGGGCTGGTTCTTTGCACCACATGGTGTCTCAGCTTATGGGTCAATTCACTACTGGGCTGGCACAAGTCTGTTGCCTTCTTGCTCATCCACCTTGTCCACTGCAGCACAATCCCTTGAATTAAAATTGGTAGGGATTTTGAGAAGGAAGAAAAAGAGTTCCAGGATCAGGAGTCCCAAGGGACCCTTCAGTGTCATGTCCCCTACATATGATACCTGTGTACTTTAAATTTAAGTCCACTCTCCTAGAGGATCTTGGGGGGGGGGGGAGTGGTAAGGAGATGAATACACTTCCCAGTTTGGAGAAAACTATTTTGTAACCACTCTTCTCACAATTTCTTCCCAGTTGACATGCCTTTGTGAAGGATCACTGACTGATTTATATTAGGGGGAGCACACTAGATGGGAGTTCATGATAGATAATATTGAAAATCACAGCTTGTTGTGGTTATCTGTAAAATACTTATGGGAGAAGTGCTATGGGAGCTGTGAGAAGGGGCTCAAAAGGAGTAATAAACTATTCACAGAAACTTTAGTGGCCTCATATGTCTTTGTTGAGCCAACTTCTAAAGCAAAGGAGAACATAGGTGAAATCTAGACATACCCTCTCTCTATGATTTATTCTAATATATAGCATAGGGGGTGTACAGGGAGGACGAGCACATTTGCCGTGAGGGATGGCCAAGCTCTTCTCAGAGCTGCCCATCCACCTTTGGGGTGCACTTCTCATCTGACATGTGGCTCCAATCAGCTGTAGCATGCATAGATCCCACACTCCAGTAAAACCATCTTGGCAGATAGGCTAAACCAAGTTGAGGATACCCAACAGACCACAAAGCTGTCGGTGAGTCTGTGGGATGATTTCCCCTAGCAGAATCGGTAGAGAGATCAATTTGTTCCAATAGCCATGTAGGCAGCTTAAGTAGCTATCATGGGGCACTCGGACCTGGATCAGACATTGAAGATGCATCCTGGGACATCACCAGTTGTCTTGACTTTGTCTTGCCACTGGACTTCAATGACTCTGGAAGAGCGAGTGAGGATGACTTTTGAGAGCCGCCTAACTTAAATTCAATTCATGTGCAAGTCAACATATCATGTGTGATACCATTATTCTTCTTCAAAAACAAAGGACAAATGGCAACAGTAACATAATACAAGATTCCATTGCCTTTTCCTGATGAGGAGCTATGTTTCACTTGCTTACAATGGCCAATGAGAAAAGGAGGTAATTATGATAAACTAAATCACTTACCTGGAGCAGGTTTCCGAGAGGATCAATAACTGCTAGCTGAACTCCTACCTCTGAAAGTCACTGATATGGGAATGCAATGGCCACTAGCAACTGACCAACCAAGCAAGACTTCACGACCAACTGGCATATCAACAACTGCCACTTTGGTCACCTGAGGATCATTGGATATTGGGTTTAGAAGTGAAATGGGGCATTAGAAGTAATCTGGTCTAATTACCTCATTTGACAGATGAGGAAATTAATTAAGCCCAAGGGAGGTTTTGACTTGACCAAGGTCACACAGATGAAAAGGGGCAGAGCTACAATTCAAACTCAGGTCCTATCACACTTTCTATCTATCTATCTATCACACTTTCCACTGGTGCCATGCCAATGCTATAATTTTCTCCAGCTCTAAAATACTATGATTCTAGGGAAATCTAGATGCAATGATACCTCACTGGTGCTGTGCAAATACAGAAAAGACTGAACTCAACAAGTAACTGAAAATAAACATTTAAAGACCACCAAAATTTAATCATTTTCTAATCTTTTCCTATGATTACCATCTGTTTTTTCTGCAGATGAATGGTCTCTATAAATGCAATGTCATAACCAGATAGTTTTATCATGACCCAGTCATTGTAGCAAATGAAAGGGATGGAAAGATTATAGAAGCAGGCTTATACAAGTCTTTTTACCATCTGAGTTGAAAATAGAAATACTGTTAGACCTCTTTCATAGGCTCTTCATCCATCCTACTGACAACTGAAAGAGGTAGGTATATACTACAGCTTATGTAGTGGGCAGAAAGTGGGTTGTGCTATATGACATGGTGCTATGACTTCTATGCATGTCACTATACAGAGCAATGAGTACCCCTGTCTGGAGTGAAAAATGTCCTACATGGACCTTGGCAGTCCTACACTTCCTTGTGGAAAGCCAGGTCAAATTAGTTGTCCATATAAGTTCCATGACCACAAAGAACATAAGGACACAAGATCTTAAAGATTGTCCATTCCAACTTTATCATCTTCCTCATCAAAATTCTGCCAATATACATAATGTGTTCAAGTTTCCTAAGTACTTTAATCTACAATATCTTGTTTGAGTGGCACTAGAGTTTTTTAAGGAAAAACAGACAAAACAGAAACCAGCTTTTCAAGAACTATGAAATTCAATTGAATTCCACCAATATTTATTGAGTACCTACTGGGTACAGAGTACTATGAAAGACCCTGGGGAAGATGCAAATTCTAGAAAAAGTACAATTTTTGCCTTCATGCCCCAGCTTATAGTCATAGATAGGTTGTGGTTGTTGTTGTGGTTGTTTGTGTCTGTACTTTGTTTTCAAAGAGGACTGTGGCATCAGGGAAATTGTGACATGACTTGCATGCAGTTGACTTAGATTTGAGGGAGGGAGGGTTGTGCAAGGTCACCAGCCTCACTTTCTTCTCCAGAACCATCTGGATCCAGTGACCAGATAGATACTCATCAGGATGGCTGGAGATGACCCAGGATGCAATGGGAGACCCTGGCCCTTTTAGGCTAAGGCCTTTTCACATACTCACTTAGAGTGAGGTGAGACCCTTTCAGTGAATAGGGCTCTTATAAAAGTGAGTCAAAGGATGGCCCTTTTCATTAGAAAAAAAAATCAATCAATCAAGCTAGGGGGAAGGTCTTCAGGCTTGCTGTTCCAAAGAGAAATAGTTACCACTGACATTTACTCTAAGCCAGGAGAGCCCAAAGTGGGAGCTTGGGGGGATCCAATCTATAACGTTTTAGATGCCTAATTGAAGGAGGAATTAAGAAGTGATAAACATAAATGGGACGAAATAACTCAGGAAGAGTTTCACGTTCATATCTGTTCCTTTTTATTCCCCATTTTGGTTCACATCATAACCGGCTTCTATGGGCATGATGAATCCCATTTCTGTCCAAAGCAAGCTAATTGATGTAGTGTGGTGGTGGTGGTGGTGGTGGTGGTGGTGGTGGTGGTGGTGGTGGTGGTGTATGTGTGTGTGTGTGTGTGTGTGTGTGTGTGTGTGTGTGTTGTGAGGAGGGGAGCCATCGGTCACTGCCTTGGGACCAAACTACACCCTCTTTAAAGGCCTTTTTCTAAGATCCTGAGTCCTGGGTTCAAGTCCCAGCCCTGCCTCTTACTAGCCATGTGATGCCAGGCAAAACTCTTTACCACTTGGAGCTTGTTCACTCAACCATAAAATGAACAAGTTCTTGAGTATTTCCCAGATCTGGCCAAAGGAATTTCCCTCCAACTTTTGCTTTAAATTTTAAAATTACTTTGACCTTAAACAAAGCATGGAAAATTTCAACCCTAACATAGAATCTGGAGAAAATATCTAGGAGCTGAAAACTAGAGGTTCTAATGAGAACCATATTGAAGAGAATACATATAGGTTATTGTGGAAAATATTACCTTACACAAACTATGCACACCTCATAATCCAAATGTATTATCTCGGCAAGATTTATGCATAGTGTCTACAGAAATCACTTAATACATCATGTTCCAAAAAGCCTTAGTGCAGTTTTGAGCCTCAATAACTTTAGAAGTCCAAATGCTACAAATTTGCCCCAACACTCCATTGTTTTAAAGCACAATTATCTACATTTACTGTTCACTTATTTTACTTTGGGAGTTTTGAATAATAAAGTTTAATATCAATTTTAATAAGATGGAATACCTTGTCATTATACATTGTGTGTGCAACAAAATGTGGGTGGTCGGTGAAGGAGATTCTCTTGGTTGCTTGCCTTGGTCACCTGCAACTGTCATGTATGCATCAGAATTTCCTTCTTTGGATTATCTTAAGGCTTTTATTAGAGCGTTATCCTTTCAGTCAATGAGCAGATGCCAATGAAAGGTTTTTAAAGTTCAAAGATCAACTAGAATGATAAATAGCACAAGAAGTTGATTATGGTAGACTTCAATAAGAGATATATAAATATTTTAAATAACCCTCCAAATGCTGCTTTTTATTAAGCTGTAGCATCATACTTCTGAAGTTATTAACATTTAAAACTGTACTAAGACTTTTGGAACACCTATTCTCAAAGTCATTTAACCTTAAAATATATTACAGGAAATTAAATGTTATATTTACTTAATTATATTTTAAATTACATTAATTAAATATGTAATATAAATTATGTCATAATTTATATTTAATATATATTAAAATATATTACAGAAAAATCTTATTAGTTTGCATTTCTCATATCCATTCCTTTTTCTCCATGAATATGGCACCCACCTTCCTTCAGGCCTTCATCACCTGAACTATTCCAATAGCTACCTAATTGATCTCCCTGATTTCTGGCTCTCCCCTCTCTAATCCATCCTTGGAAACTAAGAAGGATTAAGTTACTTGTCCCAGATCATTCAGCCAAAAAGTAATTAGGATTTAAATCCAAGGCTCTTGACTCTAAATCCATACCCTTTCCTCTAAACTACACTGCCGTGGTCCTTACTCACCTTCACATATAGTGTAATGTAAACTGGCTATCTTCTACACGATCTGGAGAAACGTAAATATGCAAAGGCAAGAATTTTTTAATGTATCTTATAGGAGCAGGGTTATTTTAACAGAGATTGCCTGGAAAAATAAGAAAAATAGATTTATATTTGTATTCAAATAACTGGAAAGGGAGGTATTTAGCCCATTAACAGCCTCTGGTAAACACTAGAAATTAGTCAACATCATTGTAAGCATTTCATGGTTTCTGACATATCTGAAGGCATCTACACCGTTCCCCCACATCCTATAAGCTGCCTGCTGAAGCTCAGCTCCCATTAGCTTTGAGCTAGGTAATGGTCAATCATCTTTCAAAGGCTTAGGGTAGATTCTTGCTCAGCCCTATTTGGCCCCTCTACACTCAAGCAGTCAGCATGGCAGAAAGGCCACCCCTGTCTCTACTTTGGTCTTTCATAAAGTCCCCAAAGTATTTGGCAGATTTTATAACGATTGCTAACAAAGGCTGCTTGTAGCAGTTAACAGATGTGCTGGCTCCTGGAACTCAGTGGTGAAGGACGAAAACACAGCCCAGCACCATAGAAATGGCTGTTGGCAGCAGAATTTCCAAACTGTTTCTGAGGGCCCATTGTGTGTTCGGTCCAGTATTAGGCAACATAGAACACTGAGATCTGCTCCCTTCCCTTGGGAAAGCCCATTCACAGATGTACTTATTATTTTAAATCTTATAAAATAGCACAGCAATAAGTAAGAGCTATACACTTAATATGGTATTTTTGGTCAACTAGAAAAATAATAATAATTAAACAATAATAATGAAGGAGGAGAGGAGGAAAAAGAGGAGGAGAAGAATTAGCAATCATAAAGCGCTTCAAGGTTTGAAAAGGAATTTGCATGTTTTCTCAGAACAAGAAACCATAAAAGACATCAAGTTCAACTCTCTGAATTTTGTAGATGATAAACTGGTGACCAAAGAGACTTACTTATTAAGTGACTTGCCCAAGTTCATGTTCCCAATGTAAACAACAGCAACAAAAAGATATAACTGTGATATTGGTTCTGTAGAATTGGTTTCAGAGTTCCTCATTGCCTAAGTGTGCAAAAACCATCACTGGGTCATGGTGACTCTTAAAACCCTAAGGTCTTCAAAGTGGAAAGAGACCAGTGGTACCGGGGAATCTACTTATTTAAATATTCTATCATCAATGAGATGATGGAGTCGAAATAAATGATACTGTCCTTGAAATCCAAAGTCATAGGTTCAAGTCTCAGTTTCAACCCTCACGAGCTATTGGGTAAATGACTAAGTCTGATGTATCTTCAGTTTCTCCATTTTAAGAAGGAAATCCTAATGTGAGTCCAGTATACCTCCCTTTCAAGGTAATTGTGAGGATTAAATTAAATTGTGGACTCATTTTATAGATGAAGACAATGAGACTCAGAAAAGTTAGGCAGCTCCCTCATAGATGCATATGGGGGCTGGATTGAAGACAGCAAAAGAGAGGACCTCAGGAAGACATTTTGGCAGTGATCTATAAGATTGATCAAACATTTGGAGAAAAGATCCCGCTTAGAATGTGTAAGACAGGCAAACACACAGGACGCTGCTAGCACAGGTTCACTCTTGATCTGATCAGACAGGAAAGACAGAAAGACAGCTTTGGAGGAGTCAATAATTGTACTTTATTCTAGTCTAGTCTTCTCAAGAGGGTTTGATGATTGGAGCACCAATTCCTACAGCATTCCCTAACCATCCTTCTCACTGGGGCTGGGGTGAAGGGGAGGTAACTACCCCTACATCTCAATGGGGTCGATTGAGACAGGCACAGCTTGCGCACTTCCCCAAATCCCCTCAAGTTTCAATGGGGGCCAGTTGAGACAAAGAGAGATTCCCTCTGATTCTCAATGGGGGCTCATCAAGGCACATACAGCATTTCAGCTTTTGTATTCTACCCTAAGGGTTCCCTACTCATTGACCAGTGCCCACCTGTTTTATAGGGCAACAAACAAAGATGACATTTTGCTAGCAATAGCCTCATAAGTTTACATTATCTCACCATTATATCCCACTGTGGAATCACAGGGGTTGTTTACAATTTAAGCAGAAACAATTCTCAAAAGAATTGCAAACCATTAATAGTCATAGAAAAAATGCTCCAAATCACTAATAATAAGATGAATGCAAATCAATATAGCCGTGAGATTTCACCTCACACATGGGAAACTGATAATGCTAACAAAAAATGGGAACTGTACTATGTTGGAGTATTTGTGGGAAGATAGGTATACTGCTCGCTGTATTGTTAACTGTGAATCAGTAAGAGCAAAAATCAATTGGAATTATGCATACACAATGACTAAAATGTCCATACCTTTACACCCAGAAATTCCACTAGTAGTCTTATATATCGAGAAGGGCAATGATAAGAAGAAAGTCCTTATATTTACACCGAAATATTCACAATAGCACTTTCTGTGGTACCAAAGGAGGAAAAATATAGATGTCTATCAATTTCAGAATGACTAAACAAAATGTAGTATATGAACATAATGAAATATTTTTGTGTCATAAGATATTATGATTATGACAAATACAGAAAAACCTGGAAAGATTTATGATACAGGGTGGAGTGTGAAAAGCCAAGAAAATGATATACATGATGACTACAAGAACGTAAGTGGAAAGAACAAACACAAAATAAAAAAGAAAATAATGTTGAAGACTTAAAACAAACAAGTATGACCCCAAAGAAATTACATGAGAAGACATGTCTCCTTATTCTTTTGCAGAAGTAGGAAGTAGCTATGTGTGGAACATTGTATATATTCTCAGAATGTTTTTTGCTGTATTAATTGGGTTTTCAAATTGTTTTTTCTCCTCTCTCTCTCTTTTCTTTCTCTCCCTCTCTCCCTCTCTCTCTCTCTCTCTCTCTGTCTGTCTGTCTCTCTCTTTTTCTTTCTCTTTTTCTCTCTCCTTTTTGCTTTTTTGCAGGGGGAAAGGCAGGGCAATTTGGGTTAAGTGACTTGTCCAAGGTCATATGGTTAATAGGTGTTAAGTGTCTGAGGTCTGATTTGAACTCAGGTCCTCCTGACTCCAGGGCTGGTGCTCTATTCACTGCACCACCTCACCGCCTCTCTCTTTATTCTTTAAAAATATTCTTTGTCATTAAGAGTAGCTCTCTATGAAGAGGAAGGGGAGAGATCGTGAGATAAGAAAACAAAAGATATCAACATTAATATATCTTAAAAATTATTTTAAAACACCTAGTATATACCAGCAGCTCTACTAGCATTAGGGACACAAAAACAAGAATTAAGCAATCCCTACTAACTATGAGCTTATATTCTAATGGGGAGAGAAGTACATACAAAATACATATGTATAGCATAAATTTAAAGTTAAAAATAGTTTGGGAGGGAGGCTACTAGTAGGTGGTGGTGGGGAGGAAATTGGGAAAGTCTTTAAGCAGAAGATAGTACATGAGTTGAATCTTAAAGGTAACTAAAAGTACCTAAGGATAAAACAAATGCTCTCATGAAAGCAGGAGGTGTAAATGTTGAACCATTCTGGTCTGGGATTATTTTATCCAGTGAGAACACTGGCAGTCTTATCTGCAGTGTAGGAGCTGGTGGACCCGCCCCAGAAGCTAGTGGTGCTGTCCCTGCTGGAGCTGCTGCTTCTGCCACGGAGAGGAAAGAAGCAGCAAAAGAAAAGAAGAATCAAAGAAGTTGATGATTACACGGGCTTTGGCCTGTTTGACTAACTATTTCTTGTATCACTGAATAGAAACCTTAACTCAAAAAAAAAAAACAAACAACACACATTGCTATGGAATTGTATAGATACCGTAAGAGTATTTTAGTATATGCTCATCTCTCTAATTTCTGAACATCTCTTCCACCAAGAAATTTATCACTTAGTCTCTGGGTAGCTAGGTGGCACAGTGGGTATAGTGCTGGGTCTGAAGTCTACTAGCTGTGTGACCCTGGGCAAGTCACTTAACCAATTTCCCTAAGGCCCTCATCTATAAAATGAGTTGGGGAAGGAAATGACAAACCACTCCAGTGTCTTTGCCAAGAAAACTCCAGATGGGATTGCAGAGAATTGAACATGACTGAAAAGCAACTTGACAAGAAAAACTACAGTCTCTCTTTCTCCAGAAAACTTGGTGGAGCCATGAGAACCCACTTTGACAGGTTCAATCTTACCTCAAGTTACAAATTGGAAACTGTACATCCTACCTGAATACTGTGCACTATTCATGTCTGAAGGTCTTTGAATTGTTGGTATGTGACCAATGGATGAGGGGGGACTCTTTGGCATAGTGGATAAAGGACTAGACTCAGAGAGAGGAAAACAACTTCAAATCTGGTCTGAGACACTAAGTAGTAAATGTGTGACTCTGAGTAAGTCATTTAAACTTCCCAGCCTCAGTTTCCTCATCTATAAAATGGGGATAATAATAGCACCCACCCCATAGGCTTGCTGAAAGGATTAAGGGAGATAATATGTGTGAAGTATTTTTCAACCATTAAGGCATTATATAAATGTTACCTTGGAGACAGCAAGGAGCAGTGGAAAGAGTACTGAGTCATAAGACCCAGAATTGAATCCTGGTTCTACAACTTGTATGACCTGAGACAAATCACTTAATGTCTGTGGGTCTTTCTTTTCTGCAAGATGAAGAGGATTAAGCTAGATTACCTCTATGGGCCTTTCCAGGACTAGATCTATTGTTCCTTCATTATACTTGATAAATATCAGGCTTAGGGAAAGATACCTGTCCTGAATGACACAAGGTAGGTTCGGGCTAGCTCAGCAAAAAAAGTTCAGAAAATTGTCTTGATGCACAAACAAGACAATGTTTTCAGGAAGAGCAGGATGTTAGAACTTCCTCCATCTACATGGAAAAATGTAGCTATAAGATAGGTTAAAATTAAGGTAGCCTGATGCACCAAGTTCTGAGCAGGATCAATTTATTAGTAAAGTATAAATCTAATAATAAGCAGGATTTCAGCTTGCCCTGAAAAGATAAGAACCGAAATGAGGACAGCTCCCTTTTAGAATTTTGGGGAATTCAGAAAATAGGATTCCATTGATGGAAGAAAATATGACTGAATGGAAATTGGGGATGAGGGCTAGAAACAAACTCCTTCTTTCCTCTTGTGACCAAGAAATGTTCATTGTTTGAATCTAACTCCAATTGCAAGGACAGGGATAGCAAAACGGAATCCTTTGGATGACAAACCAGACACAAGAATAGAATGATGATTAACAAGAGAATTGGATTTCTGAACTTAACTCATTATAGGACAGCTGAATTTCCCAACTAAGTTCAGAGTCAAAGAATCATGTCGTAGGCAGCTACAGGACAAAATCAATCAATTGCAAATGTATCGATTTTAAAATAATACACAATTAATTTGATTATCTTATAGTATAGACTATTCAATAAGCTAATAAACAGATGCCCAATTGCCCTTCAAAATATTTATGTATCTATGCAATTAGGTATATGTATCTATGTATCTATGCAGTTATGGCAAAAGACATGGATAAAAAGCAAAGTCCTCTTCTAAAAGTATCTATCTTCCCTGAACCTAGGCATGGCTCCAGATGTACATGATGCTAGAAATATAGCACCAAAAAGTTGACAAGACAGTTCTAGCCAGAAGATCAATCCTGCCTCCTTAGATCTTCCCTGGCAACTGAGTTTGAGATCCTTGAAGTCGAGAACAAAGGACACCCACAGACAGAGGCTAGCTGTCAGCTAGCTAGCCAGACAACTCTTAGCAAACGAACCTGAGCCAAAACAGCATTCATGAAATGTTTGCCCTTCCTTCCTCCCTCGCTCCTTACTCAAAAACATAACTAATTATATTGTGGTTATAAGCTTCTTTCCATATTTTTGCAAGTGTTTAAACAAAAAGTAAAAACCCTATTTAAACTTTTTTTAATCCAACAAATACCTAAGATGAACACATATCCCCAAAGCACCAAACTGGGTGGCAAAGATAACAATTCTAAATTTTTTCTAGTTCCAGATCAGATGATCACATCTTCCTTTCACTGGTCTTAAGTCATTCTGGCAACTACTTTGAATGCATATACATAAGTGTTTGATGCTTCAACTCTATGAAAACAAACAAGCAGCGTGAGCCTTCCCTCTATTTGGCAAGAAAATGAATGACATTTATACATGAAGCTTAAATCAGGTAGGACTTAACCTCTGACACATTCATGACCCTGTTTGGGGTTTTCTCGGCTAAGATATTGGAGCGGTTTGTCATCTCCTTCTCCAGCTCGTTTTACAGATGAGGAAACTGAGACAATCAGGGTTAAGTAACATACCCAGAGTCACACAGCTAGGAAGTGTCTGCAGCTGGATCTGAACTCAAGTCTTCCTGATGCCAGTCCTTGTGCTCTATTCCCTGTGCTACCTAACTGTCCCAAATTAGCTAATAATTTAATTAATTAACTAATAATAAAATAAGAACGGAAAGTTAAATTTGGTGGACTAAAGTAGAGAAATATCCTCTGGGACCACAGGCAAAATATACAATAGTTTACCCCAAATGACTATGATCACAAACCACTTTGCGGTGGTGCCCATGTACCCTAAGTGTAAGGTCAAATTTTTGAAAGATCAAAATGCCCTTTTGAAGATACAATCTGCAAAACTAAAGACATGAAAATATAACAAATGGGATGGCAGCTACATTTACCCATCTATTATCATCATGTATTCATTGGTACCCTGATGAATAGATGCTGTTTTCACCTGCTGAGTGCCTGAAATTTCACTTCCCTCCTACACCCATATTTCTCTTCAAATAACCCAAATCTTCAAATAACCTTTGTGTCTACATTACCCTGTTACATTACCACCACTGCCTGCATTTATATTATACTTTGTCCTTTTTGAATTATTTGCTTAAATTATTATTATTAAATAATTATCTAAATTATTTGCTATATTTAACCAAGTTAAACCCAAAGCCACAGAAGTAACCTGATGAGTTCTCACTCTAGTTTTTGGTCAAGATCTGATTTAGAAGCATCACCTGTGACAATATAAAATCCTGCTTGGCCTTTAACAACCTCCATAATCTGGTCCTTTCCTACCTTTCCCATTTTCTTACACCTTACTCCTCATCCAAGTGTACCAGTCACCTCGCTCTTCCTCACACAAAACACTCAGTCTCCTTACTCTCTTTTCATTGACTGTCCCCATAGATGGAATCCTCACCCTTCTCATGTCCATTTCCTGACAACCTTCAACTCTTAAAGTCGCACCTTTCACAAGAATCCTTCTCCAATCCCTCTTAATATTAGTGCCTTCCATTTGATATAATTTTCAATTTATCCCATACATTTCAAATTATCCCATACATCCCATCCCATATATCTCATATCATGTTTGTACACAGTTGTTTCCATATTGTCTCCTCTGTTAGATTGCAAGATCCTTAAGGGAAGAGACTATTTTTGGTCTTTTTTTGTATCCCTAGCACTTAGCACCATATTTGACACATAGTGGGTGCTTCATAAATTCTTATCGACTTTTATATGCTTGACTGACTATGCTTCAGGCATGCCAAGATACAGCAACTGCCCCATTCATTCTTGGAACACCTGGTGAGTTGCGGAATTCTACTAGTTAACAAGAGACGGTTGGCAGTGACTTACCACATAGTCTATGAGTTCCCTCTCTCCCTTGTGAGTCCCGTCCTGATGATTTAAACATGTCACAGAAGTGACCCTGTGTTCTTGAAGTCTACCAGCAAAACTCAAGTTCTGGCAGGTACCCCCCAGGTGAAAAGGCAGCAGGTAGGATGAAATCAATTTGTCTGTAGTATTGCTGTTCCTTGTTGCAATTATGCTCTCTGTTGTTCATGGTGTGCTGAGATGAGAGATGAGTAGATTGAGGAACTTAAAAGTTAAAAAAAATGTGTGTGTGTATACACATATATGTGTGTACTGAGTTCAAATTTAGCCTAAGACACTTACTAGCTGTGTGACCCTGGACAAGTCACTTAACTCAGCCTCATTTTTCTCATCTGTAATATACATACACATACACATACATAAGGACAGGGTTTGTTTGTTTTTTTTAATCAATTATTTTTTCTATTGACAACATCTATTTTCTTTCCCTCCCCAAATGGAATTTTAAAAAAATCTTAAAATCAAGTAGCCAATTGAAATAAATTCCCTCATTGGCCATGTCCAAAAATACATGTCTCATTCTGCATTTTGAGCCTATTCCTTTTCTATTAGGAGGTGGATAACATGCTTTATCATTAGTCCTCCAGAACTGACACTTTCAAATTTTTTGCCTTTATAATGTTGTTCTCCTGGTTCTGCTCCCTGCATCAATTTATACAAGTCTTTCCAGGTTCCTTTAAAACTATCCCTTTCCTCATTTTTTATGGTGTAATAATATCCCATTATATTCATAAGCCATAATTGGGTTAGCCTTTCCCCAACAAATGGGCTCCCAGGATGGTTCTTTTTTATTTATTTTTATGGAGATTTTAAAATTTTTAAATATTTTCCCCAATTACATGTAAAAACATTTTTAATATTTGTTTTAAATTTTTGAGTTCTAAATTCTTTCCCTCCCTTTCTCCCTTCCAGCCCTCACTGAGAAGACAGACAATTTGATATAGTTTATATGTGTGCAGTTGTGCAAAACCTATTTCCATGTTAGTCATGTTGTAAAAGAAAACACAGACCAAAAAAAGAAAAAAGAAAGAAACCAAATAAAAAGCATGCTTTGGTCTGCATTCAGATTCCATCAGTTCTTTCTCTGGAGATGGAGAGAATTTTTCATCACAAATCCTTCAAACTATCTTAGATCACTGTATTACTGAAAATAACTAAGTTATTCGCAGTTGATCATAGTACAATATTTGTTACTGTATACAACATTCTCCTGGTTATGCTCATCTCACTTTGTATCAGTTCATGCAAGTCTTTCCAGGTTTTTCTAAGACATCCTGCTCATCATTTCTTATAGCTTAATAGTATTCCACCACGATCATATACAATACCTTGTGTAGCCATTCCCCAATTGATGGACATTCCCTCACTTCCCAGTTCCTTGCCACTGCTAAAAGAACTGCTATAAATATTTTTTGAACATATAGGTCCTTTCCCTTTTTATTTTTTATCTCTTTGGGATATAGACATAGGGGATGGCAGGATCCAACCTCACCAGCCCCCTTTTCTCTCACTGTCCAATAGGGGCAATCGGACCATCAACCAAGAAGAAGAGAGGAGGATTTCAATCTCTAGAAATACCCTAGAGTTCTGCTATGAGGGAGTTAAAATACTTTTGGATCATCAATAAATTCAAATTTTTTTAAATTCTTGGTCTCAGTTATTAAAAAAAGAGACAATTTCCCCCAAAATGCAGAGAGGAAAACAAACAGAAGCAGCACAACATTACCCTGTTTTACAAGTAGGAAAATACAGTCTCTCCCTGCAAGAGCTTGTGATTTAATAATAAGATGCCAATAATTAGAGTGTGGACTTCTTGAGCATAGGGATGCAGTCTTTTGTCTTTGCAATCCAGGGTTTAGCATAATGCTACATTTACAACATGGGCATTTAATAAATAATAATTAATTTAAAATCTGATGAGTTTATTTAATTGGGTTGTATAAGGGAAAATACATGTGTATATAAATTATTATGAAAGAACTACTACACAAGGATTGTACAGACAAGTGTTATAGGAGGCAAATGACAGCACAGAAGGAGAGACGAATTCCCACTTAAGTGAACAGATAACACTTCAGAGAAAAGTCACCATTTGGACCTTGAAAGATGGATGGGATTTCAAGAAGTAAAGATGGGAAAGAGAAGTGGGAAGAAGTATTCTGGGAATGGTGAGTTGTCCCAATTTTGCTGGAGCCTGGGATGTGTGAAGGAGAGTAACAAGAGAACAGACTGAAAAGGCAGGCTCGGGCCAGAGAAAGGAAGTTCTTGAATGTCAAACTAAAGAGCTGGAACTTTAGGTTTCTCCAAATAAAAGGCAGCCATTGAAGATTTTGGAGCGAAGGAGTAGTATGATCAGCATTGTGCCTTAGCCTCTGCCCCTATGCAACCCTGGACAAGTCATTTAACTTCTTTCTTTGGCTACCTGGCACAGTAAATAGGGATCTGGGCTTGGAGTCAGGAAGATGAGAGCTCAACTGTGGCCTCAGACCAGCTGTCTTGCCCTCCTACCTGCCTGCATTTCCTCCGTAATAAAATGGGGGTCATAATAATAGCTGGCACTTACATAGTGCTTACTGCATGCCACACACTGCGCTAAGGACAAACAAGATAATATTTGTAATGTGCTTGGTACAGAGCCTGGCACACAGTAGGCATTTAATAGATGCTTGCTCTTCTCCATCCCCCATCTTCCATCCTCATTTGCAAAACCTGGACAATGACTGAACCTCCCTACAAGAGTTGTTATGAGGATAAAATGAGTTAACATTTGTACAGTATTTTGTAAACCTTAAAGCACTTTGTAAATGTTATTAAAGAATAAAGCTATTTAAGGGGTGGCTAGGTGGCACAGTGATTAGAGCACTGGCCCTGGAGACAGGAGGACCTGAGTTCAAATCCAGCCTCAGACACTTACCAGTTGTGTGACCCTGGACAAATCACTTAACTTTGGCCTCTTTTTTCTCATCTGTAAAATGAACTGGAGAAAGAACTGCAAACTACTCCGTTATCTTTGCCAAGAAAACCAAATGGGGTCGCAAAAAGTCAGACATAACTGAAAATGACCAAACCGCAATGAAGAACTGAAGCTAGGGAATAAGAACAGATATTTTGAAGGTAGAAGTAACATTATTTGATGTCAGATTTATAGAATTTGGAATCACAAAATATTACAGGTAGAAGAGACCTTAGGGATAAAAGAAGAAGCTTAGAGCTGGGTCAGCAAAGATATTTACCCAAAGTCAGAGAGCAAATAAAAATGCTGTAACTCGAACTCAAATCCAGGTCTTCAGGGCCCCAATTGCAAGAGAGAACATGCAAAATGGCAGGAATGTGACTCCAAAGTTTTGAGCTTGAATGACAGAAAAGATGGTGGTACCGGAAAAACATAGGGAACATACGTCCCTGTAGGTTCTTTCCCAGTAGGTGACAGCAAAGAGCAGCATATGTCGCTGAGGAGCTGAAGTCCAGCAGAAGGTAGCAGATTGCAGTGGAGCGTGCACCAGACAAGAGAAATGACCCCTTGGAGAGCAGGGATGTGCCCAGCGATGAGCAGAGCCCCAGCAGTTAGCAGAGAATGTAGAGTAGGGAAAGTACTGGCAGCTAGGTGAAGCAGTGGATAGAGTGATCGGCCAGGAGTCAGCAAGACTCTTCCTGAGTTCAAAACTGGCCTCAAACGTGTACCAGCTGTGTGACCCTGGGCAAGTCACTTACTATTTGCTTCAGTTTCTTCATCCGTAAAGTGAACTGGAGAAGGAAATGACAAACCACTCCAGTATCTTTACCAAGAAAACCCCAGATGGTGTCATAAGATGGGACAAGACTGAAACAATTGAACAACAACAAAGGAAAAGTATTGCCCCCAAGGACACAAGCAGCTCAGGGTCAAAAGTCTGAGTTGTTCCAGTCACACATGGCCCCTAGACACAGATTTCTGCATGTGCCCTCCATATATGCACACTGGACCTATGGGTTCCTGTTTCATGATCCTTCATGTATGTTCTCAAGCTACATGTGTCCCCTCTACATCTGTGCTCCCCATGTGTGAGCCTCTGTATGTGTGCCCTTCCTTGGACTGAGAATACAGATTAATTTAGGGTAACTCTGAGATGGCTATCTTGTATTTAAGAAAGCAAAGAGAAGACTGAAGATTTCCTTAAGCAGAATTGAAGACTCATCAAATGGTACAACTCCAGGTGAGGAGCAAGACCCAAGTTAAGAATGGAGATAAAAGAAGGGAGGGAATCCAGAACTTAAAGTTTAAAAAAAAAATGTTGCTACATGCAACTGGGAAATAAAATATAGAGGCAATGGGGTATGCCCTACAAGAAAGTAACGGGAGGAATGGAGGGGATAGAAGAGAGAGCAGATTGGGGGAAGGGGTAATCAGAATGCACACCATCTTGGGGTAGGGGGTAGGGGAGAGATGGGGAGAAAATTTGAAACCCAAAATCTTGTGGAAATGAATGGTGAAAAGTAAAAATGAATGAATGAATGAATAGATGGAAGATAGATAGATAGATGATAGATAGATGGATAGATAGATAGATAGACAGATAGATAGATAGACGGATGGATGGATGGAAGGATGGAAGGATAGAAGGATGGAAGGGTAGAAGGATGGATGGATGGATGGATGGATGGACGGATGGACAGACGGATGGATGAACAAATGGATGAATGAACAAACGATTGAATGAATGAACGAATGAATGAATGAAGAATGGAGATGAAGACTTCATCTCTTCTCAAAATGCCCCCAATATAATCAATCACCTACTTTGGGCCAGACACTTGTGCTAGACACGTGTGATACAGAGATGTAAGTGAAAAAGTTCCTGTCCTCATTGGGCTTACAGTTTATCAGAAGATACAAGTACATATATAAGTAAGGTTAGGGACTGCACCTGCGATCCCACTTGTATAAGGTAGTCCCAGGTATGGAAACTCCCATTACTAATGCAGGTAGACACCTGCAGTGTAGCTTGGAGTCTTAGAGAGTTGCCTAGAGGAGAGATGTCAGATTCCTGACCCATTGCAGCATAAAGACTGTTGCGCAAACACAGTTAAAATGAAATTGGAAGCATTTAACAAAATAAATAAAAGTACAATAAAACAGATAATGCTAATTTATGGTTTTCTAAGTCAACATGCTACCCACAGGTATACATATAATTTGATGCCATTGGTTTAGAGTACTGAGAGGTTACATGATTTACCCAAGGTCACACAGCTGATATGTCTTGGAGGTAGAAATTGTACCAAGATCTTCGTGACTTCAAGGCCAGATGGCTATCCATTAAACCACCCTGCCTCTTTATTATACATACAAGTATATACTAAATAGATACAAGATGTTGGGGGAGGAGGATCAGGAAAGGCTTCATGCAGAAGGTGGTACCTGAGAGCTAGGTCCTGAAGGAAATGTGAGTTTCTAAGAGACAGAGGTGAAAGGGAACTACATTTCATGCAGGCGGTACAGCCATTGCAAAGGCATGATGATGGGAAATCGAATGCCACATAGGAAGAATAGTACAAACTCTATCATCTTGAAGCTCAGCTACTATAACTGACAGTCAAGTTGAAGAGTTGAAGGTCCTATAAAAATTGAAATGATTTAACATTCAAAGCAAAATATCCTATGAAAACTTTTGAAACAGATTTAGAAGAAACTCTGCTGTCTCAGCTTTTGGACCTTCCTCAAGGAAAAATAATACAGCTGCACAGAAACCCTTTGTCTCTCAATCACCAGTTCCTTTGCAGCTGTTCACTTGTCAGCTGGGACTCTAGAGCAGAACATATGGCCTGAAGAAATTGCTGGGACACGTGGCTTCTAGACTTAAATTCTTTTTTGCAGAGGTCCTGTCTCAATGATGGTAAACTAATTGTTGCCAGAGGGGTGAAAAAAGGAGATGTGGAATGAAATGCATTGGAGAAGAAAGTCGTGTCTGACTTGTTGTCTGTCCTTTGTTCTCAAAAAGGACCATGACATCAGGGAGGTGCCGTCATAACTTGCAAGTGAATTGGATTTAAGTGTGGCAGGGCTGTGCAAAGTCGCCAGCCTCACTTTATCCTCTGGAGCCATCTGCGCAAGATTTAGATCAGGATGATTGGAGATGCCCCCCCC
>CM053601.1:35325741-35337529 GCA_028646575.1 Pseudocheirus occidentalis | reverse complement strand
CTGAGTATCTTGCCACATAGGAGATTAGGGGGGAGGGGGATGAGAGGGGGCATGATGGAAGGAAGAGCAGGGTGGGGGGAGGGTTGTGGGAAGCATTCATCTCAGTAAAGGGACAGGGACAGGGTAGAGAACAAAACAAGGGGGGGTGCAGGATAGGAAGGGGGACATATAATTAGCCTCTCACAATTTGCCCACCATGGAGATGTCCTGTGTAATTACACAGGTACAGCCTGTATTGAATTGCTTCTCCTCCCAGTGGGAGTGGGTGACAGGGGAGGAATTGCAAGAATCTAGTATTTAAAGCTATACAATCAAATGCAACTGGGAAACGATACATTCAGGGATGGGGGCAGCGAGCCCCTCCCTGCCCTGCTAGAAAGCTAGAGGGGTGTGGGAGGAGGGCATAAAAGGGAACAGATTGTGGGAGGGGCCTTACAGTGGGATCAATGTTTTGGGCTTGGGGGTAGGGGCAAAAAGGGGAGAAAATTTGTAACTCAAAACCTTGTGGAAATGAATGATGTAACCAAGGAAATAAATTAAAATAAAAAAAGAAAGAAATATTTGAGTTTTGTTTGTTTTTTTAATTAGGAATTTGAGAGATCAGCTACAGTTTTGTAACCTGGATTTTGTTATGATTCATTGATACAAGCCATTGAAATAATCCTTTAAAATTACAGTGTTAAATTGTCCCCTGAAACATTTCTGGAATTGGGAGTATAGATAAATGTGCCAATGACTCCCTATTTAATTAGTGAAGGATGGGGGATGCTGAATCAGTTTTAAAAATTTCTACTCTTACCACCAAAGTGTGATCTGTGAAATAATGTAAACTATTACTTGTCAAACTCAAGTAGAAATGAGGACTAAACCACTAAACCATACACAATTGTGGGTTGCATATTGACTTAGAAAATCACAAATTAATATTATTTACGTTTTATGGCATTTTTGTTCATTTTTAAATAGATTTCCCATTTACATTTTTATCAGGTTTGAGCCCCACTCAGAGTGTTGTGGGCTGTAGATGGTCCACAGGACATCTCTACCTTAGAGCTTCCGCACAGAACTCAGGCCCCATTTCTTCAGCAGCAATGTTTCTGCTTGCATGTGGTCCATAGAGTACATGCATGGGCCTAGGGGAATCTCTGGCTTTGCTGCTTTTTGAGTTTAGTCTTTTCCCCAGCACTGGAGGACAGAGTTAGGACCCAGCAGTAGCAATACTCACAACGCTTCTGATGAACACAGGAGGACAGTGGCCCCATAGGGCTATTGCCATTATTTGAGTAGTACGGCAAAGTTAGGCTTGTCATAGTGGGGTGGAGTCAGGTCCAAGCAGTGACAATGTGAGTGCTCTTATCCTGGCATAGAAGGTAACACTTGACACCATGGTCAGCAGGCAAAGCAACAAGGAAGGGAGAAGTGGGCACAGACATGAGCCTCAGGGATACTGGACAGACTTGCATCCTGACCACCCCCAGCCTTGGGCAGTCTATTCAAAGAATTTATGCCCACCCAAGCCTGAACAGAACACAGTGGCTACCCTGCCAGGGTGGGCTCTTAGTCTAATCTCATTATTAGCAGTATCTTTCAAGGGACTAAACTTTTAAAAATTGAGACTTAGAGAAAAGCAGGGACTCTGGATCTCCCCATTTCATTGGTTATTAATAATTAACAATGGGTATCTTTGCACCTGTCAGTGCCCACTCTTCTGCCAACTGGGTTGCCACTGCTACTGGGAGCTTCTCCATTGTCTGTTCCTCCTGGGGCCCAGGTCTCGGCCCATTGTCCACTGCTGTCCCCTACCACTGGGGCTTACAAATGTGCTCACTGTGCCTCCCCAAAATCCCTGACCCAAACCTCTAGAGCCCATGTCTTTGCCTATTGACATCCCCCACTTGCCAGCCCATTTAATCCAGTCATACTGCATTATGCAATGCTAAATTAACCATTTATCTGTGTTTATATCATCTTCCTGCTTCAGAGAGTGCAACTCTGATGGGCTGGCCACATTGTTCAAATGACAAACACCTGCTTGCCAAAAAGACAGTTTTATGGAGAACTCACACAGGGCAAGCATTCACGTGGGGATCAGAGGAAGTGATACAAAGACACTCAAGGTCTCTCTCAAGAACTTTGGATTTGATTGTGTGACATGGGAGACTCTGGCACAGGACTGCTCAGCATGATATGCCCAGATCAGGGAAAGTTCTGTGCTCTATGAGCGAAGCAGGATTGAGACAGCTCAAAAGAAATGCAGGATGCACAAATTTAGAGAATCCACCTCAAATGTTCACATGAGCTATTTGTGCTTGACCTTGGTAGAGCATTCTGAGCTTCTATTGGTCTGATCAACTACTGTTGGGCACATTGAAACTTGACTTTAGCATAGTGATGTTGTTTTGATCCTCTTCGAGAACAAAGGACAACAACCAACCAACCATGTCATCCTCCTACAGGAAAGGAAGCCCCTTGAGGTCAGATAATATACTTTTTCTAAATCTTATACTCCCGGTAGAGGTCAACAGTAGATGCTTAATAAATATTTGTTGTGTTATATTGCATTTTGGATATAAAAAAAATAATTTAGAATCATTGTGTGATAAATGAAGTTCACCAACCACAAATTCCCTATTGGCTGATTGATTTTCATCAGAAATCAAGTATAAACTCTGAATTTCAAAGACAAAAGAATAAAGATATCCCAGGCCAAATGTAAGCTTGTATTACAGAGCAAGGATTGAACAGCTGTTGATGGAAGTTCCCCTCCTTGAAACAAAAGCCTTGTAATTTCTGGCCACTCAATGAAGAGATTTAAGACATGTTCATCTGTGCAGTGTTGGCCAAGAATCTGCTACAGTAATAGAAACACTCCACAAATGATTTTAACTATGATGTTTTTGGTGGAGCAATTTATTGCTTAGCTGAAGCTTTCCCCTTCTCCTTAATGTAGGTTCTCCAGGTTTCTCAGGACCCAAATCAAACCAGATACTGAACTCTTGTCTCAAAAGTCATATTTAGTTCATTTTGCATTGAGTTTTAAGCCTTCGTCTATCTCTAGTATATAATACCAAACTATTTTAAACCTTTTTCTTGATATTGCCTGGGATAAAAATGGCCTATGAAAATGTCAAGGAATTTATGGTTGTTGGAAGATGTTGTCTCAGAGGCCTTTCCAAGTAACAAGATGGCTTTTTGGATGGTTTACATTTTGAAGTTTCCCTCCAAGGGCATAGATACTGAAGAAATTCACTTTGGCATATGCTTCAACCCAGGTCCTTTCCAATAGAAAAGCCTGAGGATTGTGAACTTAAAAAAATTGATAACAATATTTCTATATGTTTTATTTCTTTTGTAATCCTATGTCTTTTATTTTATGGATTTAAACACATCATTCTGAGAAGCAGTGCCAGGCTTCATTAAACTGCCAAAGGGGTCCATGACACAAAAATGTCAAGAGTCTCTTCTAAACAGCAGTAATTTAGGATACTGCAAGTCTCATGACTACACGTGAGATTCTCAATCTCTTTCCCTCCCTCCTTCTCCTCCTCCTTTTCCTCTTCCTTCTCCTTTCTTTCTTCTCTCTCTCTCTCTCTCTCTCTCTCTCTCTCTCTCTCTCTCTCTGTCTCTCTTCCCCCCTCTCTCTAACACACATGCACATACACACACATACATACAGAATGATCACTGAAGGAAGTTCAGTAGATCTGGATGGTTTCAAATGGGGGGAAATGATGAAAAATATGGTTTTGGATAATTTAAAATTCCTCCATTGACAGTAAATCATTTCTATCTCATTCCTGGCTTTATTTGTATGGTTTAAATGAAAACAACCAGTTCCTATGTGGGAAAACAAACCTTGGTTTCTAATTTCATTTTAGCAAGAGTCAATCCTGTTGATTCAGTATCCTGAATTTCTTAGTGTCCTCCTGATTAAATTAATATATGTTCTGTAGATTCATTCAATGATACTCTGTTAACTTCCTTTATTTCTTTAAGCCAGAAAAAGAGTTGGGTACTCAGTCTTGTAGCAGAGTCACAATTTCATGAATATCAACTTTTCTTCTCTCTGTCATTACTTAACTCATGTATTAGTAGTGTTATCCTTGAGAGTTTTAAGTCAGGTCTTTTCCATAAGGACTCATTGGTGGGAAGTAAAATTGTCCAAAACAGCATGAAATTGCATTGCAAAAGGATTAAGTCCATTCCTTAGTTTCAGGTGTTTTTGGGGGTGGGGTGGGGTGGGTGGGGAGTGAAGAAACTAGACTATTTCCATCATTTCACTAGAATAGGGTATGCCACAGAAGGAAACTCCCTCTACCAATGCAAACCAGCTGTTGCTTTGTATCTAATAGTCTTAGTGAGTTGATCAGAGCACGGAGAGATAGAGGACTCTAAACAGTATTGTCTAAGTGGGATCAGAACGCAAATTTTTCAAAGCTACTTTGGTTTACCAGAATGAAAGGTTCTAAGAATGCATTTTAAGTATGAGGGGCATCAAGTGCAAGGGCATGAGGAATGAAGTCTTACGTCTGAGGAAGAGTAAGGAGTCTAATTTAGCTGTGGTAGTGTTCATGAAAGGTAATATTGGCAGGTAGATTAAGGCCAGATTGTGAAGAGCTTTAAAGGCCAAATGGAGATGTTCATTTGATCCTAATGAGGAGCCATTGGTGTTTTATTGATTGGAGAGTGACATGTTAGAAAAATCACATGGGTAGCAATGTAGAGAATAAATTGGAGTGGAAAGCAAATGAAGGTAGGGAGAGCAAGTAAAGAGATTCTGGAATAATCCTGGTGAAAAGTTCTGAGGAGCTGAGCTTGGCTGGGGAGAAGGGGATACAAAAGAGAGATAACATGAAGGTAAAGTGGGGTGGCTAGGTGGCACAGTGAATACAGCACCAGCCCTGGAGTCAGGAGGACCTGAGTTCAAATCCAGCCTCAGACACTTAACACTCAGTAGCTATGTGACCTTGGGCAAGTCACTTAACCCCAATTGCCCTCCAAAATGCAAAAAAAACCCCAAAACACGAAGATAGAGCACCCACACACTCATGTGTGTATGTATGTGAAGTGAGTGTGTAAGAAAGAAGTAAAGGATGATGATGAAGTTTGAAGCAGGGTAACTGGAAAGGCAATGATGCCCTCTACCAAAAGAGAGAATTTCAAAACAGGAATGTGTTTGGGGAGACATAATGATTTCAGTTTTGAGTTTTGACATGTTAAGGTTGAAATGCCTATAGGAGATCCAATTTGAAGTGTTCCACAGGCAGTTTACAATGTGGGACTGGAATTCAGGGGAGATACCATATAGGTCAGTGTCAGCTGCATAAAGGTCATGATTAAACCCATGTAAGCAAATTTGCTCACTGAGAGAGGGCATAGAGAGAGGAGTAAAATAGTACATTGTTGTACACCCTAAATTAGAGGATTCAGTGTGCGTGGTGATCCTGCAAAGGAGAGTCTGAATGGTAGGAAGAGAACCAAGAAAATGCAGCAGACCCCAAATACAGAGTGGAAAGGTTATATGCCAAATGCACAAAGGGACTGAGAAGGGTGAGGACTGAGAAAAGCCAATTAGATTGGTCGGTGAAGAGATCTTTGCCTTTTCTTCTCTACCATGCTAATTGATGAGGTGAACAAAATCCCTGCCAGACTGAATGGTGGGGGAATCCTACAAAAGCAAGCTTTATGAGGAGGTCTGTTGTGAAGAGGATGAGAGGTCAGGGCTATAGTCATTATGCTTTTCCTTTAACAACTGTGGATATTTCCTCCAGATGGAGTTATTTTTCTTATACTTAAATTGGATTATCAGCGTTTGCTTTTCAACAAATATGGTAGGCATGATGCACATTGGAACAAGATAAGCAACTTCCACCAATTGATTCTGATGTCATTAATGAGGCTGAAAACATTAGCCTGGGGAGCCTGTAGGGCAAGATGGGGTGGAGTCACTCTGAAACTCCAAAATAGTGCCAGCTAGAAAGCATTTTTCCCTTGTACATTTGTCCTTAGAAGCTTTCTCTCCTAAAACCCATCAAATGGTTTTCTTTGGGGCTATGCTTTAATAGCTTTCAATGAAGCATCAATTCCAGCACATCATTCCCAATATGGACAGGAGGTACCTTTAGGGTGAATGTACTCAGTGAACTAGAACTAAATATGTTACTTACTACACATGAACCATGCAGAGACCTTGGGGGTGTTGTGGGTGTCAGCAGCTCAAGAACCAGAAGAGAGAAATGGGAGCTGTGTTTCCTGCAGACAGGTAATCTGCAAGGGTGAATAAAAGGGACCTGGGTAATTCAAGCTTTGGGTTTCTTTATTTGATGTCTGAGAGTTCCAAAGCATTTAGAAGATGAGAAGTCTGGCACTCTGAAAACCCATTCTAAAGTGAAAGAATGTCCAATATTTCTCTGAATTCTCTCCATCTGTAATGATATTAATTGTCCACATTCTGTGTTTCTTCTGATGAAGCCCTTTAGCTACTGTCCTGAGCTTCCTAGCACTTTAGCTAAAGTTTAGCAACTGGAAAGTGATCCTTTCTAGAAAATGATCCTCACCTTGACCCTTCCATTTTAGACAGACTTGGAAATGAAAGAGCAACAGAAGATATTTAAATCTATTCTTTCCTGGAACAGGCTCTCATAGGAAGTAGAAAGGGTTGTTATTTTACTCACAATTTGCTAAATGCAGTAAAGCACACTTTCCAAGCAGTTGGGAAAAGGGAACTGGGCTTGGAGTTGGGAAGACCAAAACCAACCTTAGATACTCACTAGCTATTTGACTCTGAGCAAATCACTTAACCACTCTCTGCCTCAGTTTCCAAAACTGTAAAGTAGGAATCATAATAGTATCTCCCTCCCAGGGTTATTGTGAAGAACAACTGAGATGATAAGGCACAGTATTGGCATACTTTGATTACTGTGGTGGTCACTGCTATGCTCCTGCTCAACTAGACTCACAATTTTGGGCTGATCTTAACTGACTTTGCACTGATCCCACATCATGCATCTGTTGCAGAGTCTTGCCTTTTCTACCCTACAACATTTCTTGTATATGCCCCTTTCTCTCTAGTCAAACAGCCACAACTCTGCTGTGGGTCCCATCATTTCACATTGAACTATTGCAATAAAGTCCTGTTTGGTCTTCTGGACTCAAGTCTCTTTCCACTCCAACCTTTCCTCCATTCAACTGCGAAAGGATTTTACTAAAGCACAAGGCTGACCTTGTCTTTCTCCCTACTTAGTCAACTCTAGTGGCTTCCTATTATTTTCAGGATCTCATATAAAATGCTGCCCTTGGCTTTGAATGCCCTTCGCGGCCTAGCTCCTTTCTACCCTTCCAATCTTTTTACAGTTTGCTCCCCTCAGTATACTCTATGATTAGCAATACCAGCTTCCTTTTGTTGTTCCTTGAATGATTGAACCTGGGTTTCTTGAGTCTTTGTCTAGCTCTCCCCTCACTCCCTTCTAACTTGTTTTCTTCACCTCTTCTTTCTCTTTTTTCAATTCACCAGGCACTCATTAAGTTCCTAGATCATATACAATCTCTATGGAAATCCATGTAGGTAGACTCTCCCCACAGGCCAGGGTCAAAGTCCAACTCTAATGTTTCCCAAACCACTGGGTTTCACACCAGACACACACCCATTCTCCCATAGCTAATTGCTCTTTTTCAGGTGCAGGCAATGACTCACAATCACACTATCTTAGTCTCTTGCCCTCTGACTCATCCATATTGAGTTGTTTAATCACTCAGTCATGACCCCATGCTAAACCCTTCTGTTTTCCACTACCTCCTGAGGGATGTCCAAGCTCATGCACCTAATCTACCTAATCCATATGCACCTATTTCACACCAACTGAATCACTCAGACCCCACTGCAAAATTCATCCACAGACCCAAGGACCAGTTTTTTTCCTGTCCCTTCCTTCTATCCATCCCCAGCATCATGACTATGTCCTAACAATCTCTTTTACACACTGATAGATAAATGGGCAAGATATTTTGACTTTAGATGTTCATTGTTAAACTCCTTTCATCATTCCACATAGGCCTTATCTTAATGTCTGGTCATACGTAGCAGTTAAAAATGAGTTGAAAGGGGTGGCTAGGTGGTCCAGTGAATAGAGCACCGGTCCTGGAGTGAGGAGGATCTGAGTTCAAATTTGGCCTCAGACACAACACTTACTAGCTGTGTGACCTTGGGCAACTTAACCCCAATTGCCTTGCCCTCCTCTTCCAAAAAGCAAAAAAAAATTTAAAAATGAGTTGAAGATGGAGCTCTCTTAAACAGAAATATTATAAAGTCCTGCTGAGAGGAGGATAAACCTCAAACTGGGTTTGCAGTCATGAACAAGAGAGCTTGTTAGACTCCAATATCCAGAGGACAGCCACTCCTTTGCCACAAGTGGCAAGGTACTTTGATTCAGGGAAAGACAAGTGCCAGGCAAGTCAATCTACCATCACCATATTGATGTATTGTCTATCTTTAAACCCTGATGAGGACAGTCTAGGACCCTGAAAGCGAGAGCTTTGGGAATAGTGGTAATTTACCAGACCTGCTCTCAGTCAACCCTTAGAGAAATCAGTGAGCAAAGAAACCAATAGTATGTTGGTAAATATTTAACAACTAGGGGAAAAAAATCAGACATGGTGACTTTTAAGTTTAATTTGTTTTATTAACATCTTCTAAATCACTTTCTTTAATCAGGACAATTAACAAAGCAATGCATCAAAGACTTGATTTGTAGCATTTGCTGATTTCCAAGGCATAAATATTCACACTGAAAATGTAGCAGGCCACCAACCCTACCAAATGCCAACCATATGCCACACAGAAGGCAGATATACCAACCTAACTAAAGCAGGACAGGACCCTGAAGGAAGACAGGTGACAGCATGTGCCAGGAGAGTCAAGCCACCATCACCACCTTGACCACCATCTCCCCTCAAAGCCCAAGACCAGGAGTCCTGGGAGTAGTGACATTAAATAAATGCCATTCAGGATGAGGCATTAACATTTGTTTCTCTGCAACACCCTAAAGACCATGGGATTTTCCATCTGACTTGTAGCTGAAATTTTCCATATGTTTTGTTTTCCCTCTTTAGAATGTAAACTCCTTGAGAGCAGGGAACTGTCTTCCTTTTTCTTCATATCCCCAGCACTTAGCACAGTGTTTTACATATAGTAAATACTTAATGAATGTGTGTTCACTCAACTCATACATTGGTTATTTCTGCTACCTTCAAATACATGATCTGTAAGAACATTAGTGTGTGGTCAGGTGGTTCTCATCAATAGTAAGGGTTAATACACTCAGTTAAATCTTCTTGAAGAGACTGTTAATAGTCTTGAAAAGTGTGTGTGTGTGTGTGTGTGTGTGTGTGTCTGATACTTTTGCAACCATGAATACAAATGGAATGTTTTAGGAAATTATTTCTAGTATTTTCATGGTCAGTTTGATCATTATGTTGTTTGCAGCTTGGCTGAACAAACATTCTTTATTTCCTTCTGAAAACATTTCTTAAGAGATGGATTGGAAGAAATTTAAAGGGAATATGTTGATAGTTAACTGTACTGGCAACAAATATTAGAAGCCATTTAAAGCCATTTCATTGAAACTGATTCAGATAGCACAAGGTTATTTTTTTATTATGAAAATTCACTTTATCTGCATCATTCCTTCATTAGGAAACTCTGCCTTTAATTTGGTTAACTTAAGTTCCCACTCCTCCAACATCAAATCAAAGTTCCAACTGCTTTGAAGTAGTCACTTCAATAAATAAATAAATCAGTTAACATAATATGAAATTAACCTGGATCTCATTAATAAAGGAACAACCAACCACAGTACAAAGAACACTTGACATTTCTGAGTGGGTGTATGCTAAGAGATTCTGGTCTCCAACAGCTGATACTCATATAGTCCTTGAAGATGTGTAAAGTGCTTTACATATGTTAGCTCATTTGAGTCTCATGATAGACCTGTAAACTGATATATAACCAGTGACTGGTGACTAAGACTTTCCCTCAGGGTACTAAAATTGAGAGTTATTACTCAGCGTAAGTAGGACATACTTAATACTAAATACTTATATAGCACTTACACTCATTCCAGGACAGAAACAGTTTAATAGACTTAGTAACAATAATTAATTAAAATGGGAAGTTACCAAATGACATGCACTCTTCCTTTCTCTCTGTGGCCATATCTTAGGTGGGCCCCTCCTTCATGCACTACTACCATAACTCTCCCTTCAGAGTCCTCCTCAGCAGTGGCCTCTGGGCATCCTGTGATAGTTACCTAGTCTTGCGGGTCTCTGTCTGGGGACCTTATGTCCCGAAGTCTCTCTCCTCCCCAACATAACACATTGGTGTTTAAGTTGATTTGAAAGTGGTTGCCTCAGGTAATTGCTGCTTATGGCTTTGCCTGAGAAGTAGATACACTGAGAATTCTTAGCCCTGTTTTATAGATGAGGAAATTAAGATTCATAAGGTTGAAGTGACTTGCCATGAATATACAAATATTCACAGGTAATACATAGTACTAGAGGTAATACTTCAATCCCAATCTATCCAAGTCTACTTTTAAGTACCAACCTATGTTGTCTCTCCATATAGGTCACACTTTTCTGCAAAACAGAAAAAAATGAAAATCTGGATACTTATATGTATGTATGAGGTTATAGCAAGTAACATATCATAAGCTTGCTTCTCTCTGTCTTTTGTTTACAAAGCCAAAATGAAATTGATATTTGGCCATGATTCAATTCATCTAGAACCACTCAAAAGGCAATTTTTTTGGAGTGCAATGTGATATAGTAGAAACTTTGCATCAAGAAGGTTAAGAGACTTAGCCTTTTTTGACCTCCAATTTCTCTTTCTTCAAACCAGCCTTCCCAGAAGGTTGTTACATGGATCTAATGAAATAATAGATGTAAAATATAGAATATTCCAAAAGTCTTAGCACAGTTTTAACCTATTAGGGTGGCACTAAGACTTTTAGGACACCAAAATTGCAACTCAAAACACTGTGAAACCTAAAAGTATTACTGTATATAAATTCTTATGAATTTGTTTATATGAATCCAGATCATTTGGATGCCAAAGTGATTTTTTTTCTTAGAAGTTTGAATTACCTGGTGTCTTCTTTCATCTTTTCATGTCCTTAATGGTTCTCTATTAACGGATATTGCTTAGGTATTCTTGACTCCGTGATAGTTGGATTATATAGCTCTAGACCACCCTCATCCCTACCCTCATTTGTGACCTAGCAGTACTGAATTCCCACTTGTCACGCACCTTCGACAACTGTGTCTGCATGGCTAGAAGAAAATGTTGCTCATCTCTATGGGAGATGGAAGGGTAGAAGTGTATCAAGCAGTGGCCCACCTTGGGTATGGCCCTAGAGAGGAATGAAGAAAGAAACTATATCATTTGGCAGGTTCCTGTTTTAATTAATTATTATTACTAACACTATGTTAAACTAAATTGTTGCTACCTATCTAATGAGTATAAATGCTGAATAAGTATTTATTGTAAGTTTCTAGATCACTGGTAAAAGACTGTCTGTCAGAGTGGGATAGACGGCAAGGGATACAGGAAAACAGACCCCAGTGGGTTTAATCCATTTCTTCTAACCAGACGTCTTTTAGACTCTTGATCTTAATCATTTTGTTTGATCTTTTTTAAAAAAAGAAACTTAAAAAAAAGTCCTAACTACTTGTCCACAACTTAGAGTTCAAAGGAAAAATGAATTAGGGCATATGTTTGCTTTGTGCTTTATAG
>CM053601.1:35312548-35325641 GCA_028646575.1 Pseudocheirus occidentalis | reverse complement strand
CTTTCCTTTCCTTTCCTTTCCTTTCCTTTCCTTTCCTTTCCTTTCCTTTCCTTTCCTTTCTTTTCCTTTCCTTTCCTTTCCTTTCCTTTTTCCTTTCCTTTCCTTTTTCCTTCCTTCCTTCCTTCCTTCCTTCCTTCCTTTCTCTTAATTTTTTTTCCTTTTTCCCTTTCTTGATTCCCTTCCCTTTTCTCTTCTCTTTCCTTTTCCTTGTTGACACCCTTCCTTTTCATTTCCTTCTCTTACCTTCTATCCTCCCCCAACTCTTTTAAAAAGTGAATAAACAGTTAAATAGTCCATTATCACCACTGTTATTTAATACTGTACTAGCAATGCTGGCTATAGCAATAAGACAAAAAAAATTTAAAGACTAAAAATAGGCAATGAAGAAATAAAACTTATCACTCTTTTCAAATAATAAGATGGTATACTTAGAGAACCCTAGAGAATCAACTAAAAAAACTCATTTAAACAAACAACAATTTCAAGCAAAGTTGAATATAAAATAAACCTACATAAGTCATCAGCATTTCTATGTACTACCAACAAAACCCAGCAGCAAGAGATTGATTTCATTTAAAATAACTTTAGACAATACGAAATATTTTAGTCATAAAAATAATCTGGTACTGGTTAAGAAATAGAGTGGTAGATCAACGAAATATATTAGGTACACAATACACAGTAGTAAATGACCATATAATCTAGTGTTTGACAAACCTAAGGATCTAAGATTTTGGGGGTAATAACATAGCATTTGATGAAATTTATTGGGAAAACTGGAAAAAAGTTTTACAGAAACTAGTCACAGACCAACATTTCACATCATCTTCCAAGATAAATAAAAATGGATAAATAATTTAGGCATAAAATATTATTTCATAAGTAAATTAAATTATGAAAAAAATTCATAAGTAAATTATTTCATAAGTAAAATAGTTAAAATGTACCTGTCAGATCTATGTATAAGGGAAGAGTCTATGACCAAATAATAGACAGAGAGGATCACAGGAAGTAATATAGATAATTTTTATTACATGAAATTAAAAGTCTTTTGCACAAACAAACTAATGCACCCAAAATTAGAGGAAAAGAGGAAAAAATATAGCAAATTTCTCTGGTAAAGACCCCATTTCTCAAATATATAGAGAAATGAGTCAAATTTATAAAAAATAAGAGTCACTTCCCAGTTTATAAATGGTCAAAGGATACGAAAAGGTTATTTTTTTTTCAAAAGAAGAAATCAAAGCTATTAATAGTCATCTGGAAAAATGATCTAAATCACTGCTGATTAGAGAAATGCCAATTAAAGCAACTCTTAGATACTGCCCCAAAACTATCAAATTGGCTGACATGACTGAAAAAAAAATAACAAATGCTAGAGAGGATGTGGAAAAATTGGGACAATGGGTCCCTCTGGGTTAATTTAAAAAAAATATGTTGCTAACCTACTAGTAGGCCTATATCCAAAGAGATAAAAGAAAAAGGACTTATTTATTACAAAAACTTATTTATAGCAACTCTTTTCTGGTAACAAAGTATTGGAATCAAGGGAATGCCCATCACATGGGGAGAGGTTGAACAAGTTATGGCATATTATTGTGGTGGAATATTAGTATGCTATAAGAAAAGACAAGTAGGATGCTTTCAGAAAAACCTAGGAAGACATATGAACTCATGCAAAACGAAGTGAGCAGAACCAGTAAACCATTGTGCACAGTAATGCAGTATTTTAAGTGCGATCAATTGTGAAAGACTTAACTACTCTGATTGAGACAATGATACGAAACAGTTCCAAAGAACTCATGATGAAAAATGCTATTGCACTCCCAGGAGAGAACTTATGAACTCTGAATACAGATCAAAGCATACTTAAAAAAACTTCCTTTATTTTTCTTGTTATATTTTTTTCTGTTTTCTTTTGAATGTGGCTAATATGGAAACATGTTTTGCATGATTTCACATGTATAATTGACATCCAATTGCTTGACTTCTTAAGGGGTGAATGGGAGAGAGGGAGAGAATTTGGATCTCAATTTTTAAAAATTATTAATTTAACTTTTTACATGTAATTGGGAAATATTTAATGAAATACATAAAAATGTATTTTATAAAGAAAGAAGACCTAATGTTCAATTTAGTTAAAATATTTAAGTGCCTACCATGTATAAAATACTATACCAGTGACTAGAAAGACAGAGACTGAGTTTGTCAAGTTGCTTATACCTTCCTAGCACCTCATGTATTTGCAGGAGTTAATGATCAGGTATCTAACTTTTACTGAATCTCCAGGCACCAAAAGTTACTGACAAAATCTCTAAGGTAAAAACTATACCAAGAACCCATAATCACAGCCCAAATCTAACACACAATCTTGGAAAACACATCGCATACGCTATACCCTACCAAAATAAAAGTGGTAATTGTTTTTGAAATTACATTTGATTTCCTCTCCCGATGTTCTAAAATGAAATTACAGAAGTTGCAATCTAAGAATATAAATATATCCAGTATGGTAGAGGGGATGGAACACTGGGCTGAGAAATAAAGGGCCTAAAACTTGTTCAAGATATTTCACCTCTTTAAGCCTCAGTATTCCTCAGTAGAATGAAGATGACTGAGTTAATGGCTATACAGAAGCCCATTCAATTAATTACTTTTTACCATCAAGAAATATGTCAAATAAAGTAAAAGAACAACAAAAAAAGAGAGATGAAAAGAAATTCTTGGAAGGAAAACTTCGGAGAAGAATTAACAGAGAGGATAAAGAAAAGAGTAAATAAATAAGTTTCTGATTTATTGTTGTTTTTGTCCAGATCTGTTATTACACTGATGTATTAATTTTTGAGTGAGGAAACTCAGTTTAGAATGGCAGCTATTCTCTGTATCTTATAGTTTTTTCTGGAGCACCAAAAATTAAATAACTTACAACACTATCAAATAGTTAGCTGGTGTCAGAGGTCAGAATGAAATGTTGGTTGTCTTGACCCCAAGGCTGAGTCTGTGTTTACTTCACAATATATGATCTTTTTTCTAAGAGGTCATAATACAATGAATAAATACTATGAGGTAAAACAAAGTGAAAAGAAAGTTCCATATGGAATGGATAATACTTTAGTAAAAAGAAAAAGGCATATAGGTGTGAAAATTGAACTATTACATGATCACTAAAAGTGGTTAAGAAGGGTGACAAAAGAATTAAAGGAAATTATATGATAAATTAAAACTTTTAAAGAAAAAAATTGAAAAGCAAACAAGAGAACGGATGAGTTTGAAGAGTGGTAGAAAATCTCAATAAATGAGTGGACACTGAAAAAGAAAATAGCAGCAGTTGAACACAAAAATTCAGAGATAAGAAAACAAAATTAGAGCAAAATCAAAAATAACAACACTGGAAGAAGAGTTGAGCTTCCTAAAATCTACAACTGACCTTGAAGAATATCTGAGAAATCTAAGAATTAATTCCTTCTGAAGAAGAAGCAACACAATGAAACAGACTAAATATAAGAAAATCAAAGAAGAAAATTGCTTGGAAGTGGTTGTGTGCTGGTTAATATTTAACAATAGGCTCTCCAAAAAGAAATCCATACAAGAAAAACTTTTAAGTTTAATCTGCATTATTAAATTTTCTCCATTGTTTCCTTAAAGCTAGAAGGCAACAAAACTACTAATTAAGCCCTAGTTTTTTTTTAGCATTTGTTGATTTTCAAAGTATAATAAATTTAAAAGTTTTCATTTGAGAATTAGTAGGAGTTAGCTCTAGCATAACCCTGCCAGGTAATATTGGAAGTAGAAGGCAAATTGCAAATTGCTAAGATACATAGACACTCTTATAGAAGAATTCAAGGTTTAAATAACTCAGAAGTAATTCTGTTTCAGTGCTTTTATGTCTAAGAAAGAATTTTGTTAGTCAGGATGAGACAGTTGACATAATAAGGGATCATAATTTAAACCAAAAGGCTAAAATACAATGTACCAAAAAGCAAGAGAAAACTATATCCTTAGATTGTATTGGCTAGAAACAAACCTATATTCACAAGAATGCTGCAAAAATTGATAGAAAATATACTCTAGCAAGTTATTGTATATAGAAAATACTTAAAACACATATGCATATAAATAGTTAAAATGGAGAGTGAGAAAAAATTTATTATGCTTCAGATAAATTTATTAAAAAATACAATTTCAGATAAGGCAATAGTAAAAATACATTATATTAAAAGAAGCTGATAGGGAAAATAGAGCATTGCAAAAGATACCATATAAAATGAAATTACTATGTTAAATCTATATGTATTAGGTGGTATTATATCTAAGTATTTAAAGGAAAAGTCATAAGAAATGCAAAAAGTTCTACATAGAAACACAATATAGGTTATTTAAATGATTTTGATATGACTCCTTTGGGTCTTTTAAAAATATATATTTAGTATTTTATTTTCCCCCAGTTACATGCAAAAATAATTTTAAACATTCATTTTTAAAACTTTGAGTTCCAAATTCTCCCCCTTCCTTCTTCCCTGTTCTTATTGAGAAGGCAAGCAATTAGATATAGGTTATACAAGTGTAGTCATGCAAAACATATTTCCGCATTAGTCACGTTTTCACATTAGTTTGTGAAAGAAAACAGACCAAAAAAAAAACCTCCCATGAAAAATAAAGTAAAAAAAAGTATTCTTCAATTTGTATTCAGGTACCATCAGTTCTTTCTCTGAGATTGGACAGAATCTTTCATCAAAAATCCTTCAGACCTGTCTTGGATCATTGTATTGCTGAGAATAGCTAAATCATTCATAGCTGATTGTACAATTTTGCTGGTACTTTGTACATAGTACATATCATTTGCATCAGCCCATGTAAGGCATTCCAGGTTTTTTTGAGAGCATCCTGCTCATCATTTCTTAGAGTATAATTGCATTCCATTATAATCACATATCAAAATTTGTTCTGCCATTTCCCAATTGATGGGCATCACTTCAACTTCCAATTCTTTGCCACCATGAAAGAGCTGCTATAAATATTTTTGTACATACAGGTACTTTTCCTTTTTTTAAAATAACTTTTGGGATACAGACATAGTAGGGGTATTACTAGGTCATAAGTATGCATGGCATTATAGCCCTTTGGATGTAGTTCCAGGTTGCTCTACAGAATGGTTGAATCAACTTCATCAACAATACATAACTGTCTCATTTTCTCCATATCCTCTCCAACATGTATCATTTTCCTTTTCTGTTCTATTGGTAAGTGTAATAGGTTTGGGGTAGTACCTAAGAATTATTTTAATTTGCATTTTTCCAATCAAGTGTAAGTTAGAACATATTTTCATATGACTGTGGATAGTTTTGATTATTTCATTTGAAAATTGTTTGTATCTTTTGATCATTTTAGAATTGGGGAATAGTTCTCATTTTTATGAATTTGACTCAATTGTCTATCCATTTCAGAAATGAGGCTTTTATCAGAGAAACTTGCTTTGATTGTTTATCACAGTTATGATTGCTAACTGAATTTCCCTCCCCCCATTTATTCTATTTTCTCTCTCCTTTCACTCTGTTCCTCCTCAAAAGTGTTTTGCTTCTGACTATTCCTCCCCCAATCTGTCTTCCCTCCTTTCTTGTCCACTTCCCCTCCTACTTTCATGTAGGGTAAGATAGATTTCTATACCCAAATGAGTGTGTATGTTATTCTCTCTTTGAGCCAATTCTGATGAGAGTAAGATTCATGCACTCCTCACCTCTTCCTACTTCTCCATTGAAACAAGATTTTTCTTGCTTTTTTTACATGTGATAATTTATCCCATTATACTTCTCCCTTTCCCTTTCTCCCAGTATGTTCCTCTCTCATTCTTTCCCCACTACATTCCTTCCTTAAATTTATTTATTTAAGATATCATCCCTTTGTATTTAATTCGCACCTGTGTCCTCTGTCTATATATACTCCTTTGAACTTCCCCAATAATAAGGAAGTTCTTATGAGTTACAAGTATTAACTTCCCATGTAGCAATGGAAGCAGTTTGACCTTATCAAATCTCTTATGATGTCTCTTTCCTCTTTCCCTTTATATGCTTCTCTTGAGTCTTGTATTTGAAAGTCAAATTTTCTATTCAGCTCTGGTCTTTTCATGGGTAATGCTTCACAATCTTTTATTTCATTGAATGTCTATTTCCCTTGAAGGATTATATTCAGTTTTGCTAGGTGGGTGATCCTTGGTTGTAATCCTAGCTCCTTTGACCTCCAGAATATCAAATCCCAAACCCTCTTATCATTTAATGTAGAAGCTGATACATCTTGTGTTATCCTGACTGTGGCTTCATAATACTTGAATTGTTTCTTTCTGGCTCCTTGCAAAATTTTCCCCCTTTACCTGGGAGCTCTTGAATTTGCCTATAATCTTCCCAGGATTTTTCATTTTGGAATCTTTTTCAGGAGGTGATCATTGGATTCTTTTTATTCATATTTTACCCTCTGGTTCTAGAAATTCAAGGCAATTTTCATGGATAATTCCTTGAAAAGTAATTTCTAGGCTCTTTTTAAAATCATGACTTTCAGGTAGTCCAACAATTTTTAAATTATCTCTCCTAGATTAATTTTCCAGGTCAGTAATTTTTTCAATGAGATATTTCACATTATATTCTATTTTTTCATCCTTTTGGTTTTGTTTTATTGTTTTTAAATTTATCATAAAGTCATTAACTTCCATTTGCTCAATTCTAATTTTTAAGTAATTATTTTTTTCAGTGAGTACCTCCTTTTCCATTCAGCCAATTCTACTTTTCAGGGAATTTTTTTCTTCAGTGAATTTTGTGCCTCTTTACCCATTTGGTTTTTTTTTAATGTATTCTTCTCCCCATTGTTTTTTGTACCTCTTTTACCATTTGACCTAGTTTGCTTTTTAAGGTGTTATTTTCTTCAGTATTTCTTTTTGTGTGTCTCCTTTACCAAGCTTTTGACTTTTTAAAATGATTTTCTTCCATCATTTTTATTTCTTTTCCCAATTTTGTCTCTACCCCTCTTACTTGATTTTGAAAATCCTTTTTGAATTCTTCCATGGCTTGAGACCAATTCACATTTTCCTTGCAGGCTTTGAATGTAGGAGCTTTGACTATCTTCTTTTGGGTGTGTGTTTTGCTCTTTTTTGTCCCCATAGTAACTTTCTACATTCAGAATATTTTTTTCACTATATGCTTATTTTCCCAGCCTATTTCATGACTTTTGATGTTTTTGTTAAAGTAAATCTCTGCTTCCAGAGTGGTGAGCATACTGTCTCAAGCTTCAGGGCTTTTGTGCAGGTGTTTTCAGAGATACTTCTAGGGACCTCTAAATTCCCAGTTCTTCCAAAGTAGTATGATCTAAGGAGAGGTGTTTTTTTACACTCTGGTCTGTGAGTGACTCAAAGCACTCTTTTCTGCCCTGGGACTGTGACGAGGGTCCCTGCTTTGCTAGGGCTACAAGCTCTGGTGTGCTAGTGCTCCTCTTCACCCTGGCATTGCCACACAGGACTGTGACTCAGACCTGAATGTGGGCAAAGCAACAAAATTCTATGCCAGTGCTAGCAAAGAGAACCTTGTAATGTCCTTCTGACCAGTTGTTTGACCCCCTTACTGTGGACCGAGAATTCTGGAAGCAGCTGTTGTTGCTGCTGATTCAGTCACTCCCAAGGCCTGCTCCTGGTCTGGGTCTATGCTGGTATGGCCTGTTCTAGGCTGTGCTCCACTCTCACCCAGGTGTGATGGATCTTTTCTGTTGACTTTCTAAGTTGTCTTTGGCTGGAACATTTTTTCACCCTATCCTCTTGTTGTGCTGCTTATCCAGGAATTCTTTTGTGACATTATTTAAAGGTGTTCAGGGGGTTTTGAGGTGAGCTCAAGCAAGTCATTGCCTTTTTAAAGATATTTTGGCTTTGACTCTTTCAGGTCTTGAAAAAAAAACTGTTGTCAGAATAAATAAGGAGTTTTTCCATCTGAACACAATGTTGGCAAAATTAGATTAGATAGATCTAATGTGCTTATTAAGTGGAACTTTTGAAAAGTTTACCTATTTTCTAGGATTATCGTTTCCTTACAAAAAAATGACCAGATACTTGTGCATGAATAAAATCATAAATTAATGTATATAGGCTGATAGATCAAACACTTAATTTATAGGTTATTTGAAGGATAAATTGTAATTAATCAAGGATTTAAGGATGAAAGGCTCATACCTAAAAGATAATATCTTGAATAAGTGGGGTAAAGAATATATCACATGCAAAAAAATATTATAGTATAGAGAATAAAAGTGAAACAACATATAAAAATTGATAACATTCAGTTAAAACTATCCTTAAAGGAAAATTTGTATCTCTTGATACTTTATTAACAAAGATGAGGTAGTTAGATGATATGGACAGAGTGCTGGACTGCACATCAGGAAGACCAGAGTTTGAAACCGGCCTCACATACTAGCTGTGTGACCCTATATAAGTCATTTCAGCCTCAATTTCTTCATCTGTAAAAGAATAATAAAAATAATAACACTTACAATTCAGGATTGTGGTAGTGAGGAAATTCAGTGATGAGCAAATATCTGTGAAGGACTGTGTAAACTTTAAAGTATTATACAGGGTGTCCCGAAGTTCATAGTGCTATTTTAAGCCTTACCACTTCTAAGTTACACTAAGACTTTTGGGATTAAATGCTAACTATTGTTATTCTTGTTGCTGTTGTTACTAACAAGTTAAAAATGGCAAGAATTAAATATCTGATTTTAAAAAGCCAAGAAATCTAATAAATTAAAAGTCTAAATCCAGCCCAAAGAAAGACATTTTGAAAATCAAAAGAGAAAAAAGAAAGCTGAAAACAATAACAGCAAACCAGAGAAGTGCTAAACAAAACACTAAAAATGGAGTCAGAGGACTTGTCATGAAATAATTTATTTGTTGCTCATTATATGTGTGACCTTGGCTAAGTCATTTACTTTCTCTGAGCTTTAGACGTCTATAAAATGAAGATATTGAAGTAGGTGTCCTCTGAGGTCCCTTTTAGCTCAAGGGATATGTTCTTATATTCCCATGATATACTGTTAGTTAACTACATAATGATAGATCATTAAAATGGAATAAATAAAATAAATGAAAATTAAAAAAGGGCTGCTGGTGGTGATTCACAATGAAGAAAAAGAACAAAGAAGTTGTATTAGATTATCTGTAAGATCCTTTGCAGTTTAGACAAACTGTCATTTCCTAATTTAAAATTTACAAGACAGGATTCTCACTTTGCAATTTGCATTCATGCTCTTTCTTTTAGTAAATCAATTACACTGTTATAATGTCAATAAAATTCTTTAAGTACTAATTATATACCAGGCACTGTGTTAAGCACTGGGAATGCAAATAAAAAAAAAGATAGTCCCTGCCTTCAAGGAGCTTACATCCTAATGGAAGAAAGACAAGATGCAAAAGGGAGTTTAAAAGTGTATAGGAGGGGGCAGGGTTGGGAGGCAGGCTGGGGGTGGTGGTGGTGGTGGGGAATGAAGGGATAGAGATTAAGGTACCCAGCACTTGAAGTACAGAAAATCATTTGCATATATCCATTCTAAAGGGTGATGAAAGTTGGCTGGTCTGGGCCCCTCACCCAAAATGGACATCCTGGGAGGAATTTATTGATTGGAGAAGGGGCCTGGTTAACCATAGGGATGCTCCAGGGTGAGAAGGCCATAGGAGCTGAAGTTGTTTGCATGGTGATAATCCAACTGAGGTTTGGTATTGAAGTCTGGAAGGTCAGAAACACAGTTGGGAAAGAATGAAGGTTGGCGCTTTCTGTGGGATCTTTTATACATGCATTGATTTACCAAGGTTTCTTGTTTGGGGGCTATTAGAAAAATGAGACGGGGGTGCAGTCTCTCTTACTGGAGTTAGGAGGAACTGAGTTCAAATCTGACATTGGACACTTACCACATACTAGCCGTGTGACCTTGGGCAAGTCACTTAACCCCAATTGCCCATTCCTTCCCCCTCCAAAAAGCAAAAAGAAGAAAAAAAAGAAAAGAAAGAAAGAAAAATTAGACAGACTATCTCCTGGAGTGTACTTGGGCCTTTCAGGTCATGAGAATCTCTGACATGAGGGCTATATGTCTTTTGGTTGCTTCTCAACAATATCTCTGCCATATTCATCAATTTGTTCATTTCAAAATTTATAGATATCATACTATCTACATCTATTTTTGAAAGCTGAAGCAAAATGCAAGAAAGAACAAATATGGAAATAATTTTAAAGAATTTTATAAGTCTGACATCTTCCCTTTGGTAATCTTATGCCCCCAGTTTCATATGGCCAAAAATCTCTCCCAAAACAAAAAACCAAAGCTAAATGCAACCTATTTCCTTTTTCTCTATGTCCTTCTCTCCTCTTTCACCATAGAAATATGTGAATTTTATTCAGAAAGGTACTAATCAGTGAATGAAAGGGTTTATAATGAATTAATACTGGTGTTTCAATATGGGAAATCTCAACAGAAATCATGCAAAAAGGCCACAGAAAATAATGGTAAGCAAATGTTCAGAAGCAAATAATTACCGAACCCAGCAGAATGTCACGTTTGTTTTCAGCCTCAAGGGCTCAAGATCCTTTTAATGGACTCTGCTGGAAAAGATCTGAAGGCTTCCACATCACAAAAGCCCGGAAGGCTGCTAATTTTGGCTTTTTACCAGGCTGACCTATTCATTTGAAAAACAGACTGGTTGCAGACATGGTTTGGGTTTTGATGGCAAAAAAAAACTAGCAATGATGTAAAGGGGAGGTACTCATAAAAGCTGGGGCAGGTGATTTCAGTACTGGTGTAGATGACTCCAAACCCATGGCTTTTGTTAGTTTGGAGTAAATATTTAATCTGTTTCTGTGAAGTGGGTTCTGAAACTCACCAAAATCTAACCAGAGGATGAATTCTTAACGTTTTTTTGTGTGTCATAGGCCCCTTTGACAGTCTGGGTCATGCTGTGAAACTCTTTTCAGAACAGAGATATATGTATACACACACATACACATACACGCACACACACATATACATATATATTTAAAAATTATAAGTGAGGGGAGTGCTAAATTTAAATGAAAGATTAGGGAAAATAAAGATGTATTTTTTCTCATCCATATTCATGAACTCATCTAAATTCTAGGTTAAGAACTCTTGAGCTAGTGTAATGATTTACTTATTAATCTGAAGTTACTGGGGGAAATGCCACTGTTTCCAGATAACTGGAATCATTAAATGATTAGAATTTCTCATTTTAACCTCTTCAGATAGCAAGCATTCTAGAATTAAGCTAAAATTTAAGACTATACTAAGACTTTTGGGACATCCTATATTATGTGGAATATTACAGTGTCAGAAAAAAAGTGAATAGGAAGAATGCTGAGACACTGATATAAAATATTAAGAACCAGGAAAACATATATATAGTAATAATAATGTAAATGGAACGATGATACTTTTTGTCCTCCCTCAACTGAACTTACTATATCACTGAGACTGGGTATGGTAGGCATCATTGTAATGTGACCCTGGAAAAGTATACACTTTATTCAAAATGAATAGGATAGGTAGAGAAGGGTTGTTGTTGGTAGTACAGAGTAGCATTGCATGTTAAAATCTTCCCATGTGAGGAAATCCAGGAAACAGAGGGAAGAAGGATGATGAAGAACAGTTTGGTGACTATGAAAAACAGAAGTAATAAGAGGCTAGAAGTGATGGTGTATGCTTTTAATTGTTGCTGGGGGTGTGGTGATGGCACTGAGGCTGATGGATTACTTGAACTCAAGAGTTCTGAGTTGCAATAGGGCTAAGGCTGATAGAGTGTTCATACTAAATCTAGCACCAATATGATTAGACCTCTGGAAGCAAGGGCTGGGGGGAGGAACCAGAATGCCTAAGTCTGGAACACAGAGCAAGTTAAAGTGTTCTTCCTGTGATTGGATCTGTGAATGGTTATTACACTTGGGAGGCTCAGTCTCCAAAAATAAATAAAATAAAATAAAATAAAATAAAAGGGAGCCACTATTGCCAGTATTCTTCAAAGAAAGACTGAAAGTTCACTTTTAGGTATATTTTACAGATCTGTCTCATTTTTGTATTGGTTGTTCTTGTTGCTTTTGTAACCTCTTCTGACTCTGAAATTCTATAATTCTGTGATATTCTTAATGCAAGATATGTCATCAATGAAATGTGTGATTGAGAAAGGAGATTGACTATACATGTAAGGAAAGAGAGAGAGGAAGAGAGAAAGAGAGAGAGAAAGATTTCAAATTGACCCCCCCCCACTGCTTCTTACAAAATATGAAAAGATAAAAAAAAAAAAACCTTCAGCATGTCATTTAGAACCTCTCTGAAGGACATGGGAAAGAAGTACATAAAACAAGATGGCAAGATTGAGGGTGGTTGGTATTGGTGGTTAGTTCCTATATTGATGAGATTATGAATCCATCAATGTTTTATGTGTATATACTTGGGTGTATGCATAGAGTTGCATTTTATATGCATTATACACCCATGCTTGTATATGTACACATATGTTATATTATTTAGATTATATATGCACATGCAAATATATGTTTATATATTTATATATAGTTTGCTAGATGAAAGTTAGATTAAAAATGAATTATAGATAGAAAGACATGAAATTCAGAAAAAGAAAGAAAATCAAAAGATGATAGAGATGGAAAAAGTATAGATAGAAAAATAAAGATCTATAAATTAGAAAAGATAGATGATAGATAAATAGGAAAAAGAAGAAAGATACATATTACAGATAAATAATGAGGTAGAAATAAGGAAAGCTTAGTGATAGAAAAAGGAAGAAAGATAGATTATAGATAGAAACATAAATAACAAATAGAAAAAAGAAAGAAAAAAGACAAATTATAGATAAAAAGAAATTTATAGATAAGAAAAAGAAAGATCATGAATAAAAAGAAACACAAAGATTATAGATTTATAGAAAAAGATGATAGATAAAATTTAAAAGATAGAGATTTTGAATAGAAAAATTTTACAGATAAAAAGAAAGGAAAAGATTGATATATGAATTGTGGATAGAAAATGAAAGATGGTAGATCAG
>CM053601.1:35294052-35312448 GCA_028646575.1 Pseudocheirus occidentalis | reverse complement strand
AGAGAGAGAGAGAGAGAGAGAGAGAGAGAGAGAGAGAGAGAGAGAGAGAGAGAGAGAGAGAGAGAGAGAGAGAGAGAGAGAGAGAGAGAGAGAGAGAGAGAGAGAGAGAGAGAGAGAGAGAGAGAGAATCTGTCATTAAAATCCTACTGTGATACCTTATAGACTGTATGGAGGCAATCTCAGATCAACAGAGTGCATATCTTTTCAGGTCCTAACAAACAGCATTGAGTTTGAATGTGGGATCTAGTGAATGATTATGTATCTACTGTCCAAGGACAAACCTAGCTATGTGTAAAGGGACTTATCCCAAGTTTAGTTCTTAGGTGAGGATTTTTTTTTTTACTATACCTACTCCTGAAACATCATTTGCTGAAAAGTGGAGACATTGTAGTAAAATAGTAGAATCCTGAAGTATTTTGGATTGTGATTGCTGATGGCTATAGGTATAGATTGGGTAACACAAGAAAGATCTTATAGTAGGGAAAACAGCAAATAAAGATGTTTTCAAAAAGAGGAAGAGAACGGAGCCTGTAAATTAGGCTCATAAATGTAAATTAGGACATATGGCCAATAAAGGCAGCTAGGTGGTGTAGTTAATAAAATGCAGAACCTGGGTTTTAGGAACACCTAAATTCAAATCCTACCTCAAACACTAACTAGACTTGTAATCCTGGGCAAGTAATTTGACCTCTTTACTTCAGTCTTCTCAACTGTAAAATGTAATAATACCTCGTGTGTTTCTTGTGAGAAGCAGATGAGATAATATTTGTAAAGTGATTAGCATGGTATTGACACATTAGTAGTTAATGCGTAAATGATTATTTCCTTCCCCCAATTATTCCAATTATGTTTATTTTAGATCTTGTGCATATAATTATAGATACACATATATACAAACATACACATACACACATACATACAAAGATTTATACCTAAACAACTTACAAAAATACATATTAAACACCCATTATACACAGAGAACTATTCCAGGTAGTAGGAAGATAGTTGACAGGCTTCCTACTTTCATGAAACTTGAAGGAGGAGGATATTTTTAAAAATTCCACAAATAGCTAAACTTGATATATGTGCAAGAAACACTGTCCTTTTAAGAAAATAGATTAGAACATTAATGAAAAGGACAGAAAGAATGTTATTGTATAAAGAAAGCTTTTTTTATTTGTTATTGATGTAGGACATTACTACTATTATGGATAAATATTTTGATGCCTAAAGGGAGTTAAAATAATTTTGTTTTACTATACAATGCTATTGTATGTATATGAAAAAAAAAGTTTTCAGATAATATTTGGAAAATTTTGGATATTTTGCATATATGAGTACTGAGATCTCTTTATCAATAAAACAGTGATGCCTTGCTTGGACTGAGAATAGCCCCAAAGGAAATGATTGACCATGTTGAAATCTTCTGAACTACAAGTAACATGGGCACCTTAGCAAATTTGCACGTGCATGTTTTGTGACTAAATAGAAAAGAGAGTAATATTAAAAAAAAAACAAATAAGACCATTAGGAAATCATTAACATTTGGAGACAAAATTGAGTTGTGAATTTTTATTCAAAAAGTGAATCAGCCATTTAACACACAGCAGAGCAGGAAGAGGACTTTAGTTCTCTAAACTAAACTATGGGTTATAGAATCGGAAGTTCTTTTGTAAAGAAGGAACAGAACTAAAGATACAAGAAGGAAAAATAGAAAATCTATTTTGTTGGAATGGTGGCAGTCTACCTGAGCAAATGATTGTAAAAGGGAATTGCTCTTCAGCGCCACCCAGAGTTGGAGAAAGGTGAAGCTTTTCATACTGGATTATTGCTCTCTGCTGCCACCTTTGGCATAAGCATGAAAAGCAGAGGAAGCTTTGTGATGCCTTTGTTATCTTGTGAGCCAGCCTAGACTCAACCTGAACAGCATCGCTGTAACCTCCTTTATGAACGAACAGAAGGGCATCCAGGAGAATGAATCAATGACTGGTCTGGTGTGACTAGCTCAGAGACAGTAGTATGATGATGTTTGCAATTTTTAGCTTAAAGACAACTGCTGTTCACATTAAGAACTAATCTTTTCTAAATGCCTTTTTGATTAAGTATGATGGTTACTGAAAGAATTTATAAAGGCTGTGTTCAAGTTGAGAAGAGGATTTCTCCAGGAAAAGGGTGGTGGGGATCCACAGTCAGTCAGTAGCACAAAAGCCCTTTTGTATGGTTCCTGACCAACACTGAAGCCTACAGTCCAAAGTTTAAGATTACTTTAAACATATTCATTTACTTCCTTCATGTATTTCCCTGACTATTTTCTGTAAATATGTCCCAATTTATATTGGTACATTGGTAGGATAGTGTGATCTAAGTTTAAATGTATACTGTGATGTATTTTATTATATATACATTTACTGTAATATATTTGTATTTATAGTATCATTATATCTTTTGTTTTGTTTTTAAGTAAATGGTTAGGTTTAAGGTCCCAAAATGTCATTATTTTGAGTGTCAGGTTGGATATACACATTGGATGGGGGCTCTAAAGTTACACTGGTAAGTAGAGAAAGTATATTTTCTTTCTTTAGGGTTACCCCCAAGTATCCTTACAGGGCAGGTAGGTGGCACAATGGATTGAGTGCCTGCCTGCAGTCAGGAAGATCTGAGTTCTAATTTGATCTTAGACACTTACTAGCTGTGTGATCCTGGGCAAGTCACTTAACCCTGTTTGCTTCAGTTTCCTCATCTGTAAAATGAGCTGGAGAAGGAAATGGCAAACCACTACAGTAGCCTTGCAAAGAAAACCCTAAAAGGGGTCACAAAGAGGCAGATACAACTGAAAAAGATTAAGCAATAAACAAAAATATTCTGAATGAGTGTGAATGTGTGGTAGTAGGAACTTGGTTTTTCTAGTGTGAGGGCAGATTGGAGGAGTGAGCCAAATCCAAGTAAAAGTAAAAGAGGTGTGAGAAATAGCATGTAGGTAAGTGGGGGATGGGTATTATAGACAAGCAAAACAACCTGAGAAGTGGTGGAAATAAATTAGTAGGCAGTGTCTAAAGACTTAGCTCCTGAGGGGTTGAGGTCTATTTGTAGTACGGAAGAAATATTTTCTCTGCTGTTCTTGCCAGTTTCTGAACGAGAGGAACATTTAATTTGGCTGGCATTTCCACGGGGTTATTTTGATGAAATGAATGTAGTTTGTTTGGTATTTTGTGATTATAGAGTGGTTCACTTGGTGACGATTTGGGAAATATCACAGTGAAAATTAGAAGACTATTTAGGATTGACTGAGGATTTTGAAGGAGAGATTGGTGAAGGGTAGGAGGAGGGAGGCAATGTCCCCTCTGTTGTTTGTCCTTGGGTCTCTTGATCTTGTGACATCCCCGTGGTTTGGGAGATATTCATGGTGATTGTCAGTTGACTGTCATAACCTGGGCACCTCATCTTCAGTAATTGTCTCCACAGTTAGTGCATGTTACCACTAGATGTTGGTTCAATTTCACCAGTTCATGGTCTAAACAACACCATATATGTTTGATCTGGGATCATTAATTTCCAAATGTATGAAGTGTCTACACCAGGGGATAAAAAAAAGTGAAATGATCCCTGTCCCACAAAGATATTTGCATTCTAATTGGGGATGTTCATTTGAACCAAACATGTCCATTCATTGCCTATGAAACTTAATTCTAACATAAATTTCATATCTTTTTGAGCTATTTAATATCTGCTATGATCACTAGTGATTTCATTGTGTTATCTGTATAATTCTATGGAATCTTTGAGTTGGAATAGACTATAGAGGTCATCTCATCTCATTCATTGCATAAATCCTTCCTATGATATTTTTGGCAGATCCATGATGGTTAAGGTACATGTCATGGTGACTTCATCATAGTTATTCCTGTAGTCAGTGATTCAGATCTACCATTTCCCCCCTCATCCAACCAGAGTCTCTTCTATAGCATCAATGCTATTTTATGCATTTTTATTCCTTAAAAAATAAAAAGAACCAAACCCTATAATAAGCCTGTTGTAATGTTAATGGGATTTAAGATCTTCCCCACCAATTAATAGACCTCACATGAAGCCCAGTAAAGGAAGCTTGCTTAGGGGAGGTTGCTTGTAGGAAGGCTTTCACACCTTTTGCTACTTTCTAATTAGGCATTGAGTCATGAAGGTCATGATGCCTTCTGGCTTTGAGAAGTGTATATATACTCTGAGTTGATATTTTGCTTTGGGGGTTCGCTTATGAGAAGGATCTTGTGATTCCCTGGTAGATATTTTGAGCGGTTGTAAGTTTAGAGCTCCCCAATTGCTTATATGTAAAGGCTCTCTCAATCTAGGGATGTATGTAAAGTATGTAGTTGATTCAGACAGTCAGAGCCCTGTATGGTGGTCTTTAATTCTCTGCTTGTATTTTCTCTGTTTTTACTTTCTCTGAAGTTCAAGGAACTTCAGAGTGCTGAACTAGTGAATGTAATTTAAACAGACTGTTGACCTCATAAATAGCTATCTTTCCTAGTAAAGCAGATCTAACAACCCATGCTAGCAGCTATCCTGGGTATGCCAGTGTGGTTGCCACTGCACCTACTCACCAAAAAGTTAAACCCGTGTTGGTCTGGTCAGTTCCAAATCTCTGCATCTGTAAAATGGATCAATTTAGCAAGGCAGGTAATTATTCATTGCATCTGTAAATCACCAACCAGTCACATATGTTTTGCTTCTCTGATGAATATTTTGAAATAATTTTTCTAGTGGTGTCTGGCCTGGGTTTGTCTTTGAGAAATAACTATTGTCCTGGATCAAAGATTCCCATCTTCATATGCTGTAATGCCAGGTGCAGTAAAAGTTGGATAATCTTCAGTTACACTAATTATTCAAGGCCTATCAGGAAGACTGGAAAGAAATGTGTTATAGGTGCTGTCACTGAAGAACTTGTTCTCAGGGCCATCTTTATTAAGAAAAAAAACTACCTCTTAAACGATTTTTGGAAGCCTTTACTAAAAAGTGAGGTTTGGTCCTTTATCGAATAAAAATGATGCTTTGTAAGTAGAACACCACAAATATTTGCTTATTTTAACTGAAGGTTATTACCTCTAGCTCTTTTCCTCAAACCAAATAACGACCCAGAAATTAAAAACTGTCATTTGCTTATCTTTTGTCTTCTTCCAAGGAGAAAGGAAAAGTATTACCACATTTTCTCCTTCTGCACCTGATAAAACTGTAGAACCAAACATGATTCTAGAAAAAAAAATCTAGGTATAATAATTTACCCAAGATGAAGGAGATGACATAGTGATAAAACTGGCATTAATATATTCACCTCTTGACTCCTGGTCCAATTCTCTCTGCTGTATTATCTGTGTTTTAAAAACATTAATTTGGAGTTTAACAGAGTTAGAAGAACCTCAGTTCTATACAAGGGCAGCAGATAAGGTACCTATATATATGTATATGTGTGTGTGTGTGTATTGAGGGGATAAAATATTAACCAAAATAAACTTAGTAGAAAAAGAGCTAAGGAGATGAGAAAAAAGAAGCTAAAGGAGTTTTGAGTGAGTCATACAGGAACTGGAACAGAACAGACTGAGTGGTTTCCAAGCCCAAGACATAAGGAGGACACTCCACTCTTCAAAATCATTGGAGTTAATAGGGTTGAAGATGCTGTGGCACTCAGGTTGACACGATGCCCCTGGCTTTGGGTCTCTTTCCTATTTTAAATGAAACTTAAGATAAGTGAGGAGCATGGAGAAATTGATGTATATAAATGTTTGGGCTGAATTCTGTACCTCTGCACTACCTCACACCTCTGACATATGAATAATAGTTATAAATTTCAAAGGAGGCTTTGGCTTCATTACATTACATTACTGCAGGGGGGAAAAGAAGAAAAAATCCTCAGCTTTTAACTTAGTATGTCACTAAATTATTCTTTCCCTCATTTTTAAAATTGTAGCTCTCCATTTCCCTCTCTAATGAAAATCCTCTCATGAGCTCACTGCATGTTTCTGTTGCTTTACCTGAAGACTTCTGATCATAGGAGCAGAGATTAAGATTTAATGACAGCTCAGGGGCTCAGTCTCACTTGCTCATTATATAAGTGAGAAAACAGGGGCATAAGGAGATAAGGTGGCTTCACCTAGAGTACAGTGTAAACCTCAGAGGTATGATTTGAACCAAACTCCTTTTAATCTAGAGCTTATACTCTTTCCCATGGACCATGTTGCCTCCTTTGGCTATCACCATCTCTAGCTATTATAGAGGACTACATCTTCTCCCAAGAGGTGACTTTGTGGCACTTTTTGCAACATGGTTATCAACTTAAAGTTATCTTTGTAGCACCAACATGATATTCACAGTACCTACAGCAGCTATGGATATGCGGAGTAATGCTGAATTGCAAAATATAACAGACTCTCCATGTGGAAGACAGAACCAAAACATTTATTCAAATACTAGAAAGCTGAATCCCAACACCAGAAAGCCAAATCTATCATAGCAACAAAGAAATCTATATACAATAACAATGCAGAAGGTACCACCATTCCCAAACCTTCCCCCTGCTAAGGCCTTCCCACAAACAAACACTCATGGCTGGCTGCCTGCTTCCTCTCTCTCCCTCTGCTCTAACTACTCTAACTAACTTATTCTGGGCTTTGCTCCACCCTTTCTGCTCTACCTGCTCAGCAAGCTCCTCCTACCACAGACTCATGTGACTCAAGTAAATGACATGGGCCTACTAATGGATGGGAAAAATCTTCACATTAAGCAAAAATGCATTAACAATACAGTCTTTCAAATGTTACACAGATAAGGTTGTGCCACTAAATGCTTAACAACCAATTTTCCAAAAAAAATCTATGTGTAATAAACGTTTAAATTTAATCTGCTTTACTAACCTTTTCTCTGTCATTTTCTTATATATAGGCAGTCAACAAAATGATAATTAAAATCCTGATTTGTAGCATTTGCTGATTTTGAAGGTATGAATGCTTATACTGAAAATTTAGTAATTCAGTCTCCCAAGCCAACCTGAGCTGGCTCTAAGGACATGGCTAAATGGATTTTTCTTTTAACAGATGAAGAATAGGCAGGAAAAGCTGGCTTGACTCCCTCTTATGGTTGTTAGAAATGGGATACAGAATTTAGCTAAATGTTAGCAAAGGACAATTAGATTTAAAGATGGAAGAGACCTTTGAAACAATGTAGTCTAAACCCTTCATTTTACACTTAAGGAAACTGAGAAGAGATGAGAGGTACGCTGCCTTAGTTTATATAGTTCATAAGTAGCAGAGTCAGGATTTTGAACCCAGGTCCTCTGCTTTTGTGTCTGGTATTGTGTGCACCACACCATGTTGATCCATTCATGACTGCAGTGGTTTTGTTAGTAGACCTGTAACTAGCAGAGAGGATGTTTCACATGCAACTGCCTAAGAATTAAAATGCCAAAACATTTGGAACAGGACCCAGTAAAGTCTTGATTTACAACAAAGAGCCATAAGACCTTACAATACCTTTTGATGTAGTGTAGAGGTGTCAGTGATGGGGCAGTAAGCCTATTTCCTAGTGCTGAAGGTGTTGGGTTGCAGCTAAGGGAAAAGAGCGTATGTTGGCATTCCACTAGCTGGCAGAATTCCAGTAATAAGCAGTTCTGTTGCCATTGACGACTGCATGTCTATCAGTCATGCTGGAACCCTGAAGTTCAGCCAAAGAATAGTTCCTAAAAAAGTGAACTGAACAGTCTGGGATTCAGTGCACACGAGAAAGTCATTGTTGAAGACTCTTGAGCGTTAGTGTCATGTTAAAAAGCATGGTTCTCTATTGGTCGGGTGATAATTCACTCTTCAGAAAGGTCAGCACGTACCTTTTATAGAGAAGGTGGTCATTTGATGCTTTTTTTTTAAAGTTAAGACTTATGAACAAATATCTCTTTTCTTTTCTTTATTTCCACCACTACATTGGGAAAAAAGACAAGGAAAACAAATTACATGTGATAAATATGTATTATATATATATATACACACATACACGATATATTTATATACATATAAATACACATATTGTATATACCCACACATATTCATATATATGTATATTTAAGCAAAACAAATGACCTCACTGGCCTTGGGAAAATGCAGATATGTCTTATTCTGCACCCTCAATCCATCATTTCTTTGTCAGGAGGTGGTGAGTATGCTTCATCACTGATTCTTTAGAATCACGGCCAGTAATTGTGTGATCAGAGTTCTTACAAGCTTTCAAAGCTGTTTGCTTTATGGTGTTATTACATAAATTGTTCCTGTGGTTCTGTTCATTTCACTCTTCAGTTTATACAAGAACATTAAGTCATCACATTTCACATTCCGCCTGCTATACACAGTTCAAGACTTTGCCTTTTTAAATTACACTCATGTGCCAGGCTAATGGTTTTCAGGAAGACAGACAAAATGCTTTCTTCATCATCACTGTATAGACTTGTTCATTTGGGCAAGCATTTCTTAGTTTGCTTGCTTGCTCCAATCTTAAGTTTCTACTTTATAAATAGCATGCCCTAAATCTCACTGTTCTGCCAGAAGGGTCCTCATGGGAAGTGATTACTACATATATTTATTTAGAATCATATTCCAGATTTATGCCCTTGATAATTAAGATGACTTTATAGCTTTATGTATCTCCTCCCAAGCTCATAGTCAATTGGAGAAAAAGTTTCACTTAGAATCTTTTGCTCAGAATGAATTCAAATAAAGGTAAATGTGTGTAAGGAGCAGAACCAGAATTTGAACCCAAGTTCTTTGACTCCCAATCTGCTGCTGTTTCCATTGTACCATGCTGTTTCCCAAGGTAGATATAGGATTATATATAGATATGTAGATTAAAAACCAAACATCAGAAAGGCTCTTCTGTTAGTTGAGGGGAGCTTCACAATATGAATCCACATTGCATACTATTTAATCAATAAATCATGGGGAGAAGGACTATGAACAGTAATGGATCTACATATAAAATGTAATGCACCACCTTCCCCACCCCTAAGATTTCAGTGTCCTGCATCACAGACCCCGTCATTTTGCACTAGTTTCAATTTTAGTGTAAGCTAATTGTAGGCTCCTAACTTTGGCATTTATTGATTAATAACAACTAGAAATAATTAACAATAAAGTATGGTGCCTCCCATGTCTTAAGCATTTAATGAAAGTGTGTTGAATTAAATAAGATGGCAATACAAGGAGTTATCTTCCATTTTATCACTTCCTTTTCAAATGTTCACTACAATTGATTAATTTCTGACATCTGAACTTTAGGTGAGAATTAGAGATAACACCAGTCAATCACCAAACATTATTTAAATGTCTACTCTATGGCAGACACTGTGCTAGGTGTTAGAGGAACAAAGACAAAATGAGTTGGTCTCTGACCTCAAAGAACTTACATTCTATCTGGGGAGACAACGTATAAATTTATAAATATATCAAGATAGATACAAAAAAATACAAGGTAATTTTGGGGTGATAGGAACTAGCAAGTGTGGGGGAATTAGGAGAAGGCTTCCTAAGCCAAGGGACATATAGTCTTGTTCTCTTTGGTACTGGGCATATATAAATAAACATTTCTGTCTGGTTCTTACTAAAGGCAGAGGTGCTTCAGATCTATTAAAATATGGTGCCAGGTTTTTTGTTTGTTCCTCTTAAGAACTAACCATAGACCACAGAGTTCTGGGCATGCAAATATAGCCACAGGAGAAGCCATCCAGAGGGCTTTCTGATTCCCACTGTGACCTAATCCTCTGAGTATCTTTTGGTTAGAACCAAGTGTTCATATCCCATTTCACTTCCTCCAAGTACATGGTCCTACTGTGTCTGTGGTCTTGATGGACTAAAAATACCTTAATTAAATAATCAATGAACTGTAATGTCATATGATGGGTCACCTTGCTTCAAGTCTCTCCCCACTCCAGTCAGTCCTCCATTTAACCATCAGATTGGTTTTTCTAAAGTTCTTCTAGTCAAGTCATTCTCCTCCTCCATTCATTAAATTCACGTGGCTCATTATTTTCAGGATCATATGTGAAATTCTCGATTTGGCTCTTAAAGCCTCTTCATAACTTTAGCAACAACCACCTTTTGGTCTTATACCTTACTCCCCGTCACATACTCTCTTGGAGTATGACACTCTGTGAGTCATACATATAGATATACATATTGCATTTGTATGTTGTATTGTATATATACATATTGGATCTGCTGCTCTCTTTGTCTTCCTTCAAATCTCAGTTCAAGTCCAATCCTATTTGACTTGCTCTGTATATATTTGTCTGTATGTTGTCTCTCCCATTAGATTGTAAGCTGCTTGAGGGCAGGGACTATCTTTTGTCTCTTCTCTATCCCTTGAGTGCCTGGCACACAGTAGGTGATTGATAAGTGTTTATTGATTGATTACTTGAATTTCTGAAGGAAGTCTTTCCTAATCCTCCTTAATCTTAGTGTCTTCCATTCCAGACTACTCCCATTTTATTCTGCACATGTATTATTTGGACATATTTAAATTTTGTCTCTTCAACAAAACTGTGAGCTCCTTGGGAGTGAGGAGTGTCATTTTCTTTTCTTTTCTTTTTTCCCCCAGCACTTCACACAATGCTTGGCATGTCATAAATGTTTAATAAATACTAGTTGACTGACTCACCTCCAATCTCTGACCCTGTTACTTCTCACTTACTGTCCACCATTTGTAGACTGCTGTCCCTCCTCACCTTTGCCTCTACTTCCCTAGATTCCTTCAAGACTGAGTTCAAATTCAGTTTTCTGCAAGAAAAAGTCCTAGTCTCCCCCAACCCCAGTAGCTAGTTCCTTCCCACTGAGATGACTGCCCATTTGCCCTGTTTTATCCTGTATGTACATTGTTATTTGCATGTTCACTCCCTCATTGGACTGTGAGACTCTTGAGGGCAGTACTCTATTTTTGCCTTTCCTTTGTATCCCTGGCACAAGTACTTTGCACATAATAAATGGTCAATAAATGTCTTTTGATTGATTTTATTTTAAATATTTGCATAAACATTTTATTTTATAGATTAGAATATTTTATAGGAATAATGACTGGACCTGTGGTTATGGGTATAAGAAACTCCCAGATGAGAAAACTACCAATGCAGGTTGGCACCTTTAGAGAAACTTTCAGAGTTTGGAGCCTAGAGAAGAGGTATCAAATGGACTGAGTGAAGCCTGAACTAAATGAAAATGTAGGTAGAAAAAATTTTTTAAAATAAATAAAAATACATTAGAACATAGATAATGTCAATATGTGGTTTTCTAAGTAAACGTCACTGGTGGCATCCTTATCTATGGTTTAGTGGTCCCCCATTTCTATTTGAATTTGATACCACTTGGTTTAGAGTACTTTGAGGTTAAATGACTTGCCCAGTATCATAGAGCCAGTATGTGTCCTAGGCAGGACTTTAACCTACATCTTCTTGGTACTGAGGCTAGACCTCTGTTTGTTATACTATACTACTTCTCATTATACAAAATACAGAAAAGAAATTAAATAAATAAAATATATTATGTACTTGTGAAATTATATTACAAAGAAAAAATATTTTAGAAATTCATTATAGGTAGGATAAGTTCAGCCCTGGAGTCAGGAGGACATGAATTCAAATCCGGCCTTAGATACTTATTAGCTGTGTGACCCTGGGCAAATCACTTAACCCTATTTCCTTCAGTTTTTCATCTGTAAAATGAGATAGAGAAGGAGATGGCAAACAACTCCAGAATCTTTTCCAGGAAAAATCCAAATGGAGTCGTGGAGAGTCAGATATGACTGAAATGATTTAACAATGACAATATATAGGATAAACACACCTGTATTTCCTAGTGCAAGGTTATTCTCTTCCCCTGAGCACCTAATACTGGCTACTGGCCTTCATATTTACAAAGTATTATTTCTCTGGTTCCTTAACTACTAGCTTTTACCTTTTTCCATTTCTAACATGTTGGTATTTCTCCTCATAATAAATTTATTCCTTGTCTAAGCTCTCTTAATTAGACACATATAAGAAGGAAGAAATAATTCCATCCTTTTTTTCTTTCTTTCAATTTTTTGCCCATCAGCCTGCAGCATTCAATGTCAGTATGCTGTAGACAGCAATGTCAGGTAGTCTAAAAATCTGTGCTGAGGTCTTGAAGCCTTTTATAATAAATTCATTTATGATTGTGGATCCCTTCTTTTTCCTCTCCTGGCCTCCACAAGTGACATAAGCCATATCCCAGCTGCAGATTCCCTTTCCCTTACTCCCTAATTCCTGACATGTACATTAAGAAACTCAGTTCCTACTTTAGCCCCAGATCCAAGTATGGCTCCAACCTGCTTCTCAAATTGGTTTTTCTCTGCTTCCACCCCCAATCCATATGTGCACCTGAGTTGGACTTGTCTCTACCTCTTGGGACTCTGTGTAACAGGGGACTTGACCTCACTCACCTCCCAGCTGTTGGAAGCTCTCCCACAAATTCTGGACAAGTGCCTGCACCCAACCCACTCCCTGATCTGAAAGCATACATTTTCCAGGTGTTGCCCACCTGGAAAGGGTTAAAGGTTTCCAATTCAGGAATGATTCCTTACTCTCAAAATACCAGGTTGAGTCCCCCTCTCCCACTCTGTAAACATTCCTTTCCTTCAAGCATTCCCATATATACAAATTTTTGATTAATATTTTTCCTTATAAAGTCAACTCTGATGGGTCTGAATGATCTTATTAAACAATCTTTGCTTCTTCCCCTCCCTCCCACTGCTCTCTTATGGGCTGTTCAAGTCTTTTCTCTTCAAATTGACTCTTCCTTGAAATTAAGTATGACTTAGGGACTGGAGGGATTGATTTCCAATGAAAGATTAAAATAAACCAATCTGTTGCATTTAGCTAAATGATAACCAAAGGGGGAAAGATGATTAATGTCTCCAACTATTTGAAGGGGGTCAGTACCAAGCATTATTTCTGAGGGTAGTAACATAAAGAAGAATGTTAGTTAAAAAGAGGGAAGCATATCAGAAAAGTCCTCTGAGGAGAAACAAACTGATAGGAACTAGTGAGAATACATCTCAGAGAATGCCGTAACCCAGACAATTCTAAACACTTAAGGATATAAATCTAATTGCTAGGGCCTTTTCCCAAGGGTCCCCAATCTCTTTGTTTTACAGGCAATAGGAATGAGGTAAAGGAAAATGTGAGTGCCTGACAACACCTACGAATTTACCCATAGCTACTCTCCTGTAGACTAAACCTCAATGTTATTTTTGTTTGGTTTGGTATTATTAATGGTTTTTTGTTTTAATTACACTTTAATCTAACTTGCCAATGTACTTGTTCCTCACCACAGTGAATCTGCCCTTGGAACAAAGAAAAATAGTGAAAGTAAACCAACAGACACAGAGACCACATATGAAATACACACACACACACACACACACACACACACACACACACACACACACCAGCCCTCACACTTTCCAAACAACAGGAAGGAGGAGTATTTCCTTATCTTCTCTCTGTACTCAAGATTGATCATTATAATTGTGGAGAATTTTTCTTTTTCTTTTTTTTTTTGTTCTTTTCACTTACATTACTGAAGTCCCTATGCATATTATTTTCCTTAGTCTTCAAATACTATTTCCTACTAAAGAGGAGCCTGGAAGGGGTACGGGTAGGGGGTCGGAGGAGAGGCACAAAAATTGTTCTTGGTTGAAAAACAAGACCTATCAAGAAAAGTTAAAAGAATGTGGGACTTGTAACACAGAGAAGGCTAAGTACTGTTAGTTAGATATGCAAATAATCTGATTGTTTTATCTGCTGAAGAGGAGGAAACAGATAGACTTCAACATGTGGGATAAATGGAGAAATTTCCATTTAACAGTTATTGTCAGTTGGTCAGTCAACAGGTACATATTAGGAGCTTACTATGTTTCCTACAGTGAGCTAATTACTGCAGATAAACAAAAATGGGCAAAATAAAGGGCTGCTCTCAAGGAACTTGTATTTTAATGGGAGAGCAATTGTGTACATGAAAGATATATATCTGTCTCTGTCTCTCTCTGTCTCTCTCCATATATACACATATACATACATACATACATATGTACACATACATACACATACATATATGTATATATACATATGTACAGATAAATGGATAGATAGATGGATGGATAGATAGATAGGCAGATATATAGTGTAAATGGAAAGTTATCTTAGATGGGAGGGACTGGGGGAACTAGCAAAGACCTTTTGCAGAAGGCAGGAATTCAATTGGGTCTTCAAAGATTCCAGGGAGGATAGAAGTCCGAGGTGAGGAGGAAAAGCCTTCCCAGTATGGGTGGAAGAGGGGGGAGAGTCAGTGTAAATAGTTGGAATTGGCAGATAGAGTGTAGAATACAAGGTTCTGAAAGTAGGCTGGATCAACTGATTTGTGAAAGAAAATGAAAGAAGACTAGAAAGATCTGAAGGGGACATGTTGTGAAAGGCTGTAAATACCATAGAAATTTTTTTAAAGAATTTTTTATTTGATCATAGAGACATTAGGAGAGCCACTGAATGTGGTAGTGGAAGGTGAAGAGGTAACTCCTGAACTTCATGAAAAATCACTTTGCCAGCTGGGTGGAGGCTGGATGGGATTTAGGTCAGGCAAATCACTTTGCCAGGAGGATGGATGGGCTTCAGGTGAGAAAATCAAGGGGCTTAACTAGAAGGCTATTTCAAGAGACAAGCAGAGAGCTGACAAGGATTTGCTACAGGATGGTGGTAAAATGAGTACAGTGATGTTATGGAGGTAAAAAAAAATAAGACTTGGTAAGAATAATAGCTGGGATTTATATAATGGTTCAAAGGTGGCAAAAGACTTTACAAAAAGCTCATTTTATCCTCACAATAGGTTTAGGAGGGGGATGTTATTATTAGCACTGTTGTATAGAGGAGGGAACTGATCCAGCAGTGGTTAAATGACATGCTCAAGGTCATACTTTTAGGATCTGTAGTAGGATTTGAACTCAAGGCTTCAAGACTTTCAACACTTTATCCAGGGGTAGGGAGCCTGCAGCCTTTTGGTCACATGTGGCTATCTAGGTCCTCAAGTGCCACCCTTTGACTGAATCCAAACTTCCCAGAACAAACCCTTTTGTTAAAGGTTTTATTAATAGTGTCCACTGTGTATGTGGACAGAATTGGTTCAATTGGATGAAGCTCCAGCAAAGAAGATGGGGAAGGAGTAGTTAAGACTGGTAGAAAGAGAACCAGGAGAGAGAATATCTAGGAGGAGAGTGTGACACACTCCAGAGAGACCAAGGAGGTTGAGTGCTAAGAAAAGGTCATTAGATTTGGCAAGTAAGAGCTTGCTGGTAACTCTGAATGGAATAATTTCAGCTGCATGATGAAGTTGGAGGTTAGAATGAGGAGGGTTTAAAAGTGAGTGAAAGGAGAAAAAATATTGGAGGCATCTAGTAGTATAGGCTGATCTCTCAAGGAGATTAACCAAGAAAAGAAGGGGATATATAGGGCAATAGAAAATGTGAGGTTGGATTGAGGGAAGTTATTATTGATGTTGAAAGGGGGAAGACATGGGACACACCAGAAAGATCTCTAAGAAAGGTTTTGGAACTTCTTCTGAAGACAACATTGTGAGGTAGATACTGCTCTGGACTAGTCAGGAAAAAAATGTATTTATGTTGGATGTTTATATGTGTGTCCTTAACATTTCTTATAACCTTATAATTTTAGTGTTTCTGTATCTTAGTCATGTGTTTGTAGTTAGAATTTCTGCGTCCCAGACTCACAATCAGAGCTTTAAAGCAGATGATGACTTGGATAGTAGCAGTGACCTTGATCTTGGGTTCATGCAATCCCCCAATTTGAATTTTTATGTCCTTAAGTTAAAATTTGGGAGAGGTCATAGGATTGTTTTTCTCTGTTCTTGGACCTTAGATAGTTTAGAATGTTTCTACAATATATTCATCATAATCATTCTAAATATTATCTTAAAAATTTACCTTAAAAATTTATTCTAAATACCTAATCAATCTAAATATTAATAATTTAAGATTTTTAAAAGGCTCAATTTGTCTTGAAAAGAGGACTGGCACTGAGTTTTTCAATTCTTACTTTAAGAGTACCCAGTTCTTTCTCAGTAATTGTACTTGGTTGTTCCGCTGTCATCTTTGTTTAGTATGTGACCACATATGCCTAGTGCTGGGCTGAACATGCTGAAAAAGCCAGGAGAATGGAATTACTTTCTTCCTCTTGGGCTACTCTCATTGAGACAGCTGTGATTTTCAAATCAAGCAAGGAAAAGTCTGCCCAGAGCCAATGTTTCCATTGGTCTAGGGATATATGTTTAATCCTGATTTCTATCAAAGGAAATCTTATTTCATCTAGGTTTTTGAATGCCTAATAATAATAACACTAATGATAGCTCATTTTATAGCTTTTTAAGGTTAGCAAAGCACTTCAAAAATACTATCACAACCACCTTGGGTGCTATTGTTCCCATTTTATAGATAAGGAAATTCAAGCAGGCACAGATTTTCCATGATTAAAACACAAGTTTTGGGCTCTTTAAGATCCAAAGAGCATCCTTTCATACAAAGCAGGACAGAGTATCCATTCATCAAAATTTTAAGCAAGTTCTCATAATTCTTTACTCAAACTTTGTAGACAAGGAGTGACTGATTAATGTGATACCCAGAGTCTGGTACTTGGCCAACTCTAGTTACAGAATTATAGAATTCTAAAATTGGTAATCTACTTCAATTCACACCTGAAGATGACTCTCCTCTATAACTTAATTGAAAAGTGGTCATTCAGAGTCAGGATCATGGAAGGATTGGAAGCAATTGGAACCAACTCCTTCCAGTTTCCAGAATGATTGTTAAACATTTATTTAGCTTACAAGAGCATCTAACCTCAGAAATCAGTGAAGATATCAGGGTTTGATTTATTGTTTTGTTGATTGCCTGCACTTAAGGAAATGATGGGGAAAATGCTAATAAAGCAGATTAAACTTAAAATCATGTTTATAGACCAGGCTGTTAAAACATCAAAAGTGTGTTCTGCCTGAATTTCTTTTAAAGGGGAAGCTGAGTGAGCTGGACAGGGCACCAGCCTTGAGTGAGGAAGATTTGAGTTCAAATCCATCCTCAGACACCAGCAACTCTGCATAAGTCATTTTTCTCATTTGTGAAATAAGTGTAATAGTAGCCTCTACCTTCCAAGGTTGTTGTGAAGACTACATGAGCTAATATTCATAAAATATTTTTTAAAAACCCACAAAAATATGTAGAAAGCACTATGTAAATTTTAGCTATTATTGTCATTGTTGAGATCCAGATGTTTTAATATTGGGTAATTAGCTATTATTATTGTTGCTGTTGTTGTTGTTAAGTATTTACCAGCATACCCCTGAACAGAAACGACCTTAAGGTGAAGTATCCTTGGAATCAAGGAGTTATTTTGTGGACCACAGGTCATAAGCTTCAAATCCAATGTTATTTTCACCCCACCACAAGTCAAGAAGCAGAATCTATTTATGATACCATGTCAGTTTCTTAAAGAAAGCAAACTGAACAATTGTGGCCCACATTTTCATGAAGATGTGATCCTTGGGAGGTCAAGATTTCTTCTAAACATTCCATCCTTTTTTCACTTGCAAGAATATCTGAAGGAACTGTTTTTACACCCCTCATAGTAGGCAGTTCCTAGTGACAAACCAGCTATAAAGCTTGAAAGTTTCCTGAGACACAGACACATGTTTGGTACCTGTCCAAGGTACTAAGGATTTGAATCTAGGTCTTCTTTAATTCCAAATCCAGAATTCTATTCACTACTCCATGCCAGCTTGGAGCAAAAGAAAGTAGGTGAATTAAGAAAGTTACTAGCACATTTATTAAGAAATTATTAAAGGGGGGTGCTAATCATAAAATTCTCTTTTTCTAAATATTCTTTCTTTTAGTGCTAAAACTAACAGCACTAGAAAAGTCAAACAATATTAGGCTCACCAACCTTGTAATAGGATAGCAAAAGTGAAATAAGGGAAATGGAGTCATGATTCAGGGCTTAATATTGAAAGAGATGAGTTCATTTCAGTTCATCTGTAGACAGCACACTAACCAACATGGCTCACTTTTCTTAGCACCATTTCAGTCCCTGTTGGTAGCTGTTGCAATACCAATGATAACAAATTAATCAATCATGAATATTCATGATCTTTCTCTCTTTAAAAAAAACAATTTATTTTCATGAAACCTTCTGTAAAGCCAATCAGCAGTAGATTTCTGAGAGAATGCTACTGTGAGGAGCTTTTAAGATTCGGATTACATAGTATTAGTGAACACTCTGTTTATTCCATTACAAATCTTTATTCA
>CM053601.1:35261088-35287699 GCA_028646575.1 Pseudocheirus occidentalis | reverse complement strand
GTCTTCTTAAATTCCTCACTTCTGTTGAAGGCACTAGATTTATTTCAGTTACTCAGGTTAAAAAATATTACAGTTATCCTCATTCACTCTCTCCTACTCCCTCCATTGAACTAATTGTCAAGGCTTGTTGTTTCAAAATTATAATGTTTTGGGCTTTTTTCCATCTGTACCCTTCTTCCCACCACCCTATTTCAGGTTCTCATCCTCTTTTGCCTGGTTGACTGTAAAAGCTTTATAAATGGTGCCACTGCCACAAACCTCTCACCTCCCACCCATTCCCAGAGTAATATTCTGAAAATGCAAGTCTAATTATGTGATTTCTCTGCTCAAAAAATTTCAGTTCCTTACTATTACTTTGAGGATGAAAAAAACTCCGACCTAAACTCTTCTGGAATTTTTAAGTATTTTTTTTAATTAATAGAAATCTATTTTTCCTCCCTCCCATCTCATATTCTGTTGGAGAAAAAAATAAAAATAAACAAAACAAAAAAGAAAAATGAATTAGTTTCTTATAAAAATATGCACAATAAAGCAAAACAAATTCCCTCATTGACCATGTTTAAAAAATAAAGTCTTATTCTATAGTCTAAATCCATAATTTGTCTTTTAGGAGGTAGAGCACCCTGCTTCCATAATCAGATCTTTGGAATCATAAATCGTCATTTTGGTTATCAGAGTTCTTACCATTTTCAAGATTGTTTGATTTTAAAGTGTTATTGTTATATAAATTGCTCCCTGATTTCTGCTCATTTTGTTCTTTATCAGCTTACATGAGTCTTCACAATTGTTTTATAATATGGATGATACAGTATTTTCTCATCACTTCTCTCTGAATCAGTTCATAAAGGCCTTTTTCTGTGTCTTAAAAACATTGTCTTTTCCCTAATTTCTTATGTAACACATAATATTCCATTCACATGCCACAACATTGATGCAACAATTCATTCATTCTCCAATTGACAGGCATCTATTTAATTTCCAGGTTTTATCACCACAAAAGAGCTGCTATTGATCTTTTTGTACATACAGGATCTTCTCCTTTGACATCTTTGGGTTGTAGTCCTAATAGCATTATGGCTGTGTCAAAGAGTCTGCAGTCTTTAGTAACATTCTGTACATAAATTCCAATTCTTTCCAGAATGGCTATACCTGTTCGTAGGACCACTTCCCATAGCCTTTCCCTTTATAATCTCCCTTTACAAACTTTCCATGGTTGTTTTTCAGTATATATGTTCATATTGTCTCATCTACCTAGAGTGTAAGCTCTTTAAGGTCAATGTTAATTTACTTTTGCCTCCATATATAGGTCATCTGAATAGAGTTGATGATTAAAACTTCTAGTGCCTGATGAGATCACACTTCATAAACTTGTCATTTGTGTGCTTTGGGCACATCTCTTTACCTTTTTGGGCCTTGATTTCTCCCTGTTTAAAATGAGGTGACTTAGTTTTTTTTCCTACAAACTCTAAGCTTATGATGATGCCTTGATGGATTAATCATTTTAGTTGACCAACCATTTCAATTGGTCATCTAACATGGGTTTTTCCTCATTTATCTCTCACCCAACTCAATGAACATGAACCAAGGTCATGGTCTGTATCCATCTCACTCAAGCATTTTGGTTGTACCAGCTTTAGGCTCACTGCTTTCCACTCAGAATGCATCGGAGACGAGTACTTTAAAGGTGTAAAATAAAGGAAAAATAAAAGATTTCCAGAACCTAGTACACCCCTCAGTAATTTCATTTGCAGGAAATGAAGCTATCTACAAACATTCCTGAATCTCCTATATCCTCTAAAAAAATCTGCTGACTCTACTATTCTCTCAGACTACTTTCCTATACTTCCCCTCTCCACCAATTCTTAGTCAAACCCCTGTAAAAACTTTTCTACATTAATTACCTCAACATCTCCTCTCACTTCTCAGCCCATTGTGGCTTCTAAACATCTTTAATCAGTTAAAACTGTCTTCTCCAATGGTCCCCAAATCAGCTGCCAATCTGATGGCATTTTGGCATCCTTCTTGACCTCTCTACAGTATTGAACATTGTTGTACACCTTTATTCAGTCGTTTTAGGAATGTCTGACTCTTTGTGAGCCCATTTTTTAAGGAAAGATACTGGAATAGCTTGCCATTTCCTTCTCTGACACATTTTACAAATGACAAACTGATCAGGGTTAAGTGACTTGCCCAGGGTCATCCAGCTAGAAAGTGTCTGACATCAGATTTGAACTGAGATCTTCCTGACTCCATGTCTGGTGCTCTATCCATTGTGCTACCTAGCTGTTTTAGAATAGATGTTGGAAATGATCTAACTTAACTCTCTTCACAAAATGCAGGGTCTAAGGGTTAAAGAGATAAAGTGACTTGTGCAAAGATAAGGATGTGGTACTTTAATCATTTTCACTGCTCTCATGCTTTTTAATGATTATTAAGTCTTTTCTCAACACAATCCTGCCAGGTAGATAGCACAAGGGTTCTCATATCCAATTAGTGGTGGAAGTGAGATTAGAAACCGGTGTCCTGGCTTCTAGTTTAGAGTACCACACTCCCTCTTCCTTTTCATCTTTTGCTACTGTCCAACGTGACCTCTCCATTGCAATTAGAACAATACACTTTCTTAGAAATGTCCTGCCCATTCCCATTTCACTGCTCCTGCTCTTTTTCCTTTCCCATACTGCTTCTCATAGTATATCTATTGTAACCACATTGCTGGAGTGGATCTTGCACTCATTCCTCCTTATTCCATATTTTGCTTCAAACTCATAGGGTTAATATCAGGAATATTTGGGTTTAAGTAGGTTTCAGTGGAAATAGCTTGGCCAGCACCAAACACTGACATTTTAGCCTAGGCTGATTCCCAAGCTGACACGGATGATGAATGAACATTCTAGCTACCCTTTCATGAGAGTGAAGGGCATTTTACCTGTCAGTCTGATCTGCTTTCAGGCCAGCGGCAGGGCCTAGGTCACTAGAATGAGATATTCTCAGATCAGATGTGCTCCTTGCCATGGCAGTCCTTTACTGGACAAAGCTGCTGGTCATGCTCTTTTCTGTTCAGCCTTTCATTCAATAGAAGCATCCAAGTTCAGAATCTGACACATCCTTCCTGGTTGGGTTGCAGCAATAAGTAAACTTAGGTATTTGTGCAGCTATCTGGAGAGAAATGGTATGTTAAATTGGAAACAGATGGACAGTATGACCCACACAGCCCCGGAATTCACAGTGTAACTCAGCAGAATTAAATCAGGTGCCTGACACCCTGACAATTTTGTCTCAGTAGGAAAAGAAAACACCTGGAAACTCTGTGATTGGTGGTGGTGTGGTCACCATTTTTCCCTAGTTGTTTTTCTGATTTGATGTTAGTTTGATTGGAGTTATTTTCATTGTCCTTAAAAAATCATATTCTACCTTTACATATGTAGAATCTCTTCTTTCTCCAGTTTTCATCACCCCATACCCCTAATCTGTCAGCTCCAAGACATTGGCTAACACGTGAACTCTGAATCTGGATGAGAGGTTAGTTTGAAAATCAAAATAGCCATTTTTCTTTTCACTTGGAAAATGTACTCCCTTCTTTGCACCCTTTGATTGTCAAGCATGCTCTCCATCATCTCCTCCCTAGAATCTCAATAAATAATGCTATTTTGAGATGTTATTTTTGATGTCCATATCATGGACATAATCATAAATTGTCCATGTCAAAACCAATTAATGTTAACTGGATATTTGCAATTTGTATTTTAAGAAAATAATTTGCTCGGCAGATTATCATAATTGATCTTTATATAACACTTTGCAAAGGATTTGAATATGCATACATTCTCTCATTTGAACCACATGGATCCATAACAATTCCTTTAAGTATGTACTACAAGTATAATTGCTCCTGTTTCAAAGGTGAGGAGATTGTCTCAGAGAGGTTAGGTAATTTGCCTATGATCACACTGCTATTAAGTATCATAGGTATATATTGAATATAATTATCAGAGGCAGGATTTGAACCAAGGTCTTCCTGGTACTCAGTCTAGAAATCTATCACTAGCCTACAATGTCTAATTCTTCTAATTGGATGAAATCCTTTATAAGGATTTATGAATTAATAGGTTGTCCATGGAACCTTATACATGGCAAGCTAAGTTTATTTTAGGAATATCTCTCACTTGTGGCTCCAAGAAGGTGTAGCATGTGTAGCAGGTGGATGGACTAAACCAGGTTGAGGGTAACTAACAGATTTCAAAACTGTTGGTTGGTAGTTAGGAGGATATCTACCCCAAGCATTTGAAGACTTTCCACAGTGGAATGGGTAGAAGAGAACAGTTTGTTCTAATGGCCATGAAAGCAGCTGAAGCAGGTGCTGAAGAGTGCTTAGAGCTTGGTTAGACATCCAAGATGCCAAGATCATCTACTGCATCCCAGCTCATTGCCAAACATCTTGCCTTTTGTCCTGCCACTGGACTTCCATGACTCTGGAAGAGAGAGTGAGGCTGATGACTTTGTGCAACTCTGCCTCACTTAAATTCATTTTACAGGCAAGTCAAGACATCACACTCATATGTCATTAGTTCTCTTTGAAAATTAAGGGCTAACAACAGCTCAGGATAGAGCAATAATGTGGACACATTGGTGAAGGACCAAATCATCATCAGAAATAGGAGTAAAGGAGGGGAGAATGTAGAATGGTGTTAAGAACTAATGTGCTTAATATATATTTATGGATCAATTGACATATACCCAATGTTATTGCAAAACAGCATTTATTGACATGATAGAACTTTTTTGTACATACCAATACAGGTATGAGATATACATATTTATACATACAAAATATACATATTTTCTCTTGCATTAGAATGTAAGTTTCTAGATGGCAGGGACTGTTCCTCTTTTTCCTTGTATACTTAATAATTAGTGCAATATTTGGCCACTATTACATGCTTAATGAATGCTTATTGATTGATTGGTGAAGAGTCATCATTTCAGTTTATTGTTTTTATATATCTCTTCCTTCTGCTTCCCTCTCATCCAGTTAATTTGTACAGATGAACAAAGTTCAGATGCACTAGGAAGCCATATGATATTTCTTTCCAGAGAGAACTCTGGAGTAGGAGGAGCCAGGAAATCTAATCCATTATAGTCCTTATGCTGATAGTAACTATATCTGTGAAACTGAACAAACCAAAGTATCTTTCTGATTTTCAATTTCCTAATCCACCAATCAAGAGAGGAAATTATATGGTCCCTAAGATTCCTTTTAAAGATCTTTTTTTTGTTTTTGTTGTTAAAATTTATGCTTAAATGAGATGTAGAAGGGGTTAGTGTCCAGAGAAAAGGTTAGGGGAAATCTGAAGTGTATGGTGAGTGACTGGGAAATCAAAAGGACTGTATCTTTATATAAGGTAGGTTAGACAAGTTGTCCCCTATCTACCTTTAGTCAAGAATAGAGAGCTTTACCTAAGGGTAATAGAATCATAAGTTTAGAGATCAATTAGTCCAGCATCTAAGTATTTTACAAATGAGGAAATTGAGGTCCAGAGAAGTTAACTGATTTGTTCAAGGTTAGGTAGGTGGTAAGCATCAGATCCAGAACTGGAACCCTGCCCCATGGTGGTTTGTGAATTCAATTATATGAACATTAATTAGGCACCAACTATGTTTGAGATATTGTGCTAGATTAGACCCTAGACAGGATGATAAAAATGAAATACGACCTACCTACCCTCAATGAGCTTATATGCAACTGTGCTTGAATGAAGGAAGGCTAAGGGCAGTAGGAGGAAAGGAGGTAAAAGCCAACAGGGACATTGAGCAAAATCAGTAGGGCTGAATAATGAAAGTTGAAGGGTATTTGAAGATGAGAAAGTGGCAATCTCTGTGACAGTTTGCCAAAAGATCTTCAATGATATTTATTTACCTTTTTTTCTTTTTAAGTGATTTATTGCTGCTCTTTTTGTCCTTAAAAAAAACCTTATCTGTCACTTACCAATGAGTTTTGCTCTCCCAGACCATCCCACACATAACAGATTGTTCCCTTGTAACAAACAACCACAGTAACTAGCATTTATATAGTACTTTAAGGTTTGTAAAATGCTTTACAAATATTATTTTAAAACAGCCCTGAATAGTACATGCTATTATTATAATACCTACATTTTATATATGAGAAAATTGAGACAAATAGAGATTACATGACTTGCCTGGGGTCAAGTAGAGTAAAGCAAAACCAGCTAGCTACATCTAGGACTGTATGCTTCAATTTATACTTTTAGTCCCCTACTTTAGTGTCACAGAGAAGGATGTGGGCTTCACTGTCCATCATTCCTTTAAAATCATGATTGGTCTCTGCATTGACCAATGGCAGCTCAGAAATCTTTCAGTGTTGTTTTACTTTACATTACTATGGTTGGGTTGGAAGTTGTTCTCTTTCTACTTATTTTGCTCTGCATCAATTGACGCACATCTTCCTAAGGTTTTCTGAAGCCCATTCATAATTTCTTTTGTTTTTATCTGGTTCTCCCTGTCTTGTTCTTATTAGAAATGCAGCGACCCCTCCTGGGTCTGACTCCACTATTAATCATCTTGGAAGCTTTAGTCTTCTAACCCTGTTCATTCCTCCTTAGGAAATTTAGTAGCCAACCCCCCCCCCCCAACTCCCGCCCCCTGGTGATTACTGTATTAGTGATGGAATTAGTGAGGTAGTCTTACTGGATCTCCCAAATCCTAAATTCAAGCAAACCACCAGCTTCCACATCCCTTGTAGCAGGAATTACAGGAGTATGTCATCAAACACAACCATGATTTTTTTTACTTGAAAATTTATTTTATTAATCTGTGGAATAAAACAAGCAGTTCTACAACATCATATAATAATAATAATAAATGATTGTACATGAAACTGTGAATCTACCATGCACAACTTGCTATTCCCTTAAAATATCAAACAAAGTAATCACATTGGTTTCTCTTTTTCCTTTTTTTTTCGTTCCCTTTTCCCCCACCCCACCTAGACATAACTAGTCTTTAATATTTTCCTTATATTTCTTCTGGATCTTTCATATAAAATTTTCTGTTGAGTTCTGGTCTTTGGGTACAAATACCGAAAAGTCTTTCAGTTCATCAAGTGACCATTTTTTTAAATTCAGGATTAAACTCAAGTTTACTTACTAAGTAAATTGTGGATACAACTCCAGTTTTTTTTAATAAATTAATTTATTCATTTACTTTTAGTTTACTTTATTCAATTTCACAATCCCTTGAGTTTCAAATTTTCTCCTCCCTCCCTCCCATCTCCCCCATGGTGGCATGCACTCAAACACAGGATCTACAAATGTCTTCACATTAAACATTAGTCAGGTTGTAAAAAAGGAATTGAACCAATGGAATGAACAATGGGAAAGAAGAAACAAAACAAAACAAGCAGAAGAAAGACAGCAAGTAGTTTGCTTCAATCTGTACTCAGACTCTGCAGCTCTTTCTCTGGATGTGGATCTCTCTTTCCATCATGAGGCTTTTGGAGTTGTCTTATAACTTTACATTGCTGAGAGGAGTCCAGTCTATCAAGGTTAGTCATCACACATGCATTGTGTCTGTAATTGTGTACAAATTTCTCCTGGTTCTGCTCTTTTCACTCAACATCAGTTTATATAAGTCTCTCTAGGTTATTATGAAGTCTGTGTGCTCCTTATTTCTTACAGCATAGTAGTATTCCATTACATTATTATACCACAACTTGTTCAGCCAATTGATGGGCCTCCCCTTGATTTCCAATTCTTTGCCATCACAAAAAGAGCTGCTATAAATATTTTTGTACATACGGGTCTTCCTCCCACTTTTATGATCTCTTTGGGATACAACCCTAGAAGTGGTATTGCTGGGTCAAAGGATATGCACTTATTTATAGCCCTTTGGGGATAGTTCCAGATTGCTCTCCAGAATGGTTGGATCAGTTTGCAACTCCACCAACAATGCATTAGTGTCCCAATTTTTTCATATCCTCTCCAGCATTTGTCATTTTCTTATTTTGTCATAGCCAATCTGACTAGTGAGATGTGGTGCCTCAGAGTTGTTTTAATTTGCATTTCTCGAATCACTTGTAATTTAGAGCATTTTTTATATGCTTATAGATATCTTTAATTTCTTCCTCTGAAAACTGCCTGTTTATATCTTTTGACCATTTATCAATTGGGGAATGACTTGTATTCTTATAGATTTGACTCAATTCTCTATATGTAAGAAATGAGGCCTTTATCAGAGACATTGATTGTGAAAATTTTTTCCCAATTTTCTACTTCCCTCTTAATCTTGGTTACATTGGCTTTTTGTACAGAAACTTTTCAATTAGTGTAATCAAAATTATCCACTTTGCATTTTATAATGTTCTCTAACTCTTGTTTGGTCATAAAAGCTTCCCTTCTCCATAAATCTGACAGGCAAACTATTCCTTGCTCTTCCAGATTACTTAGAGTATCAGCCTTTATACCTAGATCATGCACCCGTTTTGACTTGATTTTGGTATACAGTGTACAATATTGGTCTATGCCCAGTTTCTGCCATACTATATTCTAGTTTTCTCAGCAGTTTTTTTTTGGATAGTGAACTTTTATCCCCCAAATCGAGGCCTTTGGGTTTATCAAACAATAGATCACTATAGTCATTGACTGCTATGTCTTATGTACCTAATCTTTTCCACTGACCCACTACTCTATTCCTCAACCAGTACCAAGTATTGATATCTCTGGGTCAAAGAGAATAGACCCTATTAAATGGCTCCTAATCCATAAAGGGCATAGGTCTCAATCTCAAAATGAGACATCCCTTTTTTTCCCCTTAGCTCAGGTGGTAGCTTAACTATTTCTCCTTATAATCAAACTGAGAGTCAGCCTGGCATAGTTGGTAGAACCCTGGACTCAGAGCCAGGAAGACCCAAGTTAAAATCCCACATTAGATAGCTATTGGTTGTGTGACCCGGGGAAAGCCACTTAGCCTCAGTTTCCTCCTTTGTAAAGTAAGGACAATCATAGCTAACACTTACCCCATAGGGTTGCTTTGAAGATAATATATGTACAGTGTTTTGAAAAGCATGGAAATGACTGAACAACAATAATAATGTGGAAGTGATCATCCTTTCTATTTGTCCAGCCCTAATCTCTTGCCCAACCATCATTCTCCCATCTTCAATGGTCTATTGAATGTCTCAAACTGAACATACTGTAGACATCTGAAACTCAACTACCCACAATGGAGCTCATTATCTTTTCCTTTCCCATTATCTTTTCCCTTCCCCATTATTCTTGAAGAGTACCATGATTTTTCTCCCTAGTCACTTAAGCTTTGTGTTGTCTTTAACTCCTCATTGTCTTTTCCCTTTCCCCTCATATCCAACCAGTTGCAAAGTCTAGTCGATTCTACCTTCATAACATCTCTTGAACATGCTCCCTTCTCTCCTCTGACATTTTCAATACCCTGGCATAGGCCCTTATCATCTCCCTTTTATAATATTGCAATAGCCTTCTAATTGCTTTCCCTGCTTAAACTCTCTATTCTAAACAGTCTATTCTATCCTTCATTCAACTGTCAAACTGATCTACTTAAAGTGTAGGTCTGACCATGTCACCCCTCTCCACTTCTCTGTAAATTCTAGTGGCTCCCTATTACCTTCAACAGCAAATGCAAATCTTCCATTTGGCTTTTAAAATCATTCATATTCTAGTACCTCCCTCCTTTTCCAGAATCCTTACACCTTCCTTCCTTCCATGCATTCTGTGATCTAGTGACAGTGTCCTGCTTACCTTCTATCACAAAACACTGCATTTCCCATCTCTGGGCACTTTTACTGGCTTTCTCCTATGTCTGAAAGTCCTCATTTCTACCTCCTAATCTTCCTAGCTTCCTTCAAGTCTCAGCTCAATTCCCTCCATTTGCAAGATGTCTTTCTCAGTCCCCTTAATGTTAATGCCTTCTCTGGTGATTATTTCCAGGATTATATATCTTGTGTATAAATGGTTGTTTGCATGTTTCTCCCCCTTAATGGCATTTTGAGCACTTTGAAAGTAGAGACTTCTTTTTTCTTCAAAACAAAACAAAACAAAACCCAAACCTCTCATGTTTACTGCTTAATAAATACTTGTTATCTTGAGTAGGTAAGATAATCAAGTGAGAGACTAGAGAGAGGTAAGAAGACAAGGAAAAAACCTTGAGTTAGACCCACATTTAGAGGATAGCACATTTAAGGAACAGGCATAGAGTTTAATATTAAGGTATGAGAAGATATTAAAGAAGATATGGCCAGCAGCTTCATGTATTCCCAGTCATGCTTCTCATTTTGCCTTGGCCATCTTCTGGTCATCCTCATTGTAACTTAAAACTTCTATTCTCCCTTCCTATTCCCAGCTCTGGAGTAGTAAACAAAGCAATCCTGGCGTTGCTGTTTAAAAAGGAGTGTCAATCAATGCTCTCTTGATTCTGCTTTTCTGTGACTTTTCAAATAAAAATAGCTCTCCCTGGCTATCACTTTCCTGTGAAATGTAGTTGAACTCATCTGTAGGGGTGATTCCATGGAAGAGGGACAGATATTTCACATCTAGTTCCAGTTCACAGTATGGAAGTGTGTGTGTGTGTATGTGTATGTATGTATGTATGTGTATGTACGTGTGTGTGCATGCGTGCTACTTCTGGCCATGTGAAAGGGCTTAGTGATGATGAAGAGTGCTTTAATTGTCTGCTGTACTGGAATAATTGATTATTCAAGGTTTATACAAAGCAAGCTATTGAGCTTTTGAAATTATTTTTCTTTCCAAATAGACTATTTTGAGCTGGTTCCAAAAACTTAGTGGGGAAAATGGTAGTTTCACTGTCTCCCATCTGGCCTCCATGTGGTCAGGAGCACATGGCCATCTCTTTCTATGTTATATTTTTTTCTACCCAGAATTCATGTAAACACTTATCCCAGGGTAAATGTGTGGCAATCTTGTAAATTATGAAAGATTCAATAGTCTCAAGAAGGCATGTGAGGTGATAGCTCTGAAAAAAAGTACTGGCAATAGCCTTTTCCAAAAAAGGAATCAATCCTGAGGACTCTGTTTAGCAGTCTGCTAAGTAAAAAGTTTTATTCAAGAAGTGCTATATGAAGACTGTACAGAGGCATCTCCACTTACCAGGAGCTAAGAATGACCCTTTTGGTATATGTATTCCCTACCTGATGCCTCACTCCCATTATTCCCTAACTTTGAACCAACTATTCTCATGGACATTTGTGTATTTGTACCAATTTGAAATGCTTTGTATCTACTGGTTTTTGCTATATCAACTTACAAAATGCCCTAGCTGAAAGCCAACCAAATTTACTGGCTGATTATTAATGGAAAGCGAAAAAAATTGGGGTTCAGGAGCTAATGCTAGATGTGTAACCCATAAAGCTACCCAGGGTTCCTTGGGAGCAGTCAGCTACCTTGTGGTATATGCAGCCTGACATTTGGAAGAGTACTAGAGGGAGCATTACATCTATATATTGCCCTCCCCCCCATTAGAATTGAATAATTTATAACAGTTTAATACCAACCTCCTGCTTTGCACCACTGTTCTAAATTAGCACCAAGCCCCTATTGTCTACACCAAATATTTAATCTCTTTAAAATAAGGAATATTTTCTCTGTTTTACTCCTGTTGCAAGCCTTAACTAAGACAAAATGAGTAGCTTTGAATTTATGTTGATCAGCGGTTTATACCCTTTGCTGGCTTACTAAACAAAAGCAAATGTCCAGAACAAAGGTCAATATCCTCCAAGTTCAAAGAGAGCTATGCATGCATTCATTCAACCATTTTCAAAGAGGGGAAAAGGGAATAGGGAAGAAAAATCTCTACTCCCAGCCTGAGCTGTATCAAGAATACAGAATTCATCCAGGACATAATTTATGCTTAACATGTCCTCATCACCATGGCTCACCTTGAAACCACCTCAGCTGTCCACTTGCTATGGTGCTGTACTTGTGTTTCCTGCACCTGATAAAATCTACTACACTGTTCTTCATGTTGGACTCTCAGTTACTCAATTCCCCACATTTGTTTTCCATAAGCCTCTTCTTCCAAGGTCATTCTCTGGGCTACCCTGGGTAGTCTTCATTTCTGAAATCTTCTCAAAGTTTAGGGAATGCTGGGAAGGGGACTGTCTGCCAGCAGCTAGTCCCACTCATCTTCCATTCTTACTCCTTGTCCAAGTCTTTTGGCAATGCTACAAAAGGTAGGCTCTGTTGAAATGGAATTTGGAATGTTGTCAAGAAGAACAAGGCTAGAAAAAGAAAAGGGCCATTGGATTGTGCAATTAAGAGTTCATATGTAACCTTGCAGAGACCAATTTTAGTAGAAAGTGATGCCAGATTGCAAGATTGAGGGCTGGGTAAGTAAAGACAGCAGCCTTTAGCTGTACTTTCTAGAGATAAACACCTAAAAAACAAACAGTGGGGGAGAAGAAACGATTATGATGGGGAGTAAAACCAATGAAAGGTGGGATTTTTCTTTGGGGTTGTTTTTCAAAGAATGAAGTGAGTATGTGTTTAGGCTGAGGGAAAGTAAACATTAGAGGACAATCAGAAGATAAGTGAAAGTGAGGAAAGGCTTGATAAAGAATGCCCAGGAAGAATTGAGGGGACTTGGGATAGAGTGGCCAGGTGGGAGGATTAGCAGTGGAAAGAAATGTTCTCATAAAAGGTATATATAGTATTAATGCTAAACTCAATGAATGTCACATTGAGACACAGAGGTGTGATCCTAGATGACTCAATTGATATCTTTGCTCTAGGCAACTCTATGGCTATATATTGAAGATAAGGTGGGAACTTGCATTCGTAAAGTTAGTTTCCTCACCTAGGAATTCTCTATGCCAATGAAATCACATGTCCACTCCACTCCCTATCTCCAACACCCAACGTTAAGTCAGTGGCATGGGGTCTGATACACTGATACTATTTAGCCAGATTCTCTTCTTCTGGCTCCACATAAGCATGCATAGTGCATAGACCATTGTTATCAGGTGTGTCAGCACCCCCTGCCTGTTTTGTGTACGTCTAACCCAGCCGTTCTCAACCTGTGGGTTACATTCAATTTGTAACAATGAAAATACATCCTGCATATCAGTTATTTACATTACAATTCATAACAGTATCAAAATTACAGTTATGAAGTAGCAACGAAAATAATTTTATGGTTGGGGGGGTCACCACAACATGAAGAACTGTATTGAAGGGTCACGGCATTAGGAAGGTTGAGAAACACTGGTCTAACCTCTCTGGGCCTCAGTTTCCTCATCTGTAGAATGAGGGAGTTAAAGTCAGAGGCTTCTAAAGTTCTTTCCATCTCTAAAATTGTGATCCCATACCCCTTTGCATCTGTAGAGAGGAGCACACTATTTCTTCACTGGGAGAAAGGAACGCAAATTCTATCACCTCCATGTAAATCAATAACAAATTTCCATCTGCAGGTTTATAGCAACAAGGCTGCTAGTCTGGGGGCTGGAGTTTTAAGGATTAAAAGGTATATTTCTGCAGTTTTGATTCTTGGTCATTTTGCATTTACATTTTCTGTAAAGGTTTTCTTTGGTATTTTCTCTAAGTAGTGAAAGTTCATGAAATGAATAAGATGATAGAATCACAGAATTTAAAGCTAAAAGGGGGTTCAAGTTTATCTAGTCCATCCCACTCATTTTATAGACAAGGAATATGATCCAAAGAGAGAATGAAGTGCCCCAGCAAAGGTCACCCAGGTAAACCTTCACTTTAATAGTGATTCATTAGTCTTTAAAATCACATTTAGACACCTGTTGATCATCATCTTTAAAATATGATGGCAGTGATTGAATAAACTGATGATACCTTTGTTTTACTTGTACTGCCTTTTTCTCTCTTAGAATTTATTGTGCCATTCTAAAGATTTATTGATCTTTTACGGGAAAAAAAAGTTGGATCCACATTCCCTTTCAAATATGTTTCTGCCTGTGGATCTCATTTTCTGTTTTCATTTTCTCTGCCTATAGCTCATGTCATAGCATAAAGCAATGCAGAACTTTTAGAATAGGAAGGAGAAATAAGAGAAGTTATTCCAGGAGCAATGTAAGGGTCTCATTTCCTGCTCCCTGTATTTCTCTCCCATGGGTGGGGAGCTTGGGATTGCTTCCTATTGAGGGTGGATATGCCAGTGGAGGACTAACCCCCAGGATACTTTTCACTCACTAAATCTTTCACATGTACTAGGTCTGGAACTTTCAGAAATCATAGAATATCCCAATTAATAGTCCTTATCTACCATCACCTTCTAAACTAGCTTTGTCTGTCATTCTCTCTCTGTGGCCTTTTATTCATTTGCTGCTGCAGAATATGCTTTTCAGGATGAGTATTATTTTTAGCTTCAGTGTAGAATCTTAAGAATAGGAAGTGGTGGCAGAGTGATCCAATGTCTGTTGTCAGGATATCTGATGGGTCAAAATGGACAGGATTTAGATGAATCTGGAAATACAGAAGGACAAAAAATTTTCTAAGAAAATATTAAACATCTCAAGCCAAATCATGCATCGGTGAATGGGGGCAGGATGTGATTGAAATGAACAGCAAATCTTGAGTCAGATGATAATTCACCACTTATACAGGTTTGCAGAGATCTGCCCTTTAGCCTGGGTGTTCATGATGGAAAGGCTTCCCAAGATCCCCTTCGTTCTTCCTCCTTGACTCCTGATCCGTATTTTGGTTTATGTTTGCATTTAGAATTGCAACTTTGCTTCTTTATATGTTTAATCATGCTACATTATAGTCTAAACCAGTGGTTCTCAACCTTCCTAATGCCACAACCCTTTAATACTTTTATGTGGGCATATCTACATGTGGATGGATCTGCCTGGAGGTGGATAGAGGAGCTGTGTCTCGGTTCCTAAGACCATCAGAAATATGTGTTTTCCGATGGTCTTAGGCGACCCCTGTGACACATGTGAAAGTGTTATTCGACCCCCAAAGGGGTCTTGTCCCACAGGTTGAGAACCTCTGGTAAGCCCTGGACTGGACTGAACCTAGGATTTCAGAGGGGAGGGTGAGGGCAGAAAGGGCTCCCCCAACAAGACCTGAACATTCTCTGCAACTTAAATTTAATAGTTGCTGGGGGCACTGAGAATTTGAATACTTGTCCCAGTCACACAGCTAGTAGTGGTAGTGGTGGTAGTAGTGGTAGTGGTGGTAGTAGTAGTAGCATTAGTGATAGTAGTAGAAGTGGTAGTAGTAGTGGTGGTGGTCATGGTGGTAGGAAGAGGAAGAGTAGTAGTAGGAGTGGTTGTCATAATAGTAGTGGTAGTAGAAGGAGGAGGAGGAGAAGTGCTGGTAGTGTTAGTAGTAGTGGTGGGGGGGGGTGATGATGATAAGAGGAAGACAACATATATAAGGTAGTGGTGGCCAGGAAATAGTATTTTGGGGTGAGAAGTAACAGGGTTAGCCAGGGGAATCTTAGGATAATTAATTAGCATATACTTTCCAGCAATGATAATGTTAATTTGACTAGTAGAGTTTTCCTGGAGCTTAAGCATTTAAAAGTCTAGTCTTACTTCCACCCTCCAGTGAGGCATTGAATAGTATGTCAGAGGAAGAGTCTGCCTACAAACATAAATAATTTTAATTGAAAAAATCCCTCATAATTCAAGGTAAAAAAATCTGTCTGTTTAATTGAAAAGAATAGTAAAATGTTGTTGAAAAAGCTCTCCAACCTGAACAGAAGCATCAACTTGATTTTGAGAAGTACTGCAAAAATGATAAGTTTCCTTTAGATGATGCCAGTTTCTAACAATGTGGGCTTTTGTATTACTCCCTGGACATTAATGTACTAGTGACCCCTGATGCTTGTAGGGGCATAAAGGAAGTGGCAAGCTATAATATCCCAAAGAAAAAGCAAATTAAATTCACTAGTATGATGAAAAGATCCAGAATGAACTGGTTTAATGTCCTTCCTACCATATACTAAACGTGTGACCCTGGGTGGGTCATCTCTCTAAGACTTTATTAAATGGCAGAGGCAGTGCTCACCTGCTCTGAGAATTACCTGTTCCAAATGCAATCACAGTTCTAGTCCCAATCCTTATATCTAATTATCTTTTAATAATGCAAATTTTGGGCTAGTTGTTCATGTCCTTAGTTATATCTGAGACCAGAAGATCATTGAATGCAAATAATGGGAGGGAGTGGTCATGTTTTCTAGACACACCCCTTGTTTCCTTGGAATCAACCACTTCACTGTAGCCTAAAACACTGCTGAGCTTGATTGTGACTTCTAAACAGAGGGTGTAAATAGGCAGCAAAAAAGTGTAGATACCAGCAGATTCATCTACTGGAACAAGGAGTGGGAGGGAAGAGGGGGAATGAATCCCTCAGCTGGGAGTTGCACATTTCTAAAGCCTCAGGCCTACAATATCAAGTGCTGTCAACACTATTTATGTGGAAAATTGCATTGACATAGTGTAATTGGGATTGTAAAGTAATTTTAATACTGTAATGTAGAATAGCTCTCACCAGTATGGGTTAGCCAGAAGTCCAAACATAATGAAAAATCCAGAGACTCCACTGCCAAACATAAATGTAAGCATGTTGTGGGAAGCAGGAAGCCTGGAGTAAGTCAGTGAGTAAGAGGAAAGCAAGCTTTAATACATCAGCACAGATGTATAGCTGTGTCTATGGAATAGGGACTCATTCACTTGCTCCTTCTCTCTTTGACTTGATGACCAAATTCCCTTTGTTGTTGCAAATTGGGCAGAACAGAACTATGACATGTCCATCTAGAGATGCTTTCTCCTTCAAACATGTTAAACTTGCCAGATTTAATTCTGCCAATACTTTATGGGATAGTGACCCAGAGCCTTATAAAATGGGTAGGTTGCTTTGAAATGAATCTCCTATGACATTTCTGTTTTCAAAAGAAAAGAGAGTAAAGACATGTAGTAGTATAAAAGTAACCTGAATTTACATGTTTCCTTTCCCTTCTACTCTCAGACATTAAGATAATCAAAACCCAAAGGACAAGATAATTTGCCTTTGGAGACTTGGATTAAAGTACTGCAGATTCATAAGAAAAGCAATTTTTTTCACTTTCAAGAAACAGGGACTAAACTTCCCTCAGTTTTTCCTTTTCCCACTCCTTCTTCCCCAATCAGTCTATTATAAGGCCATCCATAATCTGGCCCCCTTCTACCTTTCCAGTCTTCTTACACCTTATTCCTCCACACACTTGACAATCTAGTGAAAATCACCTCTTTGCTTTTCCTTGATTGCACAATATACTGCAATTCATCTCCATGTTGTATTTTCACTGGCTGTCCCCCATGTCTGGAACTCTCTCTTCATCTCTGTCTCCTAGGTCCTCTGGATTCCTTCTAAAATCTCACTGTCTACAAAAAACCTTTCCAGATGCCCCTTAATGCTAAAGCCTTCTAGTGTATCACACACACACACACAAATTATATATATATATATATATATATATATATATATATATGTATATCTTCTAGGCATGTAAGAAATGCTTGTTGACTGACTGAAGCTATTTTTCTTTTTCAAGGTTTTTTAAAAATGTCTTTTGTTTTTAACATAATAATAGTTTCCAAAAATAACTTTCCTTTCTCCCCCTAGATTTTACTTCTTCAGTTGTTAATTGTTACGGCTTGTACAATTTCATTGTCTGAGATTGGGTTGTTTAAGATCTCCATTTCATGTTTCATTAATTTTCTTGTTTACATTTCTATGAAAAAAAACAAACAAAAATTGATTGCTCCCAAGTCCTATGATGCAGTTGTATTTAATACATTTTCTGATGATTCTTTTTATTTCCCTTCCATTGTCAATTCACATTTTTAATTTTTTTTGGTAATTTACCTTTTCTTTTATAAAGTTGGTTAAAAGCCTGTTCGTTTTGTTAGTCTTTTCAATGAACCATCTTTTACTTCCATTTCTTCCCTACTTCTTAAGATTCTTCCTTTGCATTTTTTTGGGAGGGTTTGTTAATTTGTTGCTTCTCTAACTTAATTTAATTGTATAGTCAAGTCATTAGTCTTCTCAATTTTGTTAATGTGTGTTTTCAGATATATTTTTGGTTGCTTCTCAAGCTTTTGGCATATTGTCTCATTATTAACATTGTTTTTCATATAGTCGTTTCATCTTTTCTCTGTTGTTGAGAGGCTATAATAATATGGTACTAAAATAACTTTTACACCCAGTGGGAGCCTAATAAATGTTTATAGATTGATTGATTTTGTTTGTTTGGAGGTACCAAGTGGGAAAAAATTCAACAATTTGAAAGATACTCTTCCCACTCCCACCCCCTTTGTTTGTGTCTTTGGATGTTCCTATTCCCACTCAGTTTCTTTTTTATATCAACCCCCCCAAAGACATAATAAATAATATCTGAAAGAAACTAGGTTCTTTTGAGAATATATGCAAAATACAGAAGGTGTGAACTAACTTGTGAAGAACCTGACATAAACTCAGGATAACCAAGACAGAGCAAGGTAAGAGACTGGGCAACTAGGTGGCACAATGAATCTGGTCCTGGAGTCAGGAAGACCTGAGTTCAAATCTTGTCTCAGACCCTTACTAGTTGTGCAACTTGTGACCTGGGCAAGTCACTTAATCCCATTTGCCCCAGTTCCTCATCTGTAAAATTAGCTGGAGAAGAAAACAGGAAACACTCCCAGAGACAATGTTGTGGGGTTGCTTATCCTTCTGCAAGTTCTGATCAGTACCTATCAGAGTGGTTTCATTTTGCTTTTCCCATTTTAGGAGATTTCAAGTCCTGTCTCCCAGAAGATTGGGAAGGGAGAGGGAAGTCATTTCAACAGTCACAGTTACATGGCTTCTAGGAGCTTGAGTAGAGAGATGCTAGTCAGTCTATAAGCATTTATTAAGAACCTACTGTGCACTAGGCAGGAAGCTAGGTGGCACAGTGGATATAGAGAGCTGGGCCAAGAGTCAGGAAGACTTCCTCTCAGATACTTATTTACTGTGTGACCCTGGGCAAGTCATTTCACCCAGTTTGCCTCATTTTCCTCTTCTGTAAAAAGAGCTGGAGAAGGAAATAGCAAATCATGCTACTATCTTTGTCAAGAAAACCTCAAATGGGGTTGATAGGGTACAGACCCAAGCCGAGATCTTCATCCCTTACCCCAAAAGAACTTGGGTCCCATTTTTTTGAAGGGGGGAATGATGGGGTATAGGCTCTGGGAACCCCCTCAAATCTTCCCATTTTATCTAGTGTTTCCCAGAAGACAAAAGCCTCGCCTAGCCCTCCATTGTCTATTACCTCCAGATTGCCTGACTGCTTTCCACCCTCGATCCTACCCTTAATCTCATTCTCTTAGTTCCTGGGAATCTGACCTCTAGTCACCCCAGACCACCCCTAGATCCCTCCCACAGTCTTTCTGTATATAAGATCCATCTTGCCTCTGTGAAAGTGCTCAGATTCTATCTAGCCTGACAAAGGCTTGAGGTTCAATCTGGCTCACTCACATTAGTGACACAAATACACAAAATCCTTAAGGGTCTACACAATATAGTGAATCTTTAATAAACTTTGTTTTACTTTAGCTGAGAGAAGTCTTGAGTCGAATTCATTCAGTAGGACCCAAGGTATCGGTATTTTGGGGTCTCAAGCACGCATAAACCTCAACCTCAACAGGGTCACAAAGAGTCGGACATGACTGAAGAACAACAAATGTTCTAGGTACTATCCTAAGTACTTGTGGATATAGAAAGAGAAAAAAGACAATCTCTGTCCTTGGTCAGTGGACTTTGTCTCTAGGACCCTGATAGACTTATTTCAACAAATGCTAAAATAGGAATTCTATACAAATATAAATTCTTTCAATGTATATCTATTTCTTTTATAGGTGTATATATAAGCATAGATACACTCAAATGGAGCTATTATCAACAATTTTATAGATCAACAGATCTATTATCTCATCAAAAGTTTTCTATAATTATAAAGAGGGCAACCCATCCTTGTCCAGCAATATATTAATCCCACCCCGCATATTGTGTGTAAAGATACAAGCTAGTAAATAAATATTACATCTATTTTTTCTTAGCTCGCCAATGAAAAGAACAGTTAAAAATGTTCCGTTTGAAGATTGATAACAGTACTAAATGACTCTTCAAAAAAAGTATAAATTAGGTGTAAATTTTTATTTGGTTTGTTTGAAACCTTTCAACCTTGGGGAAAACTGCCTAAGGGTAAAAGTTTGAGTCCAAACTCAATTGCCATGACAATACACATGGAAGCAATGAAAAGGTAACTGGGGTGTTGAAAGAGAAGGTGATTAGCAAGTCTACAGGCCAGCATTTCCCACACAGGATACTTAAGCTCACATAATTGAGGGTGGAGTACCAATCATTAGTGGATTGTGTTTTTGGTACCGGAATGTAAGTACGTCTTTGTAACTGCCAGTTTCATTTATCTCAATTCTGGATTGAAACTTGGCCATTCACATAATAATTCTAGCTTTGGAAATAATTAATTTGATAGCTAGGTCACATGACATCACATTTGTGCAGCACTTAACACGGCCCCTAACACGTCACTGTTTAGTCACGTCTGACTCTTCACAGCCACATTTGGGGTTTTCTTGGCAACGGTACTGGAGAGGTTGACTATTTTCTTCTCCAGATCATTTTACAGATGAGGAAACTAAGGCCAATAGGGTTAGTCACACAGCTAATAAGTATCTGAGAATGAATTTGAACTCAGGCCTTCCTGACTCCAGACCTGGTACTCTATTCACTGTTACCTAAAGGCCCACTTAGTAGGTGCTTAATCAATATGTTCTGTTCCTGAAAATTCCTTTTTGATCTTGCCCTTGCTTGTTTGCTGTGCTCAGATACTTAACTTTTCTCAGTAAAAATGATTTCCACAATAAATACCATTTGTCCTCTTTTCCCTCTGTCAGAAGACACCTATAGCCCTCTTAGGAAACCCTCCCACCTCCCCAATCCTACTGTAATTATCTGACATTTACCTACTTCTCTAAATGCTCAGTTACTAAATCCCAATTATTTAGAAGACATAATATGTCAAAAGTTTCCATGTTCAATTTTTTACTAGGGATAAAAGGCTCCTAATTTGACATTCCCAACCCTTCCTTTCAGTTTTGCCAATCAAAGAAATAATTCTCAAACTGTTTCTCCTTGATGCTTTAGGAAACACAGCTCCTGAAAATGAACAAATAGCCTTGCTCTTGTCATTAGTCTACCTATATAGAACTTGTACCCTTGTATTCCACTCTAAGCTTGTGAGAGGGCCATTGACAAAAAACCTCAAAAAAAAAAAAACCTCTCTCCCCACTTTCCTCTAATCTTAATGAATTTCTATCAGAAGTTTCTTTCTCTGCTACTGATTATTAGTGACCCTTTATACATTTCTATATTTCAGACCACTTGATGGCAGGAGTTATTTTTTCTTCATCTTCCCCCCCCCCTTTTTTGGCTTTTTATCGGGAGCATCTTTCTAGGAGAATCTCCTGCACACAGCAGGCACTTAAGTGATGATGAATCAAGCCATTTAAGGAACACATTATTGCTTTTAATCATAGCACAAACACAATTTGTAATGGCAAGTTTTTTTCTTCCTTCTTGTTTAGAGGGTTGGACATTAAGGTCAAAAAACCCATGTGTCTCTGGGGCAAGAGATTGGCTACTATTCCTTTCATAGGATGCTTGGCTGTTCACACACACACACACACACACACACACACACACACACCATATTATATGTTTCATTTGTGTTATATGGTTGGTTATGGTTACTTATATGTGGGTCATAAGAAATCACTGTGGTTTGCAGGCAGTCAAATTGCCTGCAGCTGCTAAATGCGCTGACTTAATGAGCAAAGCACTCTACTGTTTTAAGAACAGCAGCTGGGGCAAGCCGGAAAAGGCCCCAGGAAAGCTCCAGGGAGCAGAATTGTTTGTGGCTAGAACCTATATCCAGTTTTTGTCTCAAAAGTGTTTTTCTGATTGGACCAAGAGATGAACAAAAGAAAAATAGAAAAGAAGGTATATAATTTCGGTTGAAAAACAAAAAAATTAGTGTGTGGGTCATCTTCCACATTAGGTGAAAGCAGATTGATTTGTGGACTGAGCCCTGGTTTTGGAGTCACAGAAACTGACCATTAAGAGTCTGAGATCCCAGATCCACCCAGTCTACTCCATACTTACATAGGACTTTCCTCTATAACATCCTCAACTATTGCTCAGCTGGAATAGTGATTCTCAAAGTGTGGTTCTCTAACCCCTCTCTGGGAGTCCCTTTCAGGTGATTGCCAAGGTCAACATTATTTTTGTAATAATATTAAGATATAATTTGCTTATTTTCCAAATTCATATCTCTTTGAAGTTGGCTTTTCTTTCAATCAAAATAATATATCTCAACAGATTAAATGCAGCCACAGAAAATTTTCTATTAAACCAGAATTTAAAGAGATTTTCATAAGTAAAACAGTGTCACTTTTTTCAACTACATTTTGTTTTGGAAAATGTAAAATGTGTCATTTATGTTATTATATAATCCATTTATTATTATTTAAAGTGAATGAAAATGTTTCAAAATTTTGTCTTAATTTCCAATATAGGTAAGTATTAATGGTTACGATCCACATTACAAAAACAACTCTTTGGAGTCCACAATAATTTTTCAGAGCATAAAGGGAACTTTAGACCAAAGAGTTTGAGAACTACTGACCTAGACTTTGCTTGAAGACCTCTAGTGATGGAGAACATTTGTCTCCAGAGACAGTCTATTCATTCTAGTTTTGGACAGATGTAACGATCAGGAGCTTTTCCTTTTCCCCCTAAATAAAGCTTGTGTGTCTTTCTGCAACTTCCAAGCATTGCTTCTAGTTATGTCCCCTTGAGTCAGAAGATCTAAGCTGGGAAACTCACAAGCTAAAGAGTTCCAACCTTTGGGGTTATGGAGTCATAGAAGATGAATCTGATTTATGAGAAGATGAATGTGATTTATGATTTGTAAGCTCCTTGAAGGCAAATTCTAGTCTTGTTTTTTTTCTGTATCCTCTGTGCTTAGCACATTATCCTAAACATAATAAGCACTTAATATATGCTGGCTGACTGACAGAATTGCATCACATTTTTTTTTTTTGCACAACTTTTCCCAGAGTCAATTCTTTCTTTTTTGTCTGTCAGGATTTCTGGTGGGCTAATAGTGTAATTCAAAATATTGATTTAGAATCATAGTCAAGGAACTAATGGAGTCTTTAAAGGGCCGTCTAGTCTACCTCCATGCATATGCTCAGAAATACAATCAAACTATCCCTGAAAGATCCTCATTTAAAAACATCAAAGGAAGGGCAACATGTAACCCTAGGGATCACTGAATCTGGAGTAAGAGGACCGAGATTTGAATCTTAATTTTTCCACTTGTTATCCATGTGACCTTGAGTAAATGACTTCAGCTCTCTGGCTTTCAGTTTCTTCATCTACATAACAGGGAAGAATATTAATAGTATTCTATGATTTTTAGACACATCTTTTTTGAAGTGACATTTGAATTTATCATTTTTCTAAATTCAAGAATTTCTAAGAGTGAAATGTCTACATTGACCTAGTCCCTCCGTGACCTCTTTACTCCAAGTTGATTTGAGGATACATTTATAGAAATTTTGAACAAGGAAAAAAGCCACAATATGTTGAAATATGCTTTGAGGATTAACATTCACCTCCATCAGGGTCACTTAGCAACTCCTCAGTTCCTTCCTTGACCACTCCCTTGAAGGTTGAACAGTCTTCCTCCCTGTGATGGATTTGTTAATCTTTTCTGCTTGTAGAAGGGTGGGTCATAGTTTTGCTCTGCACCTGAGTTCTTTCATCAGTGAAAGGAAGGGTTGGATTGGATGGCCTCTAAGGCCTTTCTAGATCTATACCTCCTCTCAAGTCATTTTCACAAGGTTTAAGGTACTCTGTCAGTACATATTCACTCAAAATAATAGTTCAAGAGCCCCCATTAGGATGTTTGTTTTTACTAGTCTGTCAGAAGGCACAATTATTTCAAAGTAAAAAATTCAATGAAAGAGCATAGTAAGAAAAAGAGCAGGGGGCACATATAGGCAGGGAATATCTATAGAAGGATATCTGCATATGTTTGGGCAAGGTGTAGACAAAGGAGAACTTAGTGGAATATATAGCAAATGTATGGAAGAGCAAGTACTTAAGACACATGTATGGTCAAGATGCATGTCTGGATGGTTTCAGGTTTGGAGGGTTGTCAATATCTTCTGGTGATGTCATTGTGATATGGTTTCTGGGTCTGCTCTCTAATGGTCTCAAATGGCTTATATAACCAGGCAGTGCTTGGTTAGAGAGTTCTCTGTTGAGATCATTGACATGGCTCTTCTAGGCATATGATTATGGAATTTTTGTCTGCCTCCAGTTTCTGACTTCAGCCAGAATCCTCGACCCATCTTTCCCACAAATGGATACTAAAGAGGGCTAGATCTGGACTTAGAGGACCTAGATTTGAATTATGGTTTTGCCACTTTGAACCATCAGTATTAGTGCTAAATCACAGTCCTTGTCCTTGGCAACTATCTGTCTTCGGATTAGAATTCTCAAAAATTTTTTTCTGGCTTGATAGGCAAATAAATATGAAACAGAAGAAAAGCTAAATAAAAGAGGTAAGGTTCAACACTTCCATGACCTGCATTTTTGACTGTATTATACAGAAATAGCCAACAAGTCTTCCTGTTTTGAACAATCTGCTATCCTTCCTAGGGAAAAATTTGCAGTCCCTGCACAGCAGATAGATATGAGCATATCACAAGATTATAGGAACTTAGGTATCATGAAGTTACCAAACTCTCGTACTGTAGCTTCCACCTCTGATCTGAACTCAAACTCTTCCTGGGCCCTAGGTTTCTGATTGATAAAGATGTATTTTATTTTGCCTGGACTCAGACCTATTGTGGTAAATCATACTATTTCCTACATATACACATCTTCCTTTCTACCTACCCTCCTTCCCTACTCTAGTTTTCAAACTATAGATCTGAGAAATTAATGCAGCCATTCCTGGAAAAGAGATATCAATATCAATTGCTCCATCATCCTTTTCACCATTCCTCTAACTTCCTTTCTAAAATGCTTCTCCTTAATCATTATTTCTCTATCTGTTTTCTTCTCTATTAGAATAAAAGTTCTATATGATCAGGCAGTTTTCTGATGAAGAAATAAAAGATATAGTCATGTGAAAAATTCTTTAAGTAATTATTGATTAAAGGAAGGCAAATTGAAACAATCTGGAGACATCATTTTATACCCACTAGATTGATTAAACTATAGAAGGGGAGAGTGACAAATGTTCGAGGGGATATGGAGAAATTGAGACACCAATTCATTGTTGGTAGAATTGTGAATTGATCCAACCATTTTTGAAAGCAATCTGGAATTATCCCAAGTTACCAAACTACTACACTTTGACCCAGCAATACCACTACTTGGTCTATTTCCAAAGATAATTAGGGAGAAAAAGGAGAAAGACCAATATGTTCTAAAATGTTTATAGCAGCTCTCTTTGTGATGTCAAAGAACTGGAAACTGCAGAGATCCCCATCAACTGGAGAATGGCTACACAAGTTATGATGTATGGCTGTTATGGAATACCACTGTGCTATAAGAAATGACGACCTCAATGATCTTAGAATGGCATGGAAAAACTTGCATGAAATAAGGAAGAGTGAAGTAAGCAGAACCAAGAGAACACTGTATATAGTAACAGCAATGTTGTTTTAAGAATGACTTTGAATGGAAAAGTTATTTTGATGATTATAAAAACCCAAATTAACTATAAAGGATATATGAAGAAAAACACAATCTGTATCCAGAGAAAGAACTGATAAATAGAAGTATGTATAGAATAATTTTACATATACCATTTGTGTCTAATGGTAGCCATCTCTAGGGTGGGAGGGGTGGAGAGAAGGAGAAAAAAAATAAATTTACAGGAAAACTTTGTTGTATATTTGAAAGGAATAGCAAGTTTTACATGGTAGATTATAGTTCCTTGTGCAATCATTTTTGTTATTGTAATATGTTATGGAAATGCTTTATTCCATAAATTGAAAATAAATGATTAAAAAAGAGAATAAAAGTCCTCAAGAATAGGAATTATTTTACTTCCTTGTGTCTGTATTCTGAGTGCTCAGTAAAGTACCTGGAAAGTAATAATTATGTAATAGTTGACTTTTTCTGATATTAATTTATTTTATGATTCTTTTCATGTTACCTGGAACCATAGTGCATTGAATATGGAATTACCTAATACATCAAATTTGCATTAGAATTCCATGTAGCTAATCATAGTATACATAATAAATCATATAGAATTATGACATATTGACTATTGCATTTGTAAGACTAAGAAAAATCTTAAGCAATGAAAACAAACATACAATATATAATACATAAGTCAATGGCCTGCCTCCTGAGAGCAATGTCTCCTTTTCACTAAAGGTCTTCAGGTAAAGGATGAATGACCACTTGGTAAGGGATATTGTAGAGATGATGTCAGATTGGAGTGAGATCTGTGAAATCTCTCT
>CM053601.1:35243092-35260588 GCA_028646575.1 Pseudocheirus occidentalis | reverse complement strand
TTGCTCTATGAAGTAATCCCTGGAAGCTGACTAAATGATGTCAAACTCAACTTTTCATCAACTTGTATGTCACCAGCAGTCAGTTTAGATTCAGAGTCTCTTCAAATTCTAAAGTGGAAACCATGTTCATTCAACAACTAAGCTAAGAGTTATCCTGTCTGTAATCTTTCAGCTTTAACAAAATTCTTCCTTATTTCCAGGAGTATGTTTTGTCAAGTATCAGCAGGGAAAAACAAAAACAAAAAAATAAGGAATGATCCCATCTTCAACATAGCAGTCCTTTATTTTTACTAAGTTACCCTGAGCTAACCTGACTCTAAATCACAGCATACAACAATAGGAAGATTAGAAACATGAACATTGGGCTCCAGAAATCTCTAACACATATAGCACAGACCCAGCAACTTATTATGCACGCAAGTAAAATGTTATCTACATAAATGAAAATGTTTCTGTTTTTAAACATCAAAGCTTACCAATTATTTATTGACTTTTATCTTCCTTTCTGGTAATAGAAACCCAAGACTTTGACATTAATATAGGAAAGGCAGAAAATATAACTGTTCAAGATACTAAACCAATTCCATTATTTAGTATGGCTGTCTCTATGACCAAAGTTCATAAGCAAATATGAACTCTACCCAAGAAAAGCTATTATCCCTAAAAGAGAATGCAGGATGTGTTAATCTTGTTTGGATTCATTGAGGGAGTTTAATTCACCTCCAAGGGACTTGTCTTTTGGGGATTATTCCCCTTATAAAAACCTGTCCCAAGACAGAGCATATAACTAACATCATTCACTGGGAGGTGAAACATTAGTACATGGTGTCAGTTAATTCCACAGAAGCAGTGTAATAAATGAATAATCAGACAAATAATGTCAAAGCAGAGTTTGCTGATGTTCTAATGGGATTTGATTATAATGTGTTCATGAAATTATTTTGAGGTGATTTTGAATAGGGTTATATGTAGACTATACCTTAACTCTTTGTCATCATTGTCATTTGCATAGCACTTTAAGGTTCGCAAGACACTTTACAAATATTATCCCCATTTGATCCCACAACAATTGGGGAGGTAGGTGCTATTATAATCCTCATTTCAGAAATGAAGAAAGTAAATCAGATAACGGTTAAGTGGCTCAGGACCACATAGAAAGTTAGGCTTAACCTTGATCAAAATAATCACTGATTTTAGAATGTTAAATGATTATTTGGGGGGAGGAAACATTTTATCAATGATATAACAATAACAACAGGACCAAAATGACATCACTCTGCTTGAGTCAAGTTTCAATGTGTCCAACTCTGCTGATCAAACTGATACTAGATTGAAATGCTCTGCCACAGGTGAGCACAAAAAGTTCATGAGAATATTTGAGTTGGATACTCTAAATTTTCCGCATCCTGTATTTCCTTTGAGCTGTTTCAATTCTGCTTCAATCCTAGGCCCTTCTCTGATGTGGGCATGCCATGCTGAGGGATCCTGTGCCAATGTCTCCCAATCAATTCCAAAGTTCTTAAATAAGACCCTGAGAGTATCCTTGTATCACTTCTTAGGAAACATATATATCCATATATATTTGTGTATATATACACATGCATATCTATACATATGTGTATGATTTTTCAAGATGGATTTCTCCTCTTTTTTTTCATTCCTATGTACAAATAGCTGATCTATGTTTGATTTTACTATGAATCCCCAAACCCTCTCCCTTTGTCTTTGTCTCCTTTTGCAGAATCAAATTCCCCATGGTTTTCTTCAGAATGATTAACTTCTAAACTACTTATAAGCTGATGGTAATGATAACCAATGTCTCAGGAACTAATGGTGAAATGAAATACGCTTGCAATTTCCTATTGGAGGGGGCATTCTTTTTTTTTTCTTCTTTCCAGCTGGGTTTTTTTTCCCTGTCTTTCCAGAGCATCCGCATCAGCATCAGCTTTCCTCGGCTTTGTTTCATTGTTGGGCTCCAGCCAGGATTCATCATTTCCTGCTTCTACAGCCATCCATACCAGACCTTCTAATCAGCTGCTCTGCTGTGAAGCCTCTTTTCTCTTCTTTTACCTAAGGCTCAAGAGATTCTTGTTTGGAAAACCAATGATTTATTTCCATTTGCTTTTCTTGCTTCCCTCCCCCTTTCGCATAGTTACACATGACTATTAATAATAACCTTTGCTTACACTTAGATATGTAGATGAGGAGGAAAAAATGGCTTGTTTTCGTTTCAATCAAAAAAAGGGAACAGGGAGACTTTTTTTTTCTGAGGGGTTGCCACTTCCCACACAAATCTAACAATAGAAGTTTTTAAATAACTTATGTAACTCTTTTCATTAAGAAGTATAAAATTCCTTGTAAATGAGTAACATTTATATAGTGTTCTGATACTCATAAAATACTTTCCTAGATGCTCTCATTTGATCTTCAGAATAACCTGTAAGGTAGGTGCTATGATTATCCCTATTTCATTGATAAGAAAAGCTAGTTAACTAGTGTCTAAAGAAAGATTCAAACCCAGGTCTTCATAAGTATATGTCCAGCATGCAGCATTTTTTATTCATTGTACAAACACTAAGAAAAGTTTATAGGCAGATTAATGTTCCCTATATGGTCTGTGACTAGCTCTGGTGGTTAGAGTGGTTAATAAATACATTTTATTTTATTTATGATATGGAGATCAGGGTCACATGTTTTCCCAGGGCCATGGACCAATTGCCTTTCAAACATAACCCAATAATGAAAAAAGCAGAATTGGATGAGAGGGTATAGCTTGATCTACAAATGTTCATCACCATTTCTGGGGGAGGGGGGGGGGAAACAACCCTTAGCTCAAAGTGTACCCTTTGTAGCCCATGAACATATCAGTATTTAAGAAGGAAAGCACATAAATGAAGACAAATACATTATTGATAACACAGCATAATCATTAAAAATAATAATGTGTCAGTAATGAGTTGATCTGTTTCCTAGAAAAATTCTACTTTACATATGTGTATGTGCATGTGTGTGTGCGTGTGTGTGTGTGTGTTTGTGTTTAAGATGTGAAAAGTGGCCTCCAAGTGTTTTCCTTTGGAGTTTAACATTCTTAACCAAAATTTGGTTTTGGATTAACCGTAAAAATCCATTGAGGGAGGAAACATGCATTTTATTTCACTGCATTAGAGAAGGCTACATTTCGGAGTAATTTCAAGATTGGGAAACCCAACACTAATATTTCTGGCTGCTGTCATCAACAATTCACAAGAAAAATACAACCAGGATCTTACTGCTCTGACCATTCAAATAAGGATTTGCTCATTGGAAAATATTCTATTTCAAATGAAAGATTTCTTCAAAAATTAAGTGAATTGCTTTTATTACAACTGGCAGCAAGTGCTGACCATTTGTTAGGTGGTAGTTTGAAGATAAATTCAAAGTTATTCATGGTTTTCTTAGGATTTTCTTTGGTTAAGTAAGAGCAGTAGTTACTTTAACTGAATGTGAACTGACGGAAAGGGATACTGTGTATCTCCCATTCTTAATCTGATCAGTGAAACATTTTCCAGTATTAATATGCAGAACAGATAACGGCTATGTGGTGTAATTGTCCTCAGAGCCAAGAAGACCTAGGTGCAAGTCCTGTCTCAGATATATGCTGTCTCTGTGACTGTGAGCAAATCATTTAACCTCCAAAAACCCTCCACCACTATGTGACCACCAAACCTTATGTAAGAATTCCTACATCCAGATATTGACTTAGAAAAGCACATATTAACATTATCTCTTCTGTTGTTCGCTCATTCATTTCAGTCATGTCCAACTCTTCAGGACCCCTTTTGGGGTTTTCTTGGCAGAGATACTGGCGTGGTTTGCCATTTTCTTCTCCAGCTCATTTGACAGGTGAGGAAACTGAGGCAAACAGATAGTAAGTGTCTGAGGCTGAATTTGAACTCAGAAAGATGGATCTTCCTGACTCCAGGCCTGGCACTCTATCAACTGCACCATCTAGCTGCCCATCTTCAATTCTTTTGTATTTTTTTTCTTTTTTCACTCTATCCATAAATTTAGTTATTTTGCATTTTATTTTATTTATATCTTTATTTATTATATATTTCCAAATTACATTTTAATTTTGTCAGGCAGCATTGTTGCCCCTGAGCCATGCATTTGACATCTCTGCCTCCAGGCAACTATTAAAGTTAAAGGGAAGGTACTGGCCTGTATCTATAAAGGTAATTTCTTCATCTGGGAGTTCCCTATACCAATAAAATCATAGATTTAGGGCCTATCCTATCCCTATTATTCAGATCATTAAATATGACATACAACTAGCTTAAGTAGCAGAAATTACTCCATTTTACTTCCTTTATTATAATCTAACATCAGTGTTTATGACAGCTTCACCCAGTACTCTGTATACCATGAATCTCTTGTTGATGGATTGACTATGAAAAAGCTATTCTTGAGTGACAAATTTATCCAGCTACTCAGTGTTTATCTATGTATCAGGAAAAATTCAGAAAGGTGATGTTTGTGGTGTTTAAAGAGAATAAACATTACTTTAGTGCTCAAGAATTATGGTCCAATCTATGATGAATAGGCAAGTCATTCATTCATTCAGTGTTTCTTGATCACCTACTACATGGGAGGCACTTGGCTTGACCTTGCGGAAAAATACAAAACAAAAAAGCAACATTTCTTTAGAAGTTTTTAATCCTTATTCTTAGGAATTTAATCAAGGATGTGTCCACTATTACCTAAATAATAATAACACCTGATATTTAAATAGTGCCTTAAATAGTGAATTAATTCTCACAACAATCTCATGAGGTAGGTGCTAAGGGAATTTTTATTCTTGTAAGAAAATAAAATTAAATAACTTGCCCATAGTCATGTAATCATGCAATCAAGATATATTCAGTGCCTACTCTGTGCCAACCACTATGCTAAGTTCTGGGGATACAAAAAAAAAGACAAAAAACATTCCCTTCTTTCAAGTAGTTCACAGCCTAATAGGGGAAATAGCATGACAACAGCTATATACAAATAAGTTAAAGAAAGAATAAATTAGAATAAAAAAAGAAACAAAATCACAAAGGGAAGGCACTACCAGGAAGGGTTAGGAAAGATTTCTTATAGAAATCTTATAGAAGGTAATGTTTTTACTAAGAGTTGAAAAAATAAAAAGCAAGAAAACCCAGAGGGGAAGGTGAGAAGGGGAAAAATGCCAGGCATGGGGGACAGGCAGTAAAAATGCCCAGAGTTTAAAGACTCATGTCTTACTCTAGAAATAACAAGAAGGTCAGTGTCAAAAGATCACAGAGTGCATGTAGGGGAGTAAGGTATAAGAAGATTGGGAAAGTAGAAAGAAGCTAGGTTATAGGGGGCTTTAAAAGTCAAAGAGGGTTTTATATTTGCTCTTGGAAGTAATAGGGAGTCACAAGTTGATTGAATGGGAGTGGGAAGTGATGTGGTCAACGCTTAACTTTATGATGATTTATTTGGTAGCTGAGTGATGGATGGACTAGAGTAAGGAGAGACCTGACGCAGGGAAACAAGAGGCTACTGCAGTAGGCCAGGAAAGAGGTGATGAGGGTCTTCACCGGTATGGTAGCAATATGGGAAGAGAGTATAAAGAGGGTGTTATGAAGGTAGAATCAACTGTACTTGGCAACTGATTGAATATGGAGAGTGAGTGTGAGGAGTCAAAAGTAGGCTGCAAGTCTGGGTGATAAGAAAGATGGTGTTACCCTTAACCATAATAGAGAAGTTTGGAAGAGGGAAGAATAGGAGGGACTAGGAGGATAGGAGTTCCATTGACAGTAATTATTAAATCTGAATGAGAAAAGAATTTGAGTGGAAAGATAATTAGTTCACTTTTGAACAATATTGAGTTTAAGATGGATGTCTACAGGATATTCAATTCAAGAAAGTCAATAAGCAGTTGGAGATACTAGATTGTATGTCAGGAGAGAGGACAGGGCTAAAGAAACAGATCTTATAGAGAAACAGATCTGCATAGAAAAGATAATTGGCTTCATGGGAACTGAAGGGAGGGCAAAGAGAAGAGGGCCCAGAAGAGACCCTGGGGGAAGTTCATGGTTATCAGGCTGCTGTTGTTTGTCCTTTGAAGAAGACCATGACATCAGGAAGGTTACACCATGACATAAAATTGAATGGGATTTAAGTGAGGGAGGGCTGTGCAAAGTCACCAGCCTTACTTTCTCCTCTGGAGCCATCTGGGTCCAGTGACCAGCTATAGATCAGGATGACTGAAGATGGCCCTATCAGTGGAGACCTTAACCCTTTTAAGCTAAGATATTTATCAGGTCTCAGTTTGACTGAGGCAACACCCATTCAGTGATTAAGGCTAGGTAAGAAATAAGGCAAAGAATTGCCTCTTTTACCTAGCTAAAAAAAAAATCAGTCTTCAAAAGGAAGACCCTTAGGGTTTCTGATCAAAACAAAAATGTAAATAGGAATCGTTTCTGTTTTGGTTATCAGGCAAAATCTGAATGAATATCTATGAAAGATAACTGAGAAGTGATCTGACCAATAAGAGTAGGAGAACAGTGGCACAAAAGCTGGAGTGAAGAAGAGTATCCAGGAGAAAAGGGTGATCTACTTTACCAAAAACTGCAGAGAAGTCAAAGAAGAATGTGAATTGTGGAAATACCTATTTAATCTGATATTAAGAGGTCTTTGTTAACTCTGCAGAGCACAGTTTCAGTTGAATGGTAAGGACTGAAGCCAGACTACAGAGAGCTAAGAAGTAAGAGAAAAAGGAAAGGAAGCAGCTCATTTGACAGATGAGGAAACTGAGGCAGATAGTACATGTCTGAGGCTGCATTTGAACTCAGAAAGATGGGTCTTTCTGACTCCAGGCCTGGCACTCTATCAACTGCACCATCTAGCCACCTATCTTCAATTCTTTTGTATTTTGTTTCTTTTTTTCACTCTATCCATTTATTTAGTTATTTTACATTTTATTTTATTTATATATGTATTTATTATATATTTCCAAATTACATTTTTATTTTGCCAGGCAGCATTGTTGCCCCTGCTTTCACAGAAAGACAAAAGTATGGTGGTTATTTGTAAAAAGACCATTAATATCACCTTTCTTCTTTGATGTCCAACTTCTTTCAAAGCTCAGTTCAGGTGCTGCCTTATCCCACCCAAAATTCTCCCCTGATCCCTCCAGTTATTAATAATTTTTCTCTCTTAAAATATGCCTTATTGGTATGCACATTGCAACTTCTTAGTATAATGCAAACAAGAATTACTCCTTTCTGTCTCTATCTCCATATAGTCTAACAGATAATATAGTTAATGCTTAATACGTTTTTGTTGAATTGTTACATTGATCCATGGCCAATACTGACAGAAGAAATGTAGATGAGGTTTTATTAACATGGGTTGAAATCATTCAGTTGGTAGATGATTTGGACATCCGCTGCATTCAATTAGAAATGAAATCAAAACACAACATTGTTCTAGAAGAGGAATAACTAAAGAGAGCTTTGCAGTAGGAGAGAAATAAACCCAGAGGACGCAAAGGATAAAGACAAAAGAATGATGGGCCCTGTAAAGAGGAGTTCATCATAGGAATGTAAGAGCAGAGATATAGAAGAGACCTTTGGGCTGTCCAAAGGATGGAACGTTGGGAATAAATTCAGAAAAACCTGAGTTCAGATCCTCCTTACTAGGTATGTTACCCTAGGCAAGTCTCTTAACCTCAGTTTCCCTTGTCATATGGGGATAATAATAGTATCTACTTCCCAAGACTACTCTGAGGATGAAATGAAATGATATTTGTAGGGCTTGGCACAGTACCGGCATATAGTAGGTGCTTAATATATATCCATTCCCTTCCTCCCATCTAGTCCAACCCCCTGATTTTACTGATGAGGAAGCTAGGCTTAAGTAGAGCTAAGGAACTTGTCCAACAGCACAAAGGTAGTGGCAGTGGTAAGATCTGAACTCAGATCCTCTGAGAGCAGAGCCATTGATTTTAACCCTTCACCCAGTTTCTGTATGTTCTTCCATACATATTTCAATCATGTTTTTGTCTGAGAATATTTGCAAAGCTAGATGCCTAGTTCATCCTAGACACATAAGAAATATTTGTTCCCTTCCTCTTTATTCAGCAGCTATTTATTAAACACCCTTCATGTGTAAGAGATTATGCAAGGAATTATGGAGGGATAGAAAGTCAAAAAAAAGACATGGTCTTTGCACTCAAACACCTCAGACAAAACTCATCAGAGAACAGCAATGGGAATGAAGGACTTCAGAGAGTAGGTATGCAAAAAGGCACCTGGAAATAAATGGAAATTCTGAAATGGGACACTAATTTGAAAGCTCAGGAGCCAAAGGATAATTGCTCACAGAAATATTGGAGCCCATTTCAAATCAGAGGGTGAGAATGGAACAGAAGTAAGGGATTAAATTGCTAGTTTCAACATTGAGTCTGGGATAAAGTGAACAAAGGAATGTCCTCCCTCAGGAAGGGAAGAGTGAAGCAAAGAATAATTAAGAGCCCTTGGATCTTTTTCTCAGTGGGGAACCGGTGGGTGAGGGATAGCTGTAGAAGGTGTGGACTATCCCAGGGGCTTTGCAGGCCAGGGAAGGAAACTGGCTCAGGCAATCACCAGCCAGAAGCATCTTCAGTAAATTCACATGAAGTGTTTTGGGAGATGGCGGGGAGAGATTGTCAGTTTTTCAAAATCATTCATGAGGTGCAGTGATTCTGGGGTCAGAAAGCATGGATTTGCATCCTCAGCTATGGCACTTATTATCAATGTGACCTTGGGCAAGTCACATGGGATCTCTCTCTGGGCCTTAGTTTCTTCATCTGTAAAATAGAATTAGATTACATGACCTCTAAAATCCTTTGAGCTTTAAATCTATATTCTAGGGGCTGCTAGGTAGTTCAGTGAATAGAGCACTGATCCTGGAGTCAGGAGGACCTGAGTTCAAATATAACTGCAGACACAACACAAAATTAGCCGTGGGTACTTGGGTAAGTCACTTAACCCCAATTGCCCTACCTTCCCCCTTCCAAAAAAAATAATAAAAAAAAAATTCTATGTCCAGATGATCCTTGAAATACCTAGGTCCTTGAAAATATAATCTGCCCTACTCCATCCCACTCTCATTCTCATAAATAGGACCAGCTGGGGTACAGAGGAAAGAGTGCTTAAAGGCCTGGCTCTGAGTTCCTGTGGTCATTGTAAGATTCAAATGAATATTGTAGATCTGGAACAGGAAGGACTCTCAGAGGACATCTAGTCCAACACTTTCATTTTGTAAATGAGGAAACTCATGCACAAAGAGACATAACTTGCTTCAAGGCACACTGACAGTGAGCATCAAAGGTAAGACTTGGAACCACATCCCCTGACCCTAGACCCAATGTTCTTTCCACTCTAGCACATGGACTTTATCAATAATAAAACATCATATTAAATCAGCCGTTTATGATAATGATAATAGGGGATCAAAACAAGTATGAAATATTATAGCAGAAGATGTGGAATTATTTGGAACATGCCAAATAAATCATTGGCATTTTAACAGTTAGACTTGAGTTCCAATGCAGCCTCAGGCACTCACTAGCTCCGTGAGCCTGGATAACTAACTTGTGTATGCCACAGTTTCCTCAGCCATAAAATGAAGATAATAATAACACCTACCTCCCAGGTGTGGCGAGGATAAAATGAGGTAGCATTTGTAAAGGACTTTGCAAACCTTAAAGCGCCATGTAAATGTTAGCTATCATCATCATCATCATCATTATTTTTACCAGTCAGATCCTGGGACTCGAACACTTTTCATTCACAAGAGTCTTCCCAATCTGACCAAAAATCTTCATTGTTGGTTCATTTCTTTATAACTTATCTGCGCTGGATCTTTGGAACCAGAGTCAACTTGTGGCTTATGTTAGAAAACTCAAGCAGAGCAAGGACCTCTATAAGAGTTCAACAGCCTCCTATACGCCTCTTGCTCCTGATTTCATTGGGACTGTCCAACTGGACATTAGGCAAATGTCAAGGGACTTCAACCACTAGAAAACTGGCCCTATGATGCCCTTGAAATATACATCCTGGACTTTTTGTTGTTGTTCTGCAATTGTTTCAGTCATGTATGACTTTTCATGAGCTTGTTTGGGGTTTTCTTGGCAAAGCAGTTTGCCATGTCCTTCTCCAGCTTGTTTTATAGATGAGGAAACTAAGGCAATCAAGGTTAAGTGACTTGCCCAGGGACAGACAACCAGCAAATGTCTGAGGTCAGATTTGAACTTAGGGAGTTCAGTCTTTCTGACTCTAGGTCCGGCACTCTATCCACTGTGTCACCTAGATGCCTCACATACCCAACTACAAAATTTCTAATTGTGAGGAACAGATGCTGTATATACAAATTAAAGGTAGATTTAGGGCATCCATTCACAATGAATGGAATTAAAAGACTGGTTCTGACCTTACTGGCCACCAATCACAAAGTCCAAGATTTGTCCAGCATCCTGTGGTTGACTGGTAATTTACAAGGCAAGGACAAAAGCATCATAAATTGATATGGACTGAGGAAAGGTGTTGATGAGTGTCAAAAAACACATAAACTTGCAATGAATATCTTTGAAGTGATTTGTATTAGCCTGCTCACCTCCAACTCATTACTTGTTCACTTGACATTTAAGGCAACCCACAATTCAAAGGCACTGTGGTTGCCCCTCATGAGAGTTTGCTTATGCAGCAAGAATATGAGCAAACATTTTCTAGAATACCAGGGGTTTTCTCTCCTTCCTGGAAGCTAATGAGCATTCTCCTGCTTTGGTCCTGTGGTGTCTGCAAAGAATTAAACTTGAAACCTTTTATCCACACACGTGATTCTCGTTAGGCTGATAGCAAGTGGTGAGAGGGGCCAAGCACAGTATTTCATTCTACGTTTACAGTCAGCATCAGGTCTGGATAGAAGGCACAGACAGTGACCTATTTCAGCAGCAATTTTGTCTGTATATATTTCTAATCAAGTATCCTTGCTGTGAAATAGTTGAATAAGGATGTACTTGCCCAAGGGCTGAAACTAATGAGGTAACTGAAGACCTTACCATAGTCAAGACACCCTTGCAGATGAATTTGAAAATCTGCTCAATTATGTCACATTTCACTACTCAGAAAGGAAAAAGAAAAGTCTGACTGTGAAAAAATAATCAGCCAGAAGCAATTCTGGCTTCATAGAATTGGTGCAAAATTTAGTGGCTCTCATAGAAATATTCAAATGGCATTTATAGCTGAGATTTCTGGCTTCATAGAACTACATACAACATATACGACTATATAATCACTCCCCACCATGAAAGAAAGAAAATTAAGTTTAAAAAAGCAGCTGAGAATGTATTTCCTAACATGTGTAAATAAGGCAGAGAAAGGAGACAGAAATTTAGTGACTCTCATAGAAATATTCAAATAACATTTTATTGTTTATATTTAAGATTTCTAGCTTCATAGAACTACATACAACATATACCACTATATAATCATTACCCACAGTAAAAGAAAGAAATTTAACTAAAAAATTTTAATTAGGGGCAGCTAGGTGGCACAGTGAATAGAGCACTGGCCCTGGAGTCAGGAGCACCTGAGTTCAAATCCGGCCTCAGACACATAACACTTACTAGCTCTGTGACCTTGGGCAAGTCACTTAACCCCAATTGCCCTCCCCCCAAAAAAAGCAAAAAAAATTTTAAATAAAAATTTAAATAAATAAAATGGTTGAGAATGTATTATCTAGCATTTGTAAATAAGGCAGAGAAAGGAAACAGAAAACATCTGCTTTTTCTTCTCTGCTTCTGAAAATCCACCATACTTTTCAGAGCCCATCCTTGAATGCCAGCTACTTCATGAAGACTTTCTTGAACAGAATCACTCCTTCAGGACTAATTATCTTTCCTCCTTTTCCCCTCTCCCCTCCATAAAACCAGTTTATCCTCCTGACATCCCTATAATTACCATTAACACTATAATTCTCATAGTCTGCCAGTTTAACACTTTGGAGTCATCTCCTACATCTCTTTTATTACAAATAGCCAATTAATTTCTGGGTCCTCTTCATTTGATCTCTTCAATATCCTATCACAGAATGTTAGAATGGGATGGTACTTTACAAATGGTTTAGCCCAACACTCTCTAATTAAAGACCAAATTTTCATTACCTCTTATCTGGGTTATTTTCTTTCTTTTTTTTTTTTTGGAGGGGGGAAGCAGGGAAAATGGGGTTAAGTGATTTGCCCAAGGTCACACGGCTAGTAAGTGTGTCAAATGTCTTAGGCCAGATTTGAACTTAGATCCATCTGACTTCAGGGCTAGTGCTCTATTGTGCCACCTAGCCACCCCCTCTGGGTTATTTTCATAAATGCCTAAACCATCCCTGCACTCCAAGCCATGCCATACATCACTGCCAAATGAGTCTTCTTAATGTACATCTGATAATGTTTCTCCATTATTTCAAAACAATCAATGACTTCCCTTCACTTATTACATAAAATACAATAACCTTATACTGCCATTCTAGGTCCTCAACAATTTGTCTTCAATCTACCTTTCTACTCTTCACAAATATACCTTCCCTTAAGTCACTCTATACCACTGAGGTCAAATTCAAATAGAAACGGGGCCACTAAACCATATATAAGAATCCCTGAAAACCACATATTGATTTAGAAAAACACATATGAACATTATCTATGTTCCATTTTATTTTAAACTATATTTGTCAGTTGCATTTTAATATGTTTCAGGATACTTGGGAGTGTTGTGGGTCCCAGTAGGCAACATGTTTGACACCTCTATACTATTTAATAGCCAACCTTTCCCTGAAATATTTTGTTCTTTCTCTTGTGACTGCCTTCAATTATTTAATTTTCTATATTTTGAAATTCTTTCTCTTTCCAAAGTTACCTGTAAAAATCTTCTCCATCTTTGAAGCTTTTGCTGATTCCCTTAATCAGCAGGTCCCTTCTCTGTTCTAGAGCAAAACATTTTACTTTGAGTTTTATTTCAAGTAAAATCTCAAAGGTCCCTTCTCTGATCTCGAGTAAAACATTTTATGTTTTTCACATAACACATATGTGAGACAACACGATGTAATAGATAGGATAGTAGATGTGAAATCAGAAAACGTGTTAAAATTCTACCTCACACACATCTATAAAGTGGGAAGGGGTTGAGCTAGGTGACCTCTGGTGTGAAGAGAAAAAAAATTAAATTGTTTAAAAGACCGTATAGAATGGTCTAGCTGATATAACAGCAAGCATGTCATTTCCAAAGAGAAAGCCATTTGTCTCACTCCAGGAAATTCATAAGTCTCAGTGAGGGATCTCTTTAGAGAGGAGAGAAATCTAAGAAGGGAAAGAAATTTCTAGAGCAACTTTAGCAAAGAAAGTTGAGCATTTTGGATGATCAGTAGAAGAAATGGTCTATGTGGACAATAATTCAAACAATTTACCATCTCAGATTCAGACTGGCTTTGTGTTCCTGGGCAAATTAACCCCTTTCAGTCTCAGCTTCTTTGTCTATAAAATAGGCATAACATTAGCAACTTATCTCACAGGGTTGTGAGGGTCAAATGAGACAATATACGTAAAAAGTTTTGCAAATCCTAGAGAGTCATAGAAATTGCCAGTTGTTATGTTGTTGTCATTATCCTGTAAATTTAAAATCTAAAAAAAAATCCATGAGAAGAAGTATGAAAATGAGGTGCAGTAAATATTGAGATGCAGGGAATGTGTAATGAGAAGCCTCATTTGGATGATGTCAGTTTTTGGTATTGTTTGTGTAAAGTATCTATCATAAAAACTACAGTGGTAAGATCCTGGAAACCAATTCCTTGGGGAGACCAGGGAGAGACCAGTTAGGGGAGTGGAGTCAGAGATTGGCGGACATTGATTGGATATGTCAATAAAGAGAACTAGTACAGAACTAGTCAAGGCTGGGCAAATTAACCAGGGAGAAGGTGTAATCTGTCCCTGGGCTTAGCATCCTGCAGTCACTTATCCCAATTGTAGGATTGTATGGGTGAAATAAAAGCAAGAGGCAACCTTGAGATAGGAAACCCAAAAGTAGTAGATAAGAGATTTAAAACTAAAAGAGCCCTGTTGGCTTCCTCAAGGAAGCAACTCAGGTCTGTTTTGTGTTTTGTTTTGTTTTTACTAGACCTGTGATTTTATTAGTATAATAATTCACTTTTATATAGATGGACAAAATACTTCATCCATATGATCACACTTGCTCCCAACTACAATTCTATGAAGTAGGTTTTAGTATTACCCTCCTTTGGGGGGTGAGACCAGTTCAAAGAGATTTGCCTTGACTTGCCTTGGGTCACAGAGATCATAGATATCAGAGATATCTTCAAACCAAGATCTTCCTGATTCTTATCCAGTGTACTCTCCATTGTACCACCTTCTGGTTGAGGAAATCTCAATCAAAAGAAATCAGTACCTGAGGTTTTGTAATTGGTACCCCTTAGGAATAGTCTGGCTAATAGAGAGGTGAGGACTTGGGAATCAGAATGCTGGGGCATTTGTGATTTCTGATCCTTTCCAGAATAGCACTTTTTTCCTTACAAAGAGTAAACCAATGTGGGTCAAAAGCTGCATTTCAGAGGTATCCCCAACCCAAGCCCTTCCCCATTTGTATTTTTATCTGCACCACATGCTGATAGTTCTTCTCTCTATTCTCCTTCCTACACTTGCCTCCCATCTGACTCAGATCAGACAGTCAGATTTGATAACAACACCCAAATTCTTAATAATCTGTGTGTATGTGTGTGTGTGTGTGTGTGTGTGTGTGATAGACCCATTTGACAATCTGGAGAAGCCTAGAGATTCCTTCTCAGAATGTTTTCTAATGCTGAAAACAAAACATATGATTACAAAAGCAATTATATTGAATAAGCATGTAGGGTTTTACCGCCCCCCCCCCTTCCAAGTTCACAGAAAACTGACCACGTCACTTCCCTACTCAGTCAACTCCAATAATTCCCTATTGCCTCCTGGATAAATTGTAACTGATGATCCCCTCAAATGTGAGTATTCTCTTGAACTATTTTATTTTCAATGACTTTGTATATATTTTTATTTACTCATTTGCTATATATACTTTATATATTTATCTATATTCTTGTTGTCTACCCCCATAAGACACTAAGGATTATTCTATTCTCTGTATTTCTATTCCCTATGCCTAATGCAATGTCTAGCATAAACATTTATTGTCTGATTGATCTGCCCGCTTCTCCTTTCAACCACACCTGGCAAAATTTAGAGTATAGCTATAAAAATGGTTAGATATCTTAGAGATGGTTCAATTCAACTAATTCAATTCACAGATGAGGAAACTGAGTTTAAGAGGTTAAGTGATTTACCCTAAGTCCCATAGCTGATAAGCAGTAAAACTACTCAGGGGTCAAGCACAGGTCCTCTATACTCCAGAGCCAGTGCCTTTTCCATGATGCCATACTGACTCTTGATGCCCCCACCAGGCTTCCTGTCTTCCATGGGTCTTCCTGTCCTTCCTCTTCTACACTTAAATTTGGAATCAATTAAGTTAATGTGAACAAATCTCTTCATCCCACTGAGTCTCACTTCCCTCATCTATAAAATTAAGGATTTGAACTAGGCCTTCTCAAAAGTCCTTTGCATCCCTATAGACTATGATTCTCTAAGTTGGATGAGTTATCTCAAAGATGCCTTTAAGCTTTAACATTCTAGGAGACTATAATTCTCAAGAGTCCCATTTCTTATTTCTCTGCTAACCCTACATTGACACCAAAGACAATAAAGGTAAGATAGATTGTAGAGTATTAAGGAGGGTTTAGGTAGAGAGGAAATGGACACAGCAGGTACAGCTCATTCATTCAAGGAGTTTGGCAGTAAAAGAAAGGAGAAAAATCAAATACTAGCTACAAGGAGAAATAAGGCCCAATGAAGCTCTTCCCCCAAGAAATGGTTATACATATTTAAAGACAGAAGATAAGGAGCCAATGAAGAAGATCATGAAGATAATGGAGGAAAAAATAATAAGTATGGGAACAAAGTTCCTTAAGTGCCAATGAAGAAGGGGTAGCTCTAGGATGACAGTGGAGTCAAAGGACTTGGGTTCAAATTCTAGCTCTGCCATTTACTAAATACATATGACCTTGGACAAGTAGGACAATTCTCTGGGCTTCAGTTTCTTCATCTGAAAAATGAGACGTTTGGACTAGATAATATCACTATCATCCCTTTCTGCTACAAATCTATGATCCTATTATTCTTTGGGTATCTGTTGGCACTGAATTCTCGCTCTTTGTGTGAATCTAAGTAAATCCCTTTCATTGTTTTTCTCCCTTATAAAATAGATACTTTCAAATGCCCTGAATTTTACATGATAGTTGAGAAGATTAATGAACTGATAAGTGTATAGTACTTTATAATTCTCCAAGAAAGGTTACCCTGGCACTCAACATGGTCCATGGCTCAGTGTTTAACAAATAATTTCTGAATTGAATTAAAATGAGCTATTTTAGGAAAGATAAATATTAGGATATATAAGAAATGTTGACTTCCCAAGTATTCCTTTGGGTACAATTTTCGATGCCATGTACTAAATAATGATCATTGCTTTATTGAACAATACTCTAATATTCTGAAAGAATTCATTGACTACAGGTATAAGAATATATCTAATGACCAGTTTGTCTTTTGAGTATTCCTTCTAAAAATCACAAAAAAAGAAAAACTACCAAATGAATTTTCACTTTTTAAACCTTTTTTTCAACATGTACTATTTGAATAATGTTCTATGTCTAATTGAGATTGTGAAGCCCTGAGGCACAGACAATGTCATCCCTTTTGTAGTATGTGTGTGTTTTAGATAGTACTAAGTACATAGCTTGCACTCACAAATAATAAATAGCAATCACAGGATTTCATTTGCAGGTGGGATCATTTGAGAAATGGAATTTGTTATGTGAGCTTGCCAACAAATTCTTCCTCCACTCATGGAAAAATGTACTAACATAGCTTTCCCTCCTGAGTTTAGGTTAGTTCTTTTGTAGACTTTATTACCAATTGCATAACTCCTAGGATTCCTTGGGGTGACTTTATTAGAAATTACATAACTCCAAGGATTCCTCAGGGTGACTTTATTACCAAATGCATAAGTCCTAGGATTCCTTTGGGTATTCAAAGAAAAATAAGAGCCACATCTTTGTGAAAGATGGTACATTGGATGATAACATGATCATGGAAGCAGAATGACCACTGTTCACATGACTACTGTGTTCCATGATGCTAGACCACTAGACAGAGTTTATCAAGGTCAATAAACCAATGGTACTATCTTCTCCTGGGATGGAAAAGCACAAAGGCAGATGTTGGCTTGTCTCTAAGATTGTGCAACTTTGAGGGAAGTGACAAAATCCTAGATCTTGGAGTTGGAAGAGATTTCACAGGGGCGGAGCCAAGATGGC
>CM053601.1:35225108-35242592 GCA_028646575.1 Pseudocheirus occidentalis | reverse complement strand
ATCAGAACATAAGCATCCAGTTACTCTTTGGTTCATGTAAGACTGAATTCTCATAGGGTCTTCAATTTAAGGCTAGAAGGGACCACACAAGCCATCAAATCTGGATCCCTCATTTTACAGATGAGAAAGCTGATGCAAAGAGACATTAAATGACTTGCCCCAATAACACAGCCTTTATGTGTCTCAGGCAGAATGTGAGTCTGGGCCTTCCATACTTCAAGAGCAGCTCCCTTTTCAGTATACTGCATTTTCTTCAACAATAAGCTTGTGACATTAAAAAAAAACCAAACTTCTCATTTATACCATAAATCACTCTTTCTAGACTGACATTTCACAATGAGAATCATCAGACTGTTGAATATGATGACTTGCTGAAGTGCTTCATCACTAAAGTTTGGGGAGTTTCTTATATGATGTGTTAAGGGATCACATTCCATGTGGAGATCCCAGTGAATCCCTTCAATGGTAACAATCAGCTGAACAAAATGTTAAATTTTGAATGGACCTGGACAAAGCCCCAGTCAATGACACACTTTGCTATGCAAAATTAAGTGAGAACCTTACGGTACAATCAATAGAAATGTTAAATGTTGCATGGACTTTTAGATAAAGTTATTCTTTTAAGCATTTTACTTTGTTATAAATTTTTTCTCTAATGACGAAGAGACATCTCATCCAGTGGGAGTAATCTATAAATATTTGCAATGTAAAAATTCAACATATCTATAAAACTTTAAAGAAGATTGTACAGTGGGAAGAACACTGGATTTAAAGTCAGAGGACCTGGATTGAAATTCTGACTCCAGTTCCTTGAATACTTTAGACAAGTCCCTCCATCTCCCTTTTTTCATTTTTCAAAACGAAGGGTTCAAACTAAAAGACTTCTCAAGTGGCCTGTCTACCTGTGAATGGAGAATTATGGTGATTCACTCAGAAAATATAACATGGAGGCAACAAACTTTTTTTTTTCCTACTCAAAGATAATCATCTTAGGAAGGAACTGGTTCATTTGCACCATTAAGAATCAGTGTCTTGTCATTAGCACATCATAGTTACAGGAGATTATCAACTTCTTTTGAAGGATATTTGCTAAGAAATATTTCCATGATGCTATGATCTGATTCTAACTTCTAAGATAAACATTACCCATAATACACAAGGAGTTTTCGACAAAGGCATCATCAGAAAAATGAAGAAAAATATAAACTCTATGATGTCAGTGATAGGGCAGCTAGGTGGCACAATGGATAGAGTATGAGCCAAGACTCAGGAAGACTTATTATCTTCCTGAGTTCAAATCTGGACTCACTTACTAGCTGTATGATCCTGGGCAAGTCACTTTACCCTGTTTGCCTCAGTTTCCTTACCTGTAAAATGAGCTGGAGAAGGAAATGGCAAACCATTCCATATCTTTATCAAAGAAACTCCAAATGGGGTCACAAAGAGTTGGACGTGACTGAAAAGTAACTGAACGACAAACATCAGCAGATTAACATAGATGCATGGACTTCTCAAGCTATGATACATTATACCAATACTCCAATTACATACTTGAGGATGTGATGAGCAAATTCCGAAAGAAGTAGGTTAGCTTGTGAAATTATAAAATTAAAACCCATTTTCATAGGCAGTTATCCTAATTGACACAATGAAGACTCAGAGGGTCGTAGTTATTCACAAAACAGTAAAATCCCAACGGTTGTGTCCTACTCTGGACTGAGGTCCAAAGACAACAGCTTTAGTAGTGATGTTTTTATCCATCCCCACTACAATACTCCATCAGTATATATATGTGTGTATGTGTGTGTGTGTGTGTGTATTTATATATATATACTGATTCTTGATATATATTTATATTTATGTCTTTATATGTACTTATATACATTTTCTGGCATATTTTTTGAACACAGTTACTAAAGCTATGTGGTCTTCATGTTTTCTTGAAGATTATGATACTCTCCCCAGGAAATATTTCTGGATGTTGTTGTGAATGAGTTACATAGTTCATTCATGGAGAAGCACAGAGGCAATGAACACTTTTTCTATGGCAAAGAATGAAAACCTTCCTGGGAAGGGACTGATTATTCATACCATTAGGAAACAATGGCTAAGACTTTCACATCATTAGCCCAGCATGACTATAGGAAATTGTGAACCAACTTTGAAGGATGTTCTCTGAGAAATACTTCCATGAACTGGAAACTAGTATTATTTCATATTATGGATGAGCCCATCGTACCATTAAGTTTAATGGAAAGCTGTGGGTGACTGAGAGAAATGGGAAACTATTGGTAGCTAATTTCCCATTTGGTTGTAGATTTCATTGAAAAAGGGTGAAGGAGTATCTGGTAGAAGCACTGTCCCTCTTATTCCAGCTGCAGCAGGTGGTTTACTTGAAATTCTCTTTCCATTAGGAACAGTCCTAAATGAATCCCAGAGTGAAGACTATTCAGCTCACATTGAATTGTGAAAACAAAGGAGACAGTGACCCTATGGACTGAATTACCTTGCAGAGAAAACCTAAATGCAGGCAGAGGAACTTGGGCTGAATAAATCCTTCTATTAAATCAATGTCACTTTGGTAATGAAAAACACTGTTATTAAGTTGTTTAACGCTCATTTAAATTCTTGTCATTCTTTGAATAATAGAGTGCTCCAGAGCTCTGTGCTAAAGTCTTCCCTGGGCTCGGGAAATGAGTCAGAGATCAGTGCAGCCAGGACTTGAGATGATGCAAGATGTAGATAGTAATGATGGTTCTATTCATTTCTTAGGCTCTGTTGGGTAATGGAAACAAGATTGCATCTCAGTCTCCTTCCAAAGAGACCTATGTCCAATAATTTAGAAGAAAGTGGTATCAGATTTTCCTTCTGGGTAGTTATAGATAGTTGTTATGGTAGAATTGGGTCTGTTTTAAATAATGCTGTTGATCAAGCAGAGTGCATGGCTGGTTTTTAGTTATAAAATTCCTGATTTGTTTCAGTTTCACCTTGAGAATTGAAAATTAACTAAAAATTCTTAATAGCTATCAATGAATAATGGCTCTCTTTAGGAAAAGGGGGATGAATCTAATTAAAAAACGAGCAAGTCAACACATATGTGCAGATTCCCTATGGACTAAAAAACAGTAAAGAGAGAACGACTTTCTAGATGTGTCCATGTAGAAAGCATGTGCTCACCCATAATTTTCATTGTGAACTTAATGGAAGGCTTGGAAGTACATAAAGAATGATGATGGGGGACCCTCAGAAATTGGCTCTGTTCAATTTCATCTCTACAAAGCCATTAGCTACAAAATGAGGTCTTTTTTCAGGGATGAAAGGCAGGAGCTTTTGGACTTCTTCTGTTGGGCCACCAAAAAAGGAAAAGTCACTTGTAAACAAAACAAAAATGAAAGGGCATGTTACCAACGTGTCTTCAGCCTCAGACAACAATGGGGAAAGAAAGCTCAGGAATCTAAAGAAATGTTGATTCCAAATTTAGTTACTCATAGAATCATGTGATCAAAGATCAAAGCAGGTAGGACTGTTAGAGGTTATCCAGGCCAACATTTTCATTTTACAGATGAGGAAACAGAACCAGACAGGTTAAGTGAGTGGCTCAAAGTCTCGGTGGCAGAGCAGAAATTTGAACTCAAGGCCCATGACCAGAAATCCAGTTCCCAAATCAGTGTTCTTTCCATGTTATCACATTGCCTACATGAAGTGGAAGCCTACTTTTTAAATAATTAATTCCAGTGTTGGTCAGTTTCTAGATTCTCTATTTGGTCTCTCTTTAGGTCAAATATAAACAAGACCCTTGTCATTCTTCTGGGAAAAAGCTTTGTGCTTTAATAGGACAATAAAATCATGGAACAGAAAATGTTTTCGGATAAAATACATTTCAGTGTGATTTAATTTAATTCTTTTGTTTTTGTTTTTTTTTTTTTGCTTTTTTTTTTTTTTTGGAGGGCAGTTGGGGTTAAGTAACTTGCCCAAGGTCACACGGCTAGTTTTTTTTTTGTGTGTGTGTTAAGTGTCGGAGGCCGGATTTGAACTCAGGTACTCCTGACTCCAGGGCCAGTGCTCTATTCACTGCGCCACCTAGCCACCCCAATTTAATTTAATTCAATTCCAATCTCATCCCAACTGGTCCAATCCAATTGAATTCAATATACATTTATAAAAATTCTAGGCACTTTGTTAAGCATTGGGGATAAAAAGGCAAAAATGAAGCATTTTTGCTTTTGTGGAACCTGTATTTCACTTAGTTCAGTTATATAACAGAAAAGTCTAAGACCTGGGAGAGAACATATTTCCAGTCTTGGTTGTGTCTCTAACTTAGTGGATGACACAGGATAAATCTCCTTATCCTTCCAGGAATGGGTTTTCACCTTTATAAAATGGACCGGTGAGATTAAATAATCTCTAAGGTTCCATCCAGCTCTGAAATCCTACAATTTTCTGTGTTTCTGTGATAAATTTTCACACATCTTCAAATTCTGGTTCTCTTGGCAGTTGGCTTGTGTGATTTTATGGTGAAGAGGAGAAACTTGCTTCTTAAGAGTAATTGAATAAGATGTCAAGGCTGACTTACTCTTGGCAACTACATAGTACCTGAAATTGTTAACTCCTGGAATAGAGAATTGTGAAGATAAAAAGAATTGTGAAAATGACCCTGGACTGTTTCGGTGATTTAGGTTCAATGTAAAAATCTAAATATCAAAAGGATTCATGATTGGTGAAGAGTTAGACTGGATGACTTCTGCGATAATATTCAACTCGAAGTTATGATAGAATAAAACTATGTAAGAATATGATTTTTCCTTAACTAAGTTATATCACATCTAAATTATGTCCCCTCAAAAGCTGAATGTCCGGTATGAGTGTTAGTGCTTTTCAACATGAATGGTAGTGTTATCCCTAGATAGTTTTAAAGATAACCCGTCTCCTGTGCTTTCTGAGTTTAGACATTCACATTTTGAGATCGTATTTCAAAAGATTTTTCTTGAAACGACTAAATGATTCAAGATGGTAATACAGCTTAAATATCTAATGGCTTTTCTTTTGGGGGGGAGTGTTGGAAGGGGAATATGTCCAAAAAGTTTTCACATCTAATGGTCTTTCCCTCAGCTACTAGGCAACACAGTATATATCCCTGGTCTTGGAGTATTAGGAAGATCTGAGTTTAACTGGGCAGTTGGCTCAGTGGATACACGGTCAAGCCCAAAAATCAGGAAGACTCATCTTCTCAACTTCAAATCTGGCCTCAGATATTTACTAGCTATGTGATTCTGGGCAAGTCACTTAACTCTGTTTGCCTCAGTTTCCTCATCTGTAAAATGAAGTAGAGAAGGAAATGGAAAACCACTCCAGTATCTTTGCCAAGAAAACCCGAAATGGGGTCACAGAGTTGGACAAGGCTGAAATGACTTACCAACAAGTTAAAATGTAACTTCAGATTAATTATGTGACTAATTATGTGACTCCACACATGTCACTTCACCTCTGTCTGCCTCAGTTTCCTCCCCTGTAAAATAGGATTAATAATAGCATCTACCTCCCAGGATTGTTGAGAGGAAAAAAAATGACATAATATTTCTAAAAGTACTTGCCATATAGTATGCACTTAAATAATACTTATTAATATAAAAAAAATCTTTTCAGTGTGGAGTTATCTATTTACCCTCTTGATCTTCTTCTTACTTTCTAATTCAACTTCCTACCATATCATGGAAAAAGCTCTGGCTTTCAAGTAAGGGCATTTGGATTCAAATTCCAACTCTATGTGACTGAAGGACAGTTGCTCACCATCCCCAGGCCTGTTTCCTCAAAATAGGGGGATGTATGACCTTTAATGTTACTTCCACATCAGAATGTATGATTCTGTGATATTTGCCAGGGAAATGGAAGGGGGAAGGAGAAAAGGGAGAAAAAAAGAAACTGAGACCTATTCTACAACAGATCTTAAACAGGTTTGATTGGGGTGGAGCTGGAATCCACCAAAAGACAAGGGATAAATTGGGCTTCTCTGTCTCTTCTCTATATCATATTTCTCCTTCCCTAATTAATATAAAGAATTAAGAACTGATGTAGTTTAATCTGGAGCAGCTAAGATAGCACAGAAAATAGAATGCCAGGCCTGGAATCAGGAAAACCTGAGTTTGAATCTGTCCTTAGACACTAGCTGTGTAACCCACAGCAAATCACTTAACCCTGTTTGCCTCAGTTTCCTCATCCATAAAATGGGCTGGAAAAGGAAATGGCAAATCACTCCAGTATCTTTGCCAAGAAAACTACAAATGGGGCAATGAGGAGTCAGATATGACTGAAAAACGATCAAAAGTAGTCTAATCTACCTCTGAATTACACTTAGTTTGTTGAAAAGACTCTTTTTTTTTCTTTATTTCCTGGACACACCGAGAACACTTAAAGACATTTTTTCTCACTTCCATGATCCATTTAAAATAGGAACTTTCCAAGCCTCATTTGATTAATGACTTTGCCTTGCTGTTTTATGTAGTCACTTGGGCCAAAGGACATAAAAGAATCTACCATTCCTGACCTTTCCTTGAACTCATTGTTTGAACCTTCCAGTTGACTGATGTTGCTCCTCACTGTCCAGTGTTCTTCAATGCCAGTGTCCTGGCCTCCAAACATGATGATGTCATTGGGTGATTGAACATCTCCTTAGTGTTTTTGAGTCAAGGGTACTTGCTCTCTTACAGTGGTACCCAGAGGACTGAAAAAAAAACCACAACAACAAACCACCACATAAACAAAATATTAATTCACATCTAGCCTGGGATATTACCTATTTACCAATGTTTAGCAGATATTATTGATTTCCATACGGGTAGCTAAATGGTGACTTTCAAGATCACTCCATTTGTCCCATGTACTAATCTTAATTTTTCTTTTCTTTGTCCAACTAACATGAAATGTCTCTGTTGATTCTTTTGCAATTTTCCACTTCTGCTCAAGCCAATGTATATTTTGGGAAGTAATTTTTCTTCAAGAAGCCAGTATCATTAGACTTGTTAGATTCCCTTTTTTTATTATTGATTTGTTTGTTTGGCAAAATGCAACTTTGTGTGGTGTTCCAAATTCATCAAGGGCAAGGTTCCATCTGGCATCAAGGATAGCATTCACCCTTTCATCCCTCCAACCCTGGGAATCCATGTCTTTTATTGAAAGGAAAGTTGAGCCGGCTTTGTTCTCTCTTTTTAAAAATAGCTGCTTTCTGGGGATAGATTAAGAAGGGAGTTTATCTGGATACTTCACCTTCATCCCTAAAAGGCTTTGGATAGAAAAGATTGTGGGGTATTGCCAAGGAGTTGCTGGGTTTCTGTTTTGAGGTTCCTTAGCATTGCTTGACTTTACCCTAATGTTCCCAAGTTAGTCTCAGTAGAATGTTCTAGAGGTATAAGGGACATACTTTCCTTTGTTTCATTAATTATTTATAATAAACAATTTAAAAAAAGTTGTTCTCTTTGAAATTGTTTCTTTTTAAAATATTATGGATACATTTTGCTGATTTTTCACCTTCATTTCCCAATATCTCCTTTGCCTCTACTCTGAATGCCATCCTGGTAATGAAAAACAGGGAGAGAGGAGAAAAAATCTGTTCAGTAATGTTAATCATTATATAAAATGAGTCTGACACTATCAGCAAAATTCCACACTCATAGTGCTCCATTCTGTGAGAAGGAAGGGAAGGGAGTTTCCATATGTGTTCTTCAAAGCCAAACTTATTCATCATAATTACATAGTGTCCAGGGTTTTTTGTTTGTTTTTTGCTCTTTTCCTTTCCTTTGTTGTGGTCACTGTGTTTTCCTACTGTTACTGTACTCACTTTGTATCAGCTCATATAAGTCTTCCTACGTGTCACAGTATTTTCCATGTTCATTATTTCTTACAATACAGTGACATTTACCACAGTCTGTCTAGACATTCCTCAATGGATGTGCTTCTACTTTCTTTCTAGACATACTTCATTTTCAAAATGCAGTCAGGGCATACTAGATGAAAGACAGTGGTGAAATGTAGCATACCTAGTTGATACTGATTTTTTGGTTCTGCTTTTCTAGTGCCTTTATGAGTCAACTTTTGAAGTGAGATTCTATGAGCATTTTTCAAATGAACCTGCCTTTTACAGACATAAGGGTCTGGATAGCTCAAAGGCTCTACCGCCTAGATCCAGAGGTAGTCTCTCTTCCTTGGCCAACTACAAAAGCTACCCCAAATTTATAGGAAGCATTGAATTATTTATGTATATTCCAGTTGAAGGACTCCTTTTTTTCTCTGCTAGCATTATTTCTCACTCTTACTATGAATCTTATCTGAGAAGGGAAAACAAAAGATATTTAGAATCTATTTCATGTGTGAAGAATTATTGAAGAGAAATGAAATGAGAGAAGAACGTCGTTAGAGAAAAATGTGATGGACAAAAGTGGACTCATCAATGAGCAAGAATGAGAGATTGATTGCTGATGGGTAATCTTTAGGTTCTATAGGTATCCACACATGTTATTGGAACACAAGTAAGACATTCAATAAGTTTGGTGGACCTCCTGTGGTGGGGTTTATAGGAGAATAAAAAGAGTCAGTTAAGATGGGCGGCAGGAATGAATGAATTGCAATTACAGCACTGGAATATGTACCCGCATCAATGAGATCATAGATCCATGGGAATATTGCTTTGTTAGAACATTTTGCATTCAGTAAGGAGAGGTTTTACAGGATGATGTGATATTTTTGATTATGGTGGAATGTGCAGGCATGGAATTATGGTCGTTCCATTTTCTCTGCTGTGTACAAATAAAAGAGAACATCCAGGGTCAGAATATGTCTGGCAGCCACATAGGGAAATTCCTAATGATGTAGGCACTGGCTGTAACTTCAAGGGGCCTAGCTTCTGGTGACATGACCAGGGAGCCAGGCCAGTGAGGGAGCTCAGCAGCCACAAGCAACAATATCTATGAAAAAAAACACAGCCACAACTCAAAGTCACTGGGGAATCTGTTAGGTACCATTATTTTCACTGTCAACTAAGTATTATCCTCCTAAATTATCTTTTACTACATAGCTTATTAATATTTTAATGTGGCCTAGTTCATTTATCTTGGGAAAGTAGCTGTAAGCCAGACATTCTTTTTGTCATCATATAATTTCTTAAACACTCTTTATATACAAATCTAGGAAACCATGTTGACAAATTTCTTGTTCTGGTCTATTTTTTGTGGTCTTACCAAGCATTAAAGTAATTAGACAATTTTTTTTCTTTCTTTCTGTTCACAACGAAATGATGACTTGTGTTCTGATGTGTCTTCCATTTCTGGAATGTGCTTTTGGGTGAGTTTTTCAGACTCTAGTTGGTGTAGTTTTCAAAATTCCTTATCCCAAATATAATCAAGACTAAGAGTTCCCCAGTTCCCTAATTAAAAGGACACAGTTGATGATGCTACTTCCTATACTTATATTCCAGATGAGAAAGAAATCAGAATTTGGTAGGAACTGTCAAATAGAAACTACTTAAAAATAATATATTCATCTTTGCCTTCAAGCCTACTAAGGTTTGTCTCCCATCATAATTTTTTTTCCCCCTCAAGTCTACTTTATCTTTGTAATAACCACTCCAAATCCCCTTTTCTTTCACCAAAAAACTTTGGGGAAAGAGTCACTGATATTTTCCCACTAGCTATCCTAACGACCACCTCCTAACCTCTGTAAAGTATCCTGGAATAAAAGAAAAATTTCTGGATCTTTAGTCAAGGGTTCTAGTTTCAAATCTTGTCTCTGAGACTTCCTAATCATGTGAAGTTGGGCAAGTCATATGACTCTGAATCTCAGCTTTATTAACTAGAAAATGAGGGTGGTTGGACCTAGAGGTCCTTTTGAGCTCTAAATATGTCATTCCAAAAACCTTAGTATACTCTGCTCTTAAAGCTTAAAACTACACTAAGACTTTGGGAATACCTGAACCCTGGCCACTATCCTTATCACTCCATTGAAGATGCTTTTTCTAGTCACCAACAAGATCCTGATTATAAAATCCAAAGGATTTTTCTCAGTTCTTAGAGGTAAGAAGTATGACTTTCAACAAGATCTCATCCTCAATGGGCTGACTGATGATCCATCAATACCTCAAACTCCATATATCTAAAACTCAGTTGATCCTCAGCCCCAACTACCTCTTTCCAGTTTTAATCTTGTATTTTCTCTGGTTTGTGCTCAAAACATTTCAGTCATCCTTTCTTTTCTCTTATCTTCAGTCCATCCCCAAATCTCTCAGATAAGCATTTATGGGCACTTTTGCAGTCATCTAATCTAGAGGTTTTTGGAGAAGAAAATGGCAAACCACTTTAGTATCTTGGTCAAGAAAATCTCATGGACAACTGGGAATTAAGATATACAGGGACTGGGCTAGGGAGACCCTTCCTAGAAGGGTCTACCAGAAAGTTAGTGGGGCATTGGAGGATGACATAAAAGAGAGCAGATTGGGGGAGGGGCTTTGCAGTGGGTTCGCTGTTTTTGGGTTGGGGTGGGGGAAAGACGGGGAGAAAATTTTTAACTCGAAATCTTGTAGAAATGAATGATGTAAACACGAAAATAAATAAAAATTAAAAATTAAAAAAAATCTCATGGAAAGTAGGGTTCATAGGGTCACAAAGAGTCAGATATGACTGAACAGCTGAATAATGACATGAACATCTTGGGGTGCTCAATCTGGAAAGTGAGAGTTTTGTGGATAAATTTAAGGGCATCCATGGGTTTGGATGGGAAATGTATTATGTCTTTATTTTAATATAATCAATTTCCTTTGCAATTCTACATATTTTATAGATTTAAAAATATTCCAAGAAGGGTTCATCAGAGTGCCAAAGAACTCTCTCTCTCTCTCTCTCTCTCTCTCTCTCTCTCTCTCTCTCTCTCTCTCTCTCTCTCTCTCTCTCTCTTTCTCTCTCTGTCTCTCTGTCTCTCTGTCTCTGTCTCTGTCTCTGTCTCTCTCTCTCTCTCTCTCTCTCTCTCACACACACACACACACACACACAGAACCCTTGTTCTCATCCAAGCACCTCGTTTTCTAAATGAATGAGCAGAGACCCAGAAAGCTTGTCCGCAGTGGGAACATGTAGAGAATAACAGATATGATTCATGTTGGTTCTACTTTCAGAATATCCTGCTTCCTTTCCATTCCAACCATCAGTTGGAATGGAACCAGTCTCATTCCATTTAGTCCACCATCACTGCAAGCATGGATTGTGGAAGAGCAGTTTTGCTTGGAGTTAGACAATTTCTGTTTAACTCTGGGGTCCTTAAGTTATGAGTTGGGTCACTTTGAGAAGCACAGTCACTTCTTGGAACATTACTTTTCTCATCTGTAAAGTGGGGGTTACAGTGAATAAATTATTATCTGACTATATATCTTACAGAGTTGTTCTGTATAAAAACACTGTGGCATTAAAAGTTATATTTACTATTATTGTCTCCAAGCTGTGTTTATCTAGGGGTGGAGTATAGTATGGAGCAACTGTTTACAATCTCTACAATGCCTCTCCCTTTCCCCAAGCTTCCTAGGCAGGTAGGTGGTGCAGTGGGTGGAGTGATAGATTTGAAGTCATGAAGCCCTATAATCAAATCTGGCCTCTGACACTCCTTAACCTCTCTAAGACTCAGGTTGCCTTATTTGTAAAATGGAAATAATTATAGTATCTACCTTCTATCCAGTAATAATAACATCTACCTTGTAAGAAAATCACATTGTATTTGCAAATCACTTTACAAACTTTAAAGCACCATGTGGATTCTAGTTATTGCTGTGATTGTTGTCATTTATTGTTATTCATATTATTTCCAGGGCAAATGCACTGAACTTTAACTGCCCTTTGACTGAATATCTTTATACGATATTTGTATATCTGACTGGTTTCCTCCTTAAACCTGCGTGGTGCACATCCTTATTTTCCTCATGTGTGTACTTATGTACTTCCTCTGGGGCCCCAGGGCTCAGTTGTGCATCTGAGACAAAGCTATTTTTATTTTGTCCCAGAGAAACCATTGCTTCTTTGTCAACCCTCTAAAGAAGCTTGTCTATGTGATTAAGGTAAACTAGATGTTATATTACATTTTATGTTACATTACATTACATTGCTATACTATAACTATACTATACCATACCATACCACACCACACCACACCACACCACATCACACCACACCCCCCACACTACACCCCCACACCACCACACCCCCCCCACCCCACATCTGGTTATATTCTTTTCAGGGGAACTAGCATACCTAACCAAGACAGTTTAGCTAAGATGAGGAAGAGGTGAAGGAAGCTTAATCACCTTGCTGAGAGAGTTACTTTAGATATAAATCCTATCTCTTCCCTCTGCCCTTCAACACCACTCCCCACCCCAATCACCTTCACTGATTTTCTATTACTACAGATCCAAATACATTAGCCTAGTATTTAAGACCACTCATGATCTGATATCTCTTTGTAATATAGGCTCCAGGGCTATTGTGAAGATATTTGTAAAATGCTTAGCACAGTGCCTAGAAGAACACAGTACACATTAAAAAAAATACTTGTTTCCTTCTTTTCTTCTCTTGCTACCCCTCTTCCTCCCTCCCTCCCTTCCTTCCTTCCTTCCTTCCTTCCTTCCTTCCTTCCTTCTTTCCTTCCTTTGCTTAAATTATCACCCTTCAAGCAGTGTGCACCTGCCCTTGCCATTGTCTTCTTCGACCAACCAATGAAACAATAAACATTTATTAGAGCAAGCACTGTGCTAAGTGCTGGGGATACAAAAAGAAGCAAAAAATAGTTCCTGCCCTCAAAGAGCATACAATCTCATGGGGGTAGATAACATAAAAGAAGTATATACAAAGCAAACTACATACAGGATGAACAGGAAATAATTAACAAAAGGAAGGTGATGGCATTCTGAGGGTTGGGGAACGCTTGCTGTAGAAGGTGGGATTTTAATTGGGACTCGAGTCCAGAGGCAAATAGTTGGGAGTAGAGGAGGGAGAACAATCTAGGTATGAGGGATAGCCAGGAAAACATGCCTGGAGCCCAGAGATGGAGTGTTTGGTCTGTGGAACAGTCAAGAGCCCTGTGTCACTGCATCAAAGAGCACATGTGGGAGAATAAGGTGTAAGAAGTCTGGAGAAGTCTTAATGATGGCTTTCCTTCACTACTCATTCTCTCCTATCTTCTCTGAGGGCATATGGACTCATGCCCCCTGTTGGTAGCCTTCCCTGACCTTCTCAGCTGCTAGGCTGTCATTCAAGAGATTGCCATTTTTGTTCACTTTGTACATTTTTGTATATACTTACATGTGTACATACAGTTTATGATAGGATATAAACTCCTTGATGGGAGAGACTTTCTGTGTTGCTACTGTATGCCCAGTGGCTAACATAGTTCTTGACACTGTAATAGGTCCTTGATAAATGCTTGCTGATTCAAGATTTTATCAAGCCTCATTGCCATCTCTACTTTTTAATGAGGATTTAAGGGAAATAATAGAGAAATGGGGGAAAGAAACAGAGAAAGGAGACATGAGGCAGGGGAAAATGTCGAGAGACAGAGACAAAGACAAGAGATGGAGAGACATAAATAGACACAGAGAGAGACAAAGGAGAGTGGGGACATATATAGAAGAGCTAGAAAGAGAAAAGGGAGGAGAGGAGAAAGAGGGAGAAAGGGAGGAGAGACAGAGAGACAGAGAGAGACACACAGAAACAGGGAATAGATGAAGAGAGGGAAGAAGAATTAGGCAGAAGTAATAGAAGGAAGAAGGTACAATTGAAAAAGATGAAGGAGATAGAGGGAGATAGGAGAGAGATACACCTGGCATGGAAATCCTGCTGCCAAAGAGCCACAGTTGGTCTCTTTCCCCATAGATACTGAGCAGCTGGGAGGTATTTAGGCTACACCGTCCAGTATCAGTGTGTATAAATAATCTTGTCTAGATCCCCTTTGATTTCTCTGGCTGCCTCAGCTTTGTTCATTGCTTTGCTTGACTAGCACCTCTATGGCAGGCTCCTGGTACAGCCCGATGATCTGTTTCAGGAGCATATTACGTACTTTCTTGAAGGCAGCTGCTCCCCAGATACCTTCAGCTTCCTGCCAGAGAGTAATTAGCACCCAAGAACAAAAAAGCTCCTAAGCGCTAAAAAGTGAATATATGTCACAATAACTTTTTATCTCACCATGGGAAAAAACAACAACAATAAACTGTGATGAGTTTGAATGGCTTTTCCAGCCTCTTGCCCCAAATATCTCATGGTAAGATTAAGAAAAGGAAGGCAGCGCTGTCTTTTGAGCAGCCTTCACTGTAGCATGGGCATTATACTTCCCATTCATAAATTTGTGTTATCAGATGATGGGGGATTTAGACAGTTAGCTTCCTGAAGGGAGTGGTGGGGGGAGTGGGGAAATGGATGGATTCACTAGATGACTCTAAAGGCTCCAACTTATGGATTGTGTGATATGAAGAATTCTCCTTGCTTATAGATATTCTGGAGGAGAATCCACATCTTACTGGACCTGCCATTTTCCATTCTCTACAGTATTGTAAATATTTTAACTCACCAAATGTTCTCATATTGTGGAATTAGTAGGTGTGTGATCCTTCAGTTTGCACTTACCTTTTTGTTGGTGAGACCTGACTTTGATAGACAAACTAGCCCCTCCCCTCCTAAGAGACTATGGGGAGGAGAAGGCTGGAAGTCACTTAGGAACTGGAGTGTTAGAAATGAAGTTGCCTAGTCATGAGATTGGGAGTCTAGAATAGAAATGTCTGAAATATCTTTCGTATTCCAGACCCCAAAGTGATGATTCTTTGTTTCCCTTTTCCTTTTAACTTCCCATACTCCTTACTTTGAAGGCAAATTTGTTTGTCTTTCTTTGTTTAGACATTTCTCTTGTTTCTTAACTCAAAAATGGTGATTAATTCTTAACCACAGATATTGCTACAATCCTGATGTAGACCTGAAATGGACCTCAGAAGGCATTTCATTCAACACCTCCCCCCATTTTAGACATGCAGAAACTAAGATTTAGAGAATTTAAATGACTTGTCCAAAGTCACAAAGGTAGTCAGAGGCAGCATTTGAATGCAAGTCCTCTGGCTCTAGGCATAGTACTCTTTAAAGAGATTCCGTGAGGTTCTTTCCAACCTTGATATTCTACAATTTGGGGGAAGAGAAAGACTGGTGAGATGAGCTGCTTCATATGGATAAGGATTATTCTTGAAAAAAAAGTCCAAGTAAGGTAGAGGCTAAGAAAAGATGAGCTTGTCTGCAAACATCATTAAGCATTTATTCGATGGTCTATTAGGTGCTAGGAGAGGATATAAAAGTATGTTGGATAAGGTCACTTTCCTGCAGGATGTTGTTTATATTCTAGTTTGGAAGGCAAAACACACATACAATGACCTCATCATCATCAACAGACATTTATTGAGTGTCTAGTATGTGTCTGGTCCTGTTATAAAGCATTTTATCTAGAACCATAAAACAAAGCAATTCAAATTGAATACAAAAGGACCAAGGGCTAACAGCACAAATATAGGAATGATCAGATTAGGGAGAGGGAGCATTTCATCTGAGGAAATTTAATATGCAGGTGAATTGATCTGTATTTGACAGCTGGTGATGGATATTTGTGGCAGGAAGTTGATTGGTGGTAGAAGAAGTTGAAGGGAGGGGTTGTGAGGGGGATTGTAGTTGAAGAATTCTAGTTGGAGAAAATAGCACAGCCAAAACCACTCAGGTGGGAATTTGAGATTGATATATGGATAGTCAATAGACTGATCTGCTTAGAGCCGAGGAGTGGTATAGGCAAATGTGGAGAGATGGGGTTAGAGAAGCATAAGTGGGGAATGTAGGGGAAAGAGACACTTAATGGAAAGCCTTAGATGCTTAGCGTAGCAGTGTGGATTTCATAACAAGAGTCTATTCATTACTCTGGACTTGAAAGGAATGCTTATGGAGAAATTTAAAATGTCTTTGAATTTGTCTATATGTGTCCAAGTGTTTTCAAAGCTTTAACTAGGGTAGAGTCACTAGGACTTTGTCTTCATGTGGCCAAAAGTTGGAGGGCACCATTGGTCCTTATTCTTCTTTGATATGTAGAAATACGTAAACTTATTCTGAAGTCAACAAGAACAATTAGTTTTGAAAGGAAGTTATCATGGATCATAGATTAAGAGAGGGAAGAAACCTTGAAGATCATTGAGTTTAACCCTTCATTTTACTCATAACAAACTGAGGCCAGGGTAACTTTCTTCAGGTAGCCAAGATTAAAAAGTGATAGAGTTAAACATAAAACATAGAGCACAAAAAGCCATTCTTTCATATGTGTGATGACCAATTTTTAAAAATTGGATGCTTCTCAGCATCACACAGTTAAAAGACAACTGTACAAGTCTCAGGATGGAAGAAGATGTCTACATTCAGAGAAAGACCCAGAAAGATCAGAGTTTAAAAGGGAACTGAAGCAATGCATGCTATCATTCTTTTTGATGTTTGGCTTTTGTTTCTCTTTTCTCATTATTCACTCCTTTGGCTATAATATCTATACAACCAGACTATTGTACAATGTGAAGGAGTTTGCAGATCTCGTACATGATTGTATGCCACCATGGCGGGGGTGGAGGGTGGGGAGGAAGGGGAGAAAAATCTGAAACTCAAGTGACTCTGGAACTGAATCTTGTAACCTAAAAGTAAACAAACAAGTCAATAAAAATTTTTTAAAAAGCCATTCTTCTTTCCACTGCATCACAATCATGGGCATTTATGTAGAGCTGGAAGGGACTTTGAAGCCATTAAGTCCAACACCTTCATTTTATCAGTGAGGAAATTGAAGCCCTGAAACATTAAGTGACTCATCTAGGGTCACACAACTAATCAAGCATTTTAGACAGGATTCAAACCCAGATGATCTTTCCAGTTGTAGTGGATTGCTCACTCCTCCCACCCACCTCCGCCCCTCCACTGTGACTCCTTTCCAACCAGATAGTAACAACTTTGTGGCCACAGGGTCATTGCCCACAGAGGCCAGGGTTCCAGTTCTGACTCTCTATCCTCTCTACAAGGCAGAGTCTCAGCATCTCTTCCCACTCGTGTCCTGAACCTCAGGTTTTTCCTTGAGATTCCCTGTCTCTCAAACCTAACTATTTTGCCCTATGCATGTTTGTTTTTCTTTTGACCCAGGAAACCAGAATTACCAGTTATGCTTTACTCCAAATATAGACCAATGTCACTTGGATGACATCCCTCTATGGTATGATTACAAGAAACCATGATAGATTCTTGAGCATGGGAGTAATATGATGGGATTGATTTGAAAACTATTATCAGCATGAATCAGGCTTGCTTGGGAGCCCTTGTGGTTTTCTTTCTTTCTTTCTTTCTTTCTTTCTTTCTTTCTTTCTTTCTTTCTTTCTTTCTTTCTTTCTTTCTTTCTTTCTTTCTTTCTTTCTTTCTTTCT
>CM053601.1:35206565-35224608 GCA_028646575.1 Pseudocheirus occidentalis | reverse complement strand
AGCCTGTATTGAAGTGAGTGTCCTTTCAGTGGGGGTGGGTGACAAGGGAGGAATCGAAAGAATCTAGAATTTAAAGTTCTGTAATACCTGCAACTAGGAATTAAGATATACAGGGGCTGGGATAGGGAGACCCTTCCTACCCTACCAGAAAATAGGAGAGCAGAGCAGGGGAGGGGCTTTACAGTGGGATTGCCATTTTGGGGCTGGGGCAGGGGCAAGACGGGGAGAAAATTTGTAATTCAAAAATGTATTGAAAATGAATAATGTAAACAAGAAAACAAATAAAAAAATAAATTTAAAAAAATACAATTCTCAATCCAGCAAAACAATCAGTAGATAGAGGGAGAGACAAGATTAACAAGAATGAGGCAATGACAATGGGGGCAATTAGTTGATGAAGATGGGAGATTATGGTGAGGAAGTAATTCAAGAGTAGGAAGAAATGATGGAGGATGATATCAGAGGGATGTGAGATAATGAGATAGGGATGTACTGGACCCCATAGTGAATGACTGTGATTTGATTTGATTTTAGTGAAGTAAGCAAGGATGTGAGGAGAGGAAGTGCTATGGGAAACTTGAGGAAAGAAGATTTAAAATAACTACTATGGAGAATGGGCTGGAGAATTAATTAGGGAGGAGTAGGAACATTTCCTTATTTCAGTGAAGGTCCAGTTGAAATTAAACAACATCAGTTTGTGGTAGACTCAGATAGCATGGTTTGATGACTTCTTGCAGATCTATTTACATCCCATAAGTAGAATTGAAGAAAGTGAATGACAGGAATAATCCAGACTTGGAGTTTGGCAAAGTAGGAAAGGAGATAGGAGAAGACAACAAGGGATTTGAAAATAGAGGATTGTGTACATTGAATTGGTTCACCAGGGTATAAAGATTGCTAAGGAAAGGGAGGTTAGCTATTTTTCAGTCATGTATCCATTTGGAATTTAGCTTGGTCTACAATGTAATAGGTTTAGTTCTACTTAATATCTGCCAAAATACTTTCTAGTCTTCCCAGCAGTTTTTGTCAAATCATGAGTCCTTACCCCATAACTGGGATATTCTATTTTATTGAATCCAGTGGTACTGTATTTGATTACTACTCTGTGTTGTGTACCTAATCTATTCTACCAATCGAATTCTTTATTTCTTGATCAGTTATTTTAAATGATGTTTTAAATCAGTGGTTCTCAACCTTCCTAATGCTGCGACCCTTTAATACTCCTATGTGGGTATATCTGCATGTGGACAGATTGGCTTAGAGATAGACAGAAGAGCAATGTCTTGGTTCCTAAGACCATTGGAAATATATGCTTTTCGATGGTCTTAAGCGACCCCTGTGAGCCCTGTGAAAGGGTAATTTGGTTGTGACCAAAGGGGTCACGACCCACAGGTTGAGAACCTCTGTTTTAAATGATTACTGATTTGTACCATACTTTGTGATATGGTAGTGCTCTGCCTGATTCTCATTTTCATCACTTCTTTTGAAATTCTTGACCTTTATTCCTTTAGATGAATTTCATTACCATTTTTCCTAGCTCTGGAAAATAGTCTTTTGTTAGTTTTATTGGTGTAGCATTAATTAATTTAGGTTATATTATCATTTTTATTATGTTGACTTTACCTACCCATGAGCAATGAATATTTCACTGATTAGTTAGATTTTTCTTCATTTCTATAATGTTTTAAAAATATTTAAATCCATATGGTTTCTAGAATTGTCTTGGTAGAAAAAGTCCCAGATACTTTATATATTCCATTGTTATTTTGAATATAATTTCTCTTTCTGTGTCTCCCTGTTGAATTTCATTGGTAATCTATAGGAATGTTGATGATTTATGTGTATTTATTATATACCCTTCAACATTTTGCTGAAAATGAGATATTTGTAAAGCACTTTATGTTAGCTATTATTATTCAGTTAACTTTTAATGTGCTCTTTAGATTTTCTAAGTAAATCATCATATCTGCAAAGAGTAAAAAAAATCCTCTTTGATTATGTTTATTCCCTCGATGTCTCTTTTTTATCTTATTGCTATAGGTAGCATTTCTAGCACTAAAATAAAGAGTAATAGTGACACTAACCATCTTTGCTTTACCCTAGATTTTATGAAAAAGGCCTCTAACTTTTCTCCATTGTATATAATGTTTGCCCTTGGTTTTAGATGGATAATACATACATACATACATACATATATATATATACTATATTGAGGCAAGACACATATATTTCTATACTTTTAAGTGGTTTTTTAAAAAAACAATTTAGAAGAGAGCATTAGGTTTCTTTTCCAAAAGACTTTTCAGGGCATCTAGGATAGAACAGTGGCCCTGGCATCAGGAGGAATTGAGTTCAAGTATGGCCTCTGACACTTACAAGCTGTGGGACCCTGGGCAAGTCACTTAACCCTGATTCTATCAAATTTTTTTTCAATATATATTGATATAATCATGTAGGTTTAGTTACTTATATAACTTGTGTTATTAACATGATTTAATATGCATACTCTTTCTTATATTGAACCAATCCTATATTAAAGGTATAAATCCTACCAATTTATAATGTATCATATTTCTAAGATAGTTTAGCTAATTTTCCATATCTTGATAACTGACTGCTTAGATGCATTTTCAGATGGAGATAAGGAGAGACCTAGGGGCCACTGTATCCTTGTTGTGTAGTTTTGCTGTTTTAGAGCAAAGTAAATTCTTTAATGTTCAGTGACTTGTAAGAGCCTCATTTTGACCCAACATCAAACCTGAACTAAGACCATGCCTGTAACAGAGCCATAAAAGAGTTTCAAAACAAAAACTCTAGGATGAAATGCATTATAAGTGAATTCAATTAACTATGTAAAGGATACTTAATTCTATAAGTGTTTGCAAAAATAGGGAGAGAAAGTGTCTTTCTAATCCTAAGATATGAATATAGTCTTGATGTGTAGATTGAAAGAAAGCAAGGCTGAGAAAGACAACTATAGACCACTGTCCATGGCAAATATTGATAAAAATTTAAATAAAGTGTTAACAAATTAACTAACTTGTCAATTCTGTAAACACAATCCTACCATTCAGCTCTCTAATGATAGTGATCACAGTCTCGCAAAATTCTCTTAATAAAAATTCTTTGCAAGAAGAGAGTTGACCACAGTTCCCTCAGGAAATGTCTGTTTAGAATCTTTATCCTTGACTGTTAAATCACTCAGTATCTCAGGAAAGATGGTTTATCAGTGCCTTATCTCTGTTTTCAGTCTCTCTCAAACCATGACAGTTAGAATCTCTCTAGAATGACACAAACTCTCATTTTCCTTACAGACTCCTCATAGATCACAATTATACTGCACCTCCCTAAGATTCCATGTCTTTTCAAAGATACAACAACTGTTCCTAGTCTCTATGCATGGCAGTTTTGAAGCTGACTTTTTTGGGGGAGATACTTCTTTGCATCTATGCTCTCATTAATGTAGGTTTTCCCTTGAATGGTGGAGATTGTGATCTGTTTATACCATCTTGTCTTCTTTAACTTTTGTCTATATCCTTCCATAAATCCTTCATAGAGTCCACGATATTGATATAATCATGTAATTTTTTCCTACTTGTGCTATTAACATGATTTAATATGGATACTCTTTTTTATGTTGAACCAATCCCATTATTCCATGTATAAATCCTACCAATTTATAATGTATCATATTTCCAAGTTAGTTTAGCTATACATACATACATATATGCATGTATATATGTATATAGCAGATTTGTTAAAAACCTTTCTCTACATCTTTTGAAATTACATGGATGAAAAATGGGGTTCATGAGTGGTCAGTCCATTGGTTATCTTTAACTCACTATACTACTGGTCCACTTCCTTTTGTGACCTACACCTCTCTAAGGACATCTTTATGCTGTTTCTTATATTCAGTTCTTTATTAGCAATGTGTTGTAGCCTAATTATACCCATTATCCAACTTGCTATTGTTCTTTAGGTTACTCAAACTGAACTGATTAGAACACATTGCTTTTAGCCATATACTTTGACTAGAGAAATATGAATGTTGAAAATATGTGTCCCTTTACTCTTTTCCTCTTCAATTTTGATTCTAGCTTATTAACTATTCTTAGTGTATACATAAGTTATATATACCAATGAACCAACTCGATCAGTTGCCCATTGAGCTACATATCATACCTATTGTTTGAAAAATAGGTATTCTTTTTTTTTTTTTTGCTTTTTTGGAGGGTTATTGGGGTTAAGCAACTTGCCCAATGTCACACAGCTAGTAAGTATGTCAACTGTCTGAGGCTGTATTTGAACTCATGTCCTCCTGACTCCAGGGTTGGTGCTCTATTCACTGTGCCACCTAACTGCCCCTTGAACAATAGGCATTCATTATCTATTTGTTGATTTTTTTTCTCCTCCTTTGGATAAGTTAAACTTTTGGTGTGATTATGAATCTCATTTAAGAAATTCTTCCATGATCCAAGCTTATTGCACATGATATCTACAAAGAGGAGCAAAGGAGTGACCTCACTACCTTTAAAGAATATATACCCCTTCCTTCCATTTGGACTTTATGCTGGATATCTTCCGTTAGAGTATGTGACAACTTTGGGAAGCATACATTTGCCTGTTTTATGCGTCTTTTGGGTAATAATCAGATAATTGTTGAACAAAGTTATCTCTGCTGTTATCTTTCAAGGGGTCTTTTGTAATTTTACAGATGTATGGGAAACCTTGTTGGAGGAATTTTTTAAAACAATAAAACCCAACAATAAACACAGCAGGATAGTTTTCTTAGTACCTTTGAATCAATTGGTCATGAAGATATAATACGCTAAAGAATATCATTGGTGAAATCCCAACTATTTCCTTTCCATACTTTGATCAAGTATACCTGAAATAAATTGCTTCATCAAAGTCTTTGGGGATGTGAGAAAGGAAGATATCTTGAAAGCAGAGGTTGGATCATGTCACTCCCCAGCTCTATTAACTCTAGTAGCTCACATTCTTTCTAGAAGTAACTACAAATTCTTCTTTTTGACATTTAAGGCCCTCCAGAAATGGGCTCAAGTCTACTTTTCTAGCCTTGTATTATCTTACTCCCTTTCACACAAATCATATAGTCTAAGTGCCAATTCTGAAATGTATTATTTCTTCACTTCTGCCTTTAGAATCTCTAGTTCCTTGTAAAGGTGAGAAAAAGCAACACTTCATACAAAAGTCCTTTACTGATCTCCCACAGGATACTCCCCCTGCCCCTGCAATTACCTTGTATTTATACTTCTGTATGTGTGTGTTCCGTTAGTCCTTCAGTTAGTCCCTGCAATCTGGAAAATTTGTGTAAAAATTTTGGCCCTCCCTTCATACCAGAGAAGACGTCTGAATTATTATCATATTAAAAGATAAAATATGCTGATAGGATATAATACTATATATATATATATATATATACATATTATGCATTTCTGAGTTTAACTTTTTCTGTGTCTTCTGCTGACCCTTTGCCTATCACCTGCAGCTTCTGCAAAACTCCCCCCAAATTTCCATTTTATTTCTTATGTCAACCTGTGATATATCAAAACCATGATGAGCAAAGTTGCAATGTGGAAGGGATAACTGTACGTATCCATGCTGCCTCTCCCTACAGAACTTGGCTTCCTTGAGGACAGAGTCTGTAATTTTCATCTCTGCATTCCTAGAACCGAGCACTATGCTTAGCATATAGACAGTAGTTAATAAATGCTCATTGACTGATTGATTGCTGGATATGGGTTAATACATATTTATTAAGTCCCTTCTATGTCCCAAGTATTGTGCCATTAATTGGGATACAAAGAAAAGCAAAAACACAGTCCCTGCCCTTAAGGACCTATTGTTTTGATGAAGGAGATGAGGAAAAATGAAATGAAAAAAATATATATATATATACATATATATATACACACATATGTATATATACATACACATGTATACATGTATATATTGTGTGCATATGTGCATGTATATATGTGTATATGTATATGTGTATGTGTGTGTGTGTGTGTGTGTGTGTTCACATACACACATTCCAGGCATGGGGGACAGCCAGTAAAAGGCTTAAAGTCAGGAGATGGAGTGTTGTCTATGAAGATCAATAAGTAAGCCAGGGTTATGGAAAGGTATAAAAGTAAAAATATTGGAAAGGTGGAAAGGGCTCAGGTTGTAAAAATGTTTAAAAGCCAAAGAGAGAACCTGAGTACAATATGTTGCTTCATTTTCATTAGCATTGGTTGAATATTATGTTGCAAAGATCTTTTTGGGTTCTAACCTTGCCATTCAATATGCTATCTATACTTCCTAGCTTTGTGTTATCTGAAAACTTGAGAAGAATGCTATATATACGTCATTATTCCAAATCATTGATTTAAAAAAAGTTATAGGTAGCATATGGTCAAGTAGAGGCTTCCTTCCAAATAGACAAAGCATTTTCAATGATTATAGTTTGAATGTAGACATTCACAAGTTCACATAACTGTACTATTATCTGGTCCATCTGCTTCCAAGTCTTTATCAAATGTTTTGCTAAAATCTAGGTAAATCATATCTAAAGCATTTCCTGATCTACCAGTCTAGTCACGCTGTTAAAAAGGTAAATAAGGTTAGTCTAATTTGACTAGCTAAAGCCACGCTGACTTCTTAGCGATCACTGCTTCCTTTTCTAGTGGTTCATAAATCAACTCTTTAATAATATGTTCTAAAAATTTGCCAGGAATCAGAGCCAAGCTCACCGACCTATAGCTCATAAACTAAATTTTTTTTTTCATTTTGAAACTCAAAACATTTGCCCTTCTCCAGTCCCAGTCTTTCCTGTTCTTCACTCTTTTTGGTTACTTTAAAAAATCTATACCTTTTGTTTTTTGCAACATATTCACAACCCAGAGTATTTATTGGATTTCAAAGACCATAAGCTCAGTGTACCCATCTTGCCATCCTTTAATGAACCAGGAATGTAGTCAGGGATTTGTTGGATCCATGTTGAAAAGGTTCCCAAAAGCCATTTGTTAAGTTTTCTCTGTATTTATACCTTAGAAATCAGCTAATGCTTCAAGTCAAAGCTTGATTTATTTCTTGTTGATGGTCTAGACTTATGAATGCGTGTTAGTCATCTCAGTCATGTCTGACTCTCTGTGACCCCATTTGGGGTTTTTCTTGATAATGATACTAGAGTAGTCTGCTATTTTCTTCTTCAGCTCATTTTACAGATGAGGGACTGAGGCAAACAGGGTTAAGTGACTTGCCCAGGGTCACACAGCTAGTAAATATCTGAGGCTGGATTTGAACTGAGGAAGATGAGTCTTTCTGACTTCAGCCTGGGCACTCTATCCGCTGTGCTTCATAGCTGCTCAGACTTATGAAAGTGATGTAGAAAATGTTAATGTTGCAGATTAAACTTAGAAGTGTGTCATGTGTACATTTTTTCCCCTGGAGGGACAAATATTAAACATTTACTAGGTCATTGGATATAATTCATTAGGGTCAAATGAACTGAACTCATTAAGAGCAGCTATGTGATCCCATTATCTCCCTTTCTATCACCACTATAACTTTCTACTAGGCATCTTTATTCTGTCCTTTTCATTCTATAGATCTTCCTCCTTGATGCAATCAAAAGCAGAATGGAGCAATAGAGTCTTCTCTCTGTCAGTCATTATGATTGTCCCTTTTTGCCCCCACCCCAACACCTACCTCTAGGTCCTGTCTTCATTTAGCAAAACTCTTCTTATCTAACTTGTTGTCAAGATAACATGACAAAATGTGGAAGAGGACAATTCCAAGATGGTAGTGACTGAAAGTACAAAAAAAGTGGTAGGAAAACCATACTTATTGGCCTACCCAAAGGATACCTTAAGGCATGTATATCAGTGTTGTGAGTGCATCCTTTTTTTTTTTTTCAGAAAATATTTTTAATGGATTAAATAACCTGGTAAAGTGGCCTTGCTTTTTATGGTTTCCTAAGGCTATTGCTATTTTATAGAGATTAGCTCCACTTGAAGCCCCAGGTTTCCTGTTTTTATTATCCACACTTCGCACAGTGGTTTAGACTAAATTGTCCATTGCAGAGTTTGGAAAGAAGTTTGTTTAACACAATACACTGAAATGCTTCTTCTATACCCATCTCTCAAGGCCTCTTGCTCAGGGGAGTCAATCACACACGAGGCAGAGATATGTGCATGCAGTGACATTCACAAATACTTCCTTTCTGGGGATATTAGGATTTAGAACTGGAAGAGTTTTTAAAGGCTCTCTTTTCCAACCTCCTGATTTTACAGATGAGAAAACAGACTCAGATAGGTTAAATTGCTTGTCAGGGTCAAACAGAACAAAGATTCAAACTGAGGTTGTCTGATTCCCAAAATTCCTGAATTGCATTTGTATATTTTTGTTTGTTTCTCTCTTTTCCTTTCTCTCTCTTTCTTTTCCTCTTTTTCTTTCTCTCTTTTCCTTTGTCTTTCTTTCTTCCCCCCTCTCTTTCTCTGTCTCTGTCTCTCTCTGTCTCTCTCTCTCTATCTCTGTCTCTCTGTCTCTGTCTCTGTCTCTCTCTGTCTTTCTGTCTGTCTCTGTCTCTATCTCTCTCTCTTTTTCTCTCTGTCTCTCTTTATTTATAATTTTGTCTTTCATTTTATCCCTAACACTTAGAACAAATTCCTGGCATATAGTGGGTGCTTAATAAGTCCTTGTTAACTTGATGTAGATTATATTTGGCTTCTTTAGCATGTGTCAGGGAGGACATAAATTGTAAAGGGCAGGCCACTAATAAAAGCTGATTTCACCTGCATCAACTGGATAATGTTGTCAGCAGAAGTTCCCAATTTAGCCATTGTCCGTAACGACTTAGAGCTAAGTAAAGAGTGGGTTTAACTTTTTAAAAATGTGCCTAAGCTGGAGTTAAAAGAGTTGTTGAGTTCTTGGATATTATGCTGTTAAAATATATGCTCCTAAAGAGCAGGGAGCCTGTCTCCACTTCTGTATGGTAGACCCAGAGTTTAGCATAGTAGGGCTTGGCACGCACTAAGCATTTAGCAACATTTTTTTTTTTCATTGATTCATCGATTCATTCATACCACTGTAGTATTAGGCATGCCACAGAATAAGACTTTATGTGGTTTTGTAGTTTTCCTTCCAGGTGATGGTTCATATAGAATTAACAGTACATACAGCTCAGAGTAGAGTCCTATCTATTCAAAGCACATGGCAACCTGGCTAGCCAAGAACAGAAGAGATTGGTAGCATCTGCACAGAGGGATGTAATAATTGGTAATATGGCTTAAACTCACAAAACGCTGCAAATAGCTCCTGACTTTGATAAACCAGACAGAGGAGGAGTCAGGTTTCCTGTGTGGGGGCGAGCCCTAGACAAATTTTGTTGTTTTCCTGGAACCTGTATAAATGAGATTTTGGTGGAAGTTGATTGGGTAAACAGGGAGTGACCCTGTTATTTGGCCACTCTGAGAAACAGCAGTTGTCTTGGGGCCAGAAAGAGCAGACTAGGTTAATTGTTAAATGCTGCAGCTCATGTCTACTGATCCATCTTCCCAACAGAAAAGAGCCCCTCCTAGCTCCTTGAAATGATTACTGTTGCCATATTTGCTCTTTGTTATCGGAACATCACACAAGATGTCGGTAACTTGTTATGTCAATAAATATGTGTGAATCTGGAAAACAAAAATGGAGGCAGTTTAAGGCTCTGCCCATGCACACTCCATTAACTCTGCAGACATTTCAGGAAATCTGGAGTCAGATTAGCATTTGCTGTTAACAAACCTAGTTTTGGGAGGCATTGTTTCCTCATTTCATAAGCTACTTAAGAGGATGATTTTTATAGAGGGCTAGTCTTATCCGATGTGAGAAGAAATCATATCCAACTGACGCCACCCCTTACTCTAAAGACCTTGAATATCTTAAGTGCTACAAAGTCTTTCTATACATTTCATCACATTCTTATTTCCTCTGACTCCTTCCTCCCTCAAGTATTACAACTGGGTCTAGATAAGGTACCAGAGTACTGAATGCCTGGGAATGAGCGGATAGGATAATAATTGTTTTGGTATTATGGGGGAGGATGTGATCCATCTGAATACATGTTGTTTGGGTTGGCTTTCAAAGGCATTCCCTGACCTTTAGCCAAAAAAATAAAAAATTTCATCTGAATTTACAATTCTGTACCTCTGAGCCCCAAAGGGTTGTGTGTGTGTGTGTGTGTGTGTGTTGCAGTCCCCTCCCCCCTACTGTGCCTGTTTTTATTTTTTCCCTTGTAATTTACAATAGCCTCATACTATATGAGCTGTTAAGTCATTTTATGGAAGTCTTGAGGAAATGCTGATGTATGCCATCAATGGCCATAAACACAGCTGTTAATCATCAGTGTTCCTGTTTTCCTAAAAGAAACCGAGAACTGTCAATGATTCTAATAGTTTGACGATGTTTCTGTTTGGGGGAGTTGGGGAAGTCTTGATTTGCAAAGTGCCTGGTTGGATCTTCTGCATTATTGTTTTTTCTCCATGAATCATAGAAAAGAAAGCATTTTTTTTATATCAACAGGTGTCTCTGATAGCAGAAAAACAACCCATCTCCCACCTCCCCCACTCCCTCACCATATACAGAATGAAATGAAAAGATGGACTGTTACAAGGAATAAAAATATGCTATTAAGACAAAGCCTGAGGGAAAGACTATTTAGCCAAAAGGGAAAGTTATAGTTGTTCTATGACCATTATTACATAGCTCATGAATGTGTTCATTGTTTATGTTTGTGCATATGCACATTTTTGTCTTTTTTTAAAATCCATTTTAAATCATTTTTCCCTGAGGCTACTCACCTGCAGTCAGGAACATTCAGGGTGAGTGATTGGGGGTAGGAAAGGTGAGGCAGAGGTTGGAGATTTTGTTCAGCCAGAGCAGAACTTTCCTCCAAGGAAAATGAAATGTTAGCGGAGTCCAATCTTGGGAGAGGTTCTTTTTGTGGGAGTAAGCTGGCCAGGAGGGAGAGGAGAAAGAATTGAGAAAGACTCAGAATTTTTGCTCCTTTTAAGTTAGAAGAGTACCAGTGATGTCTAGAACAACAACTCAGTCCCCATCCTAGAATCTATCCTATAGGGGCCCTCTGGACCAAAAGTCAAACTCTGGGTGTGGGTCTGCAAAACTCTGCCTCATTGTCTGAACCTATAATTGGAAAATGTTAAACAAGACAGACAAAAAGACAACATCAATAATGGTATTTGTTTATTTATTTTTTGTTTTCTTAGTCAATGTGCAGCCAGCAGGGTTCAATTTCTATTTGACTTTGACAGTACAGGTCTAGAGAAAAGAGCCCTAGATTTAGAATCTGTTGAGCCTTGGGACTGCACTCTTACTTAGCATTACTATCCTGGGCAAGAAGCATTTGAAGCATCACTAGGCCGAGTTTCCTCGTTAGGAGAATGACTGGCTTGGACTTGACCTCTAGGGTTTCTTCCAACAAGATCCTGAGATCCTATCATTGGACCTTTTCTCAGCCCTGTTTCTTTATTTGCAAAATTAGAGAAAACAATATCTATAGTACTTTGTTCATGAGTTTATATGCCCAAAGTGAAATTATATATGCAGCTTGTTTTGCAAACCTTATAGTGCTATATAAATGTTACTTATTATTGATAAATGCTTGCTGAATTGTGTGCTGAGGAAGGAAGAATAGAATACTATCTCTGGAGTTTGAGTCCCTGTGTTTAAAGCCTACCTCAAACACTTGCTATCTATATGATCTTGTGAAAATTATTTAAGCTCTCTAGGCCTCAGTTTCCTTATCTGTAGAAAGAAGGGTTTGATCCAAAGCAATGGCTCTTAACCTTGTTTGCATCATGAATCCCTTTAGTATTCTTGTGAAGCATATGGACCCATTCTCAGAACAATGTTTTTAAGTGCATTAACTAAAAAAAACTCAAAGGAAACTGATTATATTGAAAAACTATTTTCAAAATATTTAAAGAAGCAAGTTTAGGGGCAGTTAGGTAGAGCAGTGAATAGAGCTCTGATCCTGGAGTCAGGAGGACCTGAGGTCAAATGCAGTCTGAGACACTTAACTCTTACTAGCTGTGTGACCTTGGGCAAGTCACTTAACCCCAATTGCCTTGTATCACCCCTCTAAAACAAAAAGAAGCAAGTTCATAGAGCTCAGGTTCAGAATCTCTGAATATGATGACTCCTGAGTTTTCCTTTGGACTCTGTATCTGTGATAGTATGAATGGAAGGAAGAGATGATAGATTAGAGGTAAATGAGGAGGGGAAAGCCCAGTGGCAAGTAATATTGAAAGCAATATTCCCTCCTTATTTCTTCCTCTGTTTCTTATTTCAACTTTACTTCCTCTTAAGAAGAAAAATTCCTAGGAGGGATCATCAGAAATCTTGAGATTTTCAGAATTTTCAGAATTCAAATCACCTACTATGTACCAGGCTCATAGTGTAAAGGGAGAGACAACATTCAGACAACTATGTGCAAATAAGAAAAATATAGGAAAAAGTGGTGATCTTAGAGAGAAAGCCTAGTGTTAGGAGGAATCAGAAAAACCTTCTTGAAGATGAAATTTTATCTGAGCCTTTAAGAAAGTCTCTGTTGGTTGGTTGATTGTTGTTGTGAGAGAAGCCAGGAGGTGGAAGTGAGGAAGGAGAACTTAGAAAGCACAGAGGACAATAAAATGGAAAAACAAAAACAAAATGAGCACCACAACAACAAAACTGAACAAAAAACAAAAGCAAAAATGAACAGACCTGGAAAGGAAGGAGGGCACCAGATTTTAAAGAGTTTTAAGAGCCAAAGTGAGGATTTTATATTTGACCCTTGAGGTAATAGGGAGCCACTCTGATTTATTGTCCAGGAAGGTGACATGGTCAGACCTGTGCTCTACAAAGAATATTTTGATAGCTAAGTGGAGGATAGACTGGAGGGGAGATATGAAAGACAGGGACACCAACTAGTAGGCTGTTGCAGTAGTCCAAGCATGAGTTGATGAGGGCCTGCACCAGGGTAGTTGCAATGTCAGACAAGAGAAGGGGTCATGTACAAGAGATATTACAAAGGGATAATTGACAGAAACTGGCAATAGTTTGGACAAAGGTAGGTAGGAGTGAGATGGAATGAGGAGTTGAGAATGACTTCTAAGTTTTGAGCCTGAGTAACTAGGAAGAGATAGTATCTAGAATAATGCCATGAAAATTAGGAAGAATGAAGAGAGAATAATGACATTGTAACTGAGATGTTTTGCTTCTTTTACTCCATTTTTTCCTATTCTTTTCTTTCCTTTTTAATCAGTTATTTCAGCATCATGTATCTCTAATCACAATCTTTTGTCTTTTTTTATTGTTAATATATTTTACCCCTCCCCATTACATGCTAAAACAATTTTAACATTTGTTTTTTTTTTAAGTTTTTACTTCCAAATTCTCTCCTTCCTTTCCTTCCTTCCTTCCTACTCCTCCACTAGAGATTGCAATTTTTTGGTAATATTTTGAAAACATGAAATGGTGGGTAAAGTGTCCTTTTATTTTTTTGAGCAATGGTAGCTAACTCAATTTAATACATGGACTTTGTAAAGAAACTGTTCTTGGCATTTGATGCAGGGGATGTATTATGTGAACCTTTCTTATTTTTAGCATACTTGAAAGAAATTTGAGTCTTCAAAGATCCCCAGCCTTCAAGATTAACTATCGGGTGAGGTTGGGCTCTCTTCTGCCAGGAGTTTTTAGTGCTTTGTCAAAATGGTTTTCACTGTGTTGTTTTCTGACTTCCCTTCAAAGTCTTTAAGCCACTTCTGTAAACTCACTCATTACCCTACTTAATATCTGTTAGAAGTGACTGAAGGGAATTATGACTATCCTCACCTTACAGATAAAGTAATATAGTCTTGGAGGCATGAAGTCTTTTTAGAAAGTCAGCTTTTTGTTGGCATGCGGCCACTCAATCTCTCTCAATTATATCGTACTGGGTAGCATTATACTATATAGATGATATTTCATTGAGTTGCTATGTTGCCTTGCATTATGTCATATTGTGGTGCATTGTTATATTGTGTTACACTGTGTTATGTTGTATCATATTGTGTTGTGTTACCATGTCATGTTGGATTGCATTGTTATATTGTGTTACATTGTTGTGTTATTTTATGTCATGCTGTGTTATGTTATGTTGGAATTATGTCATGTGGTATATTCTGGAGTTGTTGCATTATGTGTTATGTGATATAGCATGTATTGTTTTATATCATATTGTATCCTAGCCTATAGTTATGTTACATTATATCTTTCTGTTATATTAAATATATCTTATAACATCACATTATATTATATCACAATAATATAGTATAGAAATGTATACAGAAAGGATTGACCAACTATGTTTCAAGGACCAAATCCACCTCAACACTAGCTCAAAAAACCCTGTTTTTGTATGTTCCATGAGATAAGACTGGCAAGCTTCTCTTAGCTCACAAACCACATTAAAGCAAGCAGTGGGTTGAATTTGCCCCACGTGTCAGTTTGTCAGTCCCTGGTGTATAGTATAGTATGGTATGACCTGGTATGGTATGGCATGGTGTGGTGTCATGTGGTTTGATATGGTGTGGAATGCTAGCGGACATACAGTATGGCTTATCGTATATTACATATTGACTGGACCTGTGATTTCATTGGTATAGAATATACTCACTGAGAAAAGTCTCTCTATAAGCACAGATTGGATCTTTCTCTGCAACTAAAACTCTTATAAAGTTGAGTGAGATCTTTGTAATTTTAAGTGACTTGCCAAGGGCCACACAATTAGTATGAGAGAAAGTCAGAATGTGACCATAAGTCTAACTGGTTCCTGCTTTCTACCCAATGAAATAATTTCAATATTCATGCTTTGAATGAAGTCAAATGTGAGAAACTTGAACCAATACAAAAAACTGCAAGATTAATCAAATGAAAAGAATGCTGGATTCTATGTTAGAAGCCCGGGGTTCAAACAAGACTCTGCCACTTAGAACCTTGCGTGATCTTAGACAATCATTTAATACTCCTAGATCTCAGTTTCCTTCTTTGTAAGAAGAGGGGGTTACTTTAGATGGCCTCAGACATACTTTCCAACTCAAAATCTATGGACTCATTCACTGGGAAAAAGTCAAAATTTTTACCACCCACCTCTTTCTGCTTTCCATTTTGTCATCTAAGAAAGCCAACAGATCCCTTTTGTTCTTGTTTTCCACAATATATTGTCCAAGTCTGTTTTAGATTAGGATAAAATGCACAGGAGGTTTTGCTGATAGAGGCTATGACATCTCTTGATCTAATGGCCTTATGTCATGGTTCCCATGGCTAATGGCTTGTATCTGTCTCGGTTCCCACAAATTTCTTTTATGGCTTCTCAATTAGTAAGTGAAGTTGTATTTTGAAACTGTGAACTTGGATAAGCCTTTACTTTAGCTGTTTCTTATTTGTGGTATTTTAGGTTCATTATAAATATGCCTATTACTAGAGTTGGCAGAGTGTTTATTATAAGAAAGACATTATTTAGGGGGAAGAAGAAGGGAAGAAGCATTTATTACATACCTACTGTGTGCCAAGTCCTGTAATAAGCATTTTACAAATACTGTTTCATCTGATTCTCAAAATAATCCCTAGAGGTCTGTACTATTCTTATTATTCTCTTTTTTCAAATGAGGAAACTGAGGCAAAGAGAAGTTAAATGGCTTAACCAGGATCACATAGTACATTTCTAACTATATCCTAGCCTATTGCTAGGTTATGTTATATCATGCTGTTATAAGTGACTTACTCAAGGTTACACAGCTCATAATGTTATATCACACTCTTCCTGCTATTCTCTATAGCTGCTTCTATTTAGAAGGTACATTCTAATATTTTATGCTAAAACAGATTGTTCCCTGAGTCAGTAACATTTTTTTCAAAATATATTTCTTTGATTTGGTCTTTACCACACAATCACCCCACATCCAAATGAATCATCTCAAATAATTAAGTAAAAACAGCCCCTACAGCAGGAGTTCTTAACCTGGAGTCTATACATTTTTTTTGTTTGTTTTTGTTTTTACTATTTCAATACGTTTGATTTCCTTTGTAGTATACTTTTTTTCCTTTTGCAATTCTATGTATTTTATGCATTTAAAAACATGACTCAGAGAAGGGGTCCATAGGATTCTTCAGATTGCTCAAAGGAGTCCATGACATGAACAAAAGGTCAAGAACTTCTGGCCTACAGTGACCACATCTTTCAATTTATATAAAGTTAACTTAGTAGTCTTTCGCTGCTAAGCCATGAGGAATGAGATATATTTCATTATTTGTCCTGAGATTTTTCTATAGTTTTCCAATTACAGTTCAACTTTTAAGAAATCTTTTTATTTAGTATTTTATTTTTCTCTAATTATACTTAAAACAATTTTAAATATTTTTCTAAAATTTTAGAGTTACAAATGTTCTCCATCCCCTCCCCCCATCAAGAAGATAAGTAATTTGATATTGAGTACATATGTGGTTGTGTAAAACATATTTTCATGTTAGCCATATTGCAAGAGAAAACACAAACAACAAATACAAAAAGAAAAAATGAAATTAAAAAAAATATGCTTCAATCTGCATTCAAAGTTCATTAATTTTGTCTGTTTTTTTTTCCTATTGGTTACTTTGGTATTTTCAACAGTTTGTTCTTGTATATATATTTTGTTATGATTTTTTCTGGCTCTATAAAAGAATTAGTAGTGTGATTGGTATGGCACTGAAGAAGTAAATTAACTTAGGTAGCACTGTCAGTTTTATTTTTATTAGTTTGCCTTATCTATGAGCAATTAATAGTTCTCCAATTATTTAGATCTGTTTTTATTCTGTGAAAAGTGTTTTGTAATTGTGTTCATATAATCCCTGGGTTTGTCTTGGTGGGTACATTCCCAAGTATTTTATATTGTCTGCAGTTATTTTAAGTAGAATTTTTATTTCTATATCATTCTGCTGGGTTTTGTTGGTATTATGCAGAAATGCTAATGACTTAACGTGGGTTATCTGGTAACTTTGCAGAAGTTCTTAATTGTTTTAACTAGTTTTTTTGATTCTCTAGGGTTCTCTAAGTATACCATCTTATCATCTGCACAGAGTGATAGTTTTATTTCCCCGTAACCTAATTTTATGCCTTTGATTTCTTTTTCTCCTCTTATTTCTATAGCTACCACTTCTAGTACAATATTGAATAATACTTAGGATAATGGTCAGACTTGCTTCACTCCTTATTTTATTGGTAAAGCTTCAAGTATGTCCCAGTTACAGATAATGCTTGCTCTTGGTTCAAGATAGAAAGATGGTGCAGTGGATAGAGCACCAGACGTGGATTCAGGAAGACCTGAATTCAAATCTGGCCTCAGATGTTTACTGGCTGTGTGACTCTGAGCAAGTCATTAACCCTGTTTCCCTCAGTTTCCTCATCTAGAAAATGATCTGAAGAAGGTAATGGTAAACCTTTCCAGTATCTTTGCCAAGAAAACACCAACTGGGGCCACAAAAAGTCAGACATGATTGAAATGGCTCAACAACACAGTATTTTAAGAAATAATCCATTGATTCCTAAGCTTTCCAGTGTTTTTAATAGGAATGACTATTGTATTTTGTCAGAGGTTTTTTTTTGTGTCTTGATATAATCATATAATTTTTGTTCTTTTCATTATTGATTGCTGTGGCTAGCAAGTCTGGGCCTAGCTACCAGCTGAGTGAAATAAAGGGACAGAGGGAGAGAGCTTCTAGCTGAAATAAGAAAGAGGGAGAGAAACGGGGATATATTCCATAGTCTGTTTATTGCAGACCTATTTCATACAGAGCCAAAGATACATGGAAGATACAAGGTTTATATACCCTTAGCAGAATGCAAGGAACCACCCTTGGTCTTGATCTTTCTCTACCCCAACCCAAAGCCAATCACTCCTTAAGCTCTTTATCCTGGGACCATGTCCAGAGGCACAAACAGGGTGTTACAATCAAGACTTGCAAATTAACTCAG
>CM053601.1:35175611-35206065 GCA_028646575.1 Pseudocheirus occidentalis | reverse complement strand
ACATGTATTACCTATATTGAATTGCTTATCTTTCCAGTAAGGGTGGATGATGTGGGAAGAAGGGAAAGAATCTAGAAGTCAAAGTTTTAAAATCAAATGTTTAAAAAAAATCCAGCCTCAAAGACTTGAAACTTACTAGCTGTGTGATGTTTGGCAAGTCATTAACCCAAATTGTCCTGCCTTCCCCCCTGTAAAACAAATAAACAAAAAAGCAAAAATGTGGCTAATATGGAAATAAGTTTTTCATGATTTACCATGTGTTATTTGTATAATATTGCTTGCCTTCTCAGTGGGTAGAAGGACAGAGAAGGAGGGAAAGAATTTGGAACTCAAAATTTAAAAAGCAATCTTTAAAAATGAACAATAAATTTAAAACAACAGCAGCAGCAAATATTTGTTATGGCAATCATAATACATAAAGGCTTTGGAACTTTAATCAATGCAATTACAAACCATGATTCCAGAAGATCAAAGATGAAACATGCTATGCATCTCCTGAGGGGTGACAAACTTAAAATTCAAAGAGAGGCATACATTTTTGGATATGCCAATATGGGAATTCATTCTGCTGATCAATTTTAATTTATTATACATTGATTCAAAAGACATTAAAATTGCTTTTTCTTAAAAAAATATTATTGTGCTATAAGAAATGACAAGTAGGCTGTCATGCCATGCACAATCAGATTCCCAAAAGAATGCTACTATGAACAGCTTTTAAGGTTCAGATTACACAGCATAGTGAATGTTCTGCTTATTCCATTGCAAATTTAGGCAAACATTCACAATATGTCACAATGTAATAGTCATAACATTACATCTTGTCACCAAAAATCACAATATCATGTTCATAACAGCTTAACATTAGAATGGTCACCAAGTTTTCACTGCAGTGGCCACAATATTTAGAACAAAGCAATCAATCATTTCACAATATAGTAATCAATACTCAATCATTCAATCAATTCACAATACAATAATCAATCTTCCACTCATGGGGCAAATCATTAGCTTTATCATTCAATTAATTCACAGTACAATAATCAAACTCACTCATGGAGCAAATCATTAACTTAATCATTCAATTAATTCACAATACAATAATCTTCCACTCACTGGGCAACCATTAATTAATCAATCACTGATCTAGCAATCAGTCATAAATCTAGATTCACAATTACTAAATATCATTAATCACAAGTACAGTCATTAGAAAACCACACAAACCCTCCATCCCTTGGTGTTCAGCAAACCTCAATTTCATACAAGGGGAGGCATTTTCTTCATCTTGACTCAGGGTGGTCTCTCTGATTCCCTCAATCCCCTTCCATGGTCTCAGCTCCCTCCTGAATCCACCAGTCACTTGGATTCAGAAGCATATAGCTCCCATGTCCTCATCCAGTCCTCAGAGGTTGACAGCTCCCAGGTCCTTCTCCAGTTCTCCAGGTAATCCCTGGTACACACTGAAGTTCACAGGATTGGGCACATCTCAGATCCTTCACCACTTGTTTCTGGGGACTCAAGGATCAGCCAGGCCATGAACCAACAAAGGCTCATCCTGGTCGTGCTTCTTCAGCCCTCCAGCAGTTCAGCTGGCCCTAAGACCCAAGAGAATCTCAGCCTTTCAGGTGACCTTCACCAGATTCTGGTTTCAGAAAAACTCCATCTGAGTTCTCAGTCAGCTTCCAGATGCTGGGAGAGAAACTCTAACTCTCTCTCTCTCTCTCTCTCTCTCTCAAGAAAACTCCAACTTACTTCTTCAGTCCAGCAGCCCAGCTCCCAGATGCTGGGACAATCCTGCTTCCACCAACGTGAGCCACCAGAAGGAAGACACCCAATTCTGTCTCTGTCTCCAGAATTCTTCTTCTATATACACACTGGCCTCCTGTCTCAGCCAGGTCCCTTCTGCCACATCAACAGGGCATGCCCTCTCAACAGAGGACAGAGTTCACACTTTCCATACTTAGCCCTAAGTTACTAAGGGATAAGTATATGCTGAATTGGTTGCTGTTACATAGACAAATTTCAGAAAAACCTGGAAAGACTTACATGAACTGATGCAAAGGAAATTGAGTAGGACCAGGAGAACATTGTGCACAGTAACTGCAATATTATGCAATAATCAAATATGATTGACCTCAGCATTACATTGATCCAAGGCAATTCTAAAAGACTCTTGATGGAAAAATGCTTACCACATCCAGAGAAAGAACTGATGGAGTCTGAATGCAGATTGAAGTCTATTATTTTCTTTTTGTTGTTGTTGCATTTTTTGGGTTCTGTTTCTTTCACAAAGTACCTAATGCAGAAATATGTTTTACATGATTGCACATATATAACCTACATTAAATTGTTTGCCATCTTAGGGAGGAGGGAGGGCAGAAAGGGAAGGAGGGAATTTGGAACTCAAAATATTCTTTAAAAAAGAATATTAAAATTGTATTTACATGTCATTGGGAAAAATACTGTTAAAGTTTTAAGAAGTTTAGGAAGGTGAATATAGATGCAGCACCAGGATGAATGAAACCTATGATGATCAAGACCAGCCACAATAATAGTCACTTAATACTGAAGACTTGTATGTCTCATGACTGCCTCATCACCAACAGTCTTCAATTTACCTTAATGCAACAAAACTTCATGGATGTTGTAGCAAACATTGACATTTAACAGACTATGTCATTGTAAGGAGAAAAGACAGACAGGATGTGAGAGTGATGAAGGTAAAGTGTGGCATAGAGTGCTGGACTGATCATAGATTTATCCTCCAAGCTAAACACCCACATTCAATAGAAGCAGCAGCCCCAAGGCAAGAAAACTACTGAAAGACTTATTGTCAACAGATTCTAGTGTTTCTCCAGCTTGAAATGCATATATATATATATATATATGTGTGTGTGTGTGTGTGTGTGTGTGTGTGTGTATACATATATCCATGTATATATGTAAATTTATATTTGTGTATTTGTCTGAAACCTTTTGATTCTGAGTGAGGACTTTCTATTGAAAATGAAGGACAGAGGGACATTTTCAAGTATATCTACCAAGACAGAAAGCACAAAAAAGGAAAAGAATAACATAAATACAGGAATGTCAGTGAAGAGCCCTAGTTATTCAAAGGAGATAAAACACCAAAAGAAGAGATGACAATAAACCTATGGTCTCAGATTTCTATATACAAACATACAGCAAGAAATAATTGGATAAAGTAAAGCAAAGGGAAAATGGCTGATTAGGTATCCCTGAGAATTGTTAAGATACTATTTATGGGTAGAATATGATTATAGAAAGGTCTGTTCCATTCAAATGGAGTATAAGAGATAAAAGTGGTAATTGATAAGCCATAGGGGAACTACCATTCTGGATTGGATAATGACTTCATAGGAAGGAACTGGCTACTGATATAGAAGTTATGGAAAACATGAGAGAAGGTGATCCCCTGCTCCAATTTACAATACCTTACAAAGGAGAAGACAGACTTACAGTCGGGACACACACCTTAGATGTTGGGACAGCAGAAATTCAGAGAGTCTATGAAAGCACAGCCCCATGGCATAAATGTCTACTGGAGACTCCCTGCCTTAAGAGATATTCAAATCTCTCAAGAATTAAGTTCAAAGAATACAAACAGAAGTTTTTCCACTGAGGATTAGAAGAGGAGCTGTCTAGAAAGAGAAACACAGGGAAATTACTAGCCACCTAGATGTAAAACAGATATAGAAGAATGAATCAAGGGCAAGTACTGGAGAAAGAATTTAGTCTGTAAAGAAAGTTGTAGTCCTGTAAAAATAGTGTCATCACCTATAAAATTTAGAATGAATTGATGATGACTGCTAACAAAAATAATAAGAAGGATATTAAAAAAATGATTGAGATAAAGAGGAGAATCACAGAATATGACCTGTGGACTATGCCATCCCTCCCTCCTCCACAAAATGAATTGCAGTGGCTCTCTCTCACCTCCAGGATCAAATATAAAGTCACCCATTCAGCCTTCAAAGCCTACCCCAGCCTACCCACCATTTTTCCAGTCTTCTTATTGCTCACAACCCTCCACGTACTCCATGATCCTCTATTACTGACCTCTCTGCTGCTCCTCAGACAAAACAGTCACTGGCTATCACCCATATCTGGAATTCTTTCCCTCCTTATCTTTGCTTCCTGGGTTATCTGGCTTTCTTCAAGTCCCAACTAAAATTTCACCGTCTTCAGAAGTCATGCCCAATACCTCTGTATTCCTTATCTCTAATGTATCTTGTATATGTCTTTTTTTGCACATACCTATTTTGGTGTTGTCTGTTCCAATAGATTGAGATTCTAGTATTCCCAGTGCTTAGTATGGTGTCTGGCATGTGGCAAGTACTTCACAAATGTTTATAGACTAACTGCTGCTTGGAGTAAATGGGAAGACAGTAAGAGACATGGGAGAGAAGGCAGAAGATTCATCTTACTTTCCCTCAGTTTTCCGTGCCAAGGAGATTGATCTTTGGGGAAAAAAATGTTTAACAGAGTTGAAAGTGAAGATGAATGTGTAGATGATAAGAGAGCTAATGAGACCAAGACTGTTCAGATTACATCTAGGGTACTGAAAGAACCAAGAAATATGGTTACTGACACTCTGCTAACAATCTTTAAAAACTCGTGCAGAAGAATGCTTTTAGAGAATGAAAGACCAATGTTCTGTTTCCCAGAAAGTGAAAACAATGGACTGTGAACACTGTATGTTGATGAGTCTAACTTCAATGGCTAGAAAAAAAATTCTAGAACAAACTATTAAAGGAAGAGTTCATGTTTACCTATAAAACTGAAATCACTAAGGATCAGTGTAACTTCAAGAACAGATCATACCACTTTCAAATTAGGCTTCAATGCCAGTTTTGACTGGTATGATCAGGGGAATTTCATAGATACTGTATCTTCGTAACATGCCTTTCATTCCATTACATCACTGAGAAGTAAAGCTGTGGTGTGGATTATGGTATAATTAGATGGCATGGAAATAATTGAATAATCTAATGGAGTATCTGTCCTTGGTCCTATGCTGCTCAACACATTTATCAATAACATGGAGAAAGCATATAAGATGATGGAATTACCAAATTTGCAGAATTCATGAAATTGAAAGGGATGACAAAGTCTAGATTTTTAAAAATCCTCAATGGGCTAGATTGATGGGCCACTTACAATATGAAATTTAATAGGAAAAATATAGGACTGTGTTGGACTCAAACCAGCTAGGAAGAGTTGATTGTTAATATTCAGGGTTAGCATTTACACCTTGGAAATAAACAAACACTATGAATCAGGGCTTGATTTATTGTTTTCTAAATTATCTCAATTTAAGAAAGTGATAGAGATGTTAATAATGCATATTAAACTCAAAAGTATGTATTCCATTGTTGTGAAGGCTTTTATCAGCACCCTACTTTTTGTACATTTGGATTCAAATAATCAGTTCCCTCAGAAATATGTAGCATGAGGAAATTATGATTAGATGAGATATCTGGGGATCACAGATTTAGATCTGGAAGGAATCTTAGAGCTACTGAGTTGTACCAATTTGTATGTGTCTGAGGCTAAATTTGAACTCAAGGTTTTCCTGATTCAAGATCCAGCTCTCTATCCATCTCTGTTTTATAGTTTTTCTTTTCAGTCTCATATTTATGCACTAATTTTTAATAAATTTTCCTGTATTTAATTTTGGGGTTTATGTATTTATGGACTATTCAGTTTCTTTTTATCTTGTGAATATGTGTTTTCAGAGCTAGAGTGTTCCTTCTGAGTACTTCTTAGTTGCATTATAAATATCTTGGTATGGTGTCTCATTGTGGTAATCCTCTTTAATAGAACTTCTGATTTCTATAATTTTACTTTTTTGATCCACACATTCTGAATCCCCGAAGCTATTACTAAATTGTCATTTGGATCTGTGTCTTTTGCTCATGTTTCCTATATTGTATTCCTCCATTTAATTATGATCTATTAAGGATATGCTAATGTTTGATATTGTAAACATATGTAATTACAGTTTATACTTTAGCCCATGATTACTTTGTTTTTATAAAGGCATCAAGGGATTCTTACTTATATTATTTTATATGACCATTCAGAAGATTCCGAAAATCTTTCAAATCTTACTTTTCCAATAGTCCATTCAGCACTATGATAATTAGCTTTTGGCTGGAAGTGTCTTAATAGGCTAGCTAATCTAACCCTCTCATTTCACAGATAAGAAATTGAGAGTCAGAGAAGATAATTTACTTGCTTAAGGTTTCATAATTAATCATCAAGTAAGGATCTGAACCTAGGAGCTCTGACTTTAAATCTGACCCTAAATTGACTTCTCTTTTAAATGTATTATTTTCCTGTATGTATGTATGCATACACACAGGTCTATGTATGTAACATATGTATATAGATTTAGAAACAAAAAAGTAGTATGAAAGTCTCCTACAGATACTGTTACTATGTTTTTTTTAAATTTTCTTAATATTTTTTTCTATATGAATTTCTATATCATTCCATTTGATTCCCATTTATTGAGAAAGTTATTATTGGTTATAAGCCAATATGTTTGCCTTTTGAGATATATTGTCTTCTCTACTAATTTATAGTGGTAGCTGCTAAATCTTATGTGTCCCTGACTGTGGTTTCTTAGTAATTAAACTCTTGCTGGTGACTTGTAGCATTTTTTTCATTGACCCAGAAAGTCCTAATTTTGGCTATGACACTCCTAGGAGTTTTTATTTTGGAGTTTCTTTCAGGAGGTGACATTTTTATATCATATTTTTATTTATATCACATTTCATATTTCTTTTTATATCATATTTTTATATCTTTTTATTCTGTTTTATCTTTCCCCTCTATCTAAGAGATCTGGACAATTTTCTTTCATGATTTTTTGAAATATGATGTCTGGGATCTTTTTTTTTCTTGGTTATAACTTTCAGGTACTCCAAGGATTCTTAAATGATTTTTCCTGAACTTATTTTTCAAGTCTTTTTTATATGAAATACTTTACATTGTCTCATTTTTTTAGTATTTTGTCTTTTTTAAAAAAATAACATTTTTTATTAATGTCTTTCCCCTCCCCCCCCCAACATCACTATAATTTTCTCTGGGATATTTCCCTTTCCCCTTCCAGAGAGTCATCCCATAGAATTCTCTATAATTTTAAAGAAAAAAAAGAAGAGGAAAACACAAGCATGACTGATTAGTATATTGAAAAAGTCTGAAATTATGAGCAATGTGTGATACTTGGGAACCTATGCCCTCTACAAAGGAGTGTTATCGAAGTGTTTTCTCTTATTTCTTCTTTGCAGCCATGTTTATTCTTTATTATTTTGCAACATTCATTTTTTTTGGAAGGGGGAAAACAAGGCAAATGGGGTTAGGTGACTTGCCTAAGGTCACACAGCTAGTAAGTGTATCAAGTGTCAGAGCTCAGATCCTCCTGACTCACCAGGGCCAGTGCTCTATTGACAACATTTACTTTTGGTATGTTTGTGCATGTGATCATTTTTTCCCCCCATTTACATTGTGGTAGTCATTGTGCTTATTGTTTCTTTGTCTCTGCTTACTTCACTCTCTCCCTCCAAGGAAATTGTTTCATGGTTCTCTGTATTCATAATTTCTTACAGCACAATAAGATTCCATTACATTAATGTACCGTAATTTGTTTAGCCATTCCTCAACTGATGTACATCACTTTGTTTCGAATTCCTTGCTATTACAAAAAGTGATGCTATAAATATTTTCATTTCTTTGGGGATTTTTTTTCTTATCAATGTCCTCCTGGGGGTATAAACCTAGTAATCAAGTCTCTAGGTCAAAGGGTATGGACAATTAAGACACTTCATTTGCATAATTCCAAATTCCTTTCTAATGTTGTATTAACAGCTGTACCAACAGTGCACCAATATGTCTATCTTCTCACAGTTTCTGCAACATTGACTATTCCCTTCTTTTCCATATTTCCTGATTTGCAGGATTTGAAGTGAAAGCTCAGAATTATTTTGACTTGTTTAGTATTAGTGATTTACTGTATTCTTTCATATGTTTATTAATAATTGCAATTATTCTTTTGAGAAGTGTTTGTTTATATACTTTGACCACTTATGTGTCAGAAAATGGCCTTTGACTTTGTTTTAATATTTGTTATTGTTTCTTGGCATTGTTAATTTCTCTTTGGTCCATACTAATTTTCAGAAAGACACTTGTAATGTTTTTTCTTTATGTCAACTAAGTCTCATTTCCACTCTGTCCTCCGCTGCTCTCTTTTCTTTTCTAATTCTTTCCTTTATCACTCTCTTTACATGTATAATACAGCTTTAAGTCATTTTGTAAAAATCACGTCTTCTAGGAATTCTGACTGATCTTGTGCAGTCTGCATTTTATTTTGAGGTTTTGGAATTATTTTCTTCTGGGTTTGTGTCTTGGTAATCCCTAGCCTCATAATTGCTTTTCTTCTTCTAGCAATTTCACCTGGCCAGGCAAGCCTACTTGCTGACCTTTCAGGGCTGTCTGTGATCCTAGCCTCACTGGAAAATCCTCACTGTGCTTATTTTCTTGGTGGGTACTGAGACCACTGGCTCTGGGTGAAATCACTTAGGAGGCTATGGGTGCTGAATTGATGCTCTAGACCAGTGGTTCTCAACTTTCCTAATGCCACAACCCTTTAAGACTTGTATGTAGGTGTATCTGCCTGGAGACAGACAGAGGAGCAGTGTCTCGGTTCCTAAGACCATTGGAAACGTGTGCTTTCCAATGGTCTTAGGGGACCTCTGTGACTCCTGTGAAAGGGTCGTTTGATCCTTTTTTTGGAAGGGGGAAAACAAGGCAAATGGGGTTAAGTGACTTGCCTAAGGTCACCCTGTGATGCACAGGCTGGGAACCACTGCTCTAGACCCTGAAGTGCTGATCTGGGAAGGGGATGAATCCAGGATCATTTCAGGATATTTCTCCTCTTCATGCCTAAATTTTAGCTCTAGACACTGAATCTAGGATACTGCTCCTGCATTGGCTTGGGTCTGGGCATGAGTCTAAATATTTCTGCATTACTCTCATTATGTTCTCCACCCTGATCTCTCCCTTTCTGAATCTGTTAGTCTAGGCCATCGGCTGAGTTTGATATCTCCTCTGGGCTGGCCTAGCTTGCATATCTGGGCACCCCATATGAGTAATTATTTACTGTTGGCTTCAGCCCAAAGTTAAATCATTGATAATCTGGGATGTAGGTGTACTCATACCTTGGAACTCTAGGCATTGAGTTTATGTTCTTGTTCCACCTTTGTTCCACAATTCCCACTCTGGTCATTTATTTACAAGTTGAATTTGTTATCTTGAATTGGAAGGGGATGACCTTTTTCAATTTCTTATTCTCATACATAGTCTATCTTTTTTCTTACATTGTTGATGGTATAGTTGTGGGAGTTGACTGCATCTCCTGAGTACCTTCTATTTGATTCTGGAGGTAATAGGGAGTCACTGAAGTTTATTGAGGAAAGAAGGTGACATGGTCATGATGGAGCTTTAGGAATATCAGTCTCAAGGATCACCTCCTCCATCTACCTACCACTAAAGATGGATTTCCCCAGGTTCAGACAACCATTTCCTAGACTGGGATACAATCCTGGGAAACATGACCCTTGGTCATATGAGAGGATCTCTTGAGGTGCCCACTTCTCTTGAATAAAATACATTATTCTCCCATACATCTGGGGTCACATGATCTTCATTATTCACTCACATCATTAAAAGAACTCAACTCTGGATTCTCCAGTGTCTCCCCCACACTGCTCACTCTCCTGCCTTTAGACAAAATAAAGTATTATAGAAACCACTTATCCCTTTCTTCTGGAAACTGGGTCGGGCAGAAGTACATCCTTAATTATCCTTTGTCTCTTTTGTCTCATCTACTGGAAGGGACAAAAAAATGTAAACATTATGCAATACTTTTTAAAAAATAATTTCTGGTTTCAAATGTGTAGCAGGAACTGATTGTCTCCTCATTATTAAATTCCTCAGACTCAAGGAGACCTCTTTTCAATTACTGTTTTGAGCAACTTTTATTTACCTTCTCTTTGTCCAGTCAACTCCTCTCCATTTTAAACCAAATTCCCTCGTATCAAAAGCAAAAATAAAAAATTTGATTCATTTATGAGTGAAATGAGTTTTAGTTCACAGAATATTAAGTTCCTTTAATGGTTAGCCTCTTGGGATGTTTTTGTCTCCAGATGTTTGCATTCTCTCTTTTTCTCTTGACCAACATAAAAGTTTAATTTTATTATTATTTTAGCAAGAATCATTCCTATTTCTCTAGAAGTATGAGACCCCAGGTTTCATTGTTTAGGCTTATTAATTCCCCCTCTCCACCACCCAAGTATTTCTTGTCCTTCTATAGTCTGAAGATTTTTATGCTTAATACCCTGCTCACATCTGGTTTCTTCTGAAGGCACAACTAATCCTCCTTTTTTTTTGATATTACTTTTTTATGATTAGGTGCAACTTTTCAGTATGTTATTTCAAGGGGCAGAAATGCAATTTGACTTCCATTGCTGTTGGTTTATTGAATTCCAATTCTTTAATTTCTTGTATATGAGAAATAGTCCTTGACACAGAAGCTGATTTTCTTCAGTTGCTGAATAACAGTTGTTATTGTTGCTTTCAATATTTTTTGACATATACATTTAAAAAATTCAGCCACTACATTTCTTGGTGATTTAAATTTAAGTTTTTATCTCAGTGGAAGGTAGACTGAATATTTTTGTATTTTGAGTTGGAAGATATCTTAGCTGTTTTATTTTTAGTATTATTTATTTTGTAGTTGAGGAAAATGAAATCTGGAGACATGAAATGATTTATACCAGGTGATAAATGGAAGAACTGGGATTTATACCAATATTCTCTTATTCTAAGTGTCACACCCCTTCTACCACTATCTATTTTGTAGTTAATCTGAGAAATCCATTAATTTGTTCTTTGAACTCTATTTCTAATACTAGCATGGTACATCATGCCATAAGAAATTTTTATTAAAATGTTATTCTTTGCTCTAAGAGTTAGTACATGGTTATAATTACAAACTAAATTTTGTTTAATAAAAGATCAAATAAACATTTTCATAATTTTTAATTTCATTTTTTTCAAAATTAAGTACCAGTGGAGTCTTTCCCCTCCCTCCATGCCCAATTTAATTTTCTGTGAAATGTTTGGTCTTTTTTATGTGGATTCATTTTAGGTGATATTCCCCCCCCCCAGAACCAATTATGCTCTGTTAACAAGACCTCCTATACATCTTTTGAAGTATTGGAGACATTTATGGTTTATAATATGCTTTAATCACATTAACCTCATGAAGTAGATAGTGAAACTATTTCAAACTTTTAGGTAAAATTCTGAGGTTTAAAGAAAGACTAGGAAACTTATCCAAGGTCACACTGCCAGTAAATACCAGAGCCAGAATTTGAACCTAGGTCCAGAATTTTAAAAATATACCATGCACTCTCACCACTGAATTTTAGTGAGTCCATATCATCATTTTTCAGTTATATCCCTCCCTGTTTCAGGCCAAACAATAGGAAAGCAGCATTTTATGAATAAGTTCTGTGACCTTAAAATGCATTAAAAATAATAAAATCAGAATATGGAAATGTGGAATGTCTTCCTTTGCTTCCTTTTCCTAATGTCAGACATGAAGAGAAAACCAAGGCTTGCTAAGTCATCTCAGAATTGGAGCCTGTGATATAGTACTCCGGGATATGAATTACCCACATGCCAATAGTGAGAATCAGATGTGCTTTTATCTATTATTGGAGACTTTTAATAGTTATTTTTCCTTTCCATCTCATGTGATGAAAGAAAACTTGTAATTTGAATAGTAGAATAGAAATGAAGGAAGACAAATTCATAATCCTGTGTTTTTTCCCCAAATCCCAGATTCCTTTCTTGTGTATCCACAAGAATAATTATTGATCTAAGAGCTTACAGAACCGCCTCTGAAATCAAATAGCCAAGAAGAATGTATAATTCATGTACCCATGTAACTGTCTCAGAGTCTAAGTTAAGAGCTTCATCTCTGAAGAGGGGGGCAGATTTTTGTATTACCTAGTTATGCTCTTTGCTAGTGCTGGATCTAAAGTTCTATGCCCCTTTAAGGGGAGGAGAACATTGAGTTAGTTTCCTTTGTGAAGATTTGGTTTTTGCATTTCTCATAAAGAATCTCATTGAATTAAAATGTGCCACAGGATAATGGAGAGCTTAGTCTTCTAAAGGGCCTCCTTTATTTCATTAGGCCTAATTCAGGAAATCAAAGAGGACCGTAAGACAAAAAGTCTCATTATCAGACTGTTCTTCTTGATTTTGAGCATACCAGGGGAAGAATGCTTGATCCATCAACTTCAAAAGCTCAAGTCAGTTGGGTTTAGTTGATTGGACATAAGTCTCTATTCCTATTTTTTCCCCCTCTTTACAAATGGAAGGGTTTAACTTAATTTTTTTTCTCCCCCTGGGTTGTACAAATGCTGTCCTCTTTTGTGCTTTGAATCTGTTTTTGCATCTGCATTTTATGAAAATCTCATATTTTGGGTTCAGCAGATGGACTCGTTTGAATCAAGATTGCTGATGGAGCCTTTTTACATTCTGTTATTCACCAGCCTGAAGCAGTAGACTTGCTCCAAGGTCCTCCAGGACAATGAATGAGAGCTCTGGACCTATTGTAATCAGGTCCCATCCAATACCGTCTCAGGTGAGATTGGCTGTTCCCTCCTAAAGAAAGGCATGGTTTTTCCATGCACCACAGAATCTCATGTAAACAAACTCATTGACAGAGTGACCTAAATTCCTCAGCTGTGCAACACATACCCTATGAAATTTGCTTTTAATTTTCAAGTGAAAAAGCGTCTGACTGACACTCAGCATCCCAACCTACTAAAGACATTGGCTTCATGTAATGAACATCATTTGATACAAATGCTGTTTAGGAATTCTTACCAAAAATGGACAACAGCCTTGAGGAAAAATAGCACCTTTAGAGAGTATTATGTTATCTTTTTATGGGATCCCCAATTAAGTATTCAGAGAAGAGGGTCTAGATCAGCAGTTCTCAACCTGTGGGTTATGTTCAATTTGCAACAATGAAAATACATCCTGCACATCAGATATTTACATTATGATTCATAACAGTAGCAAAATTACAGTGATGAAGTAGCAACGAAAATACTTTTATGGTTGGGGGTCACCACAACACAAGAAACTGTATTAAAGGGTCGGGGCATTAGGTAGGTTGAGAACCACTGTCTTAGATGATAATCTTCCATTGGGGGGAAAAACCAGGACAAAAGTCTCTAACATGTCCCTTCTTTACTGGAACGATATCATTCTCTTGAATCGAATCCCCTCATTTTAAAGTGATAACGAGGTGGTTCATTGGAGTCAGTTTGAATCCTTTCCTATAGCTGTGGGACTCAAGTCACTTATTTAAGTCACTTCATCTTTTCCAGTTTCAGCTTCTTTATTTATAAAATGGAGATAATAACAGCATTGAACTTACAGGGTTATAAACATATATAAAGCACTCTGCCAACCTTCAAGTGCTTCATTATTGTTGCAGTCATATCTGACTCTTTGTGACCCCATTTGAGGTTTTCTTGGCAAAGATGCTGGAGTGGTGTGCCATTTCCTTCTCCACCTCATTTTGCAGGTGAGGGAACTGAGGAAAATAAAGTTTAGTGCCTTGCAAGGGCCATATAGCTATTAAATATATGATGTTACATAAAGGCTATTATTAAACAGTAGTTATTATGATAGATCAAAAAACCAAAGGTCATAGAAGCTAAGTCAAGGGTCACTTTAGCTCCTTTAATAACTCAATATGTATTTATCAAATGCCTTTTGTGGGATTCATCTCCACCAATGATGGATCTCCTCCAGAAGCTTGCTCCCATAATTGTTTCCTTCCTAATTTTTGAGTTCCTTTGTTGTCTACTTCTCTGTTTTCTACAAATATGTGCAGATACCATCTTAAAACAATAGCTTTCGCATTCCTCTTGCACTTTATCAGTTACCAACAGAGTGAATTGAGGTTGTTGCTTGATTCTTTGCTTTTTAGCATGATGTGTTCAGCAGTGTTGTTAGATGCCTTCAATGAGTATGAATACTACATCGTCAGCTTTTACACTGATGGTAAACTAACTCGAGAAGGCTACCAGCCAACATTAAATTAGAGGGAGAGTTGGTACATGTGCACTCAATGCAGCCTCTGAAGCTGAGATGCAACAAAGTATGGGTTGATTCTCTGCTGCTTGTGTTAATTTTGGCCTAATGATTAAAACCAAGAAAACACAGGTTACCCAGAAGCCAGTCATCACCACATCATCCATATATGGAACCATCAGTTACAACAAATGGAAAAATTTTAATACTGTGGATAAGTTCACTTACCTTAGCAATGTATTTTCTAGGGAGGTACAGATTGATAATGTGGTTAATACACATATTACCAGAACTATCCCAGTGTTTGGGAGGCTGTAAAAGAAAGTATGGGAGAGAAGAGGTATTAAACTGCCTACCAGAGTGAAAATCTACAGCATAATGTTGCGCAATGACCTCAATCATGTGTATGTTTGTGAAAATTGGAAAGTATACCAGTGCCATGCCAGGAAATTGATTTGCTTCCATTTGAATTGTCTTAGGAAGATTCTGAAGATATAGGATATGTATCCTATATGGATACAGGATAGGCAGGATAAAGTTACTAGATACTGAAGTTTTTCTCAAGCGACACTGCCAAACATTCAAACTCTACTGCAGAGATGCAACTTGGATGGACTGACTGTGTTTGAACAAACATATGTTGCCTAAAGAAGTATTTTACAGAGAACTCATGTAAGGAAGGTGCTCACATGAAGGTCAGAAGAAATGATAGAAGGAGTCTCAAGGTCTCTCTGAAGAACTTTGGAATTGATCATGTGACATGGGAGGTGCTGGCAAAGGATTGCCCAGCATAGTGTGCCCGCATCAAAGAAGACACTGTGCTCTATGAGCGAAGCAGAATTGCAATAGCTCAAAAGAAATGTGAGATGTGTAAATTTAGAGACATCTTCACCCCAAATGTTCACATGAACTATGTGTGCCTGACCTGTGGTAGAGCATTCTGAGCTTGTATTGGTCTGATCAACCAGTTTGATGCACTGTACTTTGATTCTAACAGACATGTCATTTTCGATGCTCTTTGAGAATGAAGGGCAACAATGAGCCAACTCTCTCTTCCCTTTCACTGCCAGATTCCTCGAAAAAACCAAACATTTTCACATGTTGTCGCTTCTCCATTTCTTCTCCTTTCACTCTTTTTTTAAACCTCTTGCAATCTGGCTTCTGTCCTCATCACACAACTGAAACATCTCTCTGAAGTCACCAATTTTTATTTGTGAAATTTAATTATCTTTGCATTTACTTCCTAGATGGTCTCTCCCCTATGAGGTTTCTTTTTTTGTCATACTGCAATTCTCCTGATTTAACTTCTACCTGTTTGGCTGCTGTTTCTTAGTAATTTTTTAATCACCACCCCTCTTCTACTCAACAGTAAGTCTAAATGAATCTTTCACTCACACCAAACACATTTGAATCTCTGTGGGGATTAAAATTGTTCAGCCTTCAATAAAACAGATTGAGGCAGAGCTCTGAGCCAATCGTATGTTATTAAAGGGTCCATGCTTCCCTCTAATGAAAAGAAGCTCAGATCTTCCTCACAATCTGAGATGCCTCCTTCTTTTAGGGCCTTATTTTTATGAAGTTTGATACCAAATTTGATACCTCAACATTCTAAAGAGGCTATACAAAGTATAGAATCCCATTAGTTGATAGATCTTGCTTTGCAGGTCAAAAAATGATACATCGATCATCTAGAAATGGTATGTCTGTTGCAAGATCTCTGATTTGGGGAAGTGTGGAGCATCTTCACTGACTAAATGGTCATAAGATGGTCACTTGCTAATGTTGTACAAGAGAGAATGGTCCAGAGGTACAAAAATAAGTTGAGAAACTTTCCATGTAATTGAGTCACCTTCACCATACTGGGCTTGGTCCCTGTAACAAGGAGAACAAGGGTAGAGGGCCCCTAGTTAATTGCTTATGATTAAGCAAGTGAACTTACAATATGCAACTCATAGTTCTGGGACCTAATATACAAAACTTATAATCACTACACCAATGGATTAATAGCAAACTGATGAAAACTTATTGGAATAGAGTAGGGGTATAAATGAATTATTTTTCACATTCCCCACTTTGATCCACAGAAAGACCCCAATCTTTCTTTGCAGTATGATGATCTAAATACATGGACAGCAGTCCACCTTGAGCAACACAAGACCAGTAACATACTGATTACGTTCCATTTGATTAAACATCAACTCATAATATACTAAATGTAACATTAAATGTCTGAGCTGACTCCGTAACCAAGAATCTTGAGGGAGAGGTACTTCTTAGTAAAATATGCCCTTCAAGACATGCAAATCAAGGGACCATAGGGCATTTGTTCAAAGGCAGCTGTGCAAACATTGTTTGCCCTACACATAGGTTCTGGAAATCTTTTGAATTTATAAAAACAATTCAAGTAATTATGGCAAATAGACACTTCATTATGGTAATGAGAGGCAACATCCCTGTAAACAATACAAACAGTCCTAAAAAGCTATAACATAGGGAGTAGAGGGAAATAAGGAATATGCTGGGTTCCCTGAATAAAAGAATTATCAGTTATTGCTACTGGTGGTGGAGAAAAAGTCGAAGTAGGAGCATGAAAAGGAAGTTTCAAATTCAAGTCACTGCAGGTGCAGGAACAGGAGGATTTGGAATTATTTGTGGAGAGAATGATAAAGATGAAAATGCCACTCTTACTGCAGAGGATTTTGATGGTAGAAGATTAGAGTCAACACCTCCTATGAAAATTTCATAACTCTGCAGAAGATACAACCTTTTGGATTCCGAGGTGCATACCCTCAACGTGGCACTTTTTAAGGTGACATATAGCACAGGTAAGGTGAGTAGCAAGAGTCATAAGACAATTATCATTGAGGTGGTGTGTGGGACTGTATGTCTTCCTTGAAGCAGTCTTTAAAAAGTTTCTGCAACTATCATAACACACTGCCCTATAGTGATAGCCTATAGCACAAAGGAAAATCAAGTGTTGTAGAACAACTCACCTCATGCCATCTCATACAATTGTCCAGTCTCTGAAACATCATTTGATGCAGGTCTGTGGCCCTCTGGAGAGCTCTGCTCTTAGGAATACTGGAATTAATGGGGCTTCAGAACAGCTTCTAGTGGATTTGCTTCTCTGGTTCAGGTCATTTGCAGAGACCCCCTTCTCTGTTAAAAATCTCTAACAAAGTAGATCTAATTCTAGTCTGCTGTGACAATGACTAGGTCAGGTAGGGAGAGCCAGCTCAAACCTTAATAGCACTAATATGAACATTACTAGACCAGAGCGTCTACATTTTTAGGTTAATAAATTCAAATAACAACTGAAAAATAAAAAAAATATATTCTGAACCCCTATTTTATATTTGGTATATATAAAGATCCAATCTTGTTATAAGTCTTTATTAAAATCAACTGAAAAAAATTTCACTCTATTTTCTATTAGCTATTAAAAATTAGACTAACAGCTAATTAGACAAATAGCTAATCAGCTGTTTCTAATATTAGAATAGCTATTTCTGTTAGCTATTTTCTTTTAGCTGTTTATCCCTCCCCTTATTTCCTCCCTTAGGATGGTGAGATTCTGATAGAGAACTATTAAGGAAACACTTTTTATAGGATGATGACCTCTGATATACAACTGAATTCATTTAAAATTTGCCAGAATAATTGTAGTTGTCAGAAAATGTTCTGGGATTGGATGTATAAATAAAATGAGTAGTCAATTTTGAAGACAATGTAGATCAAATAAGTTATCTATAATTTAAAAAATCTACCTTACAAGGAATGCTCAATACCCAGGTGGTAATAATAAACCTAAATAAAACTGACTTTTCTCATTTAGGCAATATGATATTTTAATATCCTTTTCATCTCATCATAACTAAAGATGTTTGTTTTAGGCTTAGTAATTAATAGAACAACCATTTGGTCCCATAGACTATTTCATCAATACCCAATTATCCTCACATTAAATTTTGGGAAGGACTAAAAGTTTAGGCTAAATAACTCACATCTTATACCTGTATATTATTATTATAGCTCAGATATACTCCAGTATTAACCTATGAAATAAGGATTTAATATTGTATTTTCACTGATAACCTGTCATGATTGTGGAAATTTGTCATAAAAAGAAAATAGTGATATTGTACAGTAAGGGAAAAATGTTTCCCTAATTTCATGTCAGTTCCCTAGTTTTAGGTGGATTCATTATTAAGAATTACATATCCTTAAAGTAATTGAAAATGTTCAAGGTCTATAATTTTCTTTTTCTAGAACAAGTTACCTTCTTAGGTCAGCTTTGAAAGGGCTTCTTCCTTCTACATCTGGTTCATAACACTAACTCAGTATAAAATAGAACTTTAAAAAAAATCAATCTATCACCTGAAACTGGAGAGAATTTCAGTTGTTGCATCATGAGGACCTCAACTGGAAAATGAGTCTTTGTCTCTCAATATTATTAGATAGATGCTTCAAACAATTTTTATAAATAAAATTCTTAACCCAATTTTGAAAGTTGTCTCACATTTTTTTTCACAAAGTGATATCCCCTACTAATCATATTATCACAATGAAAGAATATTATAGAGTGATTTCTCATAAACTAAATAACTCACCAGTTGTAAAGCTTCATGTACTCTATTATTTGTGATTCAATGACAATTCAAAATAATCCCTCACAATGCTAGAATGTATAACTTAATAAAAAATGACCAATAAGGTTCTTCTTTTTTATACTTGCCGTTCTCAATGTAATTTGCTATATGAGGAGAAAGTCAGGAATTACTGACTAACAGCATTAGTTCTGTTTGGTTTCAGATATGAGTCATAGTGAGCCAATTGTACAACAGGATGTCATAACAAGGCTCGTGATTAACCAATTGGGAAAATGTCTCTATTTATCAGGATGGGGATAGATCAAGACAGTCCTACATTTACCTTTGAACACTATTCTCTAAAGTTTCTCAGGGGACAGGCAACCACTTGTTGTAGCCCTCAAGCTGCAGGGGCACATGACATTTCCCTTGAATGATGAACCAGGGCCTAATAACAGTGTCCTCATGCCTTAATACATATTTGACAATGATCTGAATTAGTAAGATTCTTTTATTTGTAGTATAATAATGATTTTGGAGATTATCAAGGAAAATTCCTAACTTTCTAAGTAATTAAAAATCCCTTCCTTTGGCCAAAATATCCCTTAAACCCTTTATTCCCAAACTAAACTTTTCACAGTTTATTAGATCCTTCTTTTTCATCCCCAATAGGGAGTGCACCCTTATCCCAGTGGGGATCTTATAGGATGCCTTTATTTTCTTCTGCCTGACAATATCTCTTCTGTAGCATTTCCAACTAGGAGTGAGTGGCACTCCTTTAGAAACTCCCGAGAGAAATGGGCTAGATTTCTGAAGCACTGCCTTTTGGCTTATTCCATTTGAGAGGTTCCCCACTGAAGATGCTAGAGATGGCCCTCCCTTTGGTTATGGACCATGGGAAGCAATCTTCTATCTGCTTGATTTCTGTCTATATGACATTCTTTTCCTACAACTAACATTATATTATTCAAGGATTTGTTTTGGCAAATTCTCTAGTAAGTACGATTCTTACTCTCTGGGCTTAACTTCTAGGGTTCTAAGACAGGTCAACTAGGGTCTAAAGGTTCTTTATAAGTCAATATTCAGCAAAATTTATGCCTACTTTCCTCAAATACTTCCTAAAAAATTAGCTTCGATAGTCAATAACTAATGTAATACTAAGTAAATATAAGTGATGATAATCTTCATCACGAAATGAGAGTCTACTCCTTTCCTCATCTCTGTAAATCCAAATGAGTCCCCCTTGAAATAATTTGAGAGATTTCTCTGCCAATGACAAAGATGACTTAATTACTCCTTGATAAAAGAATTTAAAGACAAAAAAAATCTATTTTAACCCTGCTAACTGGATGTTTTAAAATTAGCCTTGGTGGCTAGCTGGCTGAAGATGAGGAACTAGCAATTATATTGCTGAATTTCTCTCGTCTGAGAAAAATGAAAGTAACAAAATAAAAGGAAAAACACAGTAGCCTAGGTTAAAAAAAATTATGGTCATATGATTTTTATTAAAAATAGAATTTGAGTGTTCCAGAGCTTATAAATTTAGACAGATTAATAACAAATTCATATAGTTCCTCAGCCCAATCAGGGACCCTTCTTAAAGAAAATTAATTTATTGTAAATTAAGGCAGACTCACCAATCTTCAGCTTAGACATGCTTACCTCAGGGTTAGAGAATTTGGGTGCAGACAGTGAGGGCAGCCTCAAAGGACTAGTGTCCATGGGAAAGCCATCTATGAAAATTCAACCCAGTGTGTACTTCTTTTTTGGATCCCTTATAGAGGCCAGCCCAAAGAGGTTGAGGTCCACGCATCACAGTTGGAGTGGCAGCAATGTGGGGATTAAAATTGTCCAACCCACAATAAAACAAAATAAAATAAAAGAGGGAGGCAAAGGTCTGAACCAATGGCACTTTATTAAAGGGTCCATAGTCCCTTCCAATGAAGTGGATCTCACTTTTTCTCATAATCTGAGATACCCCCTTCTTTGAGGGCCTTATTTTTATAAGGTTTGATATCAGATTTGATACCTGAACATTCTAAAGAGTCTCTAGAAAGTATAGAATCCCAGTGGTTGCTAGATCTTGCTTTGTGAGCCAAAAAATGATACATTAGCTAGAAATGGTATGTCAGCAGCAAGGTCTCTGGTTGGGTGAAGTGTGGGGCATCTGAGCTGACTAAGTGATCATAAAACGGTCACCTGCCCATACTGGACAAGACAGAATGATCCAGAGGTACAAAAATAAGTTGGGGAACTTTCCACATAATTGAGTCATCATCATTCTGGGATGGATAAGCAAGGGTGGAGGGCCTCTAGCTAACTTCCCATGATTAGACAAATGAACTTACAATCTGTAGGTCACAGCTCTGGGGCTTAATATACAAAACTTATATGGAATCTATGAAATCATAGCAAACCAATTAATATGGATTGGAATACAGTAGGGATCCAAATGAAATATTTCTCACATCTGGACCTACATTTCCTTCTGCTCCACTGTCCTTGTTTTATTCCCTTTCTTCTTTCTACCTTTTTCTTCCTTCCTCTTTTTATTCTCCTCCCTCCCTGCCCTCCCTCCCTTTTTAATTTTTTGATTAACAATCATTTCTTTTCTTTCCCTCTGAACAATAAAAATAAGAACAACTCCTTGTAACAAATACATATGGTCAAACAAATCATATTTTTCATGTCCAAAACTTTTTGTCTCAATATATGCTTTGATCCATCGTCTCTCTCTCAAGGGAAGGGTAGCATATATCATCACAAGTCTTCTGGACTCATGGTTGATCATTTTATTGATTGTTTTGTCAGATTTTTTGTTTTGCTTTTCTCTCCCAATGGTTATCTGCTACTGATGAGGTTTACCTGACAGAGAGCTTGTCCCAGTCTTTGGCTTGGAATCAAAACAATTTCCTAGCTCAAGGTGATGAGTCTCTGGCCTGAATTGTACACTCCCTCTCTAGGAGTAGATTATTTTTTTAAATCATGTTGATAAATAAGGATTCACATTCCCTGACCATCTGTATGCCTGGCAGTTATGCTGTACTCCAGTTCTCAGCCCATCATTCCACCCAACTGTTCTGGATTTCCTAGCTTTTGAATGGTAAGTCCTACATCATTTATAGCCTGCCCAGACTCCTTATGCTGCCCTTCCCTAGCAAGATGTATTCTGTTTTCTCCTTACCCCTCCTACATCTAGCTTTGGGAATGGTAATTGCACTAACACCACTACTCCTAGAAAGGACAGGTGAATCCATGTGTCTCCATGACTCCATACATCATCTTTGTGACTTTCCTAAACAAATCCCTCTTCTAGGCTACCACTTCCATATTTCTATATCTATACCTATAGATGTGTAAATATGTACATATATAGTATACGGGTATGCATATGTTATATAACATGTGATATATGTACATATATATGCACACATACATATATCATATATAATCTTTCCAATTAGAATGTAAGTTTCTTAAAAACCAGGGATTGTCTTGCTTTTCCCATATCTGTCCCCAGTGCTTAGTACCATACCTGGCAAAGACAATCTTTAATAAATGCATTTTTATTCATTTATTCTGTGGTGATTCCTTTATATCTAATCCATGCCTTCTCCCCACAATTGCAAAGAGCAGTGGTTCTCAGCCTTCCTAATGGTGCAACCCTTTAATACAGTTCCTCAAGTTGTGGTGACTCCCAACCACAAAATTATTTTTGTTGCTACTTCATAAGTGATATGCAGGACTTATTTCCATTGTTACAAATTGAACATAACCCACAGGTTGAGAACCGCTGGCATAGGGTAATTTCAGTCATTTCACCATAGCCATATTTTTTTTTTAACAATTCTATCTCCTTGTTGCAATGGCTATTTGGTATTTATCCTCTGGATTCCTGCTCAGAATTGCTTACTGAGTCCTGGTACACGGTTCAAGCAGAAAATTCTTTTCAGCAGGAGAAGTTTAATAGCGCCTTGTAAAGACATAAAAATAGCTTGAAGTTTGAATTGTGCAGCTTTGAACTTGAGTACAAGGCCAAAGGCTTTTAAATGAATTCTTCTAAATCTTTGGAACCAGCTACTCATCAGACATTGATAAGCATAACATAAGGGAGAAACCCATGAGTGAAATAGAGGATGATGAAGTGTTACTTTGCATTACTTACCACTTGAAACATTTTTGGGGGTCTTCTGCATTTCATCCCCCTATATCACTTCTTCCTCATCTCCTTTTTTCATCACTTTTTAACAGTTCATCAGAAATGCAAGGTGAAAGTTGGACAGTCTTCCTCTCTTTTCTTAACACCTCTCACTATCACCTTAGTCTATAATCATTTCCAGAAAATCCAGAAATAGAGATTTTCTTTGTGTGCCAGTCCATTGGTATTTATCTCTGAGAAAGTAAAAGGGATGGTTGGGGGTGGGATTGGGGGGGATGCCTCAGTTCTATCTATCAAAGCAGTGCTCTATGTATATTCCCAGTCTTTATTCCTGGGCACCAAATCTGATGAATCTTTTAAATAATTACAGAAACCTACAAATCCCCTTTCCTGAGATATCTGGAATTCATTTTCTCAGTACCATCATTAAAAATAAGCGATTCAGGATGGGGTCCACATGTAATTTAGTAGGGGAAAAAAAGAGGAGCAAGACAATGGCCTGATTTGAAGGTCAAGAAATATCATTTATTCATATATTAATTGATCAAGATTTTATTGAGTACATATAGGGAAGCTGTGAGAGATGGAATGTAGGGTTTGGCAGCAGTCTCCTGTATGAGTCTACAGTATGATTGCAGACACAAGCTATATACACATGCAACAACTCAAGAATGATTCCAAGACAATCTATGAACAAGTGTGTGATAATATGTCCCAGACTACCTAAATATATGCTGAGAAAATTAAAAATAAAAAAATACTTTTGTTTGGGTGGAGTTAGAGAATCTCTTGGAAGAGATAAATCTCAAGCAGGGCTTTGAAGAAAATAGAATGTTGTCCAGGCATTCCAGTCTAAGGACTCACCCAATTTAACATGGGTGGATCTCCACCCAAGACTTGAAAGAGCAAGAGATAGGTTAAATACAGTCAGGAGGAAAGACCACATTAGTGAATAATAAGAATATTATTGATTCAGCCTCAGCTGAACAGATAAAGTAGGGCCAGTTGATAGAGAGCTAAATTCAAGAGTATATCACTTATATAACATGCATTCATTATGAATTTTTGAGTGGGAATAAAAGGGTGGGATAATGTAATGAAAACTTCATTTCAAGAGATTTATCTGGTAGCACACTGAAGGTAAGATTTTGTAGTGAGAGACATTGATGGCAAGAAGTATGTTGCAGTTATTGAGGATGAGGTGATTAGCACTGGAGTGGAATTTTGCTCAAGTTAGAGAGAAATAATCATTTACTGGGAGATCCCCTAAGTGTTTGGAAATTGGTGAGTTATACCAGAGCTACTTGAATCATATTCCTCCCTACATTTTAATACATGGTCCAGAAACCTAAATATTTATTCTCACTGTGTTTTCAGCCATTGATTTCTAAGTCAATTGAAATCAATCATCTAAATCATCAAATCATCTAAATATGTGTTCCTATCCTGAAGTCCTAGTCTTCCATTGGCAACAGAGGTGAAAATGCCATCTATACCCCTAGGATCTTTGGTTTTCTAGTCTGACTTTGTAAGATTTATAGACAGTACCACACAAAAATCACCAGAAATAGGTAGCAGTCATCAAATTTAACAATTTGTGGAATGTTCTTTATCAATTTTTGGACACATACCCTGGAATGATAGCAGATCTCAGTTGTTGTCCAGTCAACTCTCCATGACCCCAGTGCCTCTCAATAAGGAGTCATTAAATGCCACTACACATCTCTTCTTTCTCTGATATTTACTGGGTGGACTCTTTCCTAATATTATCTTCAGATTCATATCATTGCTTCTTAAATGGCAAACAGACGCTTATGACTCAGAAGATCTGGTTTCCTTCTTTATGTTTTTTTTAATACAAGATCTACTATTTAGTTCTTACAAAATAATTAGTAAGTCTTACTGATATTGGTTGATAGTTTTTTATCTCTAGATTTGCATAGAGAATATGATCAGGCAGCAATATGTAACCAATGGAGGACTAAAAAAAAATAGGACTAAAGCAATTCAAACAGGGATAGAAGATGGAAGAGCAAGGGTCGTTGGCAAGAAAGGATTGACAGGTGAATGGCACCTGTACTAAACTAGTACCCCCCTCTTGCTGTTGGGAGAAGGCAAGATGGCAGGTTAGGTGGAATGGATGCCATTTAGTGAACTTTTGGGAGAGAGCCCAGAAAAGAGTCACACAGGATACATAGACATAGATGGGTTGCAAGCTGGATCATTGGATGTTGGAGACAATTCCTGAACTTATGAAGTCACAGATCTGCTTGAGTATCAACATTTCATAGTCTTTTCCCCTTTTATGTTATATTTTCTCATCTTGCTTTGGATTTCAAATTCCTCCAGCCATTTGTAGCTAACATCATTGCTTCTCTTCTGAGGTAGCTAGGTGACTCAGGATAGAGCACCGATCATGGAGTCAGGAAGAACTGAGTATGAATATGACCTTAAGTACCTACTTGTGTAATGCTTGAGTGCCTTTGGACAAGTCATTTGCCCTCTGTCTGAGTTTCCCCAACTGTAACATGGGGACAATGAACAGCACTTACCTTGCAGCGTTGTTGTGGGGATAAAATGAGATATTTGTAAAGTACTTAACACAAAATCTGGCTTATCATTGATGCTTAAAATCCTTGTTTCTTTACTTCCTTTGCTATTTAATCTTGGGATCACTGGCACTGTTTTGATTAAACAAACCTCTTTCTTTATTATTGTTTACCATTTCCAAGTGAATATCTTCTTACTCACTTAGCAAAATGCCAGACACATAGTGGACACTATATAGTTGCCAATTATTGTTGTTGTCATTGTCACTGTTGTAATTATTGTTTTTGTTGTTATTACCCAACTTCTGATTCTCTGAAGACAATGATTTTTCTCCCATTCAAAACTTCTTTATGCCAGCCTCCACAAGGGGGCGCTCTGATCAGGCTAGTTGCGGAAGAATGGCTCTAAAAGGCTCAATGAATTATCATGGATATGCATGAAGTGTTTACCTGTGGCAGCTGATGTGCTAGGCTTTTGGATAACTGCTCCTCCATGTTCAAGTTGTCAATAAAATTTAAATAAGTAACAATGAGTAGTATTTACATGGTGCTTTAAGTTTTGCAAAGTTTTTCAGAAGTATTATCTTATTTAATCCTCACAACAGCTGTCCAATATCTTTTTGTTGAGTTGTTTTCAGCCACGTCTGTCGCCCCATTTGGGGTTTCCTTGGCAAAGATATTGGGGTGGATTTTAGGGGTAAGCCAGAGTGAGAACGTTTAGTCTCACAAAGAATGTAAAGTACCTTGAGTAAATGTAAACAGCAAAAGAAGCTCCAACTATCCCATGGGAAAACGTGCATGTGACTCTGGGCCATCCCTGGACCTATGCCTTCTTTGTTCTGTTTCTACAGAATATTTGACCTAGTCTAGGCTTGGTGTAGGGGTCCATTACACCATTTTGTTCTACTTCTGCCCAGGATGACTGGTCTTGTGAGTAAAATTCCCTTAAACAACTTAATAAACACAAGTAACCTAACAAATCCTAATACATCTATTATACAATCAAACTGACAGGAGTCCATCTTGCTTTGGTATCAGTGTTTTCTTGGAGGATCTTAATCTCTACAATTGGCATATCAAGAGAGAATAGATAAGTTCCCTTACCATACAATTGGTGCAACAGGCAAGTTAGTCTGCCCTTCATAAAACTTGTGGCCTTATAAGTGGTTTGTCATTTCTTTTTCAGCTCATTTTACAGATGAGGAACTAAGGCAAAAAGGGTTAAGTGATTTGCCCAGGGTACTATTACATTGTATCCCCATTCTACAAATTGAGGAAGGTAGAGGTTAAATGACTTACCCAAGGTCACATAGCTAGTAAGTGTCTAAAGCTAGATTTGAACTCAAATCTTTCTGACTCTAGGACCAACACTCTATCCATTGTGTCACCTACCTGCTTCTGTAAAAGTAAGGAAGAAATACTAGAAAAGAAAGTGTACCTTTAAAAGATAAATGTAATATTAGAATTTAAAGTCCTAGACAAATCGCTGTTGTTGGATTTTGAGAGGTAATATGGAAGGTTGAATTCACTGAACTTGTACAGGAAGACTTGGGTTCCTGTTTTAGATACTTACTAACTCTATGACTTTGGTCAGGTCATTTAACTTTTCTAAGTTTTGGCTTCCTCATCTATAAAATGAGGGTTTGTATTCAATGGTCCCCAAGATTTCTTATAAGTTTAAACCTATAACCCCATGATATTCCTGTTTATAAAATTTTTATATTTATAAAATATACTCAGATATTTTATACAGTAAGCACAGAAACACTATCCAAGAGCTCAGCCTAATTATCACTAGTGTCCCTTCCATAGTCACAGAATAAACTTTGTAGGTAAGGAGATAAACTTTGTCTATGACGTTGCTGGGGAGTGCCTAGTGGTAGGTCCCTTGGAGAACATGCTCATTTCTGTCTTCATTCTGGGGTCTTTTGAAGTTTGAAGAGCCTCTGCAGAGTCTGAGGTCAATCATCACTTTTATTCCATTTTCAGTCTTAGGTTTGAATATATTTTGGCAGTTTGACTAATGTGCTTTGTTTTCCTTTTATCTAAGAGAGCCAATTCCATCATAAAAGTTTGGCAAGGGTGATATCCTGGCATCTCTGGAGGAGCCGCCAGTGCTGGAGTTCATTTGAAGTGCATTTTTCAGTGATGACTGCATGTCTTTGGCCGAGCAGTGCTTAGCAGGTAGGACAGCTGCCTATTGAACAAGCAAAAACCCTCTTCACTGAAGACGGGAAAAATACAGAAAGCAGATTTGTTGAATAATTGGTTGACTAAGCCATTAAAAAAAAAGGTCATGAAATGGAGGATGAACAATTTCAGTGACCAGTGTTGTTAAAGCTACAACTTGGAATTTTAGTTCAATTATTTAGATACTCAGTTGGGACCTGGGACTCTATGATAGGAGAAGATGAAAGGAGACAGTCAGTGTATGCTCTTGATACCGAATTAGCAAAGTAGATGGCTTCAGGGACTGATTGCAAAAGAGATATTGGAAGTAGATCTAGATTTAAGAGACAGGCAATGAGGGTTCTAGTTAGTAACCAGCTATAAGACTTTGGGGAAGGTTTACGTAGCTTCTTTTGGTTTCAGTTTGCTCATCTGTAAATGGGAGATTGAAATACCTGCCCCATCTACTTTGCAGGGCTGTTGGTGAACTTACAGGTGATAATTAGCATGAAAGCATTTTGTAAACCATGAAATATTATACCTTCGTAAAGAATGGTACTGAGGGCTATTGAATGACAAACTCTCGCCTCTCAATTCTTCTCAGTGCTAGTCTCTGCCCTGATTCCTCTTGGACCCTTTCTCTCTCTCTGGAGAACACAGTCTGTGTATATTCTGCTGGATCCCAGACAAAGAGGATCTGCTAAACACATGTAGAACAGATGCCTAAAAAAAATATCTGCCCATTCGATTGCTGTATTACTCATTTCCGCTGCCTTGCTGGCCAGGCAAACAGGGGGTCGTAGGGAGCCAGTCTTCAGGCTATTCACTGGTTGATGCATGGAGCCCACCCAGGAAGGCTGGTGGGGTGAATATGCTCACAGCCCACAAGGGGCTTTTGGCCACTCTGTCCGTTTTTCAGAAACCATTCTTTTCAGAAAGGGAGTAAGAAGTAAGAGGGCACTGGAGAGATAATGTCCATGTAGCGTAGGGATTAGTCCTGAGGCTGTTAGTACTCAGAACTTTGGAAGATGCGATCAGCACTGTGGTCAGACTGGCAGAAAGATGGGCTCCTGGCTACTAGGAGGAAAGGAAAGGAGAAGGTTGCCTATAGTAAAGACAAAGATAATGGGAATCCCTTTGTATTAAGACTTGATCTCCTTCCTCTATCCCCCTTTTCAGTCAGTCCGTGAATTTTAAATGGCTGTGAAAAGGAACACATTGAAATGTCCTCATTTCCTACAAAGAAAAATCACGAATGTTTTATGACATTATATTGTAGACATCTAAAATTTAGTACTAGTGAAAGAAAATGGTCTTTTTATTAGTTAAGGCCCAGCATAAGTAATACCTGCTATATCTTTGAGACCTTGGAGAAATCATCATTTTACTGTGGAGTGGGGTGGGGAAAGAGAGAGAAAGACAGAGAGAGAGAAAGAGAGAGAGAGAGAGAGAGAGAGAGAGAGAGAGAGAGAGAGAGAGAGAGAGAAAGAGAGAGAGAGAGAGAAAATATACTGTTGATCTGTAGACTGGATATTTTGAACTTTAAAGGAGCTTTTAAAGAGTGGGTGAAGTTGCTTCTCTAATACTGCAAATTGGACTCCAAATATGGAAATGCATGAGGCCTTAAGGATTCTTTAGCAGAAAAGGTACAAAAAGTTGCGCTTCTTGAAGCCAGGAAAAGGATTAAACTGTCAGCTGCCTTAGCATGGACCTATACTGGATTTTATTACATTAAAAATACAATTCTCAAGATGGCAGCGTAGAAGCAGCAAGGTCCCACAGCTCCCACACCACCACCCTAAACACCCAGAAAATATGAGCCCAGACAGAGTCTAGGAAAGTCTAGGACTCTTAGACTCACAAAAATACAGAGAAGACAGCTCTCGCTGAAGGCAGCTCAGCAGCAGGGACTCAGCATGGCAGCCGGAGCAGAGGCTGGAACAGCCGGAAGCCGAGACCGTGGCCAGGCCTGGGGCGGTGGGAAGGAGCTGAACCGAGCCCCGCAGCCAGCCTGCAGTGGTTCTACAGCCTCCAGCACCTCCACATCTGCCAAGGAGTGAGGAGCAGGACAGGAGAGGGCAGCTCGCACCACAGCTGAGCAGAGTCCAGGCCAGCCCAAAACTGCAGCCGCTGCTGCCAGGCAAGACCTCAGGGCGGCCAGGAGGAGCAGTGGAGCCTTCCAAGCTGCAGCTTGAGTCTACTTCAAAGAAAATCTAAAGCATCGGCCTAAAGGGATCTTTAAATCTTCAGACACAGTTAGTGAAAGTGAAACTTTGAAAATTAATTTGGGGGGTAAAGTAGTTCGGCCATTCTGCCCCCGGGGCAAAGAAGCAGTGGAGGAAGGGAACTGCTGGTTCCTCCAGGGGCCCCCACCAGGCTGCTTCAGAGCCCCCAGCATGTGGACTCAGCAGGGGGGCTGAATTGATTGATCAGGGCCGAGTGCTCTTGTGTTGAGTGGCCTGGATCTGGATCCTGGTCATGGGTGGTGGTCCTGGGGTGCACTTTCAGCAAGCCAAAGCTGGGGGGACTTGCAACACCCCCCTAATAGCGCCGGCAGTTGGGAAAACCCCAGCGATTTGGAACAGAGCTTCCCCCCTTGGAAGCAGAGTTTCCCAGAGCTAAAAAAAAACCCAACCAATTAATTGACTCGCCAACATGAGAAAAAGGAAGCAAAATAAAAACAATAAAACTCTAGAATCCTTTTTTGGGGACAAAAAGGGTCAAAGCATGGAAAGGGAGGAAGAGAGCCCAGAACTCAGAACTCCCACACCAAATGC
>CM053601.1:35153318-35168459 GCA_028646575.1 Pseudocheirus occidentalis | reverse complement strand
AGTGACCACATGCACCATTTTCAACCCTGGAAACATGACCAGGGTCCCTGCTCCCTTGGAGCCACAAGTTCTGCTGTCTTAGCACTCCTCCTTGCATAAGGACTAAGACCCAGGGTTGGAACCTAGATCCAAGTAGAGGCAATGCAACAGTCCTGCCCCTGGTATTAGCAAAGGGGCCCTGGTAAATCTCCTTCTGACTTGTTGTCTGATCCTCTTACCGTCTGAACTGAGAAGTCTGGAAACTACCACTGCTACTACTGATTCAGTTACCTCTAGGCCTGCTCCAGGTTTTCTGGGGCCTGGTCTGTGCTGGCACAGCCTGCACTGGACTATGTTCCTTTTTCAACCTGGTGCAACAGACCTTTCCTGTAGACCTTCTGATTTGTCTTGAGCTGAAAAATAGTTTCACTCCATCTTTTTTGTGGGTTTTTGCCACTGTAGACTTTCTTTAGATTCATTATTTAAAGGTATTTGGAAGGACCTGCCTTTACTCAGCCATTTTGACTCTGCCTCCACAGCTTTTTTTTATTTAACAATTGTTAAGTTTAGTCAAAAGCTTTTTTTGCATTTATTGTTATATAATCATATGGTTTTGGTTATTTTTGGTAATATGATCTTTATAACTTTCCTCATATTGATCAAAATGTATATTCCTGGTATAAATCCAACTGGTTTTAGTGGGCAGTCCTTTTGATGTGTAGCTATAGCCTGTTTACTAAAAGTTTATTTAAAATTTTATTTTTCTGTTTTATTAATTAAGGATACATTGGTCTACAGTTTTCTTTCTTTGACTTTCCTCTCTTTGTATATGTATACAAATCATGTTCCTGTTAAACACATAGGTATCATGAGGCCTTGCCAAGCATTGGGACTTCTCATCCCTCTTTTATATTCACCTATTACCCAACTGTCATCTGTGACTCCAAGAAGCTGTAGTATGCAGAGCAGCCACACTCCAGTAAATCCATCTCCACAATGGGCTAACCCAGGCTGAGGGTAGGCCACATGCCTGAAATTCATCAGTAATATAGGTGGATATCTACCCCTAACACTTGAAAACTTTCCACAGTGGAATGGGTGGATGAGAGCAATTTGTTCCAGTGGCCATGAAGATGGCTAAACTAGGCACTGTGCAGTGCTTAGAGCTTGGTCAGACATGGAGGATGTCAAGGTCATCTGTGTCATCCCAGGCTATTGTCAATCTTCTTGACTTTTTTCTGGCCATTGAACTTTGATGACTCTGGAAGAGAGAGTGACACTGATGATTTTGTGCAATTCTGCTTCACTTAAATCCAATTCACTCATAAGTCAAGATACCACCCCAGGATGCTATTGGTCCTCTTAGAAAATGAAGGATGAAGAACATATCAAATGCAATAATGATAATTGAAATGAAGCCAGGGGATGTTGAAGGTCTTCAAGCAAAGAATAGATTCCCTTGGGTATGTCACAGAGAAAATTCTTGTTCAGATGTGGGTTGTCCTAGATTGCCACATAAGTTCTCTCTGAGATCTGGGGATATTCTGTCTTAATATCTTCCTGTATAATACATCTCACATACTCAATAATCCTTGTCTAAAATTGTAGGACACTGAATAGATTGCCAGGCCTAGACTCAGGATGATTCATCTTTGTGAGTTCAAATCTGAACTCAGACACTTACTAGCTGTGTGACCCTGGGCAAAAATCACTAAACCTGTTTGCCTTATTTTCCTCATGTGTAAAATGAGGTGGAGAAGTAAATGGCAAACCACTCCAGTATGGTTCCCAAGAAAACCCCAAAAGGGGTCACAAAAAATCAGACATGCCTAAGGTGACTCATCAAAAACTAGAAGAAATTATGATTATTTTACAGTGAAAATTTTATGATGAAATGGCAGACAAATATGCTGTAAAGAACATCAGATCTAAAATCAGGTGTCCTCAGTTTGAATCCCAGTTCTTCCATGTACTAACTTTGTGACTATAGCAAACCAATTCATCTATATAATCCTTATTTCCCTTAGCTAGAAAATTAAAATAATACTTCTAGAATTTAGTAATTAATCAATGAATTGGTAGAGAAACTGCGTAGGATTGTCTGAAGCACATAGAAGTTGTGTGCTCCTCTGGAATTTAAAACCCTTTATAAGTTGATTCCAGCATAATTTTCCAGACTGATTACATATAATTTCCACCCACACATTCCAATTTAGTAATATGAGTATACTTTCTGTCTCCCACATGATATTCTACCTTCCAGCACTTTCCTTTTACACAGAATGTCCCTCCTGTCTGAAATGTTGATTTCACCATAACCTGTAATCTGTTGACCCATCAATTCTCTCCTAGGCCATTTCTCCTGCACCAAATTTTCTTTCCTCCTCATCCTTGACATCTGGGTAAACCAATTCAATTCTACACTTCTCTCCTCCCTTGAATCCATAGTCTTCTTATCACATCATCATCAGTTATGCCCAGCCAAGCCTCAGGCTTGGATCACTCCTACCATTCATTACCTTCATCTCTCTGCACAAGTGGCTAAATGAAGGTGGAGATAATGATGTAACTGTTCTGATTGTGTTCACTACAAATTAATGTTCACAATATAAACTGGTCCCTCACTGCTGCCAAGTAATCCTGCTATAACTCCCTTGTCGACTCACTATTCTGCTCTCTACAATGAGTAGACTTTTTCCAAACCTACGTATCCCTCAAACTTCCCATAGCTCATCTTGTCCCTACTTTCAGCTGAGAATCTTGCTTCAAGTTTTACATAAAAAAATGAAGCAATTTGCCATTTACTCCCTCTTTTCCCTTATTCTTTATTTCCCATCACTCAAGTGCCTTCATTCAATTTGTCCTCCTTCATCCCTGTCTCCCATAATGAGGTGGCCTTACTCCCTACTGAGGCTAACAACTTTACTTGTTCAAGTGATCTCATTCCATCACATCTCCAACAGATTGCACCCTCTGTCATCCCCACTACTTCACACTTATTTTCAGTCTTTCCTTGTCTACTGACCCATTTCCTACTACCTACATCTTTCCATTCTGAGAAAATGTCTCATTTGATCATTCCATCCCCACTAACTATTGTTTTATATCTCTTCTACTTTTTATAGTTAATTTCCTTGAAGAAGCCTCTTTGCATTCCCCCCAAAGTAATATGATATGGTGGATAAAGATATGGTCTTGGGGCCAGGAAGGCATGAGTTCAAGCCTGCCATTTATATATGCTAACTATGAGGGCAATGGCAAATTATTCTATTTCTTAGTGCCCCAAGGCACTTTCCTAAAACTATAAATTAGTGAAAAAGGTCTTTACTGGTAGAGGGAATTTATGCATCTGGGAATTCCTTATGTCAATGGTATGAAACTAAAAAAGAAACTGGATGCCATTAAATATTACATAAGGACTCCCATGGTCCATATATTTACTTCTAAAACCATGTGGAAGATGGCAGATTAAAGCCAGCAACCTAGCCAAACACTCCCAACATCCCCCTTCAAATGACTTTAAAATAGTACCTCAAATACAATTTTGGAGCAGCAGAGCCAACAAAAGCTTATAGTGAGATATTTTTTGCAACCTAAGACAACTTAGGAAGTTGGCAGGAGAAGTCTGTAACACCTGAGTGGGGGCTACTCTGGAGCACCTACAGCATTAGCAGAACAAATAGTGGGATTAGGAAGCAGTTACAATAGCAGCAGCAGCTGCTGCTTCAGGAGCTCTCATCCCAGAGATGGTAAGAGGGTCAAACAATTAAAAAATGAGATTACAGGGGATTCTTTGCTGGAGCTTGGTGCAGGTGGCACTGATTGATCCCTCTCTTGCACATACACATTTGTAGGTCACAGTTCCAGGGCAGAGAGGAGCACATATGATCAGTCACAGGGGCCTTGGTTGTAGTTCCAAGGCAAAGAAGAGCACCAGTGCTTGTTGACTACAGGAAAGACCTTCCTGGGTCTCTGATGAAAGCTCCAACCAGGAGAACAATGACCACAGCTTTCTATGAATGACGTCACCTTGAAATCACTGAAAACAAGCTATGATTAACTTTACAAACAGCAACCCCCAAAGACTGAAGCTTGGGAGAGTGTCTGCCCCACTCCTATAACCTGCCCAAGGTGAGCAGATCCCAATTTTTACATGAAGTTCAATGATAAGAAATCGACCGAAAAAAAGCAAAAATATAAAAAAAGAACTTGACCATAATAAGCTACTTTGATGGCAGAGAAGACTAAGACACAAACTTAGAAGACAACAATGTGAAAACAGCAAAAATTAAAGAATCAAAGAAAAAACATGCTAATTGGACACACATCCAACAAGAATTTCTGGAAAAGTTAAAGAAAGAGGTGAGTAATAGAGGAAAAATTATGAAAAGAAATGAGAGTGATGTGAAAATACTATGAAAAGAGACTTAACAGCTTGGTCAAAGGCACAAAAAATAATGAAGAAACTAACACCTTAAAATAGTATTAAATCAATAGTAAAAGAGGCACAAAAATTCACTGAAGAAGCAAAATTGGACAAATGGAGAAAGAGGTACAAAAGTTCACTGAAGAAAATAATTCCTTCAAAATTAGAATTGAGCAAGTAGAAGCTAATGATTCTATGAGACGTCAAGAATCAAATAAAATAAAAAGAGTGAAAAAATAGAAGAAAATATAAAATACCACATTGGAAAAACACCATGACCAGGAGGGATTTATACCAGGAATGCAAAGCTGGCACAATATTAGGAAAGGCATCAGCATAATTGACTACAGCAGTAACCAAAATAACAGAGACCATATGATTATCTCAATAGAAGCAGAAAAAAAACTTTTGACAAAATACAGTGCCCATTCCTATTAAAACACTAGAGCATTTGAATAAATGGAGCTTTGGTTAAAATGATAAGTAGTATCTATCTAAAAGCATTAGCAACAATTTTCTGTAATGGGGATAAGCTAGATGCTTTCCCAATAAGATCAGGAATGAAACAAGGATGCCCATTATCACCATCATTATTCAATATCAACTAGAAATTTTAGAGCAATAAGACAAGAAAAGGAAATTGAAGGATTTAATGAGCAAAGAGGAAATAAAACTATCACTCTTTGCAGATGATATGATGGTATACTTAGAGAATTCTAGAGAATCAACTAAAGTGCTATTTGAAATGCTTAATAACCTCAGTAAAGTTGCAGAATATAAAATAAACTCACATAAACCATCAGCATTTCTATATATTACCAACAAAGCCCAGCAGCAGGAGATAGAAAGAGAAATTCCATTTAAAATTGTTGTAGACAATATAAAATATTTTGGAGTCTACCTGCCAAAGCAAACCCAAGAACTATGTGAACACAATTACAAAACACCTTTCACACAAATAGAATCAGATGTAAACAACTAGAAAATATTAATTGCTCATAGGTAGACTGAGCTAATATAATGAAAATGATAATTCTACTTAAATTAATTTACTTATTCAGTACCATACCAATAAAATCATAGGTCTAGAAAAATCAGAATTTATCCGGAAGGACAAAAGGTCAAGAATATCAAATGAATTAATGAAAAAAATCCAAAGAAAGGTGGTCCAGCAATATTAGGTCTAAAATCACATTATAAAGCAGCAATCATCCAAACTATTTGGTGCTGGATAAGAAAGAGAGTTATGGATCAGTGCAATAGATTTCGTACAAAAAGTACAGAAGCCAATGACCATAGTAATTTACTGTTTGATAAACCCAAAGATTCCAGCTTCTGGGATAATAACTCGCTATTTGACAAAAACTACTGGGAAGACTGGAAAATAGTATGGCAGAAACTAGGTATGGATAAACATCTCACACAAACCAAATAAGGTCAAAATGCACACATGATCTAGACATAGCATAAGCAAATTAGGAGAATAATAAAAAAATAAAAAAAATTAGGGAGTAACTTGTCAGATCTATGGAGAAGGGAAGAATTTATGATGCAATAAGAAATGTAGAACATTATAAAATGCAAAGTGGATAATTTTGATTACGTTAAATTAAAAAGTCTTTGCAGAAACAAAACCAATGAAACAGTGATTAGAAGGAAAGCAGAAAGATGGAAACAATTTTTACAACCAGTATTTCTGAGAAAGGCCTAATTTCTCAAATATATAATCAAGTCAAATTGATAATACAAATCATTCCCCAATTGATAAATGGTCAAAGCAAATGGACAAGCAGTTTTTAAATGAAGAAAGTAAAGCTATCTATATACCAATATGAAAAAAGTTCTAAATCTATTGATTTGATGATTACTTTATTGATTTTAATTTATTGATAATTAATTAATGCAAATTAAAACAACTTTGAGATAGCACCTCATATCTATCAGGTTGGCTAATATGACAGAAAAAGATGATAAATGTTGGAGAAGATGTGGGGAAATTGGGACACTAATGCATTATTGGTGGCATTGTGAACTGATCCAACTATTCTGGAGAGCAGTTTGGAACCATGCACAAAGGGCAGTCAAACTGTATAATCCCTTTTATCTAGCAATACTACTACTAGGTATGTATCACAGAGAGATTACAAAAATGGGAAATGGACCCACATGTACAAAAATATTTATAGCAGCTCTTTTTGTGGTGGCAAAGAATTGGAACTTGAGGGAATGTGCATCAGTTGGGGAATGGCTGAACAAATTGTGCTATAGGAATGTTATGGAAACTATCACGCTATAAGAAATAATGAGCAGGCCAATTTCAGAAAAAACCTGGAAGGACTTAGATGAACTTATGCTCAATTAAATGAAGAGGACCAAGAGAATATTGCACATGATAGTAGCAGTGCTGATGATCAGCTATGATAGAATTAGGTCTTTTTGCAATACAACGATCCAAGACAATTCCAAAAGACTCATGACAGAAAATTCTCTCCATATCTAGAGTAAGAGCTGATGGACTTTCAATGCAGATTAAAGCATACCATTTTCACTTTTTAAAAATGTTCTTTTTTCCTTTTGTTCTGTTTCTTCTTTCACAACATGATTAATGTGAAAATGTGTTTAACATGATTGCATATTCATAACATATTAGATTTCTTGCTGTCTTGGTGATAGGGGAATGGAGGTAGAAATATTTGAAATTCAAAATCTTATAAAAATGAATGCTGAAAACTATCTTTCCATGTAACTGGAAAAAATAAAATATTATTTACCAAAAGTTTAAAAAAGAATTATTGAACTATCTGAAAGCCATGATCAGAGAATCTAGATCTGACATTTCAAGAAATGATAAAGGAAAACTGTCCCAATATTTTAGATCTAGAGGGTAAAATAGAAATTGAAAGAATTCACTGACCACTTCAGGAAAGAGATACCAAAATGAAAACTCCGAGGAATATAAAACCAAATTCCAGAGCTCTCAGGTCAAAGGAAAAATACTTCAAGCAACCAGAAAGAAACAATTCAAATACTGTGGAACCACAGTCAGGATCATACAAGATTTAGTGACTTCCACATAAAAAGAATGGAGGTATTGGGATGTGATATTCCAAAAAAAGGCACTAGGATTACAACCAAGAACAACCTACCCTACAAAACTGAATGGAATTTTTTTGGGGGGGAAAATTATATTTAATGAAATAGAAACCTTTAAAGCCTTACTGTTGAAAAATGAGTGTTGAATAGAAAATTTCACATTAAAATACAAGACTCAAGAAAAACATAACAAGCTTAACATGAAAGACTAATCATAAAGGATGTAATAAAGTTAAATGAGTTACTTTCTATATGGGAAGATGATACATGTAATTCCTAAGAACTCTATCATCATTAGGAAAGTTAGAAGGAGTCCGTACTGACAGAGAGCACAGAAGTAAGTCTATGATGTTGTTATGATCTCCAAAAAATGTAGGGCTGAGAAAGAGAAATGCATTGGGATAAAAGGGGCAAAAAAGCTAGAATGGGGAAAATAACTTCAAATGAGAGAGATATACAAGGAAGAGTTTTTACAATGCAGGGAGAAATTGGGGGAGGGTGGTTGAGAGCAATACTTGAACCTTACTCTCATTGGAATTAGCTCAAAGAGTTTTCCCTGCATACATATACACACTCAATTGGGCATGGAAATCTGATTTACCCAACAGGGGGATGATAAATGGGAAGGCAGATTAAGGAAGACTGGTCAGAAGCAAAACAGACTTTTGAGGAGGAACAAGAGAATGAGAAAGAGAGAGAGAGAGAGAGAGAGAGAGAGAGAGAGAGAGAGAGAGAGAGAGAGAGAGAGAGAGAGAGAGAGAGAGAGAGAGAAGAATAAAAAGAAGAAAATAAGGTTGGGGGAAAATATACAATAATCATAACTGTGAATGTTATTGGGCTAAGCTCACCCACAAAATGGAAGCAGATAACAGAATTGATTAGAAATCAGAATATTCTCTCTCTCTCTCTCTCTCTCTCTCTCTCTCTCTCTCACACACACACACATAGACACACACACAATGAAAATAAGGGGCTGAGCAGAATCTAATATGCTTCAGCTGAAGTAAAAAAGGAAGGAGCAGTAGCCATTATTTCAGCAAAAGCAAAGTAGACATAATTAAAAGAAACATTTAGGAAAACTATACTTTGCTAAAAAGTACCATAGACAATGAAATACAAAAAAATTATAACATATTTCTCAGATAAAGGCTTCTTTTCTCAACTATATGGAGAATTGAGTAAAATATGTAGATAACTGTGTCAAATTTATAAAAAATAAAAACCATTATCTAATTGATGGAATTGTTAAGTGATATGAAAGGAAGTTTTCAGAAGAAGAAATCAAAAGTACATATAGTCATGTGACAACATGCTCTAAATCATTATTGACTGAAACAATGTAAATCAAACCAATTCTGAGGTACCATCTCACACCTATCAGAAGTGACCAGAGGGTATGAGGGAAAATGGAAACACTAATGAACTGTGGGTGAATTGTGAACTGCTCCAACCATTCTGGAGAACAATTTGGAACTATGCCCAAAGGGATATAAAATTGCATACCATTTGATCCAACAATATTGCCACTAAGTCTGCACTACAAATAGATCAAAGAGAAAGGAAAATAACCTATATGTAAAAAATGTTTATGGCAATCTTTCATGGTGGCAAAATTTTAAAATTTAGGGAATATCCATCAACTGGGGAATGACTGAACAATATGTGGTATGTGATTGTGATGCTATACTATTATGTTATTAGCAATGATGAGGAGAATGTTTTAGAAAAGCATGTGAAGACCTGTATGAACTGATACAGAGTGAAGTAAGCAGAACCTCTGTACACAGGGACAGCAATATTGTAATGATGATCAACTATGAAAAACTTAACTACTTTATACAATACAAGAATTCAAGAAAATCCCAAAGCACTCATGATGAAAAATTCTATCTATCTCCAGGGAAAGAACTGATATACCCTGAGTCCAAATTGAAGAATAACTGACTCACTTTCTTCATTTTTCTTGCCCTATTTATTTGGTCAGATGGCTAACATGAAAATATGTTTCAAGTGATTTCACATGTATAATTGATATCATATTGCTTGCCTTCACAGTGAATGGGGGAGGGCCTGAAGGGGGGAGAGGTTTGGAACTCAAAATTAAAAAAAAGAATGTTAAAAATAAACAATACATAACTTTTTACTTCTTAATCTCTTATGATTCAGCTTCTGACCTTGTTATTTCACTGAAACTTTTCTCTCCAAAGTTACTAATGATCTCTTACTTGCCAACTCCATTGGCCTTTTCTCAAACCTCATTCTCCTTGATCTCTCAATCTTTGACTCTCCTCCTTGATACTGTCTTTTCTCTAGGTTTTTGGGATACCATTCTCTCCTGGTTCTTCTCCTACCATACTACTACTACTTCTCTGCCTTCATGCTGGATTCTCTTGCAGATCACAACCCCCCTAACTATGTGTGCCCCTCAGGGATCTGTCCTGGGTCCTCTTCTTTCTCTGTACTACTGCACTTCATGATCTCATCAGTTTCCATGGAAATAATTAACACGTGCTGATACTTCTCAAAACTACCAATCCTGCCCCAAACTCTTTTGATATCTAATCTTGCTTCACCAACTACTTTCCATACATCTCCAACTGGATATCCAGTAGATATTTTGAACACAATATGTCCAAAATGCTACTCATTTTTATGCCTAAACTTCTCTTACTTTCCCTATTACCATAGAGGACAACACCATCCTCCTTGTCCCTCAGGCTTGTCACCTAAAAATCATCCTGGTTTCCTCTGTCTTTCACTACCTATTCCATATCTTATCTAAGGCCTCCTGATTTCATCTTTGCAACATCTCTCAAATATCACCCCCTTTTCTCCTCTGATACTACTACCACTCCAATTCAGGCCCTTATTACCTCACACAGGGATTGTTGCAATAACCTGGTGGGGCTGCCTTCCTCAAGTCTCTCCTTACTCCAATCTATCCTCCATTCATCTACTAAAGTGATTTCTCTAAAGTACAAGGCTGATCATGTTACTCCTCTACTCAATAAATTTCCTATTGTCTCTAGGAGCAAATAAAAAGTGCTTTGTTTAGTATTTAGTGCCCTTCATAGCCCATTCCACTCCTATCTTTCCAGTATTGTTACACTTTTCTCTTGCATATGAACTCTTTGACTGAAGAAGTAAGTTGGGGTTTTCTTTAGTGAGAGAGACAGAGACAGAGACAGAGAAGAGAGAGAGAGGAAGAGAGAGAGAGAGAGAGACAGACAGACAGACAGACACACAGAGAGAGGAAGAGAGACAGAGAGAAAGAAAGAGAGACAGAGAGACAGAAAGAGAGACAGAGAAGAGAGAGAGGGAGAGAGAGACAGGCAGAAAGACAGACAGAGACAGAGAGAGAGGAAGAGAGACAGAGACAGAGAGACAGAGAGAGAGAAAGTATATTATGTACATCATATCTAAGAACATATTAAATAAGTACCAGGTAAATTGGGAGGTAAAGGAAAGGCACATGCAAATGAGAGGATCAGGAAAGGTCTCATGTAAGACGTAGCACTTGAGATGAACTTTGATAGAAACTAGGAATTCTAAGAGTTAGAAGTGAAGATAGAGTGCATTTCAATCAATCAATAAATATTTATTATGTACCTATTATGTTCCACATGCTGTGCTAAGCACTAGTGATACAAAAAGAGTTAAAAAACCAGTCCTTGACATATATCTATATCTATATCTAGATATATATGAAACAAATTTTATATGGGATAAATAAGAAATAAATAGGAAATCATAAATAGAGGGAAGGAACTGGAATTAAGAGGAGTTGAGGAGGGCTTCCTGTAGGAGGTAGAATTTTAGTAGAGACTTGGAAGCTGCAATGCCATGCATGAGTAGCTTTCCTTAAGAATGCTACTGTGAACAGTTTTTACAGTTCTGATCACACAATATAGTGAACACTCTATTTATTCAAGAACAAATCAAAGGAAAACATTCACAACAAATCAAGATAGAGTATTCCAACATTACATCTTAGCACAGAATATCACAATATAGTGTTCACAACAGCTTATCATTAAAATGGCCACATAGTTTTCACCAAAGTGGTCACAGTATTTAGAAGAAAGAGCAAAAGAGCAATCATCTGGTATCCCTAAGGAGGTTGTCTCCTTACTTAGTCATTCAATCATCTCAGAATATGTCAGTCTTCCACTCATGAGGCAATTAGGTTAGCTTAATCATACATTTATTTAGCAATCAGTTACTAAGTATTGTTAATCACTGAATATAATCATTAGAAAATACACAAACTCCACCACCACCCCCAGGTCATTAGTAAACTATGTTATCACAGCATTCAATATCCAAGGAGAGATCTTTTCTTATTCTTGACTTGGGTGGTTTCTTAGATTCCCTGGATCCCTTTCCATGGTCCCAGCTCCTACCTGAATCTACTAAACAGTCACCTGGATTCAGAGGCAGACAGCTCCCAGGTTCTTGTCCAGTCCTTCAGGCAGTTCCTGCTACACACTGAAGTTCACAGGATCCAGTGAATCTCAGAACCTTCACAATTTCTGTTTCCTGGAAGTCAAGGATCAACCAAGCCACAAACAAACAAAGTCTTAGCATCCCAGTCATGCTTCCTCAGTTCTCTGGCAGTTTGGCTGGCCCTAGGACCCAGAAGGAATATTGGCCTTCTGGGTGGCCTTCACCAGATTCTGGTCTCAGGAAAACTATCAGTTCTGTCAGCTTCCAGATGCTGGGAGAGAAACACATTCTATCTCTGTCTCTCTGTCTGTCTCACTCTCTCTCTGTCAAGAAAACTCCAACTCACTTCTTCAGTCCAGCAGCCCAGTTCCCAGATGCTGAGACAATCCTGCTTCCTCCAACAGGAAAATTCCAATTATGTCTTTATGTCTCTGGGATTCTTCTTTATATACACAGTGGCCTCCTGTCTCAGCCAATACCCTTCTGTCACATCAACAGGGGAGTAAACTCCCTCTCAACAGGGGATAGCGATCACACCTTCCACACTTAGCCCTAAGTTATTAAGTGCTAAGCATCTGCCAAACTGATTGCTGTTACAATTATTTTGCACATAGTAGGTATTGAATAAATCTTTGTTTGTTGGTTGATTTGCCCAGGGTACAAAGACAGGATTTGAATAAAGACATTTTTTACTTCACCTTTTTCATTATGGTTCTCTTACTTTTGGAAACAATGATTTTTGCTTGATTTTTCTTGGGGAGTTTTAGGAAAAATCTCTTGAAAAGTTTTAAGTGTTCTTATTTGTAGTTTAAGCAAGGAACTATGTATCTACTCTCATGCCACACTGTAGAAGAAACAGGATACAAAAGACCTGTAATTGCATGAAATACTAAACTGTTGCCATGTAAGGACCAGAGAGTGAAGAAAGTAAGAGTCTTGGGAATACAGACCATTTTCTTTTCTGTTTTATGCTTTTCCTCAGTAACAAGACAAAGAAGGTAAAGCTGATTGAGTAAATCAATAAAGTTACCTCACACCACTTAAAGTGATAAGATGCCTTGATACCTTAATGTGATAAGAACAATTTCAATCAATCAACCAATCAGATTAAGTGCAAAATGTCCTTGGATGACTTGGAGTAATGTCAACAGAAAGACCGGATTAACTTAAAAAAAAACCAAACACCTCCCAAAACTCAATCATACATACACTATGGATTCATCTATAAAATAGAAGAGCAGTTCAGAACACAAGATGCTGAAGCATCTACAGGATATTTCAGCTTCCTGTGAGTAGGGAAGGAGGAAAAAAAATCCCAGCTAAACCCTCTGAGGATTTGCTTGAGAAGGAGGGCACTGTTGGCTTTAGCCTTGGTCTCTTCCCCACTCTCTTGCCTTGTGGGCTTTGAGAGGTCAAGAGAATTTTGGATTTCCCATCTTGCTATCAATATCCTAGCCTTATCCCCTGGAACAGCAGAAGCTGATGGCAGTATCTCCGTTATGAGGCCAGGTCACACTAGGCTGCAGCTCCACAGTTCTGTAAATATATTAGGAAAAGAAAAGCTATACCAAGCCTAACTGGAACTTCTTTAAGAGAATAGGTAAAAAAAATTGGGAGAGGGTGAGGAGACAAGCAGGTATATTTTAAAACTAATTCTTCTTATTTTACTACCTTGATAAATACCCCTTTAAAAACCCACTTAAGTCTGGCTGATTAAATTATTCTTAACCTATAACCATGTTGTAAATTGTGTTGGTGGGAGCTCATGAGCTATTGTATTAGAAAGATATCTCCTTAATCCCTCCCTTACCCTTAGAGCACTGATATTCACTGCTTTATTCCCATCCTGCCTATTTACTCATTATTCTCTAGGATAGATTGAAACCACCTCTATCTCTTTCTTCAACTGCTCAACTAGGTCGCTGGTTCCCTGAGTCTAATTATTCTGGTTCCTCCTATCACAAGTGATCATTTATATAGAAGATGCATAAAGTGAAATCCTGAGTATACAATTTTTAGAAAAGACATATTAAATGGATTTTGAGCTAAAAGGACCTTGGACATCACTGAGTCTACCCTTTTCATTTTATAGAAGAAGAAATTGAGGCATGAGAGATTAAAGATCACAAATGCTTAAGGTTAGATTTGAATTCAGTTTTTTCCTGATTCCAAGTCTGGCACACTATTTATGATGCCACACTGCCTTCTTCATAGTGGCACTTTGATTATTCTGGCACTACTGGGCTTTGACATATAGGTGCTATTGGAAGAACTTTTGAGGCACTAAAGGAAGTCTGTTATATATTACTAGGGCGTACCTCCACACAGAGATTTTTTTGATGGTATCTTTCCTTCAGGCCTTTGGCAACTTAATGGTAGGAAACTCAACATGTGTTTTAGATCCAGAAGTGAATGGATAAAATGGCCTTTGGTTAAGTCCAGGTAGTTTCAACATCACATCTGGTCTTCAAACATACAACCAAACTTTAGATTCTTATTGCTATGATGGTCATAAAATGAGTTGGAAGAATTTCCTGGTTGTGATAACTTAGACGGGCATAGGTACTAGATTGGCAGTTCTGGGTTGCTGTTCCAAGACCATACATCTTCCAGCATCACATCATCTTGAAAGCAGCTGCAGAACTAGCTGTGAGAACAGCAACATGAAAAGCCTTAAGCATGGCACAGTACCTTCTCTCCCCAAGATGAGCAGAGCTCTACTTTTACATTAAGCTCAAAATTAAGAAATAATCTGGGAAAATGAGCAAACAATGACAACAACAACAACGATAACAACAACAAAAAATAACTTGACCATAAAAAGTTACAAAAGAAAGGAAGACAAAGACAAAATCAGAAGGCAATAATGTGAAAATAATTAAAACTAAAACCTCAGAATAAAATGCTAATTAAACCCAAGCCCAACAATAATTCCTGGAAGAGTTAAAGAAAGAGATAAGAATCATGAAAGAAAAATTGGGAAAAGAAATGAGTGATGAAAGAGAAGTATGAAAAGAAAATTAATATATTGGTAAGAGGCACAAATAATGAAGAAAATAACATTTTAAAAAACAGAATTGGCCTAATAGTAAAAGAAGCAAAAAAATTCACTGAAGCAAACAACCCCTTAAAAAGAACTGAATAAATGGAAAAAGAGGTGCAAAAGCTCACTGAAGAAAATAATTCTTTTTTTTTTT
>CM053601.1:35137468-35152818 GCA_028646575.1 Pseudocheirus occidentalis | reverse complement strand
GAGATTAAAATCTGGTATGGCTAAGCCACATTCCCTAACATTTCTTTTCATTAATTGCCTTGATATTCTGGACTTTTTGTTCTTCCAAATGAATTTTGTCACTATTTTTTCTAGTTCTATAAAGTAATTTTTTTGGTAGATTGGTATGGCACTAAATATGTAATTTAATTTAGGTTAAAGTGTCATTTTTATTATATTAGCTCTACCCAGCCATGAGCAATTGATGTTTTTTCCAATTGGTAAGATCTGATTTTATTTGTGTGAAAAGTGTTTTGTAGTTGTGTTCATAAAGGTACTGGGTTTGTTTTGGCAGGTAGATTCCCAAATATTTTATAATGTCTACACTAACTTTAAATGGGATTTCTCCTACTATCTCTTGCTGTTGGACTTCATTGGAAATACATAGGAATGCTGAGGATTTATGTGGTTTTATTTTATATCCTGCTCCTTCATGGCTTTTTTTTTGTCTGTGTTCTCTTTCACAGAAGGACTTACATGGAAATGTGTTTTGTGTGACTATACATGTAGTTATATATACACATAGGTTACTGTGTGAAATTGCTAGCCTTCTCAGTGAGTGAGGATGATGAGGGAGGGAGAAAATTTTGAACCCAAAATTTGAAAAATAAAAGTTTAAATTGGTTTTACATGTAATTGAGAAAAATAAAATATTAAATAAGATTTTAAATGAATAAAAAATAAAAATACATGAAAATACATAGGAACAAATGAACCTTTCCTTAATATGGTAAATAATATCTGTTGAAAATTTTTTAAAAACAAAGAATATACATAATAGAGATAAATGATGTTTTTCTCTACAATTTTCAAGGGCTGTCTGATATCCTTTGGTGGACCGTAAGTTGTACAGACCTGTTTTAGAGCCTTAACAATCAGCCTATCAAAGAATTACTTTAGAAAGTCCTTCTTTAATAAATAAATGGTCAAAGGATATAAAAAAGCAGTTCTTAAAAAATCCGCTTTAATCAATATTTATTTGAGAACATGTTTCAGATCATTAATAATTATAAAAATGAAAATTATTAAACAAATTCTGAGATTCTATCTCAAACCAATCAAACTGGCAAAGATGACAAAAAGAAAAATTACAAATGTTGAAGGCGTTGTGGAAAAATAGGCACATTAATGTACTGTTTGATGGAATTTTGTAAAATGGTCCAGCCATTCTGGAAAGCAATTTGGAACTTGCCCCAGAAATCACTAAACTGTATATATCCTTTCACCCAGGAATAGCATTGCCAGGACCATAAAAGAGATCAAAGAAAGAAAAAGAAGCCATATGCACAAAAATATTTATAACAGATCTTTTTATTTTACATAGCAAAGACCTGGAAATAAAAGGCATGCCCATCAGTTTGGGAATGGCTGGTGATTCACATAGTATACTCACAAAATATTATTTATAAAAGGGGCAGTTTCAGAGATTTGTGGGAAGAATTTCATGAATTAATACAAAGTAAAGCAGTAGAACTAAGAGAAAAGTTTCTACAGTAACAGCCACACTATAAAGAAGAAAAAATCAGTTAGGTAAATTCAAAACTGGCATGCTCACTGGGTCCAAAGAATCTTTACTAATGAGATCACTAGCAAAATGGCACATGATTCAGTACCTATCCTCATTCATTCAATACATTTATAATTAAGTCAAATAAAGCTCAGTTTTATCAACATTGTGAAGGACACTATGTTGCTGCAATACTTAATACATAGAATGGTAGAATGAGAATTCAAGCATTTTAGTAGGCTAGAGTCCAATCTAACAACATGAATTTTAATAAGAATAAATGGGTTCAAAAATCAGTTTACAAATATAGAATGAGACAATGTGTGTGTAACTAGAAAGCAGTTCATGAGAAGAAAAAAAGACTTGTGGGAAAGGAGTGTTGTAATGGATTGTAAATTACATGAGTCAGCAATGTTGAAAGACAGCCAAATTAAAAAAAAACCCGAATGACATCGTTTCAGGGAAAAGAGGTGTAAGGAAGAACCAGAGCTGCAATTTCAGTGGCATCAGACAGTCCCAAAGAGGAAACAAAATTACTTAGAGTCACTACCCTGTGTATCCATGTGTTCTTTACTCTGAGACCACTTCTCTATCCATTCTGCCATACTACCTCTTTTTGTCTCCATTAAAAACATAGTGTCCTGAATAAGGGAAATAATAGGGTGGGGCTTTTTGGACAGGGGAAGGCAGCACAATTGGGTTGTGACTAGCCCAAGGTCACACAGCTAGAAAGTCTCAAGTGTCTGTGACCACATTTGAACTCAGGTCCTTCTGACTCCAGGGCCGGTGGTCTACTCACTGCACCATGTAGCTGCTCCCTTTTGGGGGAGTGGGAGGGTTTCCAGAATTTGGATTTTCTTTGCAGTATGGAAATCATTTAGAGCCACATTATGAAACATCATGGACTTGGGAGGGTCTGTCAAATTAATAGTGCATTGTGGTTTAGTGAATCCAAAAAGCCAGGGGGATAGAAGGTACTTTCACATCTTTACTACTATTGTTATTTTTTTATCAGTTTTATTATATTAATACACCAAAAGAGCTTTTAGGCACACAAACCTTTCCTAAATTATGTAAATAGTTTCAAAAGCTAAAGCTGGGTTAGAAATCTATGCCCATAACTAATGACTATGATATTTGGGCATTGACATAATACTTGACATGAGACAAAAACCAAAGGTTATGGGACTTGGAAGGGTGCTGCCCAGCACTGGAATGTTCAATTTAGAGTTTTCTTAATGTTTAAAAGAACAGATAGCACATGAACTTAAAGAATCAACACAAGCCCAATAAGCATATAGTATCCATATAATAGTCCAACTTTGCTATAGGCATAGGCATAGGCATATGGCATGCCCTATGACATAGGGCATCTGGACTATTGTGTTTAGTCCTGGACATTATGTTTTAAGAAGGTTATTAATGAGGTGGATTATGTCCAGAGGAGAGCAACTGAGTTGGTAAGATTTAGGAAATTCTTACATGATCTATTGAAGGGACTAAATTGAATTTAATTCAAAAACATTTTTATAATTCCTATCATGAAGAACATGGTATTAGTCAGTGGAAGAAATATAAAGTTTAGATAAGATAAGATCCCTGCTTTCATGTCTGAATCCAGCCTTTGCAAAGAGTATTTCCTATGTTTGGAATGCCTGCCATTCCTCCTTCTCTTTTCCTGTAAATTGCCTACTCATTCTCTAAAGTCCAATTCAAATGCTTCCACCACACCAAAACGTCTTCTACTCCTCTCCATCAATAACAATTGCCCCCAAGGTGTCTTACTTTGAACTTTGCTTTGTATATATCTAGGAGAATCAGCATCATAAAATTTTAGAACTGTTGGGGGGGAGGGAAGGAATTGTACCAAAGAGCTCCTCTACTCCAGTCCCCTTGTTTTACAGATAAGGAACTAGGGTTTCAATGGTGGTTTGCTTTGTTACACAAGGAGTGAATGGCACATTGGGGATCTGAATCCAGTTCTTCTGACTCTAAATCCAGTTATTTTTTATTATATCATGTAGTTCTAACATAATAATAATTCCTAACATTTACATAATATCTGAAGTTTTGTAAAGCACTTAGTTTATTTCATTTACTTATCATGTATTATTGTACTTTGTCATTATGTGGTGGTGTCTTATTAGTCTACTGGATTGCAAGCTAAGTACAGAGAGTTGGTGTTTTATCTAAACTCTGTTCTTCATCTTGCATCTAGTAAAAAATTCTGTATATACTGTTGATATTTGATAAAAGTTTCTTATAGATGTAGGGGAATGACATATCCAAATAACTCTGATATGCATTATGTATGTATAATAATAAACCTATTAGAATAGCACAAAGAAGAGAACATTTGAGAATTTTATTTTTTACTTTAGATATTTTGAAGGGTTTGGGGGGAAAGTAGGCAAGAAATATGATTCAGGAAATAAATATTTGTTCAGAATAGGTGAGTTGGTCAGGTAGTTAAAAAAAGAGGAATGGAAGATGGCCAGCTTATGTCATACAGTCATGGGAACAGAATATGAAGAGGACAATAAACCTTCCATAGTGTTGGTTAAGTGCCCTCAGGAGAATTTTGGGGAGGACCTATATAAGAATTACACAAGATAGATTGAGCAAGGCACCATTGCAGGGTATGCTCACATCAATGATATCCACGCTTTTCCACTGTCTGTCCCTCATGATTAAAATGCTCTGCCCCCTCAGTTCTGGCTCTTTCCTTCCTAGATCCTTTCCAGACTCAGCTGAAATCTCATTTTCTACAAAAGGCCTCTCCTGGCTCTTCAGTTGTTGATAACTTCTCCTCTGAGATTATCTTCACCTAAAGCACACACAGATATATAGAGGGCGTATACATATATGTACATATATACACATGTGTTTGTATATATGTATGCATAGCAAGTTGTCTCCCCCATTAGAATTTGAGCTTCCTGAGGACAGAGCATTATTGGGGGGAGGGAGATTGTCTTGTTTTCGTTTTTACTTTTCTTCATGTCCCCAGCACTTAGCACAATTCTTGGCAACTGGTGAGTTCCTAATGAATTCTTGCTGACTGAATGACTGACTGATATGAATTAACTGATCTACCAAAGTTTATAAGTCATAAAGATTTGACTCATTCTGCTAGACCACCAAGGCTATACATTACAGAGACTCAAAATTTGGCTAAATATTCAGGAAAATATTTTAGCAATTAGAATATAACACAGAGGTTTCACAGTTCTCTAAGGTCTGGTCTCAAAGCCTCATAAATCTTAAACCTCAGAAGTTAGCTTATTCAGGAACCATCAGACTCTAGGAACAATACGTTTGTGTATAAAATTTATGAGCCAATGTCAGCACTCTGGACAGGGGTGACACCCAGAGTGATGATCTGCATCAGCACTTAAGGAGAGTACCAAGTTCTTAGTAAGCTGAGCTCCTTTAATGCTGCCATTGTGGGGATGTGATACATGGTAGAAGGTTAAAGGAGAAGGAGAGTGGATTTCTCCTGCCTGTAGCTCAAAGTTGTGAGACTTTTTAACCATTTCTGTTTCCCCTTATCTGGGAAGACAGCCTATACATAAATTTGTTGTTGTTGTTCACTTATATCAGTCATGTCTGACTCTTCATGACTCTATTTGAGGTTTTCTTAATAAAGATACTGGAGTGGTTTGCCATTTCCTCCTCCAGTTCATTTTACAGATGAGGAAACTGAGGCAAACAGGGTTAAATGACTTGCTCAGGGTCACACAGCTAGTAAGTATCTGAGGCCAGATTTGAACTCAGAAAAATAAGCCTTCCTGATTCCATGTTCATCACTCTATCCAGTGTGTCACCTACTATTCCTATATATATAAATAGTTATATAGAAAATATATACAAGATAAATTAGGGAGGGAACAGTAGCAGCTGAAGGGGAAAAGAAGCTTTCCTGAAGAAGGCAACACTTAAAAAAGAATTTTGAAGGAAAAAAGGATTCTAGGAGATGGAGATGAGGAGGTAGTACATTCCAAGCATGGGGAATGGACAGTACAAAGACGGAGATGTAAGATGGAGTCTTCCATGTGTCCCAGAGAGCCAGACTGACTGGACCATAGAGTGCAGGAAGGGGAGTGATATTATATTAAGGCTGGAAAGGCATATCTGGGCTAGATTTTAAAAGCCTTTGAATGTCAAGCAGTGGAGTTTCCATAGTATCCTAAAGGTAATAGGAAGCAATTGAAGTTTAAGTAGGACAGTGAAATGGACAGGTCTCCATGAGGATGAGACAGTTGTTAGAGATATTAGCTACCTCTAGGGGATCTAGGAATGATAAGAGTTGACAATTCAGTAGATTTAAGGGATGAGGAACAGAGAAGAGTGAAAGTTGAAGCTGTGAAGTTTTGAAATTGGGTGCTGAGAATGATGGTAGTACCTTCAGCAGATATGGGGATGTTTGGAAAAGAGATGGGTTTGTGTAGAAATAAAATAAGCTTTATTTAGGAAATGTTGGCTTTGAGTTGTCTATGAGACTTCAAAGTGGAGATGTCCAATGACAAAGTTTTTAATCCAAGGCAAGGTTTTAGGAAATTAGGGTAAGATGTATCAATCTCCACAAGATGGTTCTTGAACTCATGGAACCTGAGGAGATTACAAGAGAATGGAAACTGAAAAGAGAGCTCAGAACAGAGCCCTGAGGAACATGCATCTGAAGAGAGCAGGAGATGGATATTTCAGCAAAGAACCTGAGAAAAAGCAGACATTCAGTTAAGAGAAAAACTAGGAGATAATAGTATTATGGAAGCTGAAGAAGGCTCTATATGTCCATGACTCACAGGCCAGGGGCCACATAGAGTGAACAAACTAGAATATTAAGCAGTATTTATGTGGCTATATCAATCACTGGCAACAGGATTGGGTCCGGTCCCTATCAATGACATTTTGTCAGGAAAACCATCATAAATTTACCCCTCAGGAGTCAAGCCTTTATGATTTTCTCTCTTTATATGCATTTCAAATATTTCAAAGCTATTACAAATACCAATCTTACTAGATGGAGACTGATACCTAAAGAAAAGAATGCAAACCATCCAGAAGGTATTAAGTTGGGCACAGAAGTAGGAGCGATGTCAGCTAGACAGAAGGAGAACAAAGATACCATTGTGAAGAACCTGGAATCCAGGTCTGCTGGAATCACTCACATCTGGTTAGGCAAACCATCCCAGATGTTAGATGACAGTATTTCAACCTCATTCCCTATCACTAGACAACTAAACTAGGTGATATAAGAGCTAGGATTATCATGGATCTGGAAAATTCATCCAGTTTCTCACATTTCATATCTCAAACTGGCTTGTTCCCCTTGAATTCCCTCAGCAGAGGTGGAAATAACCTACCCCCGTGCAGGTGGAGTTGAGAAATAACCATGAGGTTTGGGAGGTCTTAGATTGCTGACAGAAATGTCATTAGCAGCATTATTTGATCAACTGAGAAATACAGTCCAGAGAACCATGCAAGGGAGGTAGGTGACAGTGCTCATTTCTCTCCCATCCCTATTTAGGATGTTTCACTAGAGACAACATGAAAATAAGGAGGAGATAGGGAGGAGATATAACACTCTGAAAACAAGGGCAACAAAGAGTCTGAGACTTGTGAGTTATATCAGAAAAAAAACAGGAAACATTTAGATATGAAAAACTGAGTTGTATGAAGGAAGCAGAGAATCACTTATAGGTGCACTGTACTGTACCACCACTGTGAGAGTCTTGCAGTGGCATGTTTCATGAAGATTAAGGGTGAAGAGTAGTTTTCCCCACTCCTGTAGTTGAAAGCTGCACTATTGTAAAGTCTTGTAGCCAATTCAGTTGTTATTGGAAGACAATTCAGTCTTAGGTAAGACTCTAGGATTCAGGAAATGTGTAACTGCACTGATAATATTACTCCCAAAATATCTCTAAGGTGAATACTTAATTATATTTTTTTCCCAGATATCAGTCAATGGAAAGGTGACCTGGGAGAATAATTATGCATACCTCTCCTCTCCCTGGATATCCCCTGTCTAGTGGTGACACTTCCCCAAAGGCTACCTGTCAGTATTCTAAGATTAGGTATGATGATGAAGCCCTTCTGAAACAATTCAGGCTCCCTATCTTTTGTAGCACCTGACAGTCTGTCCCAATGATCTTGGCTACATTTTGAGTAACCCTAACTTAACAATTAAACTGCATATTTATTAGTTTATAATGAGAAATGTAATTGTCAAGTACACCAGAGAGCCATATCATTTTCTTAATATATCATCTTTCCATTATGGAAGCCTATTGGGGAAACAGTTAAGATGAAAATGGTATTTTGTGAATATGGAATTCCACCAAAAGAAATAGATTATTTTTTAAGAAATACTCTCCATTTTCCATCAGCTACTCTGCTTGGTTTCCACTCCAGGAAAGACCATGCTTCTGCAAGGATAAACTGATCACCTAGAATCTTATCACCATGCATATTGACTCAGTTTTTGATGTTCAACACCTTTTCAATTCCCTCTGTTGGCTTCCCACTATGATTGGAGGTCTAGAGGGCACAATAATAAATTCCTCCCATTGCTTTCCTTTATTGAGAGCTCAGAATTTTGCAGATAAGTTTCCACTTTCTATCAACAGACCAGCTTGGTTTCTACATCCTACTCCCTGCTCCCAACCCTATCCATCCACCTCCATTTTTCAGCTTCCTTTTGTGCATTGTCTTCCTCTACCCCCTCCCCCATTAGACTGTAAGCTCCTTAAGGGCAGGGACTATCTTTCTTTTCCTTAGTTATATCTCCAACTCTTAGCACAATGTCTGGCACATAATATGTGCTTAAAAATTTTATTGAATTGAATAAATATTGATATCAAACTGTAGTCTTCTCCACTATAGAAATTTGATAGTGAATATGACTGGATATGTCAGCTAGTTAGGACTCCATCATGTCTGAGATTACACTCCAACTATTACTTTCCTTGACTTTATTTTTACTTACCCTTTCTGATTTTCATATTCCTTTAATATTACATTTCCTTCACAAAATTTTCTCAATTTTAATATTTGACATATTACACTGAATATATTATTAATGAGTTGATTGGCACAGTGCAAAGAAAATAAAACTTGGACTCAAGAGATCTCGGTTCAAATTCCATGACAGACTATTACTAGCAGTGTGATCTTGGACAAGTCACATAACTTCTCCTATCCTCAGTTTCCACAACTGTCAAATGAGGGGATTAAACTCTAGGGCCTCTGAGGTCCCTTCCAACTCTAAATATATAATTATATGATCTTACAACCTCTCAGAATTTCCATTTCTTCCTATAAAATGGTAATCAAAATATTTCCACAAGGTTGTTCTGAATAAAGAGCTTGGTAAAAGGTAAGGTCCTGTTGAACTGTATGCTGTTATTGCCATAAGTTATCATAAGACAAGTCAAGCCTTGTGCACAGTGTATAGATTCCTTCAAGCCTTATAGAGAAATTGGGGTAGGGGGAGGGAGCACTTTGTCTTGTGCTGCCAAAGTTCAACCAACACCGATTGATACCAGAATGAAGATTTATCCATGTACAATGAGAAAGATAACTGCCAAACAGATTAGAAATCCAGGTCAGTCAGTCACTGTATTCTCTCCCAGAAGATAAACCCTTTCCCCTTTTGCCTGTTTCTTGATGTCCTTTAGTAGGCAGCCCCTAGCCTCCTGATCAGTTGACCTGTTAAAGGGGCCTTAATTACCAAGAGGGATTGCTGAGATTACTAAAGGAGACCAGAGCCAAATGAATTACCAACTTGATTTGGTTCAGAAGAAAAACCTTTTGCTTCCAAGAATGGACCTCAGCATATTTCTTCATATTTAGTGATGCTATAAATTACTTTCAAGAAGAATAAATTCAGATCTTTCCTTAAGTGTCATTTTTGCAGCCAAATTACATTTTTCAATAGAGAAAACCTGGAAGATGGGATCTATATCACAGTGCAGACATTGAATCCCTTAAACCTTCTTTGTATATATTTAATTTTTGCTTTTCCCTTTCAGTTGTAATCCCTTGGTCATATGGTATATCAGAGCTAGGTCTAAGGTGTGGTAACCCAAAGCACATTTCCAAAACACAGGAAGACTGGTCATTACAGTAAGTGTTTCTCATTTCTAGAAGAAGTCTCAGGTTTGAGCACTTCATATCATCAGTTCATCTTCCCTGGAGGGTGAGGCTCACCCCTTTCCATTCTCCTATCTGGCATCCTTCAGAAGGAGAACCTCTATTAGTCCTCAAGAACTAAACCAAATAAGGAAAGAAATGGCACTCCCACCACAGCATCTACCATTCACCCCCCTCTACATTTCCTCCCATGCAGATCTGCTCTTTCCCTGCCTCTGTTGCCTCAGTTTCCACAACAATCTAACCACCAGACAGCCCCAATTCCCCATTTAGTCATAGGTTCATTTCAAACACAACTCACTGGATTTCAAAATTAAAATGATATAATAAGAGCTAGCACTTAAATTACATTTTAAGCTTTGCAAAGCGCCTTACATATTTTATCTCAGTGGATCTTCACAACAACTTTGTGAGCATTTGCATAGCACATTAAAGTTTGGAAAGCACATTATAAGTATGAGATATCTCCCTTTTACATGTGAGGAAACTGATTGATTTGCCCTGAGTCTTAAAGGTAACAAGAATCTGGGTTGAGATTTGAATTCAGAACTTCCTGATCCTAAGTGCAGTACTCTATCCACTAGACCACCACACTGGCTAAAGAGGATGCTACACTGGCCACTAATCTAAATCAGGTTCTGTGAGTGGGAGATGAGAATTGTACCATAGAACCACTAAGGCAAGCACTTTGTAAGCAAACAAACAAAAAAGCCACACTCAATAAGCTCTCTATAACCTAGTATGGTAAAATAAACAGGTATAGACTTGGAGTGAGGGAGACAAATTCAAACCTTTCCTACTAGCTTTATGACCCTGTGCAAGTCACTTAAACTTTTCCTCCCTCAGTTTCTTCATCTGAAAAAAGAGGATGATAATAACAGCTACCTCAAAAGATAGTTGTGAGGATCAGATATCTATGTAAAGTCAATTGAAAACCTTAAGGTACTACATAAAGTGAGTTATTATTATTAACCAAATATTCTTGTTAAAGTTATAACACAATATATGACTCACCACTTTTTAATTTAAAGAATTAGGAAATTTTTTTAAATTGCTTCAGTCAATCAGTCAATCAACAGACACTAAATAAATGATAAATATTTGCCAAGCATTTTTGTAGGCATTGCAGATATGAAAGCACAGAACTGAACAATGTCTACTCTTGGGGAGAATTCGACAATATCTATTCTGATAGGGGAGACAATAAAGATACATGATAATGAGATGCTACAGTGTTTCTCCTATTCCATAAAAAGTCATGAAATTGAATTGAAATAGAGTTAATATTGCAAGCATGTGAAAAAAAAGTTTTATGAACACTGGACCAAGAATCAAATTCACAAAAACCAGGAAACCCTTTACTGAATTAAGAACTATAAGGTCTTCCACTCTTAAAAATGAATGAGAGCCAAAATTTCCATTTGTAGCCCCTATGGTATCAAGGTATCTGGGCTTTGCATCAAAAGTTCAGAATCAAATACTCAGAATATCATTATGGTCAAATGTGAATCAATTCCAAACTAAATATAACTGTCTTACCAAGCAATACCTTGAGGAGGGTGATGTATGATTAAAATTTCAAACTTACCATAATTCCCAGAAGCTGCCATTCCCCCTAGTGAATGCATTCCACCCAACAGCAAACAAAAATAATTTTTCAACAGAAGAAGCCACTTGAGCTTTAGAGAAATACCAAAGTCAGAGAAAAATCTTGCAGGAAAACATCAGTGAGTACTGATCGACTGCTTTCATGGGCATGACCCATAAACATCATGCATGAATGGCAGGGAGGAAAGCAAAGATTGTTTTCATCTTCTCTGCAAACCAGACTCTTCATGTCTCTAGAATGAATTTAGTGAAATCCGTTACCCATTTCAAAAAAAAGCCATCTTATCATTCCCACGTCCAGATGAAGAAGCTCTACATGAGGACTTTTTCTTCATCTCCAAATGGAGGTGGTATAGTGTAAGGAAGAATTGCATTGAAATCCCTAGATACTTACTAGCTGTGTGACCCTGCACAAGTCACTTAACCTTTATTTCTATCTATTATTTCATTTTTAAAATGGTGATAGCAATAGCACCTACATCCCAGGCTATTGTGAAGGTTTCTTGAGCTAATATTTGTAAAGCTCTTTGTAAACTTTCAATCTATTTTCATTTAACCTTTGTCTGCCTCAGGATCCTCATCTATAAAATCAGGATAATTATAGCACCAACCTCAAAAGGAGTGCTGGAGTCAGTTCATACTAGATTTCTAACTAATTTTAAATTTTAATTAATTGTTAAATTTCCACTACAGAAATCAGCAAATGCTACAAATCAGGACTGAAGGTATTGTTTTCTTGATTGTCTAGACTTAGGAAAGTTCTGGAGAAATTTTTAATAATGCAGATTAAACTTAAAGGATATCCAAGATAGATAGATAAATAGACAGATAGACAGACAGACAGATAGACAGACAGACAGACAGAATAGATAGATAGATAGATAGATAGATAGATAGATAGATAGATAGATAGATAGATAGATAGATAGATAGATAGATAGATACAGTTTGGAAATTTAAAATGATACACTTTAAAATATTTATTGATTAATTTAAAATAATCAATCCATTACATGGTAAAATCAATAACATGTTTTTGTGAGAAATAACTGTTTTCAAAACAATTTAGTGAAAGAGTGACATTGTTTTACATATTTTTGCAAATCTCTTTAATGTCTGGCTTAATAGAAGACAGCTGAATTCTCATATCTGCTTCTGTATCCAATCTGTTGTGATATATAGTTTCAGTTGATGTTTATGAAGAAAATCTGGCCTCACACAGACATATATTTGGAAAGGGAAGGAGAACTTTAATACCAAATAATGTCTTTGTATTATTATGAATATAATTTTGACCTTGTAGACCCCCAGAAGGGTCTCATAGCCCCTCAAGGAATCCATGGATTACACTTTGAAAATCATTGATCCATGCAACTCTAAGTCTTTAAGTGGCAAAGGAGATGTTTACCTGCATTAGTAAAGGTAATTTCCTCACCTAGGAACTGTCTGTACCCACAGAATCACAGATCTAATCACTGTCCTTTTAGGAAATATAAATACAAGGCAAGTGCTTTCCTAGATTACTCAAACAGGGAGAGCTATTTTACTCAAATGTGAATTCAGAGTTATTACAGAAATCAACGGGACAGATCTTTTCTTTATCATCTCCCTTCAGCTAAAAGTCATTTGTTTAGTTTTTTAAGATTATAAAGTATCATTTCCTTATAAACTTTATGAAATGGTATTGTATGTCTCCTCAAGGTAATATATTGTCTCAAAGAGCTTGAGTCACTTTATAATCAGCCTCTTAATTTGTAATGTCCTGGTTTTATATGTGATCTCTTGTTCAAAGGGAAAAATAATGATTCCCTTTGAGTCCTTTAAGAAAAGAATAGAAATATCATTCAACTTATATTTATTAATTATCTGCTATTAGAGATAGCATCTGAGAATGGAGAGAGAGATGACCTTGGAGTTAGGGGTTTTTTATAACCCCAGTCTCAAAGCCCATCGGTATGGGACTTTCTCCTTATTGGTGGAGACCAACGTCCAGTATCTGTATGGGGTCAGAAAGGTGGGGAGAAGAAGTTGAGGAGAGTGAGAAAGATCTAGTCTCTTTTCTTTTTGGAATTTTCTTTGAGTCACTGAGTCTCTTTACTCTTCAAGTGCTTCTAGCTTCTAATTTTGAGAGAGAAGATGGAAGATGCCAATTTCAGTTCAATTTGCTAAAGAAAAAGACTGAGAAGAAAATCAGCAAGAGAGGAATTGACAATATCCCCAGTTTTCTAAATTAGAGTATTTGGACAATTTCCCCTTGGGTAACATCCCAGTAGGACAGCTCCTTCACTTTTATTGTTGGGCATATATTCTTTCACATAGACTTTCTCTGATTTCTGCTTTGCTACCAATTTGAATAAACAGGTTTCTTTGTTCCTTTCTATGTATGTTTGTTACAGAACTGATATTTGCCTAGAAAGGGGCTCAAGATATGAATATAAAGCTCAGGGTCCTATTCTCAATAATGAAACAGAAATGAGGAGATTAAATTTAAAAATCAATCCCCTATACTAACAATATTCAAAGGAGAAGATAAAAATAATTCTAGCATAGATATCCCCTCTCTAAGTGAAGCAAAAAGGTTAGCCACTGGCCTCCCCTTCTAAAGTCTCCCTTGGAGAAAGGTGGAGGTAGAAGAAGCTACAGTTGTCTGTTCTGCCTCCCTTAGACATACAAAATGACACCCCTATGCTACATATGGGAGACAACTTCACAAACACCACATTTGTTTTTATTCAAGAATATTGAGCAGGAAGAGAAAGAAACAGAAGTTCCATTTAAATAACTACAAAGGCATAATCAAGGTGGAGAAAGAAGAAGCAGTACAGCTTGGTTCTGTACCATATCATCTCTGTAAGGAACAGATAGAAAAAGTAACAGACCAAATTCTGATTAGAAAAGTCAAGAAAAAGTCAAAGCAAATCATTTTTTTCCCTGACCCAAAGTAGCTTGCAGAGATAGAGAGGTTTACAGACATTCAGGATATGTCTGGCCAGGAGTAGTCTTAGCAGGGAGAATTCTGGTATCCAAGGATTAAAAGAGAACTGAGACTGGGCATCAGGGCATGAAACAACCAGGGAAGAAAGAGACACCAAGGGATCCCTGAACTAATAATGTTAAGTGCAGGAATAGGTACCATCTCACTGCTCTGTTACCCATTACTCACTTCTGGGTCCCAGATCCAGGGCAGAGTGGAGTGATCCTGAATGTGGGCCCTAGTTACATACTGAGCAAGCAACAAGTTTAGTAAGCAAAACTTAGCTGTATAGCTCTAGTCCCAAGAGCAAAGAGTGATGACTCAGTTATAGCCTCCAGCCCAGCATGGGAGCCTTCAGTGGAATAGCCAAGGCATAAGATTAAGACAAAAGGATTTCCAGAAGTAGTCACTCTGAACATGAACAGCCTTCCAAAAGGCTGTGTCTGAGTCCATCAGTAGACTACTGAAATTCCCAACAGGGTCCAAATCTGCAGATTCAAACTTGGGTCAGGAACTTATAGAACTCAGATCAGTAAAAGGGCAAATAGACTTTGCCCTAGATCATGGCAATTGGGGAGCACTGAAAGCTTGTGGGTCCTTAGCCTGAGCTGTGAAAGCAGCAAAAGAACAGAAGAGGACAGAAATTCAGGCCAGACATCCCCCATGTCAAAGTAGAAAATACAATAAGGGGGGGGGGGTGTAATAAGATGGAGGGAAATATAGTCAGTCTTTCACAATATGACTACTATCAAAACGTTTTGCTTAACTACACATGTACAACTTATATTGAATTGCTTGTCTTCCCAGTGGGGATGGGTGAGGAGGGAAGAAGAAAAAGAATCTAGAAATCAAAGTTTTAAAGATAAATATTTTTTAAATGTTTCCTACATGCAACTGTAAAGCCAATCAGCAGTAGATTCCTGAGAGAATGCTACTGTGAACAGCCTTTAAGATTAGGATTACATAGTATTAGTGAACACTCTGTTTATTCCATTACAAAATCAGATTCAGTACAATGTTCACAGTTTCAACAGTTCACAATATTATATACAATCTTCAGAACAAGGAAAGTCTCAATATTATATCTTA
>CM053601.1:35114268-35136968 GCA_028646575.1 Pseudocheirus occidentalis | reverse complement strand
TCCCAGATCCTTGTCCAGTCCTCAAGGCAATCCCCGGCACACACTGAAGTTCACCGGATTCAGCACACCTCAAACCCTTCAGGACTTCTCTTGCCTGTAACTCAAGGATCAGCCAGGCCACCAACAAACAAAGTCCCATCCTGTTCATATCTTCAGTCAGCTTCACTGAGGAACCAAATCCAACATCTTTCTGTCTCTCCAAAATTCTCCTGCTTATAAACACTGACCTTCTCCCAAGTCAACAGGGGAGTGTCTCAGCCAATAGCATTCTTCCCCGTCAACAGGGGAATTCACACCTTTTCACCAATGGACAGAGTTCTATACTTAGCGCTAAGTTACTGATCTATTTAGCCCTAAGTATCTGATCTACTTAGCCCTAAGTATCCTATGTACTTAGCCCTAAATATCCAACAAATTGATTACCATTACGGCAACTGAGAAATAAGACATACAGGCACTGGGGTATAGAAATCCATCTTGACCAAGTAGAAAGTTAGGGGGAAGTAGGAGAAGAAATAAGAGAAAACAAATTTGGGGAAAGGGTATTCAGTAGGCTCACTATCTTGGGGTGGGGTGAAGAAATATGGGGAGAAAATTTGTAACTCAAAATTTTGTGGAAATGAATGTTGAAAACTAAAAATAAATAAATACATTTTTCAAAAAAGCATCACAAACAAATGCAGAAAAATAAAAATATTAAATTCACCATTTACCAACCACAACACAATAAAATTATATTCAATTAAGGGCCCTTAGATCAAAGATTAATAATTAATTGGAAACCAAATAACTTAATCTGAAAGGAATGGGTAAATAAAAGAACAAATTATACATGAAATAAATAACTTCATTAAAGTTAATGACAACAATGAAAAAAAAATGCCAAAATTTATGGGATGTAGTCAAAGCAGTACTGAAGGGAAAATTTATATTTCTAAATATTTTCATCAATAAAAAAAGAGAAGATCCATGAATTGGACACAAAAAAATACCTAGAAAACCAACAAATTTGAGTTTTAATTAAACATGAAAAGACAAATTCTGAAAATCAATAGGAAAAAGGCCAGTATCCCAGGATTTCTATAGAGTGTGTAGAGGGAAATAAAGTGTAAGATTGGAAAGGAAGGAAGAAGCCAGGTTTTTAAGAATTTTGAATGCCAAGCAGAGCATTTCATATCTCACTCTGGAAGTAACAGGGAGCCACTAGACATAATTGACCAAGTGAGATGACCATGGTCAGATGCACACTTTGGGAAAATCACTTTGTTGTCTGAGTAGAGGATAGATGGAATTAGGAAGAGATCTGTGGCAGTAAAAACAACCAGAAAGCTATTGAATCATGCAAGACTGAAGTGATGAAGCCTTGCCCTGGGGTAGTGGTTGTGTGAATAGATAGAGGGAGATGCTGAGAGATGTTGAGAGATCTAAAGAGAGAAATGATGAAACTTGGCAACAGATTGGATCCATGAGATGAATGTGAATGAAAAATTGAGGATGCCAATGAGATTTCAAGTGTGAATGTTGGGGAGGATGGTTATGTACTCAACAACAATAAGGAAGTTTGGAAGAAGGGCAAATTTAGGGAGAAGGATTATGAGTTCTGTATTGTATATGTTGAGTTTGAGATGGATATGGGATATTCAGTCCCAGATGTTGAAAGAGAAGTTGCTGACACTAGACTAAAACTCAGGCAAGAACTTGGGCCTGCATATATTACTTACTGAATCATCTCTACAGAGATGATAATTGAGCCCATGGCAGCTGATGACAACACCAAAAACATACAGAGTGAGAAAAGAAAAGGCCCAGTACTGAACCTTCAATGACACTCACAGTTAGCAAGCATGACTTGGATGAAGAACCAGCAAAGAGGCCAGAGGAGGAGCAGTCAGATTGGTAGGAGGAAAACCTGAAGACAGTAGTATCAGAAAAACAGAGAGGAGAGATTATCCTAAAAAAAGTATCATCAACTCACCAGCAGCAGAGAAGTCAAGAGGGATGAAAATTAAGGAACAGAATTATATTTATGAAATAATATTAATCTTATAAGTTGGTGAGACAGTACACTGAGACTAGCAGTCTCAATTTTTCTTCCATTTGGAAGTGCTAGGTTACTTAGGCAGCTCTATATTATTCCACATCAAATCATATTTACCACTAAAATAGTTTATTTCAAAATCATTAGTCTTAAACTTTCGCCCTTTATTTGAAATGAATGCATATCATTGATAACTTTGGAGAAAGCAGCTTTAATTGAACGATTAAGTCAGAAGCCAAATATCAGAGATTCTAGAATGAAATGACAAGAGAACATTGGAGACAATGTGAAGTAATTTTCTCAAGTAGTTTGGTCAAGAAGTGGAGAAAAAAAGAATGATGGCTAGTAAAAAGAGCCAGATAAAGTAAAGACCTTTTTAAGGATGGGGAAATATGGGTGTTACTTGTACATAGTGCTAAAGCAGTCAATTGGTAAAGAGATATTAAAAAATAGAGTAAGGATGAGAGTAGGGATAAGCTATAAGAACAAATGGATATAAGGCTACATGGAAGAAGTTTGCCTTGGTAAGAAGGGCTACTTCTTCATGTGAAACAAGGAAAATGGAGATAGTGGAAAGACATAAGAGAGACATGAGATGAGAAGAAACAGGGAAAAAGTAGCTCTGGGCAAGTGGTCATAATTTTTTCTTCAGTAAAGTAAGAGGTGATGTCCTTAGCTGAGAATGGAGGGCAGGAGATGTAAAAAGGGATGAAAATGCTGGGAAGAGCAGGGAGATTTAAAAGGCATTGCTTTGCTGCAGAAGGTCAAGGACTGGATTTGGTAAGCGGAGACATCATATCTCAATAATTTTTTTTAATTCTTCATCTTTTCTCAGGATACTTTTGCCCAGTATTTTAGTCTATGGAATTGACTGAAACTACTCTCTAGAGAATATACTAGCACTGTCCATTTCCCAAATTAGAAAGATGATTATCTGAGAAGTAGGCACTGTAGTTCCTATATCAAGTAATGGGTCAACGGAATTACATTATGGTGGCGTGGCTCGCCCTAGCAAGGGCCACTCATTAATCTCTCCCTTTCATAATAGTATTTGATACACTGACATTTACAAAGTAGGTATTTCATAAGTATTTTGAATGAATGAAAGTTTCACATGGTTTCACATATATCATAATAAAAATAAAATTAAATATAAAATACATGAAATTTCAAAATGTGTGCATATACATATATTTACATATATTACATTATTTTTATTTTATTTATATGTATATATTTCTATATCTACACATATATTCATAAACATATACACATTTTATTTATAAATTTTAAAATTTATAAACACATGTAATGTGCTTTTTTTTCCTCCAACTAAACTGTAAGCTCCTTGGGGGGAGGTATTATAGTTACAGTTTCATTGTACCTTACTCATCCCCGTTCCATAGCACTGAGCAGAGAGCACACAGCAGGACTTGAATAAATATTTGCTGTATGAATGAATGAGATCATCAAATAATCAGAGGCAGGGATAGAAAGAGGAACCCTTGGGGACACAAACACTTTAAAATTCCTTTTGAGGCTGGGGAAGAAAATTTGATTTCTTTTACTTGTAGCCAACTAAAAAAGTGCTACAGGGAATTTGGTTAAATTTACTGAAACAAAGTTTCACTGTGGCCTGTTTTCAATTGCACATGATTTTCTTTAAAAAAAAAATACCATACTGATTGGTTATTTTACAGTCTTAACTTAGTTACAATGGAAACTTTACATAAACATAACAAGGGAGCCTTTGTTTCCTTGAGTATTAGTGTGTGGCTGTCATGTGGCCATTTGGAAAAGCTGTTATAATATAAGAAAGTGTGCCAGTGCACCCTGGGAGAAGGCACTGGGGAGGGGTTCCCCAAGAACAAGGCTGATGTGGGTGAGAAGCATTACCTCTCATTCTCCATGACCTTGCCATGGTTCTTGCCCCTTCTGTTTTTCATATCTCTAAATTAAAAGGGGTCAGTGCCTTACTCCTTTCATCTATTCGTTTGGAGTTTTGCTACCCTTCTTTGTCACATAGTCTGATCCTGGTTTTCTGCCCTGTTGCTCTGGGCAGAAACAAGAGAGAGAGGCTCTGGCTTTCTCCTCATGTTGGAGCCCACCAAGAATCAAAGGTCTGTTAAGGGCCATCTCTGACCCAACAATGAAAACAAGCAGGTAATAATAATAACATAATAATAATAATGTGAGGATGATGGTGGTGGTGGTGAAGATGACAATGACAACTTAAAAGTAATAACAAAATAAATAGCCCTCAGATAGATCCCTTTGGAAGGATCCTAAGCAATTTGACAGTTATGACTATTAAAAACCAAATGTATGAAAAATGCACTTAGCCCAGATTAGAAGTGGTAGATCATTAGATGTGTCTTATACAGGCATTACAGCTAGACCAGGAGCACAGCTTAGGATGGGAGGGTAGGAAGAAAGCACACTGGATTTCATTTAGGGGACTGCACAGCATTTCCAATGATCCCAAGCTCTTTCTGGCCACCAAAGCCCATTTTTTTACTGCCAATAGTCTCCAAAGGACACTATATGGCTACATATAGTGAAATACGATGACTGGCAAAGAAGACCCAAATATGATATCACTTTGCATTATGTTGAAAGAGACCCAAAAAGCAAAGGAAAGACTCCTAGCAAATATAGAAAGGTTTCGGCATGTTAGCAATGATGATTTGGATAAGGAGTGATGCATAAAATATCAATGATGTAGAAAGGGAGATGAGCCAGTCATATAGTAGAGGGTCAAGCACACAGGCCAAATTGTGGCTCACAATACCCTTGAGCACTGACTGAAACAGATTAAAATGTAATCAGACAATAATAGAAAATAAATAGAAATATAATAAAAATAATGTTAATTTGTGGTTTTCAAAGTCAAGAAACGGCCAGTAGGGAACCTCATGAACAATTTATTAGCCCAATTTCTATTTGAATTTGACATCATTGGAGTAATGAGAATGAAGAATAAAAGACAGATAACCTAAGTTATTCAAAAATAAGGACAACAGGGTAAAAAACCAGAGGAAAGTCTAAAGCATGTGGGGGTCACCCTGGTAGAGGGAATTTCCACATGAGAAAACTCTCTTCCAATGAAGTTCAGCACCATCTCTGGAATGTAGAGTTCTAGAGAATTTCTTTTTTTTTCTTTTAATTTTTGATTTTCAGTTCCAAATTCTCTCCCTCCCTCCAACCCCCTTTCCCACCCATTAAGAAGGCAAGAAATATGATGCCCATTATAGTTTCTCAGAGCTCTAAGCAGTTAAGTGACTTGCCCAGAACCACATATGTGCAAGGGGTGGAATTTAAACCCAGGCTCAAATGTATAATGTGAGGTATTATAAAGCTAGGTCTTTCTGACTCTGAGACCAATTCTCTGGATATTTTATCATGTTGTCTCTCATAAAAGGTCAGTTACATACTGTATGAATAAAATTTTGAACTATTGTAACCGATACTTCCTTGCTGAGTAGATGTTTTGAAAACTGTCAAGTTAATTTGGTTAATTCAAGATCTATCATGGCTTTATTTTATTGTTTTTTTCTTCTTTTAGTCTGTTCATTTTCATAAGATTATAAAATTTTCAAGCAATAAAGAAACCTTAAAAGGCAGCACATGATTGCATGGTATAGTGACCAGAGCACTGGCCTTGGAATAAGCAAGAGGGAGGTTTTAAATACAGCCTCTAACAGTTTAATGTCTGCAAAGTGTGAACTAAATCACTTAACCTCTGTGTACTTCTATTATCTATTAAGTCAGAAACATATTGTGAACTTCCTTAGTGAAGGCTAAAGCCAGGTGATGCCCCTCATTGACTAAGAGAAAGAGAACCCCACTCCCCACCCTTCCACCGTGATTGTCACAGGAAAATCTATTTCTTTTACCTTTATGGAGATGGGCAATAGAGGCTTGCTTGAACTCCTGGTGAATAACCTCCTCTTGCCATATAATCCAGAAAATTTTAGTCAGCTTTTGTATGAGCAGTGGACCTTCTGCCTCATCAGGCTCAGCTAGAATAGAATCAGCACCAGGTGCTTTGCCACCTGAGAGGAGCCTAATGGCATTCAAAACATCTTCTTCAGTAGAGAGAGATTGACCTACACCTGAGATATGATCAATGGCTTCAAAATTGATTGATACTAGTCTGTTGAGAATACTATGGACATATTTAGCCCATCTCTCCAGGACCATGTCTTTACCATTAATTTATGTGGCTCCATCAGCACTGAGTGGTGGACATATGCCCTAGGTCTTTGGCCCATAAATAGCTTTTAGGGCATCGTAAACATGCTTTGGATTCTTACAATCAATATGAAACCGAATTTTATCTGCCTTTGTACTTAGCCAAGAATCCTGCGTCTCACTAAGCTTTGTGCACTTCACTTTTGTGTCTTCACTAAGATACATATGACTTCTCAGAAAATGGAATAATGATGAATGAATGAGAGGACTAACAAGTTGATCATCTTTTATAGCAATTCCTAGCCTGATACACCATAGAGAAACATAGCAACTAAATATTTCATTCATAAATCTGGTATAAATCCTTTCACAAATATAAATAGTATCTGTAAGAGGAATACACACTGAGACACATATAAAGAGGTGCATATGTAAGGAACAGGTATGTGTCCATGCACAGGTTATAGGTGGCCTGGGTCTATATGTGAATGGTTGACACTCCAGGCCTGCTGCTCTGTTTGGTCTCTGCCAGACAATGTTTCTCAGTACACAATGCTTGACACATAGTAAGCACTTAATAAAGGAGAGTTGACAGACTGACTGACTCCCCCCAGAGTCTGGAAGCTACTCTACTGAACCTCTGAGGATACTGCTCCACTAGTCATAGAAGGAATGGTCACCACCTTTAGCTTCTGCCTCAGGGATAATCCTTGACTTGGATGCTACAAGCTCTTTGAAAAAGAAGGAATCTGTTCTGGCCCTAGGACCCAGCAGAAAAGCCTCCCTGCCATTGCTCTCTCAAATAAGCTTTTAAAATGAAGAATAAGAGCATCCTATCCAGCTAAGGCCTTTAAGTTAATTTTTTTCCTCTTCCTGTTATGGGGGTCAGTGCCCTCAGAGACTTGACCCTAACTTATGGTAACTGTCCAATATGCTTTCCAAATTTTCATCTCTGAAGGCTAGGTCTTAAATTAGGCAATGGGTATCTAATTAATAATTTCTAAAATGTTCTGTGGGGTGAAGGAAGGAAGGATTTATTAAGCACCTACTATGTACAAGGCATTATATTTCTTTACAGGTATGAACTCATTTCATCCTCACAATAATCCTTGGAGGTAGATGCTGTTATTCTTTATATTGTATAGGTGAGGAAACAGAGGCAGCTAGCTAAGTGATTTGCCCAGAGTGACATGACTATAAGTGTTTGAGGCTGGATTTCAACTCAAGTCTTCCTGGCTCTGGATCTAGCACTGTGCCAATTTTAAACACTGGATGTGTCTGTTTGCCCATCTAGAAGAGGGGGTAGAGAAAAATTACAGAGGAAAGCAAAATCCAAGGGACAAAGCCATTGACCCTGCTACCTACTCAGTTGCTTATCTGCTCTCTTTCTAGGCAGAAGTCTGAAGGTGGCTTTTACCTACATCCTAACAATTTCCTGAATTGTATGTCAAGAAGAAGTTATCTACCAGGAATTCTAGGAAGCCTCTACTGTCCATCTCCATAAAGGTAAAGGAAATAGAATCTCCTGTAACAATCATGGTGAAAGAATGGAACGGAGTGTCTCTCTCTTAGTCATTGCTAACAAGATTCTTGCCAGAGTTCTACTTAATAGGATGATCCTTCACGTGGAAGATGGTCATCTACCTGAGAGCCAGTGAGGCTTCAGAAAGGGCTGAGGCACAGTTTCTTTGGTGTTTGCTGCCCAACAGCTCCAAGAAAAAGGTCAGGAGACAGGAAACACCTCACCATCGACACACAGTAGAATTGTCTAAATGTTGTATAAAGTCCATGGCCGGTGGACTTTCACTCTTTATGTTTTACTGAGCATCAAAGGAGATAAGATGTTGTGTTTTTTCCAACTTGACATGAAATTTGGTGTGCCCTTGTTTCTACCACAGAAATCCAGTGACCAGAAGCTTCAGCCTGTTCACAAACACAACAATTCCATCATCAGAGTTTATTTGCCTCCGATGAGTCCTCAGATCTTTAAACAAAATCATCCCCTCTCTCTGGGAAGGAAAATGCATGCTTCCCTAACAAGATCTTTGTTGATGGTCTGACATGCCTCCCTCCTACCTCTCCCCTTGCACACAGTCTACTGCAAAAACTTTAGAAACTTGTAGTTTTAAAGCCAAAGCATGGGGGAAAGAGAGACAGAGCCCACTGACCATAAACAGAAAAGAACAATAGTAACCACTTATGGCTAGAATAAATGAATTCCAATAAAAACTCCCCTCAAGAGCAAAGCACCATCACATCAGGGATGGAGGTGAAAATTACAGGAACTCAGGGACTGGATTTGCTAAAGAGGTTCGGCCAAACCTACGAAAATGGAAATCTCCCAACTTCACACAGCTGGGCCACAGACCCAGAAGGGAATGCATTGTTATGATTTCTGCTGATCTGATTAGTATATTTGCATATTACCTCCTGCCTTCTGAGCCCCTCCCAGCCAGTGGGTGTCCAGCAGATCAGCAGGAACACAGCTCTGGAGTCAGAATAAAGTAAGCACTACAAAAAGTCTCTTTGTCTTTCCCCGAACAATTAAACCAGCGTGCAAAATGTAAGCTATCAGAGTGTTCTAGCTCAGGGCTACATACCAAACTCGAGATGTTACTTGGTTGTATTCCTGAAGTTCTGAAAGTTTGCACACTGTAGCCCTTGCAACTATTCTAGAGACTATTCCTACATTATTCTTCACACTCAGAGGAAAATGTAATCTCTTATGCAGTAGGCAGAAGCCTAATAAAGGAGCTTTAGCAACTGTGTAGTAAAGCTTTCTCCCCCTGCTCATGTTCCCTTTCTTTCAGATACTAAAAGTCAGAAAAGCACAGTTTGCTGAGATGGGTTTCATCTCTCAGGGACCAAATCAAGTGTGATGGTGATATAATTCCAGTCTTATTGGACTAAGGAGCAAAATCCTAAACTAATACACACATTAAAATACACCATTGTAGGATCTACTGAAAACCAGGTTGAGTCCAAAGAAATTCCAGCAAAAAAATATATAAAAGAATCAGTCAAGTATCCCTCAATCCCAAATCCATTACAGTTTTGCTGGATCAAACTTGCATTTCTTAGAGAACTAATTCCAAGTGAATCTATCAGAATACCAAGTGGTCCAAGCTTTTCATCTGGACCCAGTGAAAAGAAACTGGGAATCAGAAAAACAAACTTGAGGGAGGGAGGGAGGAAGAGAGGGAGGAAGGAAGGAAGGAAGGAAGGAAGGAAGAAGGAAGGAAGGAAGGAAGGAAGGAAGGAAGGAAGGAAGGAAGGAAGGAAGGAAGGAAGGAAAGAAGGAAGGAAGGAAGGAAGGGAGGGAGGGAGGGAGGAAGGGGAAATTAAGAATAAATTAAAAACTTAGAAAATTTAGGATTGAATGAACAAATGAGATTGAAGGAAAGGGGGTGAGTCTTTGGGAACAATCAATATTAAGTAATCAAAATCAATCACAGAAACAAAGTAGTGATTTAAAATAACTAAATAGAGAAAAAACCCAAGCCTATGAATCATAATTTTAAATTTCAATGGATTTTAAAATCCAATAAAATTAAAGTAATAGGGGAGGCTAGGTTGCACAGTTAATACAGCATCGGCCCTGGAGTCAGGAGGACCTGAATTCAAATCCAACCTCAGACACTTAATGCTTACTAGCCATGTGACCTTTGGCAAGTCACTTAACCCTGATTGCCCTGCCCTCCCCCCTTCAAAAAGCAAAAAAGAAAAAAATTAAAGTAATAGAATGGAAAAGAAAACAAAATCCAATAATTTGTTGCACATAAACAACCCATCTAAAAATAAAGATATATGGAATAAAAATTAAAGACTAAACCTTTTATTATTCATCAGATAGATCAAAAGAGCTGGCATAACAACCATGCTCTCAGACAAAGGAACTTAAAGATTCCCAACTGGTGAACCAATCAACAAGTATTTATTAAACGTGAACTATGTCCCAGGTACTGTGTCTGGTTCTGGAGTTGCAAAGAAAAAAAAAAGAAACAGTGGCACATATTCTATGCTCTGAGAATTGCTAGGGGCATTAAAAGGTTAAATGACTTTCCCAGGGAAATGCACCCAATACGGTTCAGAGCCAGTTGCTGACTCCTAAGGCCAGCCTTCTGTCCATTGCATTACAATGCCTTTCATGCCAATTTTTACATAAAGGAGATAAAGAATCCTGATGAAGACTTACTGGGAATGGAAAGTATTATACTTCTTTATCTGCTGAAATCCATTAAAATGTAAATGTTTGTTCATCAAGTTTAATTGGTTATATTAAGTTTTCAGTAATTCTTCAAAAAGAAAATCAGTAGGATTTGGGGCTAGGATAAAGAACTATATGCACATGAAAAGAATGAAAACACTGTGGACTAGTACGCATTATGGACATTTAAAAGTTTTTATTTTATTTAGGGTTTTTTTTTAAACTTTACTTCATGTTCCTTCAAAGACTGGACATTCAGATCAAAGTAAATAAATATTGCCCAAGAAAAATGACAGATTTTTCACAGAATGGTCAGTAACCATCAATAGCTTGCCTGGTTATCCAAATAAAGAATGAACATAAATGACTTACTCAGTATAAGGATATCCCAGAAGGAATGGTTCATGTTAATATGGTAAAGGCTGAATAATTTGAAGCAATTGCTCAAGGGAAACTTCTAAGAGAACATATATTTAATTCATTATTTGTATCTGTATCATCTGTAAGGAAATAATAAAGGCCAAAGGGAAGAGAACACTCATGATTGCATCTTTCTCATCCTCCTGTGGACATCTCTCCCCCACCCAACACCTCCTCCACTTATGGGTCATCTACCAGTATTCCAAGTCTGAAAGCTGTGGCTTCACCATCACCAGCCCTCAGCTGGCTTCTTCTGGGAAACTCAGCTTGCTCCCAAATAACCTGGGTTTTGAGTGAGAAAGAACTCATTTTTCCTGAAGTCATCAGAGACTAAGTTAGACTAGACAAGACTAAAAACACTTTAGTGTTTTTAGAGCAACTTCTTACTGTAATGGAATAAATAAATAAATGAGGTACATAGGTAATAAATTACTGTTTACTAATCTTATCCCAAACGAACTATAATCTAACCTGTTCATTCTCTACTTGCACTTAAAGATGGCTTTGCCATGGAGAACTACATGAGTGCAGGGGCTGCTGTTCCTTTGTAACAAATTTAGAAAGAGTTGGAAAGCTAAACACAGAAAAGGAAGAATAATGCACTCCCACCCAAAGAAAGCTGATTGACACAAATTTAAATAACCTTTTTAAAACCTGTCTCCCAGTTAATTGTCTCAATATCAAATTCCCACAGCCTAAGCCCAAATCACATCCTTTCACAAGCCCATTCTAACTCTGTTCTTGATCTTGGTATGGCCCTGCTTCCACTCCATGCACGATGCTGTTTGTCTCGAAAGATTTGGAAACTTCTTGGCAGTGATTGTTCCTTGTTCTTCAAATGTAAGAATTTTAGCCATCATCTTGGAATCCATTGAAACTAAGGACATATCAGACCTTGGCTCTGAACCCACAGGGAAGAGGAACCCAGAGGAAAAGTCCAATCATCAAACTCATGGTCCCTTGCTCCTTCTTCTTGACTTTTTCTCAACCCTGTCTAGAGAATCTGTTTGAGATTAAATATCTGATGTTAAACAGATCCCCTTGTCAGATTTAAGCCAGACTTCACTCACCTGGCTAACATTTTTGTTGTCCTTACTTCCTTTTATCTCTAGGATTCCTACCACAGAGGTACATTTTTTCTGCATCACTAGAATAGCATCCAAGGCATTTTCAAGAAATATTCATTTAAGCAAATTCTCCCTCTATATCAGGAGTTCTCAACTTTTTGTATGTCTTAGACCCTTTTGTTAGTCTATGCAATCTATGAACCTTTTCTCACAATAATGTTTGTAAATGCATAGAATAACATACAAAGGGAACAAATATGGTTATGGAAATATCTTTTTTTTAATAAAGCCCTGGGAGATGGAGCCAAGATGGCAGAGAAGAGAGGAGCAAACCTGAACTCTTCCCCAAACAACTCTGAATACCTTTAAATAATGCCATAAAACAATTCCTGGAGTGGCAGAGCCCACAGAAGGACAGGGTAAAATAACTTGCCAGCCAAAGACAAGGTCAGCAGAATCAACTACACCAGACCTGGCCTCTAACCTGTGGGTGGTAGGAGCTGAACAGAGGAGGCCAGAGACATGAGAGTCAGGACACCAACAGAAGTTCAACTTCAGACTGACAAAATGCTCACAAGAAGTCCTCCTGAGGAGGCTTAACATGCTGGGCCAAGGGCAGTGCTTTATATACATAAATGGACTAGACGAATCATTCTTAGTTACTCCCATGGCAGGTTCATTGGTGGACAATGAAGACATTTCTGGATCCTGTAGGAATAGTCTTCAAGTTTACTGTCTCACCAATACAAACAGAACCCAAGTTAGTGTGGTGGTAACAGGAGTGTAGTACCTGGTTCAATTCACTTAGCTGTCACAAGAAACAGTAACTGTAAGCATATCAAAAGGTGTGATGAAAGGCTCTCAGGTCCCTGCAAAATAAGGAAAGTTCCAACTAAACAGTTATTGATTATTACGATTTTATTATTATTATTATTATTATTATTATTATTATTATTATTATTATTATAAAAATCCCTCAAAGAACACCTGGTGCTGACCAAAGAAATACAATTTGCTAGAGGGTGAGATTATCCAGAGCACAAAGGACTGTTGTTATGCCAAGTTCACTGCACGGCCTGTTTGTGGGACCTTAGCTATGGGAAACAGGGCATCCCCAAATATCTTGACAGCAGGAAAGCTCTGCTGCACTTACACCTGCATGAACCAGGTGCCAGCAAACCAGGAGCAGACCTTGGGAGCCACTGAATCTTCTGTAGCAGTGGCTGCTTCCAGAGCTCTCAGCCCACAGACAGTACAGGGTTTGAACCACTAGTGAGAAGGAGATTACAGTGGTCTTTTTGCTACCATTGGGGCAGGACTCTATTGCCTTGCCATACTCAGATCTGGATCGCAATCCTGGGGGCAGGGGCAGTCCCAGAGTAAGAAGGAGCACTAGCACTCCAGAAATCATGGCTACAGTGGAGTGGGTACATTCATCACAGTTACAAGGCAGAAAAGAGTGCTTGTGGTCCCTCACCAGAGCACAGCCAGGAGAATAGTAAACACTTCTCACTAGATCATATCACCTTTGAAGGACTGAAAACTTACAGGTCTTTAGAAGTCTCTAAAAACAACTGCACAAAAACCCTGAAACTTGGGGCAGTGCATCCTCCACCTTGGAAGCAGAGCCCCACTTTAGCAAAGAATTAAAAGTCAAGAAATAAACTGGAAAAATGAGCAAATAACAGAAAAATTCCAACCATAGAAAATTACTATGGTGACAAGGAAGATTGAAATACAAAGTTAGACGAGGATAACAAGGTCAAAACCTCCAAGAACAATGTAAATTGGTTTCAGATCATGGAAGGACTCAAAAAGAATTTTGAAAATCAAGAAAGAGAAGTAGAATTAAAATTGTGAAGAAAAATGAGAGTGATTCAAGAAAAACATGAGAAAAGAATGATCAGCTTGGTAAAGGAGACACACAAAAATACTGAAGAAAATAACACCAGAAAAAAAACATACTAGGTCAAATGATAAAAAAAAGGTCCAAAAAAACCAATGAGGAAAAGAATACCTTGAAAATTAGAGTTAGTCAAATGGAAAAAAGAGGTAAAAAAATTCAGTGAAGAAAAAACTCTTTAAAAGTAGAATTAGCCAAATGGAAAAGGAGGTACAAAAGCTAACTGAAGAAAATACTCCTAAAAATTAGAATTGAGCAAATGGAAGCTGATGACTTTATGAGAAATCAAGAGACAATAAAACAAAACCAAAAGAATGAAAAATAGAAGACAATATGAAATATCTCATCGGGAAAAATAACTGACCTGGAAAATAGATCCAGAAGAGAACATTTTAAAATTATTGTACTACCTGAAAGTCATGATCCAAAAAAAGAGCCTAGACAATATCCTTCAAGAAATTATCAAGGAAAACTCTTCTGATATTGTAGAACCAGGGGGTAAAATGGAAATTGAAAGAATCCACTAATCACCTCCTGAAAGAGATCCCAAAATGAAAATTCTCAGAAAGATTATAGCCAAATTCCAGAGCTCCCAGGTCAATAAGAATATATTGCAAACAGTCAGAAAGAAACAATTCAGAAACCATGCAGTCACAGTCAGGAAAACACAAGATTTAGCAGCTTCAACATTAAAGGTTTAGAGGGCTTGGAATATGACATGCTGGAGGGCAAAGGAGCTTGGGTTACAACCAAGAATAATCTACTCAGCAAAATTGAATATAATCTTTTTATTTGGGGGGAAAGGAGAGGGAATGGATATTAAATGAAATAGAGGGCTTTCAAGTATTCATGATGAAATGACCAGAACTGAATAGAAAATTTGACTTTCAAATTCAAGACTCAAGAGAAGCATAAAAAGGTAAACAGGACAGAGAAAGCAAAAGAGACTTACTGTTTACTTTATATATGGGAGGATGATATTTGCAACTCATAAAAATTTTCTCATTATTAGGGCAATTGGAGCATATTAGGCAAAGGAGTATTTATAGACAGAGGGTAGAGATGTGAGTTGAATATGAAGGGATTATATCTAAAAAATAGAATAAAATTAAGGGGTGAGAGAGGAATGCACTTGGAGGAAGAGAGAGAGGTAGAATAGGGCAAATTACCTCACATAAAAGAGGCAAGAAATAGCTTTCACAGTAGATGAGAAGATGGGAAAGGTGAGAGGGAATGAGTGAACCTTGCCCTCATTAGAATTGACTCAAAGAAGGAATAACATACATACCCAATTATACATAGAAATCTTTCTTATTTTACAGGAGAGAAGGGGGTGATAGAAGGAAGGGCAGATTGGGGGAGGCAATTGTCAGAAGAAAAACATTTTTGAGGAGGGGCAGGGTGAAAGGGGAGAACAAATAGAATAAATAGGTGGGGAAATAGTATGGAGGGAAATACAGTTAGCAACCAGAACTGAAAAAAAAAATTTGAAGCAAGTTTCTCTGATAAAAGCCTAATTTTTCAAACATATAGACAACTGAGTTAAATTTATAAAAATAAGAGTGATTCTATGATTGATAAATGGTCAAAAGATATGACCAATATTCAGATGAAATAATCAAAGCTATCTATATCCATAAGGGAAAAATCCAACTCTCTATTGATTGGAAAAATGCAAATGCAACCAATTCTGAGGTACTACTTTATATATATTAGATTGGTTAATAGGGCAGAAAACATAAATGACAAGTGAGGGAGAGGATGTGGGGGAAAATGAAATATGAATATACTGTTGGTGGAGTTGTGACCTGATTCAACCATTTTGCAGAGCAATTTGGAACTAGGCTCAAAGGGCTATAAAACCATGCATACCCTTTGACCTACCAATACCACTACTAGGTCTGTATCCCTAAAGAGATGAAATAAAAAGGAAAAGGACTATACGTACAAAAATATTTATAACAGCTCTTCTCTGGTGGCAAAGAATTCAATTGGGGAATGACTGAACAAATTGTCACAGGTGATGGTGATAGAATATTATTGTGCTCTAAGAAATGATGAGCAAGATACTCTCAGAAATATGTGGAAAGACTTAAATGAGCTAATGCAAAGCAAAATGTAACTGGGTACACAGTAACAACAATATGGTAAGACGATCAACTATGAATCACTTAGCTGTTCACAGCAATAGAATGATCCAAGACAGCTCTGAAGGATTTAGGAGAAAAAATGCTATTCATCCCCAGAGAAAGAACTGATGATTTCGGAATTTAGATTGAAGCGTACTTTTATTTACTTTCATGAATAAATAAGTAAAGAAAGAAAACAATAAATTCCTGGTCTCCAGTTTAAGAACTACTTAATTAGATGAAGCTCAACTTCTTTACCCATTATTCTAAACAGCAACTAGCCTACTTTGTATCCTTGTTATGTAGTTTTGTTACAAAGTTTTGACGTCTCTACTATGTGACTTTCCTTTCCAACTCTTGGGATGTGTTTCTATTTTTTTCCTGTTTCAAACCTTGGACTTCCCTCCAAGTTCTGATTTCCAGCCTGAGGGTACTCTTGGCCCTGAATTTATTGGCAGAAGGAGGGAATAATACACATTGGGACCAGTGAATGCTCCTATCTTTCCTGGCTGAAATATAACCGAAAACTGATTTCCTAAATTATTTAGATGACTCATATTCTCAGATGCCACCAGGGAAGTGAACCTTTTTATAATCTGATTTTCCATTTTTATGTAAGAAATTCCCTCCATGAATCAAGTTTGGCAGTTGATTCCTGGGGTGTGGTGTGAATGCCCACTCCCTTATGCTCCTCATGGTCCTCATGTTGCCTTGCTGACATAATCTGAATTCATGCTGATGAGGCTGGGCTCCCAGAAAGGGAGTAACCTGAAATGTGGGGCATATACCCTCCCACTACTTGCTCTTGTAGTGGCACTACTCTAGCTCCTGAGCCCCCACTGCCAGGCTTCCCATTTATAAATTATCAGTCACTCATACCATTATTAACTTTTATGCAGAAAGCATTAACTTAATAACTTAAAAGCAGGAATTATCAACGTGTTACAATATAAAAATACAAAATCTTTGTCTTATTGAAAGACCTCTGACGATCTGCCCCTCTTCTCCTGTGGCAGCTGGTTAGATCTTTTTACTTCTATCTGGTTGCCATGAAACAAGCTGCCTCCAAAGAATGCCAGTCTTTGGTTCTGCAAGCCTTGCCTGAGGAGACTTATACAGCGATCAGTGGGTGTAATACTGAGAACAAGATAGGTCGGTTAGTTTTATGTCACAGTAAGCAGTGGGCTACAGTGATCCTGCCTTTGGTGATTGAACAAACAATTCATTCCATCAATAAGTATTTATTAAGAGTGCCAAGGACTGTGCTAAGTGCTGAGGGTACAGATGAAGTAATCAAAGCTATCCACAGCTATAAGAAAAAAAAATGCTGTAACTGTCTAGTGATTGGAGAAATGCACATTTAAACAATTCTGAGGTACTATGCCAAAGACAGATGAAGTAATCAAAGCTATCCACAGCTATAAGAAAAAGATGCTGCAACTGTCTACTGATTGGAGAAATGCACATTTAAACAATTCTGAGGTACTATGCCATACCTATTAGATTGGCTAATTAGGGAAGAAAAGAAAAATGATAAATGTGGGAGGTGATGTGGAGAAAATGAGACATTAACACACTGTTGGTAGAGTTGTGACCTGATACAACCATTCTTTAGAGCAATTTAGAATTATGCCCAAAGGCCTATATAGCCATGCATACCCTTTGACCTAGTAATACCACTACTAGGTGTGTATTCCAAAACAGATTTTTTTTTAAAAAGGGAAAGGACTATATGTACGAAAACATTTATAGCAACTCTTTTCTGGTGGCAAAGAATTGGAGGTTGAGCGGATGTTCATCAATTGGGGAATGGCTGAAAAAATTGTGATATGTGACTTTGATGAAATACAATTATACTATAAGAAATGACAAGCAGGAAGCTCTCAGAAAAACCTAGAAAGACTTATAGAAAAACCTAAAGAGGAGCTGATGCAAGCGAAATGTACTGTGTACAAAGTACCAGCAAAATTGTGGGATAATCAGCTGTGAATGACTTAGCTATTCTCAGAAGAAAAAAAATTCCCTGCCCTCAAGGACCTCACAGGCTAATGGAGAAGACAACAAACAAACAAATATGTAAGCAACAAAACAGATACAGAGTAAATAAGAAATAATTAACAGAGGAAGGAATTAGATTAAAGCAAAGTTAGAAAAGACTTCTGGGGTAGCTAGGTGGCTCAGTGAATATAGCACCAGCACTGGAGTCAGGAAGACCTGAGTTCAAAGATGGCTTCAGACACTTAACACTTACCAATAGCATGACCTTGGGCAAGTCACTTAACCCCAATTGCCTTACCTTCCCCCCTCCAAAAAGAAAAAATATATATATTAAAAAAATAAGATGGGATTTTAGTTGGTATTTAAAGGCTGCCAGGAAAGACAGTAGTTGGAAATAAAAAGAGAGATGTTCCAAGCAAGGGGGGGACAGACAAGAAAAAAAAGTTGAGAGTCGATCTAGTGTTTTGTTTGTAGAATAGCCAGGAGGCTAGTGTCACTGGTCAAAGAGTACCTGGTAGGGAGTAAGGTATAAGAAGACTGGAATGGTAGGAGAGTACCTGGTTAAGAAAGGCTTTGAATAGCAAACAAAGGATTTTATATTTGATCCTGGAGGCAATTGAGAGCCATTGGAGTTTAACACATGAGGGGTGTCACATGCCAATGTCTACGGTTCTGTCACTGAGCTGTCACTACTTCTGGGTCCTTAGTTTCTATCCACTGTCTACTCTCCAAGGGTCAAGTACTACCCCCATGTCAGAGCAGAATGACTTCTACTATGAGGACCTGAGGTCTTTTGCTTTATTCTGGGACAGTTTTATTGAGAGCCTGAATACTGCTTCATTACCACTGTTGATGTGGGATTCTACTATACTATGACAAGTCTGACTACTCCCTCCAGCCCCTATACAGAAGGTTGATGCAGACCTGGGTTACTATTGCCCTCCTGTGTTTGGCAGGAGTACTGTGGGTGCTCCTGCTTCTGGGATGGGTCTTTCCTCCTATGCTGGGGGTAAGATACAAAGTCACACAAAAAGAGGCAAAGGCAGAGACTCCTCTAGGCCAGGATATGTTCTTTATTTTCCATGCGCAAGCTGGGGTTGGGGATAATGCTCCTGGAAGTCTGAGTTCTATGACCTAGAGAATTGCAATTCACAGTTCATAGTTTGGGGGTAAGAGTAGAAACCTTTTAAACTAAATGAAGCACCCCTTGTCTGTTCTCGGCCAATTAAGTGGGGGAAGACTTGGTACATTTGTCCATATCCTCAATTCTAGAAATGTCTTTAGGCCTCAGGGGAAATTTTAGCCTTGCTTTTTCAAGTCCTTCCCCAATGGTTTTGTACCAGAGATTCAAAACAAAAGCCCATGTGGCAAAATTATGTTTGGTCTCTCAAATTCCAAATTTGAAAGACAAACAAACACAACTCAAACTATTTCTTCAGCAGTTGTTAGACAATCTTAAAATTCTAAGGATCTGCTTTGGTTTACATTCTCTGCCAGCTGGTGTTCTTCATGCCACCCCTCAATGGCTAGCTTGGTCTATATACAATTATAGGAAGGAGGACAGTTAGTTCAGCTGACTTTCCAGAAAAGTCTTTCAAAACCAGTGTACAAAAATATGACCCTCTTAAAGGTGGGAGGACCCTTCTTTAAGGAGTCCCCCCCAGGCGACTGGACGAAGATGTCTATTCACAGCACATTCTATTAGAGCAAAGTCTAAGCACAACTAGCTCTTCCAAATTTGTTCTTTCACAGTAAAGAGAAAACCCTCTTTCTCCATCACCAAAAATTTAATTTCTTTAGGCTGCTTTAATGGGGCAACTAGGTGCCCTGAAGTAAAGAAGACCTGAATTCAAATCCAGCCTCAGACACTTCACTAGCTGAGTGACCCTACGCAAGTCACTTAACCCTTTTTGCCTCAGTTTCCTCATCTGTAAAAATGAGCTGGAGAATGAAATGGCAAACCGCTCCAATATCTTCACCAAGAAAAAACCAAATGAGGTCACAAAGAGTCAGATATAAGTGGAAAAACAACTAAACAAAAAGCAAAAAATAACTGGATTTTGAGCTAAATCGAGTTGTGAAGAGATCCATAGTAGAACTTGGAGGAGTCTGGAAAGCTCAGTGTAGTAAAGAGTCTAAAAAACAGCTACTTGCAACAGTTACAATGATCTTCAGAGTACACTTGTATTGTTCTTTTCTTGTTATAATAGGAGATGATGACCCTATGATGGGTAAAGCCTCTGTGAGTGAATGCTTAGAGAGACTACTTAGACTTTCTCATGAAAAGAGGAATAAGAACCTCTAGAAGAAAACCGACACTCAGAAGAGCAGAAGGACATGGACCCAGAAAGTAAAAGAAAAAATGATGATGGGAAAGTCAAAGGAAGTAAAAAAAAAGCACACAATCAAGGACAGAGGAATATTCCTTCCACATAGCTATAGTTTTTTGCTCTTTGTAGCTGTAGCATGTTCAGTGGCCACATCCCAGTAAAATCTCAGCAGATGGGCTAAACCCGGTTGAGGGTAACCAACAGGCCTCAAACCCCTTCATGAGATAAGGAGACGTTTGCCCCAGCCATGAGATTTCTCCCAGTGAAATAGGTGGATGTGAACAATTTGTTCCACTGGCCATGAAGCAGCTGAAGCAGGTAGAATGAAGCACTTAGAGCTTGGTCAGTCATTGAAAAGCCAAGGTCATCCACTGCATCCTAGGTCATCACCAGTCATCCTTAATTTTGCCTTATCACCGGACTTCAATGACACTGGAAGAGAGTGAAGCTGACAACTTTGTGCAACTCTGCCTCACTTAAATCCAATTCACAAGCAAGTAAGACCCATGATATCATTGGTCCTCCTCAAAAATAAAGGACAAACAACAATGATTTCTGTTCTCTCAATCATCTGTATTCATGGTTCTCAACCTTCCTAATGCCACGACCCTTTAATACAGTTCCTCATGTTGGGGTGACCCCCAACCATAAAATTATTTTTGTTGCTATTTCATAACTGTAATTTTGCTACTGTTATGAATCGTAATGTGAATATCTGATATGTAGGATGTATTTTCATTGTTACAAATTGAACATAAGCCACAGGTTGAGAACTGCTGATCAATAGGAATTAATATTTCTAAAAGTGGGACATGACAGAAAAGGAGGGCCACAGAGCAGGATCTACAATTCAAAAACATAGAAACTGTACAGAAGAGGGAATCTAAAATCTGACCTGAGAACATTTCCTCCCATGGAAAATATAGATGGGGCTAAATAATTTAAGGGTCATATATCAAAGAATAAAAATTTAGAATAGACATCAAGAAGAGATAAATAATGAAGAAACTAGGGGAAAGGAATCTTTTTTAGAAAAAGGCACAGAAAATGAATTTTTAAATTAACAAACAAAAGAGTCACTGCTTAATCTGGGCTTTGGAGGAGTGGTGGGGAAAGATGTTCTAGATGACAGGAACAGACCAAAGACTTGAAATCTAAAATGAGCGTGGAGAATTTTGGGAATTATGAAAAGAGTACTCTGGTTGGAGCATTATAGCAGAAAATGTTTAATGAGCATGGAGACCTAGGTTGTAGATAGCCTTAAAAATCTAGTTTAAAAATTGGGACTGTCTTCTGTTATTTCATTTGGGAGGAAGGCATTGGAGGTTGTTAAGCTGGTGAATTGGTGAAATTGTTGCTAATAAGAACTAATCTGGAAGATGGCAGTGTAGAAGCAGCAAAGTTTTGCAGCTCCCACACAGCCACCCTAAATGCCCATAAAATATGACTCTGAACAAATTTTAGGGCTCCCAAACTCACAAAAATACGGAAAACACATCTCTCACTGAAGGCAGCTTGGAAGGAGGGGCTCATCCCAGCAGTCTGGGAGCTGAGGCCAACCCAGCCCAAAACTGAAACCTCGGCTAGGCCCCAGGGTGATCGGGAGGAGCCTAGCCGCAGCATGAGTCTACTCAGGAGAGCAGATCTACAGCACCTGAAGCAATCTCCACATCTATTAAGCCAGGAAAAAGAAGGATTAGAGAAAGGTCAGTGAAAGTGAAGCTTTCAAGCTAAATATGGGGAAGGAAAAGCAGTTTGGCTGATCTGCCCCCAGGGCAAGGAAGCAGTGGGGGAAGGGCAGGATCTGCTACAACTGGCAACTGCTCCACTGGGCTGCTTCAGAGCTCCTGGCCTGCCAATTGCAGGGGGGCTGAGATGATCCATCAGAGCCAAGGGCTCTTGAAGTGAGCGGCCTGAATCTGGATCATGGTCTTGGGTGGTAGTCCAGGGGTGTCCTTTCAGCAAGCCAAATGGTGGGGGCTGGAGCACCCCCCTAATAGCTCTGGCAGCTGTGAAAACCCCAGCTATTTGGGACAGAGCTTTCCCCCCTGGAAGCAGAGATTCACAGACCTAAAAAAATCAGCCAATTAAATGACTGGGCAACATGAGGAAAAGGAAGAAAAATAAGAACTTCAATAAAACTCTAGAATCCTTTTCTGTGGACAAAAAGGGTCAAAGCATGGAACGGGAGGAAGAGAGCCAAGAACTCAGAACTCCCACACCAAATGCTTCCAAGACAATTGAAGAATGTCTAGAAGCTATACATCAACTGAAAAAGGACTTTGAAAACCAAATAAGAGAAGTGGAGGAAAAATTGGGAAGAGAAATGAGAATGATGCAAGAAAATCATGAAAAGAGAGTCAACAACCTGACTGAAGAAAACAACACTTTAAAGAACAGATTAACTCAAATGG
>CM053601.1:35093977-35104840 GCA_028646575.1 Pseudocheirus occidentalis | reverse complement strand
TATCATCTCTATCTATCTATCATCTATCTATCTATCTATCATCTATAGCTATCCATGTCTCTCTTTCTCTCTCTATCCATCCATCCATCCATCCATCTGTCTGTGTCTGTCTGTCTATGTGTCTATCTCTCTGTATATATGCATATATGTATGTGTGTATATGCATATATAGATATATAGAGAGATAAGATTATTTAAATAGTGGGTTTTGACCTCTAGGTTTCCTCCCATCACTGAGATTCTGAGATATGGAAGCTATGATCAGTGGTGAGATGAGATAAAATCAGATGGCATAAAATGCATGATACTATACCATGTTTACACATTTGCTAGCTAATATTGAAGTTCAATTATATTATCTGACTACAACAGATAATGTTGTAATAGATACAACTACAATTAATTTTTTTTATAAGTTACACAATTTATTGATGACAGATGAAGCTCAAATTAGGATAAAAATCTGTCAGGAAATAATCCATAAAGTGCATAAATCATATATAGACTCGTGTAAAAAAGTAGTGGGAGATAAAGACAGTATTAAAAAAAAAAAGGCCAGATTGTGGATGAATGGCCTTGGATGACAAGATCATAAATTTCAACTTTATCCATAGATGATGGAGAGCCACTGAGGGTTTATGGGAAAGGAGTCATTTATGCTATGTTTTGTTTTAGAAAGATGTGCTAATTTCTCTAACTCATCCATACACATAGCACATAGACACATGCATTTAAGAATCATATTCTCTTCTCTCAAAAATGATCACAATTGAGTGGAAAATATCAGAGAAGGAAGATAAGGCAGAAAGAAGGTTAACTATTTACTCAGTCCTAACCTTCGTGATGGTCAAGAACCTCTAGCAACTGAAAGAGAAAATAATTATTCAAGAAAAGGATGCCTCATTTTAAGTGTGAAATCATTCTTTACAAAATCTTTAGTGATTCTAATTGTGTTCACTGGGACATCCTCTGCAATTGTGGAAGCTCTGAAGCCCTGTTGTCCCAGCTCAGCCTCACCACTCGAGCAAGCTGAGATACAGAGAGATTAGGAATCTCTAAGCTGTTGTTGATGTGGTTGGATTCAGTCCCCCTTATCTCAAAGCCATGTTTCACAGCACAAAACAAAGGCATCCAACCATTTGGACTTTTTCATCAACTGCTAGACTCCTATAGAGAGCACGTAGAAATGATTTTTTAAAATTAGGAATGGTTGTGAGCCAAGTAAGTTTTGTTTTTGTGCGTGCCTGAGTTTTGTTCTGTTTTGTTGTAAGGTCACTTTCCTTGTTGAATTAAACAAGCCATTTCTGTAAAGCTGATTATAGAAAAGCAGCAGGTCCAGTATGGTATCCTAGAAGGGGCAGTGGCCTGAGGACCAGGGGCCAAGTGAAAGAATAGAAAGAGTGACAGTCAACAAATGTCAGAGGAGCTGGGTTTCAGCCCAGTTAGGCAACTCACTACCTGTGCAACCGTGGGCCAATCACTGATAATCTCTGTACCTCAGTCTCTTCCTCTGTACAATGTGAGTGTTTAAAACAGATGATCTAATTATCATCCCACATTTAAAATACTAAGAGATGAACTAGCCTCCTGTGACTATTGCAGCTAAAATTGTACTAGTTTGTGGGCAGTTCCTTTGTGTGAGATTACTGGCCTACTCTTCCATGAGACAACCCAATATAGTGTGTTGAATGAGCTATTGTAACCTTCCTTTGAAATATTTTTATATAGGCCAGTTAAAAGAATTCCTCTGACCTTTCTAGTCTCTACCAAGTGGTCTAAGTCACCAAGAATCCCTGGCTTCAATGCCCAGTCCCATTTTTCACCACAGCAATGGGATGACAATATTTGCCTCCAAGGTATTCCAAACCATTTCTGCAAGAAAATACAGAATGTATTCAGGGGCTATGTCAAGATACTTGGTACACTTTTCTTTTGACACAATCTCATGATCTCCAAGACAAAAGATGATTTTAAATGGGTGCACTACATATACATATATGTGTGTATGCACATATATGTATAAATATATATGTATGTATGTATACATAGGTATATGTATATTTTTTTCACTTAGGACATGTCATTTCATTGATATAAGGGAGTTCTCCAGGGAAAGTAGCCTCTTTCCCAATACAGATCAGTACCTATCTGAAATGTCTACTCTTGGACCATTTCCCAGAGGCACTGAGAGCATAAGTTACTTGCAAGAATCATACAGGCAGCTTGAGTCCAAGACAGGACTCAAATCCTAGTCCTGCTGACTCAGAGGCTAGGTTTTAATCCATTCCTCCATGTTGCCTTGTAACATAAGGGAAAGATAAGATTGTGAATAAAACATGCTAGGGAAGGAAAGGTATCATTCTGAGCATCTCTGGGTCAACTGTAAGCAGATGGAATTTTGATTTTGTTGGAACAGGTTGTAGCTTCAAGTCAAGGAAAGAATGCAATGGTAGGTAGAATATTATGAAGACTTTATACCACAGGGGATACAAAAGAGAAATAAATTAATCCCAAAGGGAAAGTTGGGAGGAAATGATGATTGCTGAGACTTTCCAGCTTACCAACAATCAGGCAGGCAAGCAGGTACACAAACCCCCAGATAGACAGACCTCCCTCCATTACCACCACACACACACACACACACACACACACACACACACACACACACACACCAATTTTCAGGAAGGTTTACAATTATCCTTTATGTTTTTAATATCACCTTCATCTCCCAATATAATCTTCTACCCTCTCCCATCTAGAAAGTCATGATTTTTTAAACAAATGGGAGAAAAACAGATCAATGAAATTCATCAACAAATGAATTAAATATATGCAATATACCACTCAACCCAACCTCCCCATTTCAAAAAGGGAGGAGAAGAGTAATAAGAAACCATTCCTATATAAACAAAACTCAATGGCAAGGATTCCCAATTTGCTGACTTCATGGTGGTTTCCTATACATGTGGAACCCCGCACTGAAATTTGCAATTCCTAGTTGGTGAATGCCCAAACGTGAAAGATTTTTTTTTCTTTTGTACTAGCGATACAGAGAGTTATGCTTTGGGGAATTCCCCAAGGGAACACACACATGTTCACTCTCATTCACTTATAAACTGTACCTATCACCAAAAAGGGACTTATTATTGGGCAGAAAAATCTGACAGAGTTTCCTTTGAGGACTCACTCCCTGTTTACTTACAGGCTTTTAAATCCTAACTGAAGTATTCACAGACAACAGTTCAACATATGAAATAGCAAGGCTTATGACATTGATGTTTGCTTTCAGCTCTGAGCAGAAAAGAAAAACACATTTCACACAAGCCAAAAAAACTAAAAGAAAAAGTTTTAGAAATGTAAAGTAAAGACACATGGGAGGAAAAAAAGGAGAGTTAATGGGAACCAAAATAGATTTTACCTTCGAGCTTAATCCTTTCTCCTAGGAACCCAGAAATCAAAATGATTCTCCAAGTCTTCCTTCTCAGTGTCTGCTTAGAGCTATCATTATAATCAGTCAACAAGCATTTATTCAGTGCTTATTATGTGCCTAGTTCTGTGCTAAGCTCTGAGGATACACACACACACACACACACACACACACACACACGTGAAAAACAGCACCTTCCCTCAAGGAGTTCATATTGCAATGGAGTTTTGGCAAAAAAAATACAGGTTGCTATTATCATTCATTTCAAGGTCTGATCACACCTCTTTGTAGAAATATCTGTTTTGTTCTGGAGGTGCTAATGAGCCTTACATCTCTCCAGAGTTTTTTTTTTTATTTTATGTGTGCTCCATGCTTAATTAATGTTTAGTTACCATTAAGTAACTATAATATAATGGAATTTTTTAAAATTTTAGTTTAAAAAAACACTGTTTAAACCCTTTTATGCAGGTGCTCAATTTTTTCTAGCATTTATAATCATAAATAATAATGTGTGTCCTGACATTTTTAAGAATTGTTAAGTAATTATTATTCATTATTAAGTAAATGATGTTGATTAAGTATATCCCTTCTCCACTTTTGAAGCAACTTTGATCTCATTAGTAGTTTGTACTTTCCCTGATACAGATAACAACTCCATCCATATCATCCTTGTTTTGAATTCGATGTTATTCTTTTGCAGCCAAGAGAGAGTGATTGCGATAAGTCCCATATGTGAAGAGGGGTTCGTGTATGGAAGGGGGCTTATTGCTGTGTGTGACTTGAAAGGAGTCAGAATAGACATCTCTGGCCTCTTCTTCCTGCATCTTTCTCCAAGGAAGACTTTCATTCCTGTCCAGAAGAAATGCAGGAGGTTGGGTCCAGAGGAAACTACTCTGTTTTCCTCAGAGAGAGGGGATATTTGGCTAGAAGTATATCTATCTGCTCCCTTAACTATTGATCATCTTTGGAATATGACAGAGTTCCATCTAACTTCCTATTGCTTTGTCATTTGGGGTGAAAGGTGAACTTCAAGCTCTGTGTCCAAGGCTTGACTCCTTTCCCACCAAATATCAGTTTCACAATGAACACATATAATCAATAGTAAAGAAGGCCATTTAACAAAATCTTAGCAAAACAGACACTAGTGAAGGAACACATAAGAGAATATATACCAGACAAAAGATTGTGAAGGATCTCTTCCACTGAGAGTGAGATAACTCAGCTCAATCACAAGAGGACGTCTTGGATTTCACCACTGGGGAAATTCCCCAAAGTCTCAACAGTAGCAGGTGAGGAATAAGGACATGATGGAGACTGTTTGCTCCTCTCATATCTTCCAGGAGTCTTCTCCTTCAGCCACCAGATATGGGGTTAGCCTCTTCCATCTTTTCTCAGCAAGCTGGAAGCAACTAGGTGCTGAAAGGAGATTCAAAGCTTGAAAAGTCCCAAAGTGGACTGACTTTGAAGAATCCCAAAGAGAGACTCCAGATTGAAAAGGTGCCAAAAGGAACAGACTCTGAAGAGCCCTGAAGGGAAACTTAAAGGGAACTCTTAAGGGTTGAGCCAAAATGGCAGAGAAAAGTCAGGGGCTCACCTAAGTTCTCCCCCAAACCACTCCAACCAACATTAAATAATGCCTCAAAACAAATTCTCTAGTGGCAGATCCCAAAAATAATGGGGTGAAATAATTTTCCAGCCCAAGATGATTTAGAGAGTCTGTGGGAAAGATCTGTTGCATCAGAAGAAAGTGGAGCTCAGTCTACTGCAAGCTGCACCCCAGCAAACCAACAGTAGCTTTGGATGAGAGTGAATCAGCGGTGTTTCTAGCAGTTTCCAAATTGCTCAGCCTACAGAAGGTAAGGGTTTCATACAACTGCTCAGAAGGAAATTATAGAATTTCCTTTGCTTTCCCTAGGGATAAGACTCTGTTTCATTACCCATGCTTGGATCTGAATCTCATTCTTGGGACACAGTCCCATGGCAAAGAGGAGCACTAGCATAGTAGAACTTGCTGCAGCAAGACCACGGTCACAGTTCCAGGATGTAGAATAGTCCAGACCACAGCACAGTTCAGGAGACTTAGTAAACACACCTCTCTCTACTTCATACCACCTTGGAATAATTGAAAACTTACAGGTCCTCAGAATTACCTCTGAAAATAGCTGCACAAAAATCTGAAACCTTGGGATAGTTCCCTTTCCACTCTGGAAACATAACTTGACTTTAGCATAGAGTTAAAAGTCAAGAAATAGGCTGGTAAAAATGAGCAAACAACAGAAAAACATCCTGACAATAAAAAGTGACAGGGAAGATCAAAACACAAACTCAGAAGACTACAACAGAGTCAAAATTGCTACATTCAAAGCCTCAAAAAAGAGATAAGAATTGGTCTCAGGCCACAGAAGAGCTCAAAAAAAGGATTTTAAAAATCAAGTAAGAGGGGCGGCCAGATTGCTCAGTGAATAGAGCACTGGCCCCAAAGTCAGGAGGACCTGAGCTCAAATCTGACCTTGGACACTTAACAATTAGTGGCCATGTGACCTTGGGCAAGTCACTTAACTCCAATTGTCCCTCAAAAAAAAAAAAAGCAAAAAGCAAGTGAGAGGTAGAGAAAAAATGGGGAAAAGAATGAGAGTAATGCAAGAAAATTATGAAAAAAAGAGTCAACAGCTTGGTAAAGGAGGCACAAAAAATACTGAAGAGAATATCTTAGAAAACAAAATAGGCCAAATGATAAAAGAGGTGCAAAAATCTAATGAAGAGAAAAATGCCATGGAAAGCAGAATTGGCCTAATAGAAAAAGATTTACAAAAGAAGAACTTTAAAAAGCAGAATTAGTTAAATGGAAAAAAATAGAGGTACAGAAATTCACCAAAGAATAGAAGTTAAAAACTAGAATTAACCAAATGAAAAAGGAGGAAAAAAGCTCACTGAAAAAATAATTCCTTAAAAATTAGACTTGGGCAGTGGCTAGGTGGTGCAGTGAATAGAAGTCAGGACTTGAGTTCAAATCCAGCCTCAGACACTTAACACAAAAACTAGCCAGGTGACCTTGGGCAAGTCACTTAAACCCAATTGCCTTCCAAAAGAAAACAAAGCAGAACAAAACAAAAAAATTATACTTGGGCAACTAGGAGCTAATAACTTAATGAGACATCAAGAAACAATAAAGCAAAATCAAAATAATGAAAAAAGAAGAAAATATGAAATGTCTTACTAGGAAAACAACTGACCTGCAACCTTACTCTCATTGAATTTGGCTTAAGGAGGGAACAACATACACACTAAATTGGGTATTGTACCCTACAGGAAATAGGGACAAAGGGGGTAAGAAGGGGATGATAGATGGGAGGAAAGATGGGGGGGTGAGGTAGTTAGAAGCACACATTTTTTTAAATGGACAGGGTTGGGGGCAGCTAGGTGGTGCAGTGAATAGAGCACCACCAGCCCTGGAGTCAGGAGGATCTGACTTCAAATTCAGCCTCAGTCACTTGATACACTTACTAGCCATGTGACCTTGGGCAAGTCACTTAATCCCAATTGCCCTCCAAAAAGCAAAAAAAAAAAAGTGGACACGGTCAAAGTAGAAAATAGAACAGGTCAGGGACAGGATAGGATGGAGAGAAATATTGTCCATCTTTCACAATACATCCACTATGGAAATGTTTTGCATAACTACATATGTACAACCTATATTGAATTGCTTATCTTCCCAGTAAGCATGGGTGATGAGGGAAGATGGGAAAGAGTCTGGAATTCAAAGTTTTAAAATCAAATGTTTAAAAAATTATTATTATTATTATCATTATTATTATTATTTTACCTACAACTGGGAAATAAGATATACAGGCACTGGAGCATGGAGATCATTCTTCTCTACTGGAAAGTTGGAGGGGGTTTGAGGGAAGATATAGGAGAGACCTGATTGGGGGAGGGAGTACTCAGTGGGATCGCTGTTTTGGGGTAGTAGGTAGGGGAAAAGATGAGGAGAAAATTTGTAACTCAAAATCTCGTGGGAATGAATGATGTAAACTAAAAAATTCAACAAAATAAAATAAAATAAAATGAGCAAGAGAAGGGGGGAAAGGAAAAGAAAAACAACCGACCTGGAAAATAAACAATGGGGAGATCATTTTAAGAATTATTGGACTACCTGAAAGGCATGATGAGAGGGGGGGGGAGAAAGATGGAGAGATGGAGAAAGAGAGAGAGATAAAGAGAGACAGAGAGAGAGAGAGAGAGAGAGAGAGAGAGAGAGAGAAAGAGAGAGAGACAGAGACAGAGAGAGACAGAGACAGAGACAGAGACAGAGACAGAGAGAGAGAACTTAGACATCATCTTTCAAGAAATTGTCAAGGAAAGCTGCCCTGAGATTCTAGAACCAAAGGATAAAATTGAAATCAAAGAAACCACTGATCACCTCCTGAAAGAGATCCCAAAATGAAAACTCACAAGAATATTATAACCCAAATTCCAGAACTCCTAGGTCAAGGAGATAATATTGCAAACAGCCAGAAAGAAGTGATTCAAATATAGAGGAACCACTGTCAGGATAACACTAGATTTAAAAGCTTCTACCTTAAGGGATCAGAGGAATGGAACATGATATTCCAGAGGACAAAAGACCTAGGATTGCAACCAAAAATCACCTACCCAGCAAAACTGAGTATAATTCTTTAGCTAGAGGGATGGAAATTCAATGAAACAGGGGACTTTTTAAGCATTTCTGCTGAAAAAAACAGAGCTGAATAGAAAATTTGACTTTCAAATGTGTCTCAAGAGAAGCATAAAAAGATGAACAGGAAAGAGAAATCATAAGAGATTCAATGAGATTAAATTGTTTACATTCTGTCATGGGAATGCCTAAGAACTTCCTCAGTATTAGGACAGTTAGGAATGTAGATAGAAGGCACAGATGCAAGTTGAATATGATGAGATAATTATCTAAAAATATAAAATTAAGGGATGAAAAAGAGGAATATCCTGGAAGAAAATGAAAGGGAGAGGTAGAATGTGGTAAATTTTCTGATATGAATGAGGTAAGAAAGAGCTTTTGCACTCATTGGAGAGGAAAATGGGGGAGATTTAGGGGTGAGGGGAGTATATGAACCTTGCTCTCATCAGAATTAAATCAAAGAAGAGAGAAGATACATACTCAGTTGGGTATAGAAATGTCTTATCCTGCAGGTAGGAAAGGGGGGAGGAACTGATAGAAGGGAGGGCAGATTAGAAGAAGGAAAAGTCAGAAACAAAACACTTTTGAGAATGAACAGGGTGAAAAGAGAGAGAGAGCAGGATAAAAAAGGGAAATGGTATGGAGGGAAACAAATAGTATTCATAATTGAAAAAAAATTACAGCAAGTTTTTCTGATACAAACATAATTTCTCAAATATGTGGAGAAGGTTTCAAATTTATAGAAGTAAGAGTCATTCCTCAACTGATAAATGATCAAAGGATCTGAATAAGCAGTTTTCAGATTAAGTAATCAAAGCTATCTATAGTCACATGACAAAAATGGTCTAAATCACTATTGATTAGAGAAATGAAAATTAAAACAACTCTGAGCTACCATCCCATACCTGTGAGATTGGCTAATATTACAGAAAAGGAAAATGAAAAATGTTGAAGTGGATGTGGTAAAAATTGTGATACAAATGTACTGTTAGTAAAGTGGTATACTGATTTGACCATTCTGTAGAGCAATTAGTGACTATACTCAAATGGTGATAAAATCATGCATATCCTTTAACCAGGTAATACCATTACTGAATCTGTATTCACAAAAAGATTTTTAAAAAGTAAAATAAGCTATATGTACAAAACTCCTTAGAGTAGCTCTTAGTGGTGGCAAAGAATTAGAAATTTAGGGATGCCTATCAATTGGGTAATGGCTGAACAAGTTGCTGTTTATGATTATGATGGAATACTACTTTTCTATGAGAAACAATGAGCAGGATGTTTTCAGAAAACCTTGGAAAGATTTACATGAATTGATGCAAAGTGAATGAGCAGAACCAGGAGAACATTGTATACAATAACATTAATATTGTACTATGATCAACTGTGAATGACTTAGCTGTTCTCAGCAATACAATGATCCAAGGTGATTCTGAAAAACTTTTAATAAAAAATGCTATTTCCAGAGAAAGAACCGATAGAGTCTGAATACAAACTGAAGCATACCTTTTCTTTACTTTATTTTGCTTAGGTTTTGTCTGTGTTTTCTTTCACAACATAGCTAACATGGAAATATATTTTGCATGACTATACACATATAATCTATATCAAACTCCTTGCCTTCGGGGGGGGTGAGGGAAGGAGAGAAAGGGGGAGAAAAAATTATAGAGCTCAAAAAATTTTTAAATGAATGTTAAAAGTTGTTTTTACAAACAATTGGAGGTAAATAAAATATTGAAGTAATTAATTAATTAAAAATAAAGGGACTGACAAAGATTAGAGAGGTCCATCCTCTCTCTCCCCTTGCCAACTCTGCCCAGACCCTCACAAAGGACAGAGCATTCATCTATACCAATAAGGAGAGTGTCTCAGGCCAATTGGCCTTGGAACAGGTGTTACACTTTTAACCAATGAAAATCAGCTTTTTTTTATTCCCACCACCCCACAACCCCAAGTTGAGAAAGAAAAACAAAACTTTTATAAACATGTAGAACAAAGCAAATAAATATCCACAAATTCTGCATCCCCCTGCAAAATGTCTCACTTTTCACTTGAGTCCATCCAAAAGCCATGTTTCATTGTATGTCCTCTGAAATAATAGTTGGTTAATGGATTGGCCAGAGTTCTAATGTCATTTGATTATTGCAAATGTACCTCCATTTTGCATTACAATGACTTGTAAATTATTTATCAATTGTGCTTTTCAGGAAAATCTCTGAGATTGAAAGTTGTAACATACCTGCATTGTGCATCAGCACAGGAAGTATCCTGACTGGCAATTTCCTTCCCCGATGAAATCACAGGTCAAGACCAAAAAACAAATTCTCCCAACATCATGAAGTTCCATAATTTGTAGCCATGTAACATCATTAAGAGAAAAAAATGATAAAGACTTGGTAGGCTTTTGTTGCAAAGAGCTAAGCACTATGGGATGAATCTGCCATCTGTTGTCACTGACTTCTTTCAGTTGCATCCAGCTCTTCAGGATCTCTTTTTGGGGTTTTCTCGGAAAAGATGCTGGAATGGTTTGTGATTTTCTTCTCCAGCTTATTTCACAAATGAGGAACTGAGAGAGTATAATAGCAATCAGTTTATCAGATACTTAGCACTTTGTAACTTAGGGCTAAGTATGGAAGGTATAAACCCTGTCCATTGTTGAGAAGGCATGAACTCCCCTGTTGATGTGGAAGAAGGCTATTGGCTGAGACAGGAGGCCAGTGCTGTATATAAAGAAGAATTCTAGAGACAGAGAGACAGA
>CM053601.1:35073833-35093477 GCA_028646575.1 Pseudocheirus occidentalis | reverse complement strand
ACATTAGGTACAAAAGACACAGCAGTCAACGACTACAGTAACATACTGTTTTATAAGCCCAAAGATCCCAGGAGCTGGGTTAAGAATTTACTATTTGACAAAAAATACTGGGAAAATTGGAATATAGTATGGCAGAAACTGGGCATAGACCATTATCTAATGCCATACACCAAAGTCAAGTCTAAATGGGTGCATGATCTACGTATAAAGGCTGATACTGTAAATAATCTGGGGAAGCAAGGAGTAGTTTACCTGTCAGATTTATGGAGTAGGGAAGACCTTATGACCAAAGAAGCATTGGAGAGCATTATAAAATCCAAAATGGATAATCTTGATTACATTAAATTGAAAAGTTTCTGTACAAACAAAGCCAGTATAGCCAAAATTAAGAGGAAAGTGGGAAATTGGGAAAGAATATTTACAACCAGTGTCTCTGAAAAAGGCCTCATTTCTAAAATATTTAGGGAATTAAGTAAAATGTATAAGAATACAAGTCATTCCCCAATTGTTAAATGGGCAAAGGATATGAACAGATAATTTTCAGAGGTAGAAATTAAAGATATCTTTAAGCATATGGAAAAATGCTGTAAATCACTATTGATTCAAGAAATGCAAATGGCTAAGATGACAAAACAGGAAAATGACAAGTGCTGGAGAGGATGTGGAAAAATTGGAACTCTAATGCATTGTTGGTGGAGCTGTGAACTGATACAACCGTTCTGGAGGGCAATCTGGAAATATGCCCAAAGGGCTCTAAATAATTGTATACCCTTTGACCCAGTAATACCACTTTTGTGGTTTTATCCCAAAGAGATCATAGAAGTAGGAAAAGGACCTATATATGCAAAAATATTTATTTCAGCTCTCTTTGTGGTGGCAAAAAACTGGAAACTTAGGGGATGCCCATCAATTGGGGAATGACTGAACAAGTTATGGCATATGAATGTAATGGAATACTATTGTGCTATAAGAAATGGGAAGGAGATGAACTTCATAATTACCTGGAGAGGCTTATATGAATTGATGTTAAGTGAGAAGAGCAGAACCAGGAATAATTTGTACACAGTCACAGATACATCATATGTGTGATGACCAACTTTGATAAACTGGACTCTTCTCAGCAACACAGTTAAAAGCCAGCTCTACAAGTCTCAGAATGGAAGGAGATATCTACACTCAGAGAAAGATCTAGAAAGACTAGAGTTTAAATGGAGACTGAAGCAACACATGCTATTGTTCTTTTCCATGTTTGGTTTTGTTTCTTTTGTTTCTTTCTTTTCCCCATTGTTCACTCCATTGGTTACAATGATTCTATACAACCAGACTATTGTACAATGTGAAAGTGTTTGCGGATCCTATACATGATTGTATGCCACAATAGTGGGCGAAAGAAAGGAGGGGAGAAAATTTGAAACTCAAGGGATTATGGAACTGAATCTTGTAAACTAAAAGTAAACAAACATGTCAATAAATTAAAAAAAAAAGAAAGTGTGATGTGACCAACGTCTGGGCAAAGGAAAGAGAAGAGGGGCAAGGGAGCAGAACCTGATAGCATCAAACATAGAGCATCAGGGCTGATTGAGGTCTTGTCCCACAGTCTACTTCTTTGTAAAGAGGAGATATGCAACAAAGAGAGAAAAGTATGAGAGAATAGGATGGATAGAAACACAAAATTAATTATTATAACTGCTTGTGTAAATGAGATGAATTCACCCATAAAATGGAAGAGTATAGCAGAATGGATTAGAAAGCAGAAGCTAATATATATGCTGCTTATAAGAAATGGCCTTAAAACATAACGACTAATATCACATCAAAATAAGGTGTTGAAGCAAAATCTATTATGTTTTAGCTAAATTAAGGAAAGTAGAAGTAGCAATCATAATCTCAGACAAGACAGCAACAAAACAAAATTTAATTAAAAGAAATAAAAATGGAAACTCCAATTTGTTGAAAGGTACTATAGATATAGTTATAATTTAGACACTTGCCTATTTACCCTGAATGATATGATTTGCAAATATTTAAAGGAAAAGCTAAACAACTTACAAAGAGAAGTAGATAGTAAGCCATAAGAATTTGATGTACTATAATAGTACTCCAATGTAACCTGTTCAGAACTATATAAATCTAAAAAAATAAACAAAAATTAAATTTAGAAAAGTTGGATATAATAGTTCTCTATTATTGAATAGGAATAGAAGAAGTTTGCAAGTTTCAGCTGTACAAAATTTGATCATCTTTGTAAAAATTAATTATGCATTTGGGCATAAAAACCTCACAAAATTGTAAAAGTATGTAGAGATATTAAACACATCCTTTACTGACCACAATGCAATAACATTAAATTAATTAACAATTGTGATTATAAAATTAAAAAAAAATTGACAACAAATGAAAAAGAAATAAAGGAAATTATTAAAAACTATTTTTATCCAAATGCATAGAATTGAAAGCAACAATTTAAATGAAATAGGTGAATATTTATATTAGTATCAAATACCTGGAAAAGTAAAATTAAATGATGGTTTTAGATGAGATAACCTTTGTCAGCCCTTCCAGCTTTATATCTGGAACTTTACTATCTAGTCCAACCCTTTTAATTTTATACATCAGGAAAATGAGACTAAGTGAAATTTAAGTTGTAAGGCTCAAATAAGATATTTGTAAAGTGTTTTCTGGATCTTCAGGCACTAGATAAATACTAGCTATGGTGCTGCTGCTTCTGTTGAATGTTATTGTTATAACTAATTATTGTTCTGTAACCACTTAGGAAGCTGCTTTCTCTTATTGCAATTTCAGCAATATAAGATAATGCAGTTTTCCTAGAGTTTTTCCAAAAGAGTAAAAAGACAAATGTGATGTAGTAGACAGAGACCTGTCCTTTTAAGTCAGGAGGTCTGGGGTTCAAATCCCATATTGACTATGTGATCCTGGGCAGTCCCTTAGTGCTGTAGATATCTCTCCAAAACAATAAGTTGCAGAGAAGGTGCTGATCTGAGCTGTCAGAGAGTGCTTCTTTACCTGGAGTTCCCTAAATGGATGAAATCACAAGTACAGTCTTTATATCTAATTTCAGAAGAGGTACTCATGGCAAAATTTCATGAATAGGGAGACTCTGAGAATTTATGACCATTTTGAAAAGCATTTGGCAAAAGTTTACCTCTGCATGATCCTTGTTGGGGGACAGAGAGAGAAAGAGGCTTGTTTAACATTCTAAGGGCTTGAATGAGATTATTCAAAGAATGTTTACAAACACTCTTGTTGTTCAGTTATTTTTCAGTCATGTTCAACTCTTTGTGACCCCATTTGGGGTTTTCTTGACACAGACACAGGAATGGTTTTCCATTTCCTTCTCCAGCCCATTTTACAGATGAGGAAACTGAGACAAACAGGCTAAAATGATTTGCCCAGGGTCATGTAACTTATAAGTGTCTGAGGCCAGATTTGAGTTCAGAAAGATTAATCTTCCTGACTTCAGGCTTAGTACACTATACACTGTATTGTCTAGCTGCCCAAACACTCAAGAACCAACTATTTCTCATAGTTTTGCTTCAAATATTCACACATAAACCTTGGTTACTAATTAAAGCAATTGCTCTAAATGAATCTATGAGGCAGAGGGAGCTCCTTGTTGGGAACTCTCTGCACTGTGAAATTACTGGTCCACTGGGAAATAATTTTATTTTATTTGTTATTAAATTATATATGTTATAGTTACATATCATATAATATATATTATAATTATATACATTATATATAAAATTATATATAAATGATATATATCTACCTGTGTCTATACACATATATAATTATATATTATTAAAGTGTTTAAATTTTAAATATTTGAAAAATATTTCTTTAAGGTTTACATATATTATCTCATTTAATACTAATATTTACCTTTTTAGGTAGCCCATGTAATTGTTACTATCCCTTTGTTATAGATGAAAAAAAGTCTGGGAGACTAAGAGAGGTTAAGTGACTTGCCCAAAGTCACAGAGATGAAGCCAAGCCTGAACCATCTGACTCCAAATCCAGTTGTATTTCTGCTGGCTGTAATACATGAAAAATATTCAAAGGAATTGGAAATGTTTAGCTTGGAAAGGAATAGACAAAGAGGAAATGTGGTAACTGTGTTCAGACACTTGATAGGTGTCATGGAAGAGGAGTAAGCTTGTTTTCTCTTTCTCCCAAAGGCAGAGTGAAGATCAATGAGTAGAAATTAGAAGATATAGGGTTTGAGACCTGCACCAGAAATTCAAATACAACTATCAGATAATTATTTTCTTTTAATGTAGATGGAGGTATTCAAGCTTAGGCTAGATCAATTTCTTAATGTGGGGTCCTGAATTTTTTTCTTAAATATTTTAATAACTATTTCCATATAATTGGTTTCCTCTATAATCTTATGTATTTTATTTGATGAATTTAATATTATAATAATTATCCCAAATAATTAATAATAATTATCTTGAAAATAATCATGTTGCTTCTATCCTCCTTCCTCTAAGTGGTCAGAGGAATCTTCCTTGCAAGAAAAATGCCCAGGACAGCTATGTTCATTTCTTCATTACTCTACACATTTTTTCTCTACCATGCCTTTCATAAAGGAAGATCATTTCACGCTTGCAGTCCCTTCCTCTGACTGGTCAGTTCTTCCCAGAAGCCCCATTTTGTGGAAAGTGTCAAGGCCAACCATGCTCCCTCCTCCATTCTGCTCTGGTATTCTCTCCCTCTCCACCCGCCCCCCCCCCCAACTCCAGCTGCCTTTTGTGTATTTTGTCAATAATAATAAAAATAATAAGAATAATCAATAATAACTGCTATTTATATAGTACCTACTGTTTTCCAGGCACTGTGGTAAGTGCTTTACAATGAGGTTAGAGAATATATTTCTTTTTTGTTTTTTTATTAGTATTCACAGTGTTTAGTAAGTACCTAATAAATAAATGCTTTTGACTTCTAGATTTGAGAAGGGGTCTATAGGTTTTTACCAGATTGCCAAAGGGGTTCATGATACATAAAAACCTAAGAATCCTTGGTCTATTATATAAACTGATGCTGAATGAGGAGAGCAGAACCAGGAGAACTTTGTACACAACTACAGACACATCGTATCTGTTACAACTAACTTTGATAGATTGGGTTCCTTTCTGAAAAGCAAGGTTATAAGACAACTCCAAAAGACCCATGATGGAAAGGCATATCCACATCCAGAGAAACAACTACAGAATCAGAAAGCAGATTGAAACAAACTACTTGTTCCCTCTCTTTTTTGTTTTGTTTTGTTTTATTCCTTCTTTCTCATTGTTCATTCCATTGGTTATATTTCTTCTTTACAACCTGATTAATGTTTACTGTGAAGGTATTTGTAGATCCTATATTTGACTGCATGACACCATGGGGGTGGGGAGGAGAGGGAGGGGGAGAAAATTTGGAACTCAAGGGATTATGGAATTGAATGTTGTCAACTAAAAGTAAATAAATAAATTTAAAAAAAAAGAAAAAATATCCTTGGTCTCTAGATGATCATCTGTCAGGAATGCTTGAGAGGAAATTTCTGAACTGAGAGGGAAGTTGTATTACAAGAACTTTGCCAACTTTAAGATACCATGATTCTCTAATGAAGTCGTACTGTATAGACCCACAGTCTAACTATATAGTACCTTATCTTCCAGCTTTCCTTAACTTTAAGAATGTGACCATTTCTTTAAAAAATGTACTTCTGGATTCAAGATGAACTGTATTTGTTAGGTTGAACTGTTGGACTGATATTCATATACTTTTGGACTCTACACTCTCTTTAAATCTTAATGTGGCATGTGCATAATTGGCTAACTGTAGGGGCTTTGGTTCATTGGGTAGATTTAAGTCCTCTGAGAGCAATTTGACTTTCAAGTATGTCAGAAGTTTGAGGGTATTTCCAAAATGTTTTTCATTCCTAAAGAAAAATAAAAAAAATCACTCCACAGCATTTTCCTTTTGTGTTTCTCACTTTCTCAATTTGTAATAAATCCTGGGGGAACCTTAATCTTGAAATATGTTTTCGAAGCAACATATTTTCTCCCCATCACACAGGAACACCAGCTGGTTATGACCCGGTCATTCACTCAGTATAACTCTGTGGAAAAAAATGTCTCACCCATCTGAAGGCTGGCAAGTGATCCAAGAGTTTGCCCTTTTATTAGATTTTTTTCTTATTTGGTGAGTGAAGAAGATGGGGTTGTTCTCTTGGCCATTTGCCCAACTCTATAGAAACCATGTTTAAGAATACTTCTCAAATTATAAACTTTTTTTGCTCAGAAAAGGCAGCTTCTCAAGGGACTCAAGAAATACTTTTCAGGGATGATGTGCTTTTCTTGTATTTGGCTGTTCACCTGTGACTCTCGAGGCAAACTAGAATCCCAGAGTATTTTTATTCTATACTTACCAGGCATCTGAGGGTCCATAAACCTGATGCCACCTTTAACTTAAGGCTTTACTTTCTTCTTACTTTATAAATACTGTTTAAATTCAATCTCTCTTGTTTATTGAACCAAATCCTTCCACTATGGCAATTATAGCCTGGTAATAAATTGGGTACATAGGAAAGAGAACTGATTATTTCAGACCTCTCCTTCTCCTCATCACCACCTCCTGGCTTCCTTGGCTTCCTTGGCTTCATCCAAGGTTCAGCTAAAGCCTCACCTTCTCTAAGAAGTTTTTACTATTTTCTTTTTATGCTATTCAAATAAATATATTTGAATATAAGCAATCCTTCCATTAACATGTTGAAAATACGTTCATAATGCGGGTGATACATCTCATAAAGAATTGAACAGGCACTCAAGATATTGCACTGTTTGTGTGTGTGAGTTCCAAAGTCTGTTCAAGATACAATTCAAACATTTGTGTTGTAGTCTATACATTCATAGATTAAATAGCAAGGTTCCTCCTGCTGTCACAACTTTGACTAAACCCCTCAATCAATGCATCCGATAGGATGCTCCACTTCAAAGACATGAATGGTTTATTTGATTTAGGCTTAATGAATTAAAAAAGAAAAAAATTAAATAATCTGCATGACTCACTCAATAAGACTTTTTTTTAGCAGGCAATAAAAATGAAGTTAATGCATTTACTTTCATTTCTGACCATCACATGATAAATTTCTAAAACTAACTTTGCTTAACCAGTTTGTTTAACCACCTGAAAAGCAGATTTTCTTTGCAAAGATGCAAAATTAAAAAAAAAATCAGAGCACTTTTTTTTACAAGTGTAAATTTCCCTGATTTGAACTTTCTTAGGTTTGTCAAATGGCATGCATTTTTCCTTACAACTTATCCTCACAACTTGGCTTAGAAAAGAGTTTCTCTGCCTCCTTCAGTTATTGTTTTTTTTACCGTTGTCCTAGAAAACTTTATATGTGCTGAAACTTTGTCAAACAAGAATATAATTTTTTACTTTGATCTTAACACATACACATAAATGTAGATAATATAAAATATAGATAAAGATTATGATTTTTAAATGGACAGAGAATGGGTGACCAGCATTAACTTATGAATTATCTTCTCAATAACCAATAATTGCTTTCTTCAAGTAGTTATCCTAGCCACTGTATACAAATACCTATTAGAGAATGGGAACAGAAAATGATCACGAAAAATTAGCTTGTATATTTTACTTCCCTTTCTTGTTATTTAAAGATATTCCAATGAAAATGGAATCTTTGTTCCTTTGTAGTTTATATGTTCTTGTATCTCTTTATGTGCCTTCCCTCTCTGGTTATGTCTAATGTATTCTCTAAGAATCTTGTTTGTGTATAGTGGTTTGTATGCTGTCTCCTGCTTTAGATTGTGAGCTCCTTGAGGTCATGCGATACCCTTTGCTTTTCTTTGTATCTCCAGCACTTTGTGCAGTGCTTGGCATAATAGTAGATACTTTTAGTAAATGCTTGTTGACTCGACAACTCATCTAAATGTTAATTACTGTAACATGAGATCCAAGATTTAGAACTGAAAAGAACTTAAGAGATCATTTAACCAAGTCAATAAGTATTTATTAAGCACCTGCTGTTGGCCAAATTTCTTTTTAAAATGAAAAAAACTGAGACCCCAGATGGTTACGTGACTTGCTTATCAACATAATTCCTTCTATGTAACTGGATAATTATCAGAAAATCAAAAGTTGTTCAAATTTTGTTGGAATGTGCAGCAGTTTTTATTGGTTTTATTGTTATTGTTTGCCAAGAAGATGCTCACAAAATTCAGGGTGGACCCCTCTTCTACTCGTCCAGGGAGATACAGATGGGAGTTTCACAGAGTAAGTAGATTAGGATAAGTTGATATCTACAAGACTAAATTGTGTACATACACGGATGAGATCATGGACCTATTAGAGTGTTGTCACTTTGGAGTAGATACACTGTATTATGGTCCAGTCTGATTAAACAATGTGCACTTTTGTTGTTATTTATTAACAGAGCCTTCACTCTCCCAATCATTTTTTCATTCTTGAGGAATACTTTCTTGCACGTACCAGGAAACATTACAAAGTGTTTGTCTTTGTGCACCATCCCACTAGCTACTGTTTTCTTTCTTCATATATCCCTTCCCAATTGTGTGTGTGTACACGTACATGCATGTCCCCAATATCAATTAAATATACCAGTCCTGTGGATAAGTGTTGGTAAGCAAAATGAGAGAATTGAAGGAAGAGTTGTGAAGACAGTGCCTTAGAGCCTTGGGAAGAGGTCATTTGAATCATCTGTCTATTGAAACACCTAATTTATGAACAGAGAATAACTTAGAAAATAAGACACTGGAAATTAGTAAATGTATCTGAAGTGTGATAGCCAGCCTCATTGTCAGGCAGACTTGAGTTCAAATACTGCCTATGACGCATCCTGGCTATGTGACCCTAAGGAATTTACTTAGATTTTCTGGTAACACTTTACAATTGTTAAGTTATAGACCAGTTGGTATAGACAATTTTCTCACTTGGAGTTTTCTCATACTAATGAAATCACAAGTCAGTAACAAAAGAAAAATAGCATATATTTAGGTATTTTATTATGTTGCTTGAATTTCCTTTTTTTTCTCTTTCATTTTACCACCTGTACCTTATATATTTATACCGACGGCCTATTGCTCCACAATTAGACTCAAGAGGAAGCTTTAAGCTCTATTTTTACAAGGGGTCAGTACCTGCAGTTGTTAATATGGGAAGGTGTTTTGGCCTTAAATATCACCAGTACATTTGTCTATGGCTAGTCAATACTGTGAATTCAATTGTCTCTTTTTCTTCTCTTGGAAAGATCCTCCATTTGAGATTATGAGAGATAAGCCTATATGTCCTTTATTGACTTTTTTCCACCAAAATGCCATGTTAAGAATTTAATATGTTATTTCCTGGCTCTCAGGCATATGGAATTGAAATGGATTTTTCAAACTCAGGAAAGATGAAAAGAGGGGAGCTAATGGGGGTGATGGATTCCTTGTTCTTGGTGGGGGAGAGGGATGGAATTCAGTTTAGGCTCCTCTTTCATGCTGAGACTCTTCACAGAGATGCCAGTGGCATCAGTGGAGAATGTTAGATCATCTGTTTCTAACCATAGCCTAATACATCTTTCTCATGACCCTACAGAACTTTAATAAGGATTCAGAAATGTATTAGTGACTATTTTTTTTAAAGATTAAAGCAAATGAAATACCACATAGTGATCAATTTAAAGAAAGCTACATGTGAATAATTGAAAAGGTAATTAATCTTTTCTGGGAATATATCGATGTTTATTAAGCAACCACCATATGCTGGGCATTATGCCCACTATGAAATTTGGAACACAAAATGGTGAAATTATCAATAAGCCTCATTCTGGCTGCTTCTTTCAACATGTAATTTATTTAGGTTTGGGTGACAAATTTTGCTCAATATCAATCAGTACATCAATCAATTAATATGAATTTGTGAAGTACCTGTTAAGTGTTAGGTACTGGGAAAATAAATTAAAAAAACAATTAAATAATCCCTCTCTCAAGAAGCTTCTCATTCTAAGAGCTTAGAGAGGTCTTCTCTTCCTAACTAACTCACCAGTTTCCGTTTTGCTGAGGCAGGGCCCATGTAGTCTATATCTTTGTGCCTTCATTCATAGTGCATAATATATCGTCTAGCTCTCACTTTTACTCTGTCTATGACTGGAAGTAAATCATTTAATCTTTCAAACTTTCAAGGAGGAGATTGGGCTTAATACATTCTAAGGTCCATTTTAGCTTGAAATTGATGACCTCTTTTGTTGATGATGATGACATGATTTTTAATTAGTTCTTTAAAAAAAAGCACCATTTCTCATATACAACCTGGGTCAAATCTCTTATGCTCTATGGTGTTTGATTTCCTGAGCTTAAAAAGGAGATGGTTACATTGGGTGACTTTTGAAATCTCTTGATTCTATGATTCAACATCCCCACAAGTTTTGTTCCTTCCCTTCCCTTAAGGTCCAAACTCTTCATTAAGCTTTCCCCAATCCCCAAACTGAAAGAGATTTTTTCTTGCCTCAAATTTCTTCCATTACTTTGCACTTCTCTGTTTCCTCTATCACATTCTACTGTCTTTTTTAAAGACAAAATCACAATTTATTTCATGGAACAAAATGAGCATTTCCATAACACAATACAATGAAAAAGATGATTGCACATTAAACTGCAAATCTACCATGTACAACTTGTTTTTCCCTCCAAATATACAACAAAATAATTGTGTAAATTTATTTTTTCTTCCCTTCCCCCCTTCCCCTGCTTGCTCTGTATTTTTTTTTCTTTACATCCCATTTTTATAATATAATTGCTCCATTTTACCTTTTTAAATCAATTTTGTTTTTTAAATTGACCCTGTCATATGAAACTCAACCCCAACCTTTTATTTCAAAATACCTTGGTAATGATGGCAGTTTTAAGAATATTGATAACATTTTCATATATACGTACACACACATGCACATACATATGCATATATACATGCATACATACATATATTTAATAAGTAGTTTGACTTAATGAGTATCTTACAATTCATCTTTGATATTTTCTTTGTATTTCTTCTGTATTTTTATATTGAATTTTCCATTTGTTCTGGTCTTTTCATCACAAATACCTGAAAGTCTTTTAGGCCATCCCAAATGTCCATTTTTTTTTACTCAGGATTATACTCAACTTTGCTGGGTAAATTATTCTTGGACACAAGCCCAGTTCTTTTGTTCTTTGAAATATAATGTTCCAAGACCTATTTGATATCTTTTTGGACCTATCTTATACTCAACTTATTAGATGCATGGGGAATCTCTGCCTTAAATCTCTGTCTTATTTTATCTTTGTCTCCAGTGACTGGTGCAGTGCTTCTCTGAGAGTGGCCATTAAGGGATGAGCATGGAGTTGAATTAAACCACATGGTTAAATTAAATTAAATTAATTAAACCACATTAAACAACTTTGAATGGGGTACTACAGTCAAAGTTTCTCTTTTATTTGTTTTTGCTAGTCAGTGAGGGAAAAAATGGATCATAGGACAGAGAATAAAATTAGAAAAAATATGCAATAGTTAGCAGGCAATTATAGGTACAAGACTGGAAGTATAATTCTCATATTAGAATGTAAACCTGTTTTAAGGCAGAGATTTTTGTGTTTTTATTTCCCATGGTCAGCATGGTACATGACACATACATAGTAAATACTTAATAGCTTCTTCTCTCCTTTATTCCTTCCTTCCTTCCTTCATTCCTTCCATTCTTTCATCCTTCCTTCCTTTTATTCCTCCTTTCCATGCTTATACAAGGATGGTTAATATGGAGAATATATAGAGCTATCCTTAAAGACAGCAAGATCTGTATTCAAGTCCTACCTTTTATCTATACTGACTATGCCACTCTGTGCAAATCACCACTTCTCAGTGCTCTGGGCAACTCTTTCTCAAAGTGGCATCCCTCCTCAAAAAGGTGCCACTCAAACAAGGGCCCAGGATGCCCCACTTGTATTGTTGCTTACACACTATAATATAATTGACATACATTGGCATTGTCCTGAGCAAGTTGTCCAAGCTTGTGGCAACAGAGTCCTGACTGTCATTCTGGAAACAGTCTCACTGTGTTTGAGTATGGAATTTCTCATTTCACAGAGGAGTGAATCTGAGTCAATCAGCCTTTATATTTGACACTCCTCTGGCCTTCTGGGACATGTCTTATCCCCCACATCTGCCTGTGCACACTCAACTTTCAACTCTAAGAATTCTTTTAGTCTGCACTGATATTTCCTGAAATAAAGTGTTTGAAAAAAATATTAAGATTAGTGTGTTATAAAGAAATGTTAGGACCACCAAGTTAAAGATTTAAAACCATAAAGGCCCATCCTTTGATACATGACCAGCCTTCCCTCCATGCATTATCCACCATGTTTTCCCTATTTATGGATTCAGTTATTTCTCTCATAAGTTAGTTAATATCTTGGCTACCAGAACATGTAAAATGAGGTGGTTGGACCAGATTATCCCTATTTCATGTAAGAAATTCATGTAAACAAACACAAGAATGGGTTGTTTTCACTTCTGGGAACTGGTTTAAGAAAGATGTAATAAGCTGGAGAGTGACGAGAGGTAGATGATCAGTATGGCAAATAACCTTGGATTAATGGTACATGAGAGTCAGATCTTGAGAAACTTAGGTCTTGGGATGACTCAAGATGGAGCATGCGAGTTATTCTGAAGTATTTAAAGGACTGTTATGGAGAAGACATAAGATTAGACTTAGTATGGCCCCAGAGGGCAAACCCATGAGCTATGGTTGGATGCTGCAAAAAAAACGTTACTTTGTGGTCCAATGTCAGAAAAAAAATTCTTAACAGTGAGATCTGTTCAAAAGTGGATTTATCTGCCTAGAGAAGACCTCCTTAGAGGTCCTCAAACAGAGATTAGTTGGATAGATATTAGAATGGGGATTCCTTTTAGGTATGCATTGGACTAGATGGCTGCCAAAGTTTCATCCAAATCTTGAACTCAAGGATTCTGGGATTTAGAGTGGAGATGGCATTAAGTAGTGCAGGATGTTGGAAGGTGGAAGCTAAGAGTCCTGTTGAAAACCTTCTGTTGGGCATTTCTACATTTCAGAATATTTTCAACTCAAGTAATTAAATATTGCCTTTCAATTCCTCCTGGAAGTTCATTTGGAAATAGAATCCTTCTTTGCTTCCCTCCCTGAGTTGCTGTGTGATTAGGGGTGTGTGCTGTTTTAACAGCTGCAAAGTCTCACCTCAGGGCTGTTTTGATTACATCCTTGCCTGGAGCTTGAAAAGTAGCTTAGGATCTGTAGTATGGGAAGCTCTATCTGAATAAGGCTAATGAGATGAGAATGTCTCAAGCCTGGGATTTCCTACACAGTAGCAGATTCTCCCGGTATTGGCTTTTTCTTCTGTCTCCTTTCAGAATAAATAAGTGTTTAAAAAACCCAAAGCAACTAATGCATCAAAAGCACCAAGAATAGATGCCAGGATGTAGAAGATGAAAGGTGAATACTACATAATCATTCATTTCACAAAATCTTAGTGTCTATTATGTGCTTAATTCTGGGACTAAGCAAAGACAAAAAAAATGGTCCTTACCATCAAAGAAGATTATATTCTATGAGAGGGACATAAAAGGAAGGGGACAACGTCCACAGGAAATGAATATTCAAAGAATTTCTGCGTAGGTGCACTAGGACTTGGAGAAATCTAGAGAGGCTTCCTACAGGAGCTAGAACTTGACCTGAGATTTGAAGGATGGTAAGGGTTTCAGAAGAAAGATGGTAGGAAGGAATCCATTGCAGACATATGGAACAATCCATGCAGAGAAACTAAAGGTACATGGGATAGGATAACTAGGTATCAGGAACAGACCCATGTCTCATTCTCTGTAGGAGGAAATACAAATATGACATTCACCTGATGGTTTATCTTCAATTTTTTCCATTTCTATTTATGTTACATCAAGTAACTCATAGAAACCAAACTGTGTATCTTGTCCATACACAAGATTGTTTCCTGTTATCTTTTCCTTCCCAATCACTCTTTCATTGACCAATAGCCATGAGCTGCACATCTGCACAAGAACATCGATCATGGCAGCTAGGATGGAGTGTATAAAATGCCAAAATGACCTTCCTGAGTTCAAAACTGGCCTCAGATACTTATTAGCAGTATGACTCTGGATGACTTATTTAATCCTATTTGCCTCAGTTTCCTCATTTGTAAAATGAGCTGGAGAAGGAAATGGCAAATCACTTCAGTATCTATGCCAAGAAAACCCCAAATAGGATCACTGACAGTCAGACATCATTGAAAAATAAATGAACAGGAAAAATAAGGAAGGACAAAGTTAACTCATTTGGAGGGAGCAGAGAAAAGAGTTGAGAACATTGAAGTGCCTAATGTGGTCTTCGCTTTATACACACATATGTACACATTATGTATGTGTGTATGCATGTATCTATCTATGTATATACATACTTATCTAGCTAGCTAACTAGCCAGCTATTTTCTCCTATCACTATTTTCTCTAACTCAGTTTCATTCTTCAATCAATGGTATCAAGGGCTCACATTTTAGAAAATTCTGAGAGGAGGGGTATATTCAGTGAATTGACTTTAAAAATAATACTTTTTATAGCACTTTGTATAGTTATATATAAGTATATAAATTACAAACCAATTAAAAATGTGATAAATCATTTCCCAAAACTTTTTGGTGAGGTTTATAGTGAACATATTGGACTCAGTCTGAGATTACTAACAATCTCTTTATTGTTAACCATAAAAGTTTTTCCTCAGCCATCACCCTTCTTGCCCTCTCTACAGATTCTGACACTATTGCCTCTCTCCTTTTCTAAGATCCCCTCTCTTCTTGGCTTTCAGGGCACTACTCTCTCATGGTTCTATTAATTATCTGATGGCTATCTCCTTTGCTCAGCCATTATCAAAGTCCCACCCTCCTAACCATTACTGTCACTACGGTTCATCTTGGACCCCTTTCTTTTCTCTCAACACACTTTCTCTTTTTGAGAGTATATCAGCTCCCACAGATTTAATGGGAATCTCTATCCTAATGCCTCCCAAATCTACACATATTTTTATATCTATCTCCATCTACTCACTGCCAGCTAGATAAATCCATTGGATAAACCACTGGCATCTCAAGTCCAACATACTTGAAATGAAACTTATTATTCTACCCACCTCTTTTTCTCCCACAACCTTCCCTCTTCCACATTTCCTTATTTCAATCAGAGATACCATCATCCTTCTAGTCATTCAGGTTCACAACTCCAGTGTCTTCCTTGACTCTTCACTTATTTTCACTCTGTTCCTACCTATCTGACTCATTACCAGGTCTTTTATGTTATACTTCCACAGAATCTTCTTTTTCTCTACTCACCCAGCTACCACCCTACTTTTGGGTTATTATGATAGGAAATCTTTTATTTTTATCATGTCTTCCTGCTCCTCTCTGCAATCCATCCTTCACGCAGCTGCCAAAACAATTTTCCTAAAGCATAAGAATGACCATAGGCATGCAGAGAGTGTCTAATGATGAGTGTGATCATCCCCACCCTTCCTATAGAAGTTTCAGTATTCTTCTATGGCCTCTAGGACAAAATATAAACACTTATTTGACACATAAAGACCTTAAAAATCTGGCTTCAAACAAATCAGTCAATCAGCAAACATTTTATTAAGCACTTCCTGTATACCAGGCATTGCATTATGTTCTAGTGAAAGTAGACTACTTGCTATGTCTGGTATACATTTCATTTCCTCCCTCCATGCCTGTGCATGGATTAAACCCCACAGTAAGAATGGTCCCCCCACCACTTCCACCTTTTGGAATCCTTAGCTCCCTTCAAGTCTGACTTAAATGAATTGAATCCTCATTTGAAGTTTAGAGTTAAGGGAATTTTATAGGGTCATTGAGCCAGAAAGTATCAGAACTATTTAAGACATCAACCCAAGACTTCTGACAATCCCACGGCTAGTTTAATATGTTTTAATACTTCATCATATCTTTGAAATGAACAAAATCTTTGTTGCAATGGCCCAAGTGTTATCCTGACTACAATTTTTAGTCACATCATTTGATATATGTTGTGAAATGATGTTTCCCTGCTTCTGTATTTTCTGCACAATTCCCGTAAGGGAAGTCTCCAGTGTAGAAAGTCCCCAGTGCAGACAGTACCTAGTGATTGATATAACCAAAATCTGTGGTCAGCACATTCTGGTAAGGGTTCTGAGCCATGCCATAAAAAAACGACTGAAGTGAAAAACATGTTCAGTCAAGTAATCTTTCTCATAGAAGATATCCCCATTTCTTACTTCATAAGTTATGTCTTTTTTTTCTTTGCTCCCTCTAGGCTGTGCATTATACCACACATATCTATAAACACACACATATATTCACTCATACACACATATGGAAGACTGTAAAATGCTTATTTCTACCTATCATCTTTTTCTGTGAAGGAGGAAAGAATCTTCTTTCATAGGTCCAAGTCTTTCTGTATTTCTCTAAATCAACCAACTCATCATTTCCTACACTGCAGCAGTATTCCAACTCAATCACATCCTCTCTGACAGATTGTCTATGAAAGTTTTTCCTCAGTTTTCTACATTTCTTCTATTCTTGGCTACATAGGTTTTATTTATAGAACATTTTAATTTAAAATTATTAAAATTATCCTTTTTACACTTCATCTATACTTTCCTTTGTAACATAGTTTAAGGTCTGATACTGCTGAATTTACATCCTTTGTATCTTTTTTTTTCTTGGTTTCTTTGAAGTTCTTGGCCTTTTGCTCTTCCAAATGAACTTTGTTATTTTTTTTCTAACTCAGCAAAATAATTTTTTAATAATTTAATTGGGATGACATTGAATAAATAGATTAGATGGGTAAAATTGTTATTAAAAATCATATTGTGTTTGCCTAGCCATGAATAATGAATAGTATTTTAATTATTTTAGATCTGAGTTTATTTGTATAAAATGTACTTTATGTTTATATTTCTATAGTTCCTGTGTCTGTTTTGGCATGTATACATAGGTATTTTGTACTGTCTATGTGTTTTAAATAGTATAAATATTGAAAAATATTGCTGACAGTGTAGATTTTATGTTTTTCAATTTTGATTTTCTCTATTTTTACTTTAACTAAGATCATAATTAATATTCTTGCTTTTTACATACTAAATTCTACTTTGCCCTTTATTTCATCTTTGTATGTATCTCTCATTTTTATATAGTTTTCCAAAAGCAACATATTATTCCATTCAAATTTTTAACCTGATACCCCTTTCTATTTTATGGGTAAATTTGTCCCATTCACATTCTAAGCTATTATTACTTGTTGTATAATTTCCTCCTTTCTACTTTTCCTCTCTATCCTTCTCACCCTCTACTTACCCTATTCCTCCTAACTCTTCTGCTTTACTTCTACCCATTATCTTGTTCTCCTTTTCCTTAACCTACCCACCCCCTTCTGATGGTCTTTCCATTGTCCTCTTCCCCGTCCCCATCTTATCCCTTTGCTTTCTTATTTCTTTCTGAATTTAGAAGACTTTTATAGATGTACATACATATACACACATACATGCCTGTATCTTTGCCAAGAAAACCCCAAATGTGTCATGAAGAATCAGAAATGACTAAAATGACCAAATGATAATGGATCAGTGGCAGCTGTGGCAGTTTCCACATTTATCAAGCCAGGAGAAATAAGGACTAAGAGAAAGGTCAGTGGAATTCAGCTAAATTTGGGGGAGAAAAGGGGTCCGGCTGAACTGCCCCCAGGGCAAGGAAGCAATGGAAGTGGCAGCCACCTCCACCCGGTTTCTTCAGAGCTCCTGGCCTGCAAACTGCAGGGGGGTCAAGCAATTGTTCAGAGGCCAAGTGCTCTTGTGTTGAGTGGCCTGGATCCAGATTGTGGTCTTGGGTGTTGGTCCTAGGGTGTGTTTTCAGTGAGCCAAAGCTGGTGGGGGTGGCAACAGCCCTCTAATAACTCTGGCAGCTGTGAAAACCCCAGCAATTTGGGACAGAGTATTCCCCTCTGGAAGCAGAGTTCCACACAGCCAAAAACACAAATTATTTACTGGCATCATGAGTAGGAAAAGGAAGCAAAGTAAGAACAGTAACCATGCCCTAGAATCCTTTTTTGGGAACAAAAAGGATCAAAGCATGGAATGGGAAGAAGACAACACAGTCAGAACTCACACACCAAATGCTTCTAAGAAACACGGAAATTTCCTAGAAGCCATAGATCGGCATAAAAACAACTTTGAAAACCAAATAAGAGCAGTGGAGGAAAAATTGGGAAGAGAAATTAGAATGATGCAAGAAAGAGTCAACAACTTGACTGAAGAGAATAACACCTTAAAAACAGATGAACTCAAATGGCAAAAGAAGCCAAAAAGCCAATGAGGAGAAGAATGACTTAAAAGTAGAATTTTCCAGATGGAAAAAGAATCTCAAAAACATTCTGAAGGGAATAATTCCTTCAGAATTAGAGTGCAGCAAGTGAAAGCAAATGACTGTATGAGAAATCAAGACACTATTAAACAGATGCAAACAAATGAAAAAATAGAAGGCAATGTGAAATATATTCTTGAAAAAAACCACTGACCTGGAAAATAGATCCAGAAGAGACAATTTAAAAATTATTGGACTACCTGAAAGCCATGATAAAAAAAAACTTCAAAAACATCCTTCAAAAAATTCTCAAGTAACATTCCCTGATATTTTAGAATCAGAGGGCAAAATAGAACTTGAAAGAACTCACCCATCACCTCTTGAAAAAGATCCCCAAAAGAAAACTCCTAGAAATGTTATAACCAGATTCTGGTGTCCCCAGATCAAGGAGAAAATATTACAGGCTGCCAAGAGGAAGCAATTTGAATACTGTGGAAACACAATTATAATAACCCAGGATCTGTTAGCTTCCACATTGAGGGATCAAAGGGCCTGGAATATGATATTCTGTAGATCAAGGGAACTACGATTAAAACAAAGAATCACCAATCCAGCAAAACTGAGTATAATGTTCCAGGGGAAAATATGGTCATTCAGTGAGGTAGAGGACTTTCAAGCATTCTTGATGAAAAAACCAGAACTGAACAGAAAATTTGCCATTCAAACACAAGAAGCATAAGAAGGTAAACATTGTAAAGAAATCATAAGGAACGTATCAAAGTTGAACTATTTACATGCCAACATGGAAAAACAATAATAGTGACTTATGAATCTTTTCTTAGTATGAAGGATAGGTGAAGAGAATGCAAATGTATAAATATGTATACCTAGTTATATGTCTATATAGGAGGGTATATATGTGTTTGAATACATATCTGAGCATGGGTATATATGTGTACATAGAGGGTTCAGGATCAATGAATTAGGAAGAGATGATACTTCGAAAGGTGAAATTTTGAAGTGGGAGAGGACTTGAATAAGAGGAAATAGGGAGAGACAAAATGGGGTTAATCATCCCATAAAAAAGAGGCAAGGGATAACTGTTACAACTTTACTTTCATTTACTCTCATTGCATTTGGCTTAGGGAAGGAAAGACATAAACTCTAAACTGAGTATCTTGCCACA
>CM053601.1:35029959-35073333 GCA_028646575.1 Pseudocheirus occidentalis | reverse complement strand
ATAAAACAGTACGTTACTGTAGTCGTTGACTGCTGTGTCTTTTGTACCTAATGTATTTCATTGATTCACTACTCTGTTCCTTAGCCAGTACCAGGCAGTTTTGAGGACTGCTGCTTTATAATAGAGATTAAAATCTGGTATGGCTAGGCCACTTTCCCTAACATTTCTTTTCATTAATTGCCTTGATATTATGGACTTTTTGTTCTTCCAAATGAATTTTGTCACTATTTTTTCTAGTTCTATAAAGTAATATTTTGGTAGATTGATTCGAATGGCACTAAATATGTAATTTAATTTAAGTAGAATTGTCATTTTTATTATATTAGCTCTACCCAGCCATGAGCAATTGATGTTTTTCCAATTAGTAAGATCTGATTTTATTTGTGTGAAAGTTGTTTTGTAGTTGTGTTCATAAAGGTACTGGGTTTGTTTTGGCAAATAGATTCGCAAATATTTTATGATGTCTACAGTAACTTTAAATGGGGTTTCTCTTACTATCTCTTACTGTTGAACTTCATTGGAAATACATAGGAATGCTGAAGTTTTATGTAAGTTTATTTTATATCCTGAAACTTTACTAAATTTATTTATTGTCTCAAGAAGGATTTTATTTAATTCTCTAGGATTCTCCAAGTATATCATCATGTCATCTGCAAAGAGTGATAGCTTAGTCTCTTCTTGGCCTAATTTGATTCCTTTGATTTCTTTTTCTTCTCTAATTGCTACTGCTAACATTTCTAGTACCAGAATGAATAAGAGGGGTGATAGTGGACATCCTTGTTTCACTCCCTGATCTTATTGGAAATGCTTCTAGTTTATCTCTGTTGCATATAATACTTGCTGATGGCTCTAAGTAGATGCTACCTATTATCCTAAGAAAAACTCCATTTATTCCTATACTTTCTAGTGTTTTTAATAGGAATGGATGTTTGCTTTTAAGCCCTTCTTCATCACCACCCCCTCTGAGTTTAAGGTTTTTGATTATGATTAATCCCTCCCTGTTTCCTCCTGTTTATCTCTTAAGTTGAATGTGTTTCAAACTCTGTAGATGTGGTACACCCCCCTTTGACCACTTCAGGTGAAGGTCAGGTTCAAGTTATGTCTACTCTCCTCACCCTTTCTCCACATAGATTTCTACTTGTACATTCAGTTCTGTGAAATAATTAGTTCTTCTAAACTTCCTCTCCTTTCATTATACAGTGTAAAAATTTCTCTCTTCCTTTTCTTTTCTTTTTCTTTTAAGATAAAAAAACATAAAACCATTTTCAGACCTTCTGTATTATTCGGCTCCTTCTATGACCCTTGATAACATTAGGTTCTGAGGGGTCATTTGTATCATTACCTCCACCTCATTAGAATGTCTGATCAAAGGCATGCTCTGCTCACTGCTCTCCTGCATTTTCCAGGTTCCAGACTGGTTTGTGTCTAGGCAACAAGGCTGTAGCCTTGCCCAAGGGTAGAACTCCAGTAGAAAATTTCTGACCACAGCTATGATCAACTAGCTAGAAGGTTCTGCAGATTCAGGGAGACAGTGTTGCCCAATTCCTATTCCCAGGAAATGACTCTTTAGTCCTGCTCCAGGTGCAGATAAACAATATTACTCCTTCTGGCCAACCCTAGTTTGAGCCTGGGGACTGAGTCTGGGATTCCCTCTCTGGAGCAAAAGCCCTGTCATTTTACATTTGAGAAAACTGAAACCCAAAAGTGTTAAGTGACTTACCCCAGGTTACACAGGTAGTTAGCCATAAACATTGGATTTGAACTTAGTCCTTTGACTCCAAACCCTGTGTTCTTTTTATCACATCAGATAACACTTAAGATTTTTCCAGCACTAAATATTATGCTGTTTTACCCTGTAACATTCTAGCTGCTAAAAACAATGTCACAGGGGAGAATGTTGTTTTATTTAACAAATATTTATGAATCATCTATTATGCTAGGTATTAAATATAGGAACTTTTATTGTTGTATGTGTATGTATAGCAACTTTCGTGTTGGTATGTGTGTATGTATATATACACATATGCACACACATACATGTGCAGGTATGTGTGTGCATAAATATATGTGTGTATACACATATGTGTATGTGTGTGTATATGTGTGCATATCCTATGATTTCATGATATAGGAAGTTCCTGGTGAGGAACTTTTCCAACCAATAAAGGTTAGCACCTGTATTGTAATGTATTGTATGATAGTGTTGTCTAGGGAAGTGAGAGATGAACAGACTTTCCCAGGGACATATAAGCAGCATGGGTCAGAGTTGAAACTTGAACTTCCCCAATCCAAGACTCACTTTCTATCCACAATGCCATGCTATAAATGTGTTTCCATCATCGTCATCACCATCACCATCGCCATCACCACCATCATCATCATCATTGCTACCATCATTGTTGCTGTAGTCATCTCAACTTTCAGGTGTGACATTATGAGGATAGAAGGAGGACCCCTTGGAAGTGGGAGAAGGAGACAAAACAATTGTCCACAGATAAGTTAAATGCAAGGTAAAAGACAAAGTGTGCAAAGGAGAAATCAAACAAATCTGAAAAGAATATAGACTTAAAACATACTTTTGACCATTCTAATCTCTGCCCTATTGTTTTAAGGATATAATATATAAGGATTTAATAAGGATGTAATATTTAAGGATATAATATAATTTAATGTAATATATTATAAGAATATAACATAAATATAATAAGGATATAATGTAATTTCTTCAAGTTAACATTTAGAATTTGTCACTATTTGGAATTAACCTACCTTTCAACACTTATTTCGTATTACTGCTCTTTATATACTCTACATTCCAACCATCTGACCTACTTGCTAGTCTACTAATATCACAACGAACAGATTAAATGTCCCATTCCATTCCTTATGCTCCAGTCTATGCTCTTTTCACCTCTACATCTTGGAATCCTTAACCTCACTCACTTCTTCCCAGAGTATTTCTCTCCCTCCAGGGACCTAAAGAGAATCTGGGACTGCATCTCTTCTCTCTCAGACCTAGTATCCAGAAGCCCAGGATCCCTCTTTTTCCAAATTTCACCAACTCTACCCTTTATGCAAGTGTGGCACATTGAGTAATCAGTCCCTACCACAGATGACATAAAATATATACGAATGAATACAAGGTAATTCAGGGTAAGAGAAAGCACTAATGTGTATAAATGTTTATGAGTATTTTGACAATTACTAATTTTTTAAAAAGCCTAGAAGAGGAAGTGATTATCATCTAATGATATTTTCAGGTCATATTTTGAATGAATAATGAGGTTAATAAAAACCATTAATAAAAACACTGATAAAATGCTTTAACTATAGATAGTCATAGACACTAGAATGAACTTCTTAAATTAGGGAAGAGGCAAGACGGGTGGAAGTTTTTTAAACAGGAAAGAGTCATTTTCTTTTTTTAAATTAACAATAGTCAATAGGTCAGGTAGGTAGTAAAGCCTCTGGGAAATTGAGTAAACATTCCATCCAGAGGATCACAAAAGCACATTATTTCCAGAAGTTTATGGGGTTAATTCAAAGCATAGAAAGAGGCAATTTGAAATAATTAAAAACTTGACAATCAATAATATTGTGAATTATCCTCAAAGGAAAGATTCTCCTATTTAGATTCTAGACTTTTACAGTAATTCTGATCTATATCTTACCACTGGACTCAGATAACTCAGAGGAGAAAGTGAGGCTGGTGACTTTGTACAATCCTCCCTCACTTAAATCCAATTCACTTACATGAAACAACGTCACCTCCCTGATGTCAGTCATCTTCAAGAATGAAATGCAAACAACAAGGCTTTTTAGAAAGATAATCTGCAGTGAGAAGGAGTGTTTGGGGACTTCCTCCATGGCATATGATGGATTCAACCACTTGAGACTAGTTAGTGCCTTTGTCTATTATTCTATATTTACAAAAGTGACCATTTGACAATTTCCTCTCTGGGCTTCAATTTCCTCATTTATAAAATGAAGGGGTTGAACTGGTTGATCTCCAGCTCTAAAAATTCCATGTCTGAGAGCTTCATTTCCTGAGGAAAACTATCTACAAAATGAGATAATGTATGTGAAAATACTTTGAAAGGTCAAAGCATTGTATAAATCACAATAGTATTGGGTACACTCTCCAGACTTGAAGAGCCCAGTACACTTTAGGAAGTTAGATATGCTTCTCTCTAATGACCCACATAATCCCATGACTTGAGTGACGTTTCCATAAAGATAACTCTCTATCTCCTTATCTAGCCTCAGTCCCTCTCCTGAATTCCTGTCTTATACTTTCAAGCTTCTTAAAGGTACATTCATTTCAGGTAGGAGATGGAAATAAGGTCCTAAATGGGAGAGACTTTAGGACAGATGGAGTGGGAAGTCAAGACTGGGAGAAGCTCATAAGGAATGGGAATCCTGTGGAAAGGGAACTCACTATCCAGTTAACTTCCTAAGAGCTGTTTGTTGTTCAGTCGTGTTCAACTCTTCATGATCCCATTTGGAGTTTTCTTGACAAAGGTACTGGAATAATTTGATATTTCCTTCTTCTGCTCATTTTACATATGAGGAAACTGAGGCAAACAAGGTTAAGTGACTTGCCCATGGTCACCCACCTAGTAAAGTATCTGAGGACAGATTTGAGCTTAGGAAGATAAGTCTTCTTGACTCTAAACCTGGTATTTTTATCTCTTCTACCACCTAACTGCCCTGTTTTAAAAGCTAATGAGAGGTTAACATGAGATTATTCATGTAAAGCATGTTTTAAATAATTATAGAAATGCCAGTTATTACTGTTATCATAATCATCATCATCATCATCATCATTGGAATTTTGTAATATTGAACACTCTGTAAAATGTATAGCAATTGAAAAATAGAGCCTTGGAAAATGTTAAACATAGATTTTCATTGGCATTATATGTATTGTTATCTTACAACATGTACACCAAAAGAAACTCATTTAGGAAGAACTTTGAAAGAACACCTAAAACTATCACTTCCAGGAGTGATTGTTGAAAACTAAAAAGAAATCATTCATTTTTAAAAAGAGGTAAAAAAAAATCTATCACTTTCAGGGTCTTCTTCAGTGATGGATTATTTTAAAAATCAACACGTTGGTAAAACCCATGAGATTTCACTACATTTCAGAAAAGAATGGGACCCTCATTGACATCTTTCAACCACATCTCTTTCATAAAATTTGATTCCATATTTTCTTCCCCAGTGACAGGGTGAGCAACCGCTCCTGCCTAACTTGATTGGCGTGATCTTCTCCATGCTATATGCATGCTTATAAAGTAGCTGACAAAAGAGAATCTGGAGATAATAACTTTAGTATTTTCACACCTACATTTTATCTCCCAGAAAAAAAAGCTAAAATGAAACTTCCTGTCTTGGAAAACAAAGTGTTTCGATGGAAAATCCTGTAGGAAAAGATAATGTAGATTATAAAAGAAAAAAATATATGGTTTTAATATGGTAAAATAATGTCTTCTCCTTTATTTCTCAATTGTGAGTTTCCCTGCATAGTACTCTCACACTGTGTCTTTTTATTATTGTTATTCCCACCCCACTCCACATAGTGCTCATACCCTGTGTCTTTGTATTCTGTGTCATACAAAGGATATAAAGGGCAAAGTCCAATTTATCTCTTTCTAAATTGTTCAATCTTTTCCATTCATGTCTCACTCTTCTTGATCCTATTTGGAGTTTTCTTGGCAAAGACACTAGAGTGATTTGCCATTTCCTTATCCAGCTCATTTTACAGATGAGGAAACTGAGGTAATTGGGGTTAAGTGACTTGCCCAGGGTCACATAGATAGTAAGTTGTCTAAGGCCAGATTTGAACCCAGGAAGAGGGGACTTCCTGACTTTAAGCTCGGCAGTCTATTGACTGCACCACCTAGCTGCCCCTCTTTCTAAATAAGTGGTTCTTAACCTGAGGTTTGTAAAATTTGTAATATAATATACACACATACACACATACACATATATGTATGTGCATATTGATAATGATAATAGATTTTCTTTGTAATCCTATACATATTTATTTATGTAGATAAAAACATTATTTTGAGAAGTCCATAGGTTCCAGCAGACTATAAAAAGGGTCTATGACAAAATAAAATGGTTAAGTACCCCAATTTTAAATCTTCATAGTGTTTTGGTCACTGTACAGACCATTCAAAGGAACAGATCTTCTTATCACACAGCATCTGGTGACCACATTCTAATTTTGTACATGACAGTGGTTTAATAAGAAGGCTCAATATATGTCTTAATCTAATAGACTTTAAGTAATATCCCATATGTATAAAACAAGGTGCTGAAATGTTAATACTTATTATCTCTACCAATGACCAAAATGTCATTATGGGTCCTTATCACATTCTCAATTTGAAACATGTCAATAGTTAAACACTGACAAAAATGTGGAAAAAAATCTCTCTACCAAAATTCATTCTTGCCCTTTGTTTTGTCAAAGTAAAATAATAGCTATTTTTCGAATTCTTCTTTCCATATGTACACACCAAAAGTCTTTCAGATATAAATGTAATTCAGAGGCGGAAAGTGTCCAACAGTTGAAAAACTGTTATTATCATTATGTTATGATCATTAGAATATTTAATTATATGCTTCCAGTGTTAAAAATTTTATTCTTTAAGTGAGTCCCATTTTATTTAAGCTCTTAGCTTCCTTTAAGATTTGCAGAAAACCCAGGTTTTGATAGATCACTCTTGTAGTCCCTGCACTGGGCAGGCAGAGGCTGGTGAAATGTTTCATTTAGAGAGTTCTGAGCCACAGTAGGGCTAAAACTCGTGGAATGTCCATGCTAAGTCAAGCACCAATATGGAAAAAACCCTGTGGGCTCAGAGCCAGACAGCCACAAGATTACATAAGGAAGGGATAACCAATCCAGCTTAGAAACAGAACAGGCTAAATTTTCCTTGCAGATCAATAGTGGGGTTGGGCCCATAAGTGGCCATAGCACTTCTAACCTGAATGAGATAGGGAGATCCATAGCAAAAAGAAAATAGACATACACACACGTATGTGGGTATGTGTGTGTATACATGTATATGTATTTACATATACACTGTGTGTATGTGTCCAAACAAAACAAATTCTCACATTGGCCATAACTCCATTGTCCACAACTGAGTGCCAAGAAGCTTGAGTACAGGCAGTGGAGTGGGTAAGTGAGTTAGGGAAATACAGGTGTTTGGTTTTTTTTTTTACTTGCACAAATATCAGAAAGCTATTTTCATTTAAAAATCACCCTTAAATTGCTCCCCTCCTTTGAACCCTGATGTTTTAAGTCCAAAAGAAATAGGAAATTTTGTTTCATTGGATTCTGATTTTTTTTAATTAGAGAAGATTCTGGTTTAAAAGTAATCTACAAAAAATGGTAGGTATTTAAAAACTAAGAAAATCTGAGAGAAAAGAAATGGTTCTTCAAGAGGGTTATTTTGAAAGGGTTTTATGATTCCGACAAGTAATAATTTCACTGTCAGGTCATAAAGACTTTACATGCTCACATAAGGTAGGAAAATAGAAATAAATTGAGTCTCTCAGAGGTGAGAGGACTTGCCTGAAGTTATATATGATTGGCAAGTGGCAGATATGGAACGTAACCCAGGTCTCCATATTCCACATCAAATATTATTTTCCCTAGTATACCTGTTAGATTTATGGAGTAGGGAAGAATATAAACAATTGAATACTCTTTGACCCAATAATATCATTTTGGGGGTTGTATCCCAAAGAGATCATAGAAGTGAGAAAATGACCCATATGTACAAAAATATTTATTTCAGCTCTCTTTGTGGTGGCAAAAACCTGGAAATTTAGGTGATGCCCATCAATTGGGGAATGGCTGAACAAGTTGTGGTATATGAATGTAATGGAATACTAATGTGCTATAAAAAATGGGAAGGAGATGGACTTCATAATTACCTGGATGCTAAGTAAGAAAAGCAGAACCAGGAAAAATTTGTATACAATCACAGGCACATCATCTGTGTGACAACCAACCTTGATAAACTGGACTCTTCTCAGCAACACATAGTTAAAAGACAACTCTACAAGTCTCAAGATGGAAGGAGATAATCTACATTCAGAGAAAGATGCAGAAAGACCAGAGTTTAAATGGAGACTGAAGCAATACATGCTATAGTTCTTTTTCATGTTTGGTTATGTTTCTTTTTCTTTCTTTCTGTCTTTTCCCATTGTTCACTCCATTGGTTACCACCCTTCTATACAACCAGAGCATTGTACAATGTGAAAGTATTTGCAGATCTTATGCATGATTGCATGCCACCATGGGAGCAGGGGGAGGAAAGAGAGGGGAGAAAATTTGAAACTCAAGGGATTATGGAACTGAATCTTATAAACTAAAAGTAAATAAACAAGTCAATGAAAAGAAATATTATTTTCCCATTACACCATGCTGACCCTCAAACAAATGAAATTGTTTTGAAAATTACATCTTTTCCCTAAATATCAGCACAAGTTACAAGAAGTGCACTTAGAGCCCCTGGGGATCAACCAATTCAATAACTGTGTCTCAGGGTGCCAAATGTCCCAAGACTATATGTGAACACATTATGGTACAGTACATAAAAAGATCCATAAAAGAGGAAGACATCCTTGAAAGGAAAACTCTTGTTAAAAGGAATCCAGAATGAGCTATGGTTCAATGTCATAGTGAAATTAGACTCTTCATTCTCAAATGCTCATGGAAAGCCCAGGAAGACAAATTATTTTCAAATGACTTGTAGGGTTTGGTTGGATTGAATATAAACAGGAAAATATCTTCCTGTGACTGATAAAACAAAGTCTTTCTATCACTGGTCAAATAGCATCAACTCTGTATACAGACAGCAGTTTGTTTTAATGTTTAATTTTATTAACATCTAGAAGATTTAGAACTATAGAAAAAACTTTAAAGTCTCTCAAAATATTGGGGTATGTGAGGGGAGGGGAAAACAATGTGAAAACATGATTTAAGGGGGGAGGCGATCTAGATGATTTATTTACAACTTAATTCCTTGAAGAGGACCAATGACATCATGAGGGTGATGTCTTGACTTGCAAATGAATTGTATTTAAGTGAGGCAGAGTCCTGCAAAGTCATCAGCCTCATTGGCTCTTCCAGAGTCATCAGAGTCCAATGCAAGACATAGGTCAGGATGACTGGAGATGGCCCAGCAGCCTGGCTTCAAATCACACCTCTCCCACATACTGTCTATACAGCCTTGGGCAGATCAATTTTCTTGGCAAATATACTAGAATGGTTTCCTTCTCCAGCTCATTTTACAGATGAAGAAACTGAGGCAAACAAAGTTAAGTGACTTGTCCAGGGTCACCCAGCTAGTAAGTGTCTGAAGCTGGATTTGAACTCAATGCCTCACCTCTAAGACCATAAGCTGCACCAACATGGTTGCGTGATGAGTAGTGTTTCTACTTCCAGGATTTCCTATTGTGATATTTTCTTCTCTAAGACTTCTATTCTGGCCACTCCTACATCCTCTCCCCTAAAAGGGGGAATAGCCTTCAGTTGTCCAACACTACCACCACCAGCACCCATCCCCTCCTCTCCTACCCCAACCCTTTGTCCTCCCAGTAACTGGGATTGTGGACTCTCCTGGAACTAAGCAGCAGTTGAGAATTAAAATGAGCCCACAATAGTTCACACTTTTTGATTTATATATCTCAGTGAAACCACAGCACAAAATATTGGACCCAGGAAAGGCCCCCTGATTTCTATGAACTGCTAATTTGCTCTTCTTATTGATTCCTCTGCTCTGGGATTCTCATTCCTACCTACAGCATCACATACATTCATGATATGGTTCACTAGCTATATTTTCTCTAATTATCCTAAAAATTGTAGAAAATTAGAGCCAGAAAAGTCCCCAATCAGAGTTCATTTTACAGAATCCATTTAATTTTATGAATCAGGAAACTGAGGTCCCAAGAGGGGCCTGTGACTTCCCCAATATCACACAGTGACTTACTTAGGGGGATATCCAGGACCAGAGCATAAGCCTTCTGATGCCCAGATCAGGGTTTTCATCCTCTTCAAGAAGAAACTGAGGTACACAGTACCCTCAAAATTACTTCATTCTGTCTGCTTCTTCTCCTTTCATTGTTATTCAGCCACTTTTCAGTCATTTCTGACTCTTTATGATTCCATTTGGAATTTTCTTGGCAAATATACTAGAATGATTTCCTTTTCCAGTTCATTTTACAGATGAAGAAACTAAGGCAAACAAAGTTAAGTGACTTGTCCAGGGTCACCCAGCTAGTAAGTATGTGAAGCTGGATTTGAATTCATTTGAAGATGAGTCTTTCTATTTCCAGGACTGGCACTCTATCCACTGCACCACCTAGCTGCCCTCTCCTTTTATACCATGCTTCTTATTTAATATTTTCATTTTATAAAGGGGACTAATGAAATCAACTATGCCTTAAACTTTACATTCTATTATACATTGGAGCTTCCATTGATAAGAACCCCATCAGATTTTGAACAGCAAAGACTTTATATCTCATTATATTTGGAAGACTTATTCTACTATATTTTAATTCTTGCAACAAAGCTCTCCAAGATTTTGAGAGCAAATACACCTCATTTTGAGAAAGTACAGAGTGATGAAACAGACAGAAATATATGTGCAATGGGAGAAAGAATTAAGACCTTAAAAACTCAATTTAAGTATTTTGGCAATTGACAGTTCAAGTTTTCAGTCCTCTTGTAATTTTCCCTTGTGTTTTGGAAACTTATGAACAATTTTCAGTCAAGGATATGCCTTACCTAAGTGGTCAGGAAATTAGGTATTTATTTTTTCTTCTAATTTCCTTTCTGTTACTGACTAAATCACTACTTCTTATTAGAGCTTATCACAGCCGTCTAGAGCTTCCATGCCAGCTGAGGCTTGTTTTTCCTAGTTCTAGAGAGATTTCTCCCAGTGCTTACAAAAAAAAAAGAAAAGAAACAAAGAAAGGGCAAAGAAAAAAATCCAGGGAAACTGAAGATTTTGTGATCTCCTAGCACCTTAAGCCATGGCATCCTTCATCAGAAAAACCCAGAGCTCCTCTGCAAGCTGGTCAGAAAGAAGTTGGAGAAGGAGGAGAAGAAGGACGAGGAGGAGGAAGAGGAGGAAGAGGAAGAGGAAGAAGAAGAAGAAGAAGAAGGAGGAGGAGGAGGAGGAGAAGAAGAAGAAGAAGAAGAAGAAGAAGAAGAAGAAGAAAAGAAGAAGAAGAAGAAGAAGAAGAAGAAGAAGAAGAAGAAGAAGAAGAAGAAAAGAAGAAGAAGAAGAAGAAGAAGAAGAAGAAGAAGAAGAAGAAGAAGAAGAAGAAGAAGTTAGTAAGAAAGAGGTTATCAAAACAGTCCTATGGTGATAGTGATTTTCCAAGCACTCTGGGCAAGTCTGAAAAGGCTAGATTACTGTCTGGGCATGAAAGGGGGAAGGAATATCTGGAAATAAAGATTATATTAAAACAAAGGAGATCAATAATTTTTAAGAGTAGAGATTGCTTCAGTTCTATCTTTCTGTTCCTGCCCTAAAACAGTGTCTGGTATATATTAAGGGCTTAATACATTTTTTAAAAAGTATATTCATTCATCTTCAAGCATATCAAAGACAATTAGAAGATATTTACCAGCTCTTAATAAGAAAGTATGGAAAATAGTTTGAATTGCACTGGGAAAATTTAGGAATTTCCACATCTGGAAATCTCTAAATGTAGTTTAGACAATGAATTTGAAGTTAATACTGACATCCAGGTTGCACCATAGTGCAGAGAGTGCAGGACCTGGAGTCAGGAAGGCCTGAGCTCAAAATTGGTTTCAGACACTTACCAGCTGTCTGACTCTGGGCAAGTCATTCACCTCTATCTGCCTCCATTTTTCTCACCTGTAAAGTGAATATATTAATAACACCTACCTATCATGGTTAATGTGAGGATAAAATAAGGTTATAAAAATGAAGAGATACCTCTGACTATGGAACCATAAAAGTCATTGGGCAAGAACAAATGCTTGAACTGCAGAGATGAGACAATATGAATGGTGATTGCTTAATCAACACTTATTTCAGTAGGGACTATCGATGTAGAACAGAGCATACACTGTCAGGGGACAGTATGATTAATTTTTACTAGTTTACTTCTCTCTCTCTCTCTCTCTCTCATTCTTTTGTTGCTACAAAAAGTGGTTCTCCAGACATGGGAGAGAGAAGCTTTTTCAGAAATGAAGGTGATATAAAAGTTAAAGGTATCAGTGACTTCTTAATAGTAAAGGACTGTGATATATGTGTGTGTGCATGCATGTGAATATATACATATTTGCTTTGTATCACTTTTGCTGTGCAAAATGCTTGGCACATAATAGCAGAGAAGTATAGGAGAGCCACAGAACAATCATTAGATGGGATGGTCAGATAGAGGCAAGTATAAGAGGGAGAGGATGAGGATGGGAGAGATATGGGAAAGTTTGTAGATAACAGGGAAGTAGCCAGTGGATAGGGAGATATTGAAGTTAAGGAAAAAAAGAGTGGGAATGATAGTTGGGGGTGGGGAGGGAAGCAGTTTGCTCAAGAAAGTGGGAGGGAATTAATTCTAAAGAACAGTCAAACTTCAAACAGAACTCCCTCTCTAGAAGGTAGTGGGGAGAAAAGATAAGAATGGAAGAGGGGAAGTGTGAAGATGATGGTGCAGATGGAGGAAAGAACCCCAAGCAGTCATAATCTCCCTTAACTTTGCGGAGGGCTGGGCATGAGTCCCTAATCACGATGGCAGAGTGCCCTGAGCAACAGTGGTTGACCACACATTTCAAGAGGTCCTTACCACAGTTGTGTGTCTGCATGTCCTTTAAAGTTTTCACCCAAATATACACATTGTCTCTCCTAAACGCTCTCAGACTCTTCCAAGGAAAGAAGTGAAACTGACTTTAAAACATCCCCCACCTTTACACACACACACACACACACACACACACAAACACACACACACACACACACACACACTTTAATCACAGCAAGATTACTGCCAGCAGAATTTCAGCTCCCAGTGTGCATTTCTTTTGTTGTTGCTGTTGTTATTGTTATATAAATGCTATTTTTTCTTTTTTTATTATTTTTTTCATTTATGGAATAAAACAAGCATTTCCATTAATATATTACAATTTTTAAAAATGATTGTACATGAAACTGCAAATCTGTTATGCAAACTTTCTATTCCTTTCAAATATGCAACAAAATTGTCATTAAATTTCTTTATTTTTCTTTCCCATCCCCACCATGGCTACCATTAGACACCAGCAGGTATATATGTAAAAATTATTCTATACATACTTCTATTTATCAGTTCTTTCTCTGGATGCAAATAGTATCTTTCTTCATACATTCTGTATCATTAATCTGGGTATTTATAATAGTCAAAACACCTTACTCACTCAAAGTCATTCTTGTGGGCATTTCTCAGTGTCAGAGAGGTACCCAGGGGTGCTTTCACAACAAAGGAGGTAAGTAGAATGATATTACATCCATATTGTACAAATGGGAAAATCACTACTCAGAGAGGTTAAATTAATTTCCCAAATCACATGGCTAGTAAACTACATAGATCTAAGTGTTCCTATTTTTGAAGCCCATCACTTAGAAGTGATGTTGGAATTATACTTTTTAAAATTTTGCTCCCCTTTATTCATCCTAAGCAGCTGGGGAAAATGGTGGCAGTGACTGAAGTCAGTACCCACAGTAGAAGTAAGTGAATGGTTCGAGGAAAGGAAGAGCCAGCCAAGTATAAAGAAGATGGTAGTCCCCAACCAAATGAAGTCTTTGTCCTTCACTCATACCCAACCTCTACCCCCTACCCAGTGAAGTGGCAACCACACTGGCATGCCCAGGATGGCTACTAGCACAGGCTCTTAGATCTGCTTTACTAGGAAAGATAGCTGTTCAAGGGGTCAACAATCTTTTTAAATTACATTCAGTAGTTTAGGGGAAAAAAATGAGCACCCTGAACTTCACAGAAAATATAAATGCAGAAATACTAAAAAATATGATTCCAACATCACTACTAAAATTATATAGACATATATAATATACTATATATAATATTTATAAGCAGAGAAATAAAGACCAACAGACAGGGCTTTGACTTCTTGAATCAACTATATACTCTACATACATCCCTGGATGGAGAAAGCCTTTACATATGAGTAGGCAGGGAGCTCTGAACACATAGCCACTCAGAATCTTGACCAGGGAATCACAAGATCCTTCTCATAAGCAAGCCCCCAAAGCAAAATACCAACTCAGAGTATATATATACTTCTCAGAGCCAGAAGGCATCACAACCCTCAAGACTCAGTGCCTAATTAGAAATTAGCAAAAGGTGTGAAAGCCTTCCTACAAACAAGCCTCCCCTAAGCAAACTTCCCTTAATTGGCTCTATGTGAGGCCTATTAATGGGTGCAGAAGATCTTATATCCCATTACACCCAACTACTACTACTGGAAAGTGACAAATCCAGAAGAGGTTGAAGGAAATCAAGCCCTTTCCTTGCCTATCCTGGTCTCTTGGCAGTTCTTTGTTCATTTCCATCTTCTTTGATTCTGAGATTTCCCTATGAAAACTCTACCATTTTGCAATGGTATTCAGCAAAACCAACAACCATTGTGTTGTCTCTGGAGTTGATTGTACAAAAGTGATCATACCTATCACTCCTAGCCCTCATTGAGCTTACGTTTTCTTGAACTGTTTAAAACAAAACACTTCACTTTGAATTACTTAGTGTTCCAATGCAAAATGAAGGCTCCTACAACAGTAAGATATATTATCACTCATTTTATTTCCACCACCACCTTAAAAGCCCTATTACCTCATGCTGCATTATTATAATACCTTTCTGACTACTCTTCCTACTTCTGGTGCCTTCTTCCAATATACATCTTGGCTTGATTAATCTTCCTAAAACCACACTTTCAGCAGGGTACTCCCCCATTAAAAACACAAACCACCACCAGCACAACAAGGAAATGTAATGATTCCTCATTGCCTAAAGGAAAAAGTCCAGCTTAGAATTATTCCTCACTATCTGGACCCAAACTACCCATCGTTTTCCAACATGAATCATTGATTCCCACAATGGTAATCCACTTACTATCCCTGCGACATGTGAATATCCTTGCCTCTGCATTCGCTCATTCTGGACTTTTAAGGTCGCTGCTTTCCTTGATAACTCAGAGCACCCAAGACCTCCTCATCTTCTCAAAACCAATCACAACTGCCTCCCTATCAAAATTACCCCATACTTATTTTGTAAATATATGCATTCAAAAACTGCCTCTGAGATAAAGTATAAGTTCAGTGAAGACATACAATATTTTATTTTTGTCTCTGGATTCCCACCACGTAGCCTGTCACATTGCAATTTCTTCATACCCTCTGACTGGTTGACTTGACTGGTGATAGTAAGGAGAGCATTTACCCTCTATTTCAGTTCTTTCCTCCATGTCCACAAATTCTTCCTTAACTACTGCATGCCAAAATGTTTTCATTTTCCTTTGAATATTTATTAGACTTATTGTTTAGATCACTTAGCTAGTTCCTCATCATAATTTTGACTTTTATTGCTACTTAAATTTCTATGTATATAGAGATTATATATATATATGTGTGTGGTATATATAATACCTTATAGAGAGATAGAAATTTCCAATGTATATAGAGATCATATATATGGAAATTATACATACTATGTTATATGTAGATATAAATAAATTTCCATGTATATAGAGATCATTTCTGCAGCTAGCCTGTGAGTTTTTTTTAAAAAGGACTGTACATAATACTCTCTGGATTCGTTCTAGTGCCTAGGCTGCCTGTACCTTGCACATCATAGATAGCCCATAAATATTAGGTAAATACAGATGAAAATCAGCTTTTGGAGGAAATGGCTGCCATAAATGCACTACTTTCTATCTAAAGTAGTACTTTTATTTATTTTTAACCAACTGCCAACTTATTTGATGATCATAGCTACATTCAACCTACCCTCTATGATATTTTAGACTTTGATCATGTTCCCTCTCAGCCTTCATCTCCAGACTGAAGAGTTCTAATTCCTTTAGTCTCCCTTTATATAGAGACCCCTTGATCATTTTTGTTGCCTTTCCCTGGGTCTTTTCCAGTTTTATGATGTCTGTCTTGAGGTGTGGTGAGCAGAACTGCACAAAGCATTCCAGGTTTTACACAATGGTAAAATGAGATTTTCTGTTTTGTTTCCAGTCTAATTCTTGATGAGGTTTGGCCTCTTGGACTACATACAGGCTCATATAGGGCTAGTTGCTTTCTTAGGAAACAATCCGCAATGTTTCCTTGTTCATTTTCCCAGGTCAAAACTGGTCAGTCAGTGCCCATCAACATGTTAGTTTTGTTTGGTTTTTTTTTTCAATTTTTGTTAAATGTATTACTTTCAATTATTTTGCAGTGGTGTTCATGCAACACTTTTCTTCTCATTCACCTAGTCAAATGAGATTTTCCTATGACTTGTTACCAGCAGCTTCTAATTTCATTACCCAAAAGAGCTTGCTGTTCTCTACATAACTGGGTATTTCTCTAGTCTTACCAATTCACCCTCCTCTAAATCATGAAAATACTCATTAAAACTACCCTCAGAGAATCAGACTATAATATTTTTCCATTCAGGGAAGTGTCTTTTTTTCTTTCTATGTTTTGTTACCTGTTTTTGGAATAATTTTTAACCTATTAAAAAATTCCTCCTTGTCAATCCCATTAACTCACTTCCTCAATTTATATTTATTTTTATGGAAATAATTTTACTTCTTCTCAAGGAAGTTGTTTTTACTCTATTTATACCCTTTATTGGAAATTCTAACAACTAAGTCAATAGAGGTAAGTGAAGCCTTGAAGCTTCTTATTGGATAATGTGTGTCACATATTAAATGGATCAAAATCATACGATTTCATGACATATAAAGAGAGATAATTGTTTCACCATCTACCACATTGAATCAGGCAAACTATAAACAAGGGTTTAAACTGGAAGGCATCTTGGAGACCACCTAATCCTACCCTCTCATTTAACAGTTGAAGAAACTGAGGTTGAGAAAGGTTCAGTGTGTTTCCCCAAAATGTGTTTTCCAAAGGTATCTGCTAGTATTATGGAAGTCGCGTTAAGATCCATATGAAATAATATGGAAATAGTAAATAAAATGAGCTCCAGAGACACTCGTTATACTATTTCTCCATTAAAGAAGTAATTTTCCCCTTTCTACCCTTTCTTACCTGTCTTTAGAATAATTCTTAATCCATGACAAAACATTAACGTTGAATAATTTTTTACTGAAAATATTTTTTTTCATTTACAACAATGTTCTTTGCATTCTCCTATTTCCAGGTATTTTATTCATTATATTGACCCTCAGAATATTTCAAAAGCTTAGAAAATATATGGTGAAATAAAATGAGTATATGAAAGAATAGAGTCTATATTGGATTGCATGCTGCTATAGAGGTGAGGGGGGAGGAGAAGATGGGGCAAAAATTCGAAACTCAAAAACTTGTGGAACTGAATGTTGCAAACTAAAAGTAAACAAATTTTAAAAGGAAAGAGGAATCTAATTCTCTATTTGGAAATTTAAGGACAAAACACATTTTAAAACCTGTTGAAAAAAGTTTCTATGTGTCATATTCAACCACTAGAATATAAGCTCCGTGAGGGCAAGGACTACTCAGAGTTTTGCTCTTTTAATGTTTTTATTTTTAATTTTGTTTTTATATCTCTAATGACCACATGGTGACTTCCTCATGGTTGGCACTTTTTAAATACTTGCTGTATTTTATCAGGAAAATGAACATTGAAGAGATTATAGCCTGCATCTAGAAAAGGAGGCCACTAAATTGTGTACTTTGGGCAAGCATTGTAGATGGATAATGACATAGAGGCAGATTTTAACACAGTAGGAGAAGGGATTGGGTTACTTTTGGGAAATGGCTAACTTCTTTTAATAATCTTAATCTGACCACGATGGAAAAGAGCCAACTCTTGAACAAAAAAAAATTTCCCTGGTGAAACTATATTAATCCATCAACCAATTAATTAGCAATCATTTGTTAAAGGTCTACTTTGTGCCAGCCACTTTTTTAAGGTGCTAGAGATGCAAAATCCAAAATGAACTAGCCCCTGACCTCAAGGAGTTTATATTCTATAACCTAAGAAATGGGATCATATCCTATCTCTATGATTTACTACCTGAGCAAACTTGAGTAACTAATTTTAAATCCCTGGGCCTCGGTTTCCCCAGCTCTAAAATTAGCATGTTAGAGTAGTTGGTCCCTGAGGTCCCAAATAGCTCTAAAGATATAATCCAGACCAAGTAATTCATTGGTACTCTCATGATACTAAAGGGAAGGAAGGATTTATGAGGTTCCAACAGATAAGGAGACTGAGGGAAGCAGAGGTTAAATGACCTTCCTAGGGTCACACAGTCAGTAAGGGTCTGCACTGGGCTAGGAACTCAATTCTTCTTGACTCCAGGGCTGCAGCTCTATCCAGTGTTGCACTAAGATATCTCAAAAACACAAAGTCCTGCAACCACTTTAACAGATACTCTGTGGGAGAACTGGATGAAAACATGGAAAAACTTCCATGAAATAATGAAGAATGAAATGAGCCAAATCAAGAGAACATTATATGCAGTAACAGCAATATTGTTTTAAGAATAACTTTGAACAAATAAGTCATTTTGACTATTATAAATACCCAAATTAACTAACTGTAAAGGACAAATGAAGAAAAATACTATCTATATCCAGAGAAAGAACTGATAAATAGAAATACATATAGAATAATTTTATATATGTGCGTTTATGTTAGTGTGCATGTAATCTATATGTATATGTGTCTATAGATTTGTGTCTAAGGATAGCCATCTCTAGGTGCAGGGGGAGGGAAGGAAAAAAAAAGAAATGTACATGATAATTTTGTTGTGTATTTGGAAAGCATAGCAAGTTGTGCAGAGCAGATTTGCAGTTTCATGAACAATCTTTTTTTATCATATTATGTTATTGAAATGCTTGTTTTACTACATAAATTAAAATTAAAATAATTTTAATGGAAAAAAAATATATATATGAATGAATATCCCTGGATATGAGGCAAAAATGATTAAAATGTACAACAGTGAAAGAATTGTGTAACCATCAAAATATCAGTGCACCAAGGTGATGTACAATGGATTGAAACTCCCCTGCTTACAATCCCCAAGGCTTTTCTTAAGCAGCACATGAAAGAATCACAGCATCACAGAACTTGAGAGTTGAAGGGACATTAGCTACCATCAAGTCCAATCTATACATGAAAGCAATCCCCACAGAAACATACCAGAAAAGTATGTGTCAAACCTCTGCTTCAAGCTCTCCAAATGGGAACCTCCTCCTCCTCCATGACGCACATTTGGAACAGCTCTAATTGGAGAGGGTTTTCCTGACATGAAGTCTAAATTGTCCTCTTTGTGACTTCCAAATGGATTTATTCAGGAGTAGATGACATACGTGAGTATGTGTACATACACACATATACATACATATGTATCTATCTGTCTATCTATCATCTATCTATTTATATATATGTATATACACAGAGATGGATGATATATACAAATATATTACACATATATAATACACGTATCTGTGTATACACACATCAATACATATATGCATATATGCTTGTAAAATTCAGATATGGGTATATACATGAATATATATGTATATGTACAAATGCATATATAAGTGTTAGTATGCATTGTGCTATGTGCATATATATTTATATAATATATAATTTTAATATAGATATAAAATAAATAAGATGCATATGCTGCTGTTGTTCAGTCATAGCTGACTCTTTATGATCCCATTTGGGGTTTTCTTGGCAGATACTAGACTGGTTCATCATTCACTTCTCTAGCTCATTTTACAGATTATGAAAATAAGGCAAACAGGGTTAAGTGACTTGTCCAGGGCAATACAGCTGAGGCTAAGTTTGAATTCTTGTAGATGAATCTTCTTGAACTCCAGATCTGGCACTCTATCCACTGTGTCACCTACCTGTACCTAGTAAAGCAAGAGGCATACTGCCTATGTGTTCCTGGACAGCTCTCAGTACTATTAAGGGAGCCACTGTAAAAGCAACTTCCTGACTTTTGTAGTTTGCAAGAATACAAAATTATTGATACAAAAAGGACCACGGGAAAATATGTACAGCTCATGTACTTTTGAAAGACTACTGCTCATGCATGTATTTTAAGGTACATGTTTTCACACCCAGATTGATGAGCTCTCTCCATTTCTCCATTTCTCTTTGCCTCCATTTGTCTATCTATCTACCTCTCTGTTTCCCTCTCTCTTTCCATGTTTCTGTCTTTGTCTTTCTAGTTGTCTCTGTCTCTGTTTCTTTGTCTTTGTTTCTCTGTATCCTTCTGTCTCTGATTTTCCTTCTGTCTATCTTTCTCTCTGAGAGGCCTTATCTAAAGAATTTATGTCTACACATACATGTTAAGAGGCAGTCATAGATTATGATTCAAGGTCAGGCATCTTCCAGACCAAAGAGCTGGGTATTATAACCCTCCCAGAAATTGTCGTACTACTCATTTGATTTATTTGATCTGTTTGGTCCTTTCAAATGTTGTGCTTTACCCATTTGGGGAGAGTTCATCCTGGTGGAAGAGATTCATTGCATCCTCAGACACTTGGGCCAATCAATTATGAGCAAAGGAGAGAAAATGCCTATGGAATTTCCCTCTGGCCAGGTTGAATATGTAGATGCTACAAAAAGGCCAACAATAGAAAATCCTAGTCAGTTTACCCACACAACTCCAAACGGTAACCAGTGAGCAAATTCACAAAGGAGGCAGAGTCCGTCTTTGATTCCCTTAAGTAATACTTTGGCATTAAAATGAAATCTGAACTTTTTCCCAAAGACCCAGATTCTAGTCCTTCTTTGCCCATACACCAACTAAATAACTTAGTACATATTAGTTTATTTTCTTATCTGTAAAATGAGGGGTTGGACTAGAAACCTCCAAGGTTTTTTCCAGCTCTGGATCTAAGAGCCTAGGAGGTTCTTCATCCTTATCTGAGAAATGAGCTAAGAATGCCAATATTACCTTATTTGTTTTGTCTTATTTGTTTTCATGGTTTTTTATCACAGATCTACCTAGCCATGTAAAAAGTTTATATCTGAATGACAGATTTTACTTAAATTTAAACTCTTCCACCAAGGTTCAATTTTTTTTCCCCCCATCAGATCGAAGCTTTGGGAGTTACTCACTTTTACAAGTAGTAAACACTGACACCTAGTGGTAAGTTAAGCTTATCACAGCTATATACTTCCACAGGTCCCCCAGGGAACACATCCAGGCTAGGGTCTTTCTCTCTTAAGTCAAGGAGCTTACATCTGATTTGAATTTCAATGCTAAGCTTACAGCCTAACAACCCTTAGGGTCAAATGGGACAATGCACATATCTTCTTTTGCCAAGTACATACTCCAATGATGAAGTATGCCTCTCACCTCTTATTGGAGAGACTACAGAGGAGAGACCTTTGGAGGTCTAGTTCCAAAGGCAAATCTGATAGAAACAATTTGGTTGAACTCCAGTGGAAACTCTTTGCTATAGATAATAAAGAAGAAATTGACCTATCCAGGCTGGAAAACTTCATGCTGGAATCCAGATGATAAGAACTGAGTACGCCCATACACCATGAAACTAAATAATCATGTGTCATTTTTTTTCCTGGCTTTACAGACCTTCAGCAAACGTCCTGAACCTGTTTTCATTCCAACATATTGTTCTTGAATTGATTCTTAGCCAAGTGCCACAGTGCACACATATTGATGCTACCTCTATTATCTTATTGATTAGAAGGGTACACATTCTTGTTGTGTAATGCACCGGAAAGTGTGCTAGACTTACTAGAATCAGGAGAAATCCAATTCAAATTTTAACCCTAATGCTGACTTGCTGGATGAATCTGGACCACTTAAATTTTCTAGAGCCTCAATTTCCTCACCTGTACTTATAGTACATACAGGATAGTTATGAGAATCAAAGAGTCTTAAACCCAGATCCTCCTGCCCTCTCAAAAGTTCAAAAATTATATCTTGGTTGCTAAGTCTAACGGCCTTTTCTCAATCATCTTGCTCTACCTATCTGCAGCATTTGACACCCCCCCACCCCCACCCCGTGTTTACTCTCTCTTCTCTGGACTTTATTGACAATACTCTCTTGGCTTTGTGTACCTGCCTACCCTTTCTTCAGTTCTTCAACTACATTATGCTTCCCTAACCATGATTTTTCTCTAAGCCTCTGTCCTTGGTTCTCTTCTCTTTCTTGACTCTCTCGGTGACTTCAGCAGCTCCCATGTCTTCATCTCTACATATCCAAAATGTATGACCTGGAATCATCTTGAACTTAACATACCCAAAATAAAACTCATTATCTCTCCCCTACATCCATGCTTCTTCCAAATTTTCCCATTTCTGTCTACCATTCTTCTGGTGTCCCAGGTTTATACCCTCAGCATTATCTTCCACTCTGCATTCTCTGTCATTCTGACTATTCAAGCAGTTATGAGGTTTGGGTTCTATGCCTACAATCTCTCTCACACCTAATTTTTTTTCTCTCTCATAATTTAAACACAAACACAAACACAAACAGAAGTAACAGTTTGTTACTTCTTGTATAAATAACTGCAACAGTCTCCCATTTGGTCACCTTGCCTTGTGAATCTCTCACCACTCAAATCTCACTTCTACAATGCTACCAAACTCATTTTCCTTAAACACAAATTTGACCATGTCACTTCCCTGAATGAATGAATGAATGAATGAGCGAATGAGTGAATGAATCACAACGGCTCCCAAATGCTTCTAGGATGAAATACAAACCCCTCTGTGTAGTTTTTAAAGTACCTTTTCATATTCCATTTTATATTGTTCATCCTACCTCATTCTGTGATCCAGCTAAACTGTCCTTTCTGTTACATAGCTTCCATCTCAATGCCAACACATGGGCAATTTTTCTTTCCTGGAATGCTCCCTCTCCTTGGCTTCACTTCATAGAATCCCTCTTTTCCCTCAGGCCATAGCTCAAGCACCATCTTCTACATGAAATCATTCCTTATCCCTCCCTAACCACCTTATATGTAGCACAGATAACTCTGGTCCTCACCATCTAAAGGCTAAGGGTGTCATATTTCGCCTCTTACTCAGGGTTCTTAGTACCTTTAAGGAGTTTAGAGTGTTTCTAGGCTCTCTGCAAATAGCTCTGATCTTCACGAATGATATTCCCCCAAGTATAAGGGGAGGCCCCTGTTTCTCCGTTCCATTTGGCCACTAAAAGATTAGTTTTTATGCAGAAATATTTGCTTCAAAAGATATAGTCACAAATATACAAAACTTCTCCCCCAATATGTGGGAAACATGATCCCTCCTTCCACCTTTGCACCACCTCAGTCTCTAAGGAAGGGAAGGTGATTAGATTCATAACTTAATTCCAACAGAGCTCAGCTCCTCCGCAGTTGCAGTTCCAAGTCCAAAAGCCTCCTTAGGCTTGAGTCCCAGATACCCTGGCTTCTCAGGGTTTCCATGCTGGGCTGGCTTGCTGCACCATTCCACCTGCAATCCTGGCTCCAAGGTCACCATTGCTGGAACTCCTGGGTCCCATGAGGATCACCACTGGCACCTGAAACTGTAAGAGACAAACAGCACAGAGCAGAAACAAATACCACAGGGGTAAAAAAGAGGGAACAGGGAAAAGAAAGTCAATCTCCTCTCATCCATTCAGTTCACTCAATAAATGAATTGTGGTCTTTACCACCACCCCCAACCCCAGCCCATGCAACAGATAACAGCTGCCAAAGAAAGGACAGGAGAAATATAAAAATTAGTTCACCCACATGGTATTGTCATTGAGGAATTTCAGTCATGTCAGACTCTCCATGAGCCCAATTGGGGTTTTCTTGGCAGAAAACCTTGGCTTCACTTCATAGAATCCCTCAGTTTACCATTTCCTTCTCCAGCTCATTTTGCAGATGAGGAAACTGAGGCAAATGGTGTTAAGTGAGTTGCTCAAGATCACACAGGTAGTAAGTGTCTGAGGCCAGATTTGAACTGAGGAAGATGAATCTTTCTGATTCCAAAAAAAACCGAAGCAAACTGTATTAAGTGAGTTGCCCAGGATCACATAACTAATAAGTATTTGAGGCCAGAGTTGAACTCTAGAAGAGTCTTCCTGGTTATAAACCCAGTGCTCTCTCCACTGGACCACCTAGCTGCCCCACACACATGGTAAGGGAGAAAAAAGTCTCCATGCTAGCAATCTAGACATTCTCCAATGGCATCTCCATGTTAAGTAAGAAGATATGACCTGGTTACATATATTTAAGAACTTTCTATTTATTTGCATTTATTTGGTTTATAGTAACTAGCATTTGTATATCATTTTTAGGTTTTCAAAGTCCTTTACAAAATTGATCTTTCCAATAATTCTGTGGGATAGATACTATTATTATACCCATTTTACAGATGACAAAACTGAGGTTGGTGGAGATTAAGTGCCCAGGGTCAAATGACTGCTAAGTTTCTGAGGCATGATTTTAACTCACATCTTCCTGACTTCAAGTCCTTTGCTCTGTCCCCTATACCATCTAACTTCATTCTGAAAATATTGTGTTTATATATGTTTTTGTTGTCTCCCTAATTAAAAAGTAAACTTCTAGAAAATAGGAATTCTTTCATTTTGACTCATGTATGCCCAGCACCTGGCACAGTGCCTGACTCTCACTCTAGGCACTTAATAAAAGCTTGTTGACTGAGTTCTGACTTCATGTTCAGCTATCTATCCTCTCTCTCTCTCTCTATCTATCTATCTCTCCCTCCCTCTCTTTCTCTTTCTCTCTCTATTTTTCACACACACACACACATACACACATGCACACACACACACACACACAATTTTATATCCCCTAAGTAGAATGCATTCACGTCAATAATTTTGAGGAAGACAGTAACAGCAATATTGAATAACGATCAGCAAAGAATAACTTAGCTTTTCTCAGCAATACAATGATCCAAGACAATGCCAAAGACTTTATGATGAAAATTCTCTGCATCTTCAAAAAAGAACTGATGGAATTTGAATGCAGGTTGAAGCATACTTTTAATTACTTTTTTTTTTCTTGAGCATTTTTGGTCTGTGTTTTCTTTTATAACATGATTAATATGTAAATATGTTTTGCATGACTGCACGTGCAGATCACTTGGCTTCTCAACGAGACAGAGGGGAGAGGAAAAGGGAGAGAATCTGTAACAAAATTTTAAAGATACAAATGTTAAAAATTGTTTTTATGTGTAATTAAGGAAAATAAAATATTAAATAATTTTAAGTGAGAAAATCAGAGGGTAAAAAAAATCCATAGTCAATAAACATTTATTAAGTACCTACTATATACCAAGCACTATTGTAAATGCTTGGTTTGTGACTTATAAGAGAGTCTAAAAACAAAGCCTATGTTCAACAGGGACTCAACAAGCAATCTGAAGTTTCAGGTAGAATATTACAAGAGTGGTTGTTCCTTCTGGTACTGAATAGCCATAAATTATGGTAGATTGAGGATAAATGGGACCTATGTTAATTTACTCTTGTTTATGTTTCTTTGTAAAGATTGGAAGAACAATTTTCATGTGAATGAGAATTCTGATTTCTCCCTGAGCTCCAAATAAGCTTCTTTTAAATTGTATGAAGAATGTCCACCTGATGCCTTTCTGATTCAGTCCCTCTCTTCCCCTCACCCTCATTAACACTGTTTGTGTGTCTGCTTCCGTTCAGGGAAAGCTAGCACCAGATGGGCTATTCACACCACGTTCCTAGGTCATTTTGGAGTGGAAAGCAGGGGAGGCAAATGAAAAAGACCATTTCTTTAAGATTTCCATCCAGGGGTCTCAGCTCATTTGGATGAGTTTCAAATAAACATACCTCCTCTTAAATGCATTTGATTCATGTTTTCAGACCCCCTGAGGGGGATGTTGACCTGCTCAAGATGTTGCCATTTTTCAGCTAAATCATAATATCCTAATCCCTTGTGGCCATCCTGACAGACCCTCAAAAACCAAAGACCTTTTTTTTTAAGATCATTGAGAAAAACCTGTTATTTCCTCAGTAGAAAGAGAGTTGAACTTTGAGATGTTAGCATTCCTTTGTTCAGGTAAATTATACTTTTTCCAGTATATGCAGCTGCCTATGTAGATAAGATATGTTACCTATATCATCATTAATTCTATTTTGAAAAGTGAGAGCATGTTAGGAGCGGTAAAATACAATGACTAGCCCTACTAGTCTACCTGATCAAGTAGAAATCATATGCCTATGTCCCTTGTATGAGTCTGGTGCCTATGAAATGCATCATGCTATATAGTACAATGAAATGGGCACTGGTTTCGGAACCAAAGGACCTCAGTCCAAATGTTGATTTTTATCACTTTCTGCCTATAATGATGGTCGCTCTAACCCATGCTCCATTGAGCTGCCAAAGTGATTTTCCTGAAGCTCTGATCATGCCTTTTCCTTGCCTGTCACATGGGTGAGAGTGACCTCCTTTTGCTGTCTGCTTATTGATAAAATTTTGATCATGCCACCCTACTCAGTAAACTCCAGTGATTCCCTATTGCCTCAAAGACCAAGTATAAACTGCTCTATTTTGCACTTACAACTCTTCACAACTCAGACACTTCTTATTTTGCCAGTGTTTAACTCCACACACTATAATCCAGCTATGGTGGATTATTTGCTATTCTTTAGACACAATACTCCATCATCTCTCTTTTCACTAGACGTCCCTCATTCATAGAATGTTCTCCCTCTTCACCTTACTTCATAGAATCTCTGGGCTTCAAGAATCAAACTATACCTTCTACAAAAAGCCTTTGTAGGATCTCTAGTACCTACAGCTTTTGTAGGATCTCTAGTACCTACAGCCTTTGTAGGATCTCTAGTACCTACAGCCTTTGTAGGATCTCTAGTACCTACAGCCTTTGTAGGATTTCTAGTACCTACCCTCTGTCTACTCTGGATGCATGTTATAGGTGCCAACTTACATACATGTCGCCTACCCCATTAGAATGTAAATTCCTTGAGATCAGGGGCTGTTTTCACTTTTCCTTTGTTTTCAGGCATTTAACAAATAAAGTGTTTGATAAATGGAGGGAAGGGAATATATACTTATTAAGCACTCACTAGTGCTAAACACTATACTAAACAATTTACAAATATCTCATTTGATTTTCACAGCAACTATGGGAACTAGGTACTATTATTATCTGCATTTAACACTTGAGGAAAATGAGGTAGGCAGAGGTTAAGTGACTTGCCCAGGGTCACCCAGCACTAGCAGTTTGTTAGTTTACTGATTTCATTGATCACTATCCTGTGTGATGTTCAGCAAGTCATTTAACCTCTCTGAACTTCAATTGCCTCAACTTTAAAATAAGGGGATTGGACAATGTAGCCTTTAAGGCCCCTTCTGGCTCTAAATCCATAATCTTATAATCCTATAAACTGAATTAACCATTACAATCAAGTCTGTATTATTCAGTGCATCTGGGGACAGTGGTACTTGCTTCAATTTAATATTCTGGCTAAACATTACAATGTACACCATGCATGGGTGACTAATTTTAAAAGACTTAGAATGCAATAAAATACACAACATGAAAACAACAGAACATAATTTAATCTCTCATTGATGAATCAGAAAACACTCTGAGGCCTCACAGTGTCTTGGGGTCACTGTTATGGACACCTGTTATCACTACACATTGTAGATGGGCTAAAGTGTTGAGGATTCTGGTTGATAGAACTCTGGCTCAACCATCTATTATTACACTGTTGGACTGGCTGGCCTAGTCCAAGCTGTAAACTCTTAGAGGCTCACACCTGTTTTGATTAACTCTAGCATTTGAAGTAGGGCAGGACAAGGCAAACTGCCAAACCACTTCTTTGCAGGAAAAGGCCTGAAATGATCCAACTATGCTTTTATTTTTTTCTCATCTAAAACTTATTTTTTTTCATCTAAATAAACCACTTCATTTTTCCAATTGAAATAATACATAAGTACTACTTCTTTCTTATTAATATCACATCATACACTGTATAGCATGTTATACAATGCCACAGGACATCTAATACTTTTGGTAGATAGATAGATAGACAGGCAGGCATGCAGAAAGACAGACAGACATACACAGATAGACAGATAGACATATGCATAGATGGATACATAGATGGACACACAGAGATAGATACATCGATAGATACATAGCTTATATGATAGATAGATAGACAGATAGATAGATAGATAGATAGATAGATAGATAGATAGATAGATAGACAGACAGATAGATAGGTGGGTGGGTAGATAGATACATAGATAGATTAGACAGACAGACAGACAGATAGATAGATATGATATGATATAGATCAGTTTATCATTGTCAATTTGCACTTTAATGTTTCTTGATTTAATCCTTACAATAACCAAATGACCATGGCAGATTGCATGCTGAATTCCTAATTCGTAGTGTTTGTTAAAGCCAAAAACAGCAAGATGCAAATGGAAATTTGCCCCAAGGTGCCTATATCTAGGAAGAGAGGTCCCACTTCCTTTCCATGGTGACAGATTCTGTGACGCTTGGTTCTCTTTTTGCCTGCACAATGCCACATGGTACAACTACACTCTTCCTACTGCACCCCAAGTCCCATCATCATGGTATTGCACTCTCAAGGCCTACTTTCCCCCTTGGTCCCCAAGGGACCAAGGGCTTGATTCGCTGAGAAAGAAGCTACCTTCCTTTTTGGCAAAATGGTACCTGTGATCAGAATGTCTTTTGAACCACTACTATCATTCTCCTTCAACCCCGACTCAATTGATTTGCCCCAGTAGAAAATCACTAAATATTCTCTAATATTTTCAAATTGCTTTGATTATTTGGGGGGTAAAAGTTTAGTGTATACAGATATGTTGGCTAGATGATGTTTTCTGATACTAAACTATGTACATCTTGTACATATATAATTGTTTTCATATTGTCTTTCTCATTATAATGTGAGTTCCTTGAGGGCAAGACTCTCTCTATATATATTTTTAACTTTTCTTTATATCCCCAGGGCTTGGTACAGTACTTGATATAGAAGACACTTAAATGCTTGTGGATTGACAGTTTTGAAATTTTAAAAAGATATTCTATTAGATATTTGGGGGCACATCCAAAGCATTGATAGCAAAATGCAATCTTTGAAAAGAAGCATGAGCAGGAAGAGACTATAATGTCCTCAAAAAGACCCTCTATAAAGTATCAAGCTATTACTGAACACTTATAATGTTCAAAGCATTGTCTGGGCCTGAAGTAATTTTTGAAACTATTTAATTAACTGAAGCAATTTGGCCTTAAATAAAAAGCTAGGTCCAAAGGATTTTTTTAAAACCCATTGACATTCAATGTCCATGGGTTCCAAGATTAATAAATAATTGAATCATAGGGTGTTAGGGCCAGAAGGAACCTTAAATATCATCTGGGCCAAACCCCTCATTTGAGCCATGAAAAAAGGGGGGAAATGCAATTTGCCCAAAGCCATATAACCAGATAGAGACACATATTCAATTTCAATTTATTCTACTGGCGTTGAATACCAAAGGGTACTTGGCATTAAACTAAACCACAACAGTTTTGGACTCAGCAAGGGCTATACTACAGGCAACTGTGGTCAGGTCAAAAGCAGATTGAATTGAGAATCAGAGAACTTGGGTTTGAATCACATTTCTGTCGCCCATTATCTGTGTGTCCTTGGGCAAATTACTTATCCCCTCTGGTCTTCAGTTTCCTCATCTATAAAATAGGATGGAGAGGGTGGAAAGGTAGCCTACATAGCAGTAAGGCTGCTATCTGCTTTTAGATCTAGGAGACTACCAACTCTACTTTTCAGAGTGGCTGGGGTGTGTGGTACTCACTTGTGTTTAATACCCCAATTAAATATTGCTATGCATACTGTATTTGGACAACTCATTTTAAAAGACTTAGAATGGAATCAAACACAAGATTTTTAACAGTATAATAAAAAAAGTGGTCAGTGGATTAAGTTTTCCAACTGGCATTAAAAGAATCCTCCCTCCCCATCAACTTGAAAATAAATATAACAATGATAATCAAACAAATACCTGAACTTGTGAATCAAAGAGTGTCCTTAAGGTTACTTAGTCAAGTAGGCTGCTTAGGACTTATGCTTGACCTTTCAGCTGTATTTATTATCTGGAAGGCAGGTATTGTGTCTTACCTACAAGTTGTATATCCACCTGGCTAACATAATAGTCTTCACTCACTGATGTTAATAAATGCTTACAACATTATTGTTGAATTAAATATAATGCCTGCTTCTTTCTTCCAATGATCCCAAAGAGTTAAAGTGAAATAAATGTGTCCCGATCTGATATTTCACTAAGAAGAGAAAGCTATTTTGTTGACATGCCTTCATTGCAAGACTAACCCCTCTGGGCTGTGTTGCTGGAAATCACTTTCCTTTGGCCCAAATTTTAAGCCGGATATGTGTAATATGGCTTGACTTTATATTCGATTATTTTTTTTTGTTCTGACCACCTTTATTCTTCTATGTTGGACCATTTTAATGCTAAATGAAACCTAAAAACCCATACCTGGCATTAGTTGTATGTGTTAGTAGAATGTATGACCACATGGTAACAGACAAACTAGAAAAGCATATGAAATGCTTGTTACACATCTGGAGAAAATAAATTCTTTCCAATACCACAAAGGACATGCTACACAATATGTTAACTTTCCATATTGACAATTAAAGGCCATGTGCTACTATGTAAAACCGTAAAATAAAAGTGAAAGACTCAGTCTTGTGTGTAATTTGATTTCTGTGTGTACTTGTGAAACATTATAGATAATAGTTATCTACAGGAAACTCCTGTTTATTAGAAATCTAAACATCCATAGAGTTCAGACAATTTTTTAATGATTTTTCTCTATAATGATAAACAATATTTGTAATGACAACTTTTTTGGTCCCATGAGTTCCCTAAATATCTACTGAGTGACTAACTTTGTTTTAATGTTAGGTTAGAATATATAGCATTGTTACATTCTAACAAATGTCTAAATTTTATCACTTTCTAATTATTCTAAAATTAATGATTTACATCTGAATTGCAAAAACAGTAACTTTTAGCCACAATATTGAATTAATCAGAACATTGTACTTCTAAATCATACTGAATAAACAGGAACTTGATAGATAAAGTTTTGGAACAAACAAAACATCTGGCAGTGAACAGTAAGTATGTTAAAGTGTTTAAGATGAAACAAAGATGAGATCAATTAGTGAATAATACTTATGAATACCCTTTCTGTGCAAAGCTCTGAACAAAATTCTCCAGCATTTAGAAAAAACTCAACCACAATTCTTTTTACTTAACTCTTGGAGAAAACTCATCTTTAGAATTCCTAGATGATGAAAATTTTAGAAACTATATTTTAATCAACTCAAATTACAAACCAAAGTGATGTGTTCCTTACCAAATCCTTCAGAGGAGGCTCAAAATGCAGTATTTATGCCTGAATTGTTGGCACAGGGAAGGTCTCCTTTCCAGATAAATGACAAGTGAAAAACTTTTAAAAGTTCTTATACGCAGACCTTCAGAAATTGAAACTACTACATGTATATAACCCTGTTACATATTCATAGATATGATGGCATATTATATTGTGCCCACACTCTATGCATACCCATGTATATGCTCACTGTATTCTGAGGAAGTAAATAAATTTCATATATAACATGGAATCATTTTCTACAGTAAGATATTTTGTTCCTATTAAAATTTATCAGGAATTTTGTAGGGGGGATTCAAGTTTCACAGAGGTACTGGGCAAGATGGATGCATGAAAAAATATTTTTTTTCAGTCATGTCAGACTTTTTATCACCCCATTTGGACTTTTCTTGTCAAAGATATTGGAGCAGTTTGCCAGTTTCTTCTCTAGATCATTTTGCAGATGAGGAAACTGAGGCAAACTGAGTTAAGTGACTTGCTCAGGATCACAGAGCTAGTAAATGTCTGAGGCTAGATTTGAACTCAGTTCTTCCAATTCCAGGCCCAGCACTCTATCCACTGTGCTACCTGGCTGCCCCAAATGAATGAATAATAGAATATAAATTGTCTGAAGTTAGGGGCTGTTTCATTTCTGCCTTTGTATAACCAGCACCAAGAATATTGCCTGATTCAGAGTGGGGGGTTAATAAATACTTACTGATTAATGGAATGAAAAAGCATATATTAAGTGCTTAGCTAAGAATCTGTCATTCTCTAAGTATAGAAATTATCTAAATCAGATTCCCAAAGTAAGTTACTACCATTTTATCAGTTTCTTCCACAGGAATTTCTGTTATCTCTTTTTTCTGTGTCTGAAAGTTTATTTCTGTCTCACAGATAGCATCCTTTTGGCTTGAGAGAGAGAGAGAGAGAGAGAGAGAGAGAGAGAGAGAGAGAGAGAGAGCTCCAGGTGGCAAACAGCTCAGTTGAATCCATACTTCCTCTCCTCAGAAACAAAGTAGTTGACCCTATTTACAGAAGGCGGGGAGGGATGGTCATCAATTACGTGAAAGGACCCAGTGGGAGTGATGGTAAGCAGCTGTCCTCTGCTTCTATTAAGAATGGGACAAAAATGAGTAGACTTCAGTTGAAATAAGAATCATTCAGCTTAGAAAGTAGCAAAGCCTTTTTTTAATTCAAGTGTTATAGAATTTGCTTTTCTGGAAATACCTTTTATTCTGTGTTCATGCAATTTTGTTCAGGGACAAAAGGGTAGCCTAACCCAAGATAATCTCTTAAGATGCCCTTGATCCCTAGAATTCTCTAAGTGTTGAGGCATTTCACAGAATCAAAAAAATCTAAGAATCAAAAGTAAGCTCAGAGGTCATCTAGATTGAGGGGCTTAATGCATTCATACACACACATGATATCATGGACTGTTTGACAGTCTAGGGTAGCCTTCGGGCCCTTTCTTAGAAGAATAATTTTGAATATGTTAAATAAAATACATAGAAAATAATTATATTGAAATACAGCTATCAAAATATTTTTAAAAGGCAATTCATGAATCCAAGGTTAAGAGCCCTTAATCTAGAACAAGCCTATCTGAACAATAATCACCTCTAAAACATAGCTAAAAATTAGATGCACAGTCAATAGGTGATGACTAAATATCTTTTGGAAAACAAATGTATTGGAATATTACTACACTGTAAGAAGTTACAAATATTAGGAATACAGAGAAGTATAGAAAGACTTGAGCAAAATGATGCGAATTGAAATAAGCAGAGCCAAGAAATAATATACACAATGGTGGTAACAACAAAAATGCAAATAACCACCACAAAACAATAAAAAATAAATATCACAAAATTTAGAAAGAACAAACATCCCTAAAGAAAAGATAGGAGAAGACTTCATACTCCTTTGCAGTAGTGAGAGCTTCATGGAGGTGGATCCTTGCATATAATATGGAGGGGATGAGGTTTTTGTATGTACTGATAAATTTTGTGCATTTTTTCTTCCAGCTATTTTTTCTTTTATCAAATTCTTATATATACACATATATAAAATATTATATATTATATAATATTATATATACTATATATAAAATATATTTATATATTTTATATATATAGATATATAATTTAACAAATTCTTATAGCTCTCTGGAAGGAGAGAGTTGAAGAATTTGGAGGAAAATCTAAATATAAAACAAAAGATATTTCAAAATTTTCTTTTCAAAACCAAAACTGACAAATATAGTCTTTGCTAGAAGACCTCAAGACAAGGAAAACTCATCAGCTTCCACAAATTGCTGCTATTTCTGCCTTCCAGAGTCAAAGGCAAATTGCGACTCTATTCCACATTTTAGCCTTTCAAACACTTTAACACAGCTGTCATGTCTCACTGCCATTACTTCCGGCATTTCTTCTCCTGGCTAAATAACCGAAGCTCCTTCAACGCAAGCCCATGTGACGTGAACTAAAGACCTTTTGCCATGCTGATTACCCTCCCCTGGATATTCTCCAGATGATCAATCTCTATTATCATCGTTGTTGTCAACAATAAGCATTATTAAGTGCTTATCATGTACCAAAAAAAGGCAAAAATATATTCCCTGCCCTTGAAGAGCCCACAGTCTGAATGGGAGAAACAGGAAAGCCATGTACATTTTACATACACACACACACACACACACACACACACACTATGTGTGTATGTTGTTGAGTTATTTTTCAGCAGTATCCCATTTGGGTTTTTCATGACCCCATTTGGGGTTTTCTTGGTGGAGGTACTGGAATAGTTTGCCATTTCCTTCTCCAGCTTATTTTACAGATAAAGAAACTGAGGCAAAAAGGGTTAAGTGACTTCTTTAGGGTCACATAGCTAGTAAGTGTCTGAGAACAAATTCAGGTTTTACACACACACACACACACACACACACACACACACACACACACACACACATACGAAGTATGAATGGAAGGTAATGTTAAAGGAGAACCAGCCTCTTACACAAGATGTCTCCAAGGAGGTCAGGGAAGTCAGAAGCAGAGGTGGGAAGAGAGAGCATTGCAGGCATGAAGGAGAGCCAGTGAAAAGGCATGGAGCTGGAAGATGGAACATTGTGTGAGATGAATAGAAAGAAGGTAGATATTGTTGGATCATAGAGTACTCAGAGGCCACCCCAAACTAAACACACAATATATCTGATGTGGCAAGATGAGGACCACATTAGTTAATTTAGGTGCCATCTCACACTAATTATATTCAGCTTTTAATCCACTAAAATCAACAGCAGAAAACTGCTATCTACAATTGCACCCCTGCCCAATCTTTTAAGTTATTTCTTTGTGAGGATCATTATTCAGAACCAGTTTCATAGGCTATACAAGGAAGAAGCTAAACCTGTCAGAAACATCTGAATTTCCACCAGAAACTGTTTATTATAATGACTTGTTGATGTAGCACATTTACAATGTGCTTCAATGTGACAAATATAATGTACTTTTCTCACAATTTTATCAGGAAAGTAGTGTAGGTAACACTCTATACACTCCACAGCTGTGTAAACTGAGGTTCAGAGACATGAAACATTTGGCCATGGTCACACAGTTAATGAGTGTGAGAATCGGTATTGGAACCCGGATCTCCTAATTTGTATTCCAGTCTTCTTTCCATTGAACCCCACCATTTCTAAAGGGGACAAACTTTGGAATGTTAAGGTTACATTCCAACTTTTATGATCTCTTCATCTTCAACTCTTTGCTCTAATAACATTCTCCTCTCTTCAAAGCATGTACAACTTCATCAATGTTGATACTCTCTCTGACAGCCAGTACACACCTTCTCATTCTGTGTATTTCTTGTTCTTGCTCTATAACAAATTTTCCAGTCATTATCTAATCACTTATTGTGAGTTACTAGTGTTTGGTCTTTCTGGTTGTTTTTTTTTTACATTTGTGGATACAATTTAAAAAATCTCAAGCTATTCATCTGTAAGTCTGTCCCTTACTACATCACTGGACCACACCTTTTTATCATTATATATTTCCTAGATGGTATATGTTGTAAATCACCATTGGTAATATGCTTCAGAGTACTTGCACTTCCTTACTCCCATATTTCCATTGTCCATTGCAATTTTGACTCTTTAGAGTTTGGTGAGATTCCATGATTCACAGTTACAGATCATGAAATGGAGAACACAACTATTAAAAAAGAGTTTTGTTGTTGGAGAACATCTGGGGATCACTGAAAGCACAGCACAATTTCCCCAATGCTATCTAATCCACTATTTTCTTCCTTTTCAATTCTGAGTCTAGCATATGGAACATCTATAGTGCTTTTCCTAGAAACACTAACTCAATGAGCTTCCGTTCCAAGTGCACATGATGGAATGGACAATTGGTGTTCTTTATCCATCTTGATTTTCTTGTATTTGTTGTTAAATTCATCTCTTCTGAGTGGTTGTGGATCTCACTATGAAGAGAGGTACAGAGGCATTCTGAGACTCGCTGCAATAATAACAGTGCTATCCACAAGTAAGAACATCTGGTGCAGTCCCTTACCATCTAAAGGAACATCCTTTCTATTTGGATCTCGTGAAGAGCATTCTCCATGACAATGGCAAACATCCTTTGCAGGCAGACCCTTTATTTCTCACTTGGTTAGCACACTGTCTGGCATTGCAGGTGCTTAATAATATTGAATGCTGGATGATACTCATGGTAGGGTTATTGATCAAAAATATCCCTATGGCTTCATTTCTCAAAGAATCAACTATGATCTTAATATGCACATGGCAGGCATCTTGTTTGGAAGTCAGCATTTGTCTACTAAGTCAAATGTATTTTAAAACACCCAACAAATTTTTTAAATAAAACACCAAACTTGTTTTAAGAATAATCAACAAATAATAAATTTATGATGGCCTTATATTCTCTACATCTGTCAATTAATTGAATGACAAAAAAGTTATGGTCTGTTGAAAATTACTCATGAAATCTTGACTGCTCCTTACTCATATTTTTCTTAATATATATGTAGGCCATTCATGTAAAGATTTTATAAAGGTGAGATAATGGGTATGTGGTTAGGTAGCTATTGGTCACCTTTATAAGGTATAATACTATTCGTGGTTTTTTCCTTTAATCTTTCAATATTTTTCCTTTGTAAGGTTCCTTGAAAAACATTAACTTAAAAGATCTCAAAGTTCAAGTTTCTTCCAGTGTTTACTTGGACTGCTTCAGCTCTTCTTATCAACTTTATTTTCTTTTGAGTCATTTGTACCTCAAGAGAAACTAGCGTCTCAATATAGTAGATTCTGTGGTCATTAAAAATTAAAATGTTTTCATAAAAATGCTGACAGATTTGCTCCATTTTTAATGTATTTGCTGTCCTTTGAATTTTACCTATTTCTGCATTTGGCATGCTTTGACTTACTTGTGTCTCATACCAAATCTTCTGAAAATTCATTTTCTATCCCACAGCTCTTAGTGAAGCAATAGTGCTAATAATGAGGTAACATTGACTTCTATAACATTTTGTAAATGAATCTATATAATAAGACAGCATTGTCCAGCCCTGGGCTGTCATTTCTTCACTTGATAAGAAAGTAGAGTGTGAAAGCTGAGGCAATCCTAGGCTCTTTTGGCCTCCTTATCAAAATGATTATGTAATTAATTGTAAGCTTACCTGATGACAAACTTCTATAGGAAATAGTAATTATCTATCTTTCATCCAATATTTCAGGCATCAATAGTTTATTTATATACAACAAGTTGAAATTATAATTATACGTAGTATTATCTTCTGTTCTTAATCTTTTTTTCTAATTTGAAATTGATTCTAAACTTTTTGTGAAAACATTTAGTTTTATTGTATACATTTGGCTGATTCAGATATCATTCTCTGTTAAGAAACTTACTATCTTTTAAAACATATTTCATATTTTGCCATATTGTTTAGTACACAAGGTGTCTAATGGCCTCTGACTCCCTTCTACAAGAAGATATGCAAGTGAAATAATTATAAGACTTTTGAGTTGAAATACTAGTCTCTTACATTAAGAATTACATTCTCAACCACATCCATTCTCCAACATGGCCACTTTCGTATTGAAATCGACGGCTTTGTTGGGGAGCTACAATTTAGTTCTTCATCGAATTCTTCTCTCTCGCCATTATCCTTAACATATTTTGGTGTAGAATCCATGTGATTATCTTCTTGATGTTCTTTTTTATTTATGTTCACTTTTGAATACAGTAATCGAGAAGAACCATGCAGCATAAAATACTGTTTCTTATTGTGTACAGGTATATAATGAAAACAATTCCACTAACTTTATTTTCCTCTCCAAAAAACATCTATGGGTCATTCTTTCATTGAACTGAAGCTCCATTTTCTCTTCTTGTTTCATTTATCAGCATAATGTCAATATTATCATTTCCCCATTGGTTACTAGTCAATGATCTTGTATTTAGAATACTTAGAATGCCAATGAGTCAATTAAAATTTATATTTGGCTTAAAACAATGTGATTATTGGCCTCTTCTGCAATCCCTGAATAGTTACTGATCCATATAGTATTTTAAGATTTAGAAAACATCTTAATACATCGATTAACAAATATTTATTAAGTATCTACTACTTGTCAGGTACTGTGATAGGGTTTTTTTTATAGTATTGAGGGTTTTTTTTAAAATAATACCTCCTTGGCTTTCTCCCCAGGCGTCCTCGTGTGAGTGACATCATCTTTAAACCCCACGTGGCAATCCCTGAAGCACCACCGCGATGCCCAGGGAAGACAGGGCTACCTGGAAATCCAATTACTTCCTCAAAATCATACAACTTTTGGATGATTATCCAAAATGCTTCATTGTGGGAGCAGACAATGTGGGCTCCAAGCAGATGCAGCAGATCCGGATGTCCCTCCGTGGGAAGGCCGTAGTATTGATGGGAAAAAACACCATGATGCGCAAAGCCATTCGTGGACATCTGGAGAACAACCCTGCCCTGGAGAAACTGCTGCCTCATATTTGGGGAAATGTGGGCTTTGTGTTCACCAAGGAAGACCTGACTGAGATTAGGGATATGCTTCTGGCCAAAAAGGTGCCAGCTGCTGCCCATGCCGGTGCCATCACCCCATGTGATGTCACTGTGCCAGCACAGAATACTTTTCTGGGTCCCGAGAAGACTTCCTTCTTCCAGGCTCTGGGTATTACCACCAAGATTTCCAAGGGTACCATTGAAATCTTGAGTGATGTGCAGCCAATTAAGACCAGAGACAAAGTGGGTGCCAGAGAGGCAACTTTGTTGAACATGCTGAACATCTCCCTGTTCTCCTTTGGACTGATCATTCAGCAGGTGTTTGACAATGGCAACATCTACAACCCTGAAGTGCTGGACATCACAGAGGACACTTTGCATCTTCGGTTCTTAGAGGGTGTCCGTAACGTTGCCAGTGTCTGTCTGCAGATTGGCTACCCAACTGTTGCATCAGTACCCCACTCAATCATCAATGGGTACAAGTGGGTCTTGGCTGTAGCTGTGCAGACTGACTACACCTTCCCACTTGCTGAAAAGGTGAAAGCCTTCTTGGCCGACCACTCAGCATTTGCAGTGACCGCCCCTGTGGCTGCGGCTCCAGCTGCTGCTGTACCTGCTGCCGCTGCTCTGGCCAAGGTGGAAACCAAGGAAGAATTGGGGGAGTCTGATGAAGATATGGGATTTGGTCTTTTTGATTAGCCCACAGGAAACAACTATTTCAGCCAGTTTATTTACGAAACAAAGAAATAAAAGTGCTCATTGATTCAAAAAAAATACCTCCTCTCAAAGAACTTAGAATCTAGTTGGGAGAGACAACATATACACACATATAAACTTTTATATATATATATATGTGTGTGTGTGTGTGTGTGTGTGTATAATGTATATATGTGTGTGTAAGCATGCATACTTACATGTGTGTACATGTATGTATATACACATATGCTTGCACACGTGTTAAAGATGCCTCATGTGGATATCCACATGTTATAATTACACATGAGATATAATCATATATAACATGCTGTTATGTATCAATATACATAGTCATATAATTTATAGATATAATTGTATTTCATATATGTGCAGATATACAGATATATGTATGTATATAAGTCTGTGTGTGTACATACATACAACATATATAAAGCAATATGGCAGGGCAGAGAAAAGAAAAAAAATATGAGGAGCTGAGAGGAACAGGAAAAGATTTGTGTTATCCAGTTTACTCCTCTCAATAATCCTATACAGTAGGCTCTATAGAAAATATCATCCCTATATTGTAATTGGGGAAACTGAGGTTTATAAAAGCTAAATGACTCAAAGCTAAGAAATGTCACAAGTGGAGTTTGAATTTAAGTCTTTCCTTCCCTGTATCATGCCAACTGTGGATTTGGTAGCTTTCAAGAAGCGTACAACTTTTAAATAAGATCATTACTGATGAAAATGTTATCTGAAACTAATTTGGAATGGAATAATGAAGACTGTTTAAAAACAAAATATCAGGCAGATAAATGAACTTAAAGAGATACTCCTTAGTTACTTTTCCCGTTATAACAATCTAACATTATATGAAAGCCTCTGTGTGGTGAGTGTGTGTGTATGAGTGTTTGTGAGAGAGAGAGAGAGACAGAGACAGAAAGATTTAAAAAATGACAGTAGGTTAGCCATTTGGGGCATTTTAAACACTATAAAATAACTGTAGAAATGCAGTACTTAAAAGGAATGTTCAGTTGATAAATAAACATACCAGTATCTCTCTAATGCAAATACAGCTTAGAAAGAGGATTTGAAATTTTCTGCTTCTTTATTCCCCAAATACACTGCCCTGCTAGATGTGGAGCAAATGCCAGAAAGGGTGACTGGGAAGTTCCATCTCCAGGATCATTTAGTCTCTGGCTTCTCCATTGAATCCATGCCAGCTGTGGTGGTGGCTTTGGAGATGTGCACAGCTTTCCAATGAGATCATTACTGATGGAAGCTATCAACACCTCTTCCCCTCAGGGAGGGTAAGAAGTCAGCTCCATTCAACTAAGCATTCTTTGGTTCCCTGCTTAAGAAACGATCTCCTGCTTTTACCAACAGATGTTTTGGGGACAGATAAAGTATGACACTGAGCATAAGAATCAGACTGGACCCAATATAGCTAGACTGAGAAAATAAATAATTCCAGAATTTTCCTCCTCCTCTCTTATTTCAACCAAGAAATCAACCACTAGCCAGCTAAGTTTTTAGTTGGTAAATAGTAAAGAATCAGACTCCCATTGATACCATTTTCTATGAAACAGGGAAAGCTAGCTTGGAAAGTAGTGACCTGGTCATTTTTTGTTACTTGTTGGCAAGACATAGTTATTCTTTTTTAATCCCCACTAAATTATTAGTGGCCTCCTGGATAGAGCACTGGACTTAGATTCAGATCTGAGAATGAATTTTACCTTATTTGTTTCTTCATCTCTCCAAGACTTAGTTTCCTCACCTGTAAAATGGGGGAAATAATAGCCCCTATGTCACAACACTGTTCTAAAGGAGCAAATGAGATACATGTAAACACTTTGTAAACTTTAAAGACATATAAATTCCAATTATCTTTTTTACATTAAGAATAATAATGCTGGGGCAGCTAGGTAGTCCTGGAGTCAGGGAGACCTGAATTCAAATTCGGACTCAGACACTTAACACTTACTAGCTATGTGACCTTGAGCAAGTCACTTAAACTCAATTGCCCTGCCCTCCCCCTTCCAAAAAAGCTAAAAGAAGGGAAGGGAAGGGAAGGGAAGGGAAGGGAAGGGAAGGGAAGGGAAGGGATATAGCACCGTCAATGTTCGTGATGTATAGGATCTTTGGGGGAGGGCTTCAGACTAACTTTGAGCAGAATTTTGATGAAGGTTTCTTTAGTAAATCTTTGGATTGTATAGGACAAAAGGAATAAGCCATGCCAAGATAGCCAACAAATTAAGCAATCCTCTGACTCAGTGACTTGAATAGCATTAATGACTCAGGGAGGGGAGTGGTTGATAACTGAAATGGACCTTTCTCCACATTCTGGAAATCAGAGGAACCTCCAGGCAGAACTTGAGGGTCTTTAGAGTCCAACCCTACCACTGCCACTACCCTCATTTTATGGATGAGAAAACTGATGCCTAGAGAAGTCAAATGACATATCTGAAGTCACAGACAATAAGTAACATAGCTAGGGTTTGAACTTTGATCCTTTCACTGAGCTTATCCACTACTCTAGATCACCTCCAGATGTGCAGTACATGAAGCAGACATAAATCTATACCTATGAAAACTTAGTGCTATTTCTTTTGAATGGAAAGGAGGGAAAGGACAGCCAGGTGGTCCAGTGAATAGAGGATCAGGGATAGAGTCAGGAATTCAAATCCAGTCTCAAGTACTTATTAGCTATATATCTCTAGCAAGTCGCTTAAGTCTATTTGCCCCAGTTTCCTCATATGTAAAATGAGCTGGAGAAGGAAATGTCAAACTACTATAGTATCTTTGCCTAAAATAATAAATAAATAACCCAAATGGGTTCATGGGGAGTAGGACATGACTGAAACAACTTAACAACAACAACAAAGGTTGGGGTGGAAGGAAGGAAAGAGGGAAGAAGAGGAAGGAGAAGAAAGAGGGGAGAACTCCACTGCCATATCAAAGGAACATGCTACAGTGACAAGACCTGCTGTGCACAGCCCTATTTGGCAAAATCAGAGCAGACCCCAATTTCAAGTTTTATCAGAAGCCACTGGTCCCTAAGTATCCCTGGCGCCTACTGAATTTTCACTAGGGATCTAACAGAAAACATCTGCTCTGTTACTTAAAAGTGAATCTATAGATTAAATCAACATTTGCTTCCTCCTTTCTTCTTTAAGGAACATAGCAATTTCTCATTTTTCTTATAGCTCTGTTAATAACTTACTTCTGCTCAGAAGTCAAGTCCTGGGATGAAGGTGTGCCTCTTCCTGAGATTACACAGAGAAGACACACCACAGTATAATAAATAAAGCAAGCTGGGATTGTGCCAGGGACACAAGCAAGTTGGTAAGACAGCAATGCTTAATATGTTGATCAAAAAGGCAGGAAACTTTGAGAAGCCAAGGAGACTGAAACTTGCAGAGAAAATAAAGGTAGATGGGCATAACCTTTGACCCAACAACACTACTTCTAGGTCTGTATACCAAAGAAATCAGAAAAACAGGAAAAGGATCCACATGTAAAAATATTCATAGCAGCTCTTTTTGTGGTAGAAAAGAATTTTGGAAATTGAGGAGATGCCCAGCAATTGGGGAATGGCTGAACAAGTTATGGTATATGAATGTAATAGAATACTGTACAGGGTAAAGCAACTTAGTCAAGGGTCACGCATCTAACAACTGTCTAAGGCCAAATTTGAATCTATGAAGATGAATCTCCCTGACTTCAGACCTGGTACTCTGACCACTGTACTACCTAGCTGCTTGACTTCACGTTTATCCCTATGAAATTTCATCTTATGGGCAGTTAGGTGGTGCAGTGAATAGAACACTGGTCCTGGAGTCAGGAGGACCTGAGTTCAAATCAGGCCTCAGACACTTCACACACACACACACACACACACACACACACACACACACAAACTA